>CAWUFW010003270.1:0-624272 GCA_963921515.1 Calotriton arnoldi
TCATACATCACTGAGACAGTGATGTATGACTTTGCAGTCATGCCTCCGCCATGGCATGTGTCTACTGATTGGTGAGCCTGCAGGGGAGTGACATGTGCTACATGCACACCATAGTGGCGCTGGCTATCAGGACATGGGTGCATCATGGTGTCTGTCGCTGGTATGCATCACATGCATTTCCTATTTGACTCTGGGCATCCCTTTCATCCGGAAACCTGTACTGACTCAGTGGCAAGAGCTGTGATGTGTGCATGTCCACATGCCACACCATGTCCTCTGCACTGTCCAACTACTGTGTACTTGGTGCATGTGTCAACACTGGGGTGTTGCAATCCAACAGACACCAGACAGATGGGTGCAAGGCCATGTGGGATGTGAGTGCCATGCTTGGCATCAGACTGACAATTGGCTTCTCCTGTTCAGTTAGGGCACTTTTAGCAATGTACAACTAATGATGCCAGGGCTTGCTCTGTGATGTGCTGTGCTCACAGTGGTGTGTGCGTTATGTGCAGGTGACTGATGTCTGTCTGTTTCCCCATTGTTTGCAGATACATCCACGGCCACGGAAGGGGACAGCTCCACGGACCAGGAGGAGCCAGAGAGCCAGACTGGGTCAGCAGCCGAGGAGTGGTCGGAGGGACCCAGTGGCATGGAGGGCGAGGGGAGCCACACCGAGGAGTCCTCAGCAGCATCCACCTCAGCTGAGGACCAGAGCAACTCGGAGGATGACTCCCTTGTGGAGGCGGGTGTCAGCAGCCACCACACCCCAGCTAGTGTTGCTGTCCCCGCCACCACCAGCACCACCACCGCCCTCCCATCGGCTCCCATTCCCCAGGTCCGTGGAGGCTCCCATGTCCGGGAGCGTGTCTCCTTTGGGCCAGGCACCGCAGCCCCTGCCCCTGTGTCCCCTGCTGCCCTGAGTGAGGAGTCTGTGTACCTCCTTCGCCAGCTCCATGTAGGGCAGACAGCCATGCTGAGTGTCCTCCATGCGCACACCGCGCTGTTGACTCAGCTGGTGTCGTTCATGGAGGGCATCTCATCGGGCATGTCTGACCTACAGAGGGGCAATAGGTCCATGGACTCCTCCCTGACGGCAGCAGTGTCCCTCCTCAAACGGTCCCTCACCCCTCCTGCCTCTGCTCCATCCACACTCCCCAGCACCTTACCCATCCCAAGCACACACACACTGGCACAGGCACACACCAGCACACACACATCCAGCACACTGACACACACGCCAATGACAAAACGCACACGCACGCACATTCAGGGGACTGAAGCCAGACTCACAGGGGATGGGTCCCTGGAACACACACACGCATCCACATGCACTGCGCAGTCCTCAGTTCCCTCTCCTCCAAAGCACCCTCCCTTGCCTCACCTGCAACCCCAAAGTCACAGCAGCTCTTCCTCTGTGACCTCGGCCTCTTCCCCACCGATGAAGCTGCTCCAGCATCCCGGGGGAAGAGGAAGCCCACCCACACGGAGCAGAGTGCCCCTCGCCCCCGGACACCCTCCCCCAGGCGCAGACGGACTGAGGCCCCCACCCGCAAGTCCCCCGGAGTCCTAAGAGCAAGACCCCGCCACCGCTCTGCAGCTCAGGCACAAGGTCTCCGTCCTCCATCCCTCAGGCCCCCACTGCACAGGTGCCCCCACCACACCCTGCCCCAGGTTCCCCCACCCACAGATATACCATCCCCAAGAGGATCAGGCCTTCTCCCCTGCCACTTGCTCTCCCAGCACCACACCCCCGCTGCGCTTGTCTGTGCCACTGATGTGGTGAGGGTGTCCTCCCCCTCTGTCCAACCCACCTTGCCTGTTCCCCATTCTCCTCCCCTGGAGGTAGGCACTGCAGTGGAGTCCACTACCGCCCTGTCTGACTTGGGCACTGCAGTGGCGGACCTGTCCACTCCATCTGCAGGGTCCACTGCAGTTGTGCCGGCACCCACGACATCTGAGTCATGCCCCCCAGTTGTGCCGGCACACACCATGTCAGACACCTCCACTGCAGTTGTCAGTGGCTCTCCAGCACCCACCACCCCTTCCCTGACTCCCCTGGTGAGCCCTGATCCTGTCCCTGCGGTGCCTGGCCTGCCCCTCGGTTGCCCCTCCTAGTGGATTGTCCCTGGTTTTGTGCAGGCATGCGTAGGGTGACATCTGCCAGTGTCACCCTGTTTGAACTTTGACAATGGACTGGCCATTGGCCTTTGCTCTATTTTTTCTGGACGTCGTTTTCATTCAACACATATGCTGAATAAAGCAACTTTCTTTTCTCTAGTGCTCATGCTTCAGATGTACATGTTGTTCGTGCTGCTAACCATGCCCTTGCTGCAGTGATGGTGATATCTGGTCTCATGATTATGAAGTGTTACTGTGCAGGAACCCATGTGGTCCAGGGGGAATGTGTCCTATCATGTGGTGTATCCATGTCATCCATAGCAGCATCTGAGGGTGTCATGTGTTCAGTATTTGGCAATGGGATTTCCTACTTACATTAGCAATTTCATATCTGTGGCTTCCACCCCTGCACATCTGTTGTGCCTGCCATCGTTGCATTTGTCTACTTCCCTGACCGTGTTGCCATCTCCACTGGACATGCAGGTTTGGGCATCAATGGGGAAGGACTCATCCGTGTAGTCAGTGCAACATTGCTATACAAGTGTGTTGGATCTGTGCTGATGATTCCGTTGGCACATCCATGACCAGGCTGATGTGATGGGAGCCCTCATTTGGTGCTAATTGTTGATTGTGTGACCAAGTGCTCAGCTGACATGATGGGGCCCTACTGAGGCAACATATGGCACAGCTTTCCTCACACAGGAGTGGAGTCCCCTCATGGCAGTGTGTACACGTGTGACATTGCCTGCGCCCAAGGTGTGTGTTGTATGTGCATGTCTGTGTGTTCACTTCCATTTATCTGCGCATGCTGTGATCCCTAGTGTTGTACCTGTTTGTGATGCTTGCTGACTTGAGCTATGTTCCCCCAAAGTCTTCTCCCTGTGTTCTCTGTGATGTGGGTGCATGGCACATTACTGGTCATCAGGGTGTCACCCATAGGTGTGTTTGCTGTCAGGGCTGAGTTTGTGTGCAGACGCAGATGGGTCACAGTCAGGTTTCCCCTTGGCACTTGTTGTTTGCCCCTGTCATGTGATTTTCAGTTCGTGTTATCTTTCAGTGATTGTGACACGTTGTGTGTGTGACTGCTGGCACTCCTCAGGGTCCGGGCTGCAATGTTGGTTGTTGTCTATGTGTGTTCTTTGTGGGTGACCTTGGCTTCTTCATTGGTGTGTGACTGTGGCTGGGATCCCATTGGTTGGTGTGGTATCGCCGTCATGTCTATGTACAGCGTAGTGTGCAGTGTGTCAGACATTCAGGAGTCTTGTTGAGTGGCCATGTGTGATGTGTTTCTGCACCTTGGTTCCCACCCACCACCCTGGAATAGTCATGGGTGCATGTGCAATGTCACCAGTGCATGTGTACTTCACTGCTGCACATTGTTGGAGGTCGAGGGGTGTGGTCTTGAGTGTGTGCAGATGGGAGTCGTTGCCCAGCTAGTCCCCTGCCTCCATGTTGGCCTTGGCTTACTGGCCATGCTGATTGATTTGTGCTTGTGTAGGTGTGATGGTAGTTTGTTGCTCAGGACACCTGACTGTGGTTCACAGTGTGAACGACATTTAGCTTTGTCATCACAGTGGGATTTTTATTCAGCCCAGGGTCACCACATTGTGGGGGCCCTGGGGGTGGTGCTGTGGTGTGTCTGTGTCTTGCTGTGTCAGTTGTTGTTCCTACGTGCCTGTGTGACATGTGTGTTTTGTGCTCCCTCTCATCTGACAATGCCTGCTTGCCCACATAGGGGATTTGGATCCATGAGTTACCTTAGTGTGGCAGTGTATGCACATCTGTATGATTGGTATTCAGCTCTCCTCATGTGTTGTGTGGTTGCCTGGGGACACTGGCCCCCCCACCCCTCACCTGCTGTGTATGATGACAGTGTTGGTCTGCCTATTTGTGTTTGTGCATCTGCACCACTGCATTGGCATATCTTGGGTGTGCCATTGGCTGTATGTTGTTTGGTGTGTTTCCCCTGCTGTCCCTGGGACTCCTAGGTCATCGGTCAGCACAGTGATCATGGTTTGTGTGTCCCATTGCTGCCATGGTATGGTATCTGTTCACCTCACATCTGCTGTCTCCACAGGATATCTGCATTTGTGTGCCCATTGGTGCAAATATGTGGTTCTGCATTCTGATGGTCACTTCTGTCATTGTGTCATTGATGAATGTTGACGGTGTCAGCCCCCATGGGTGTTGTTTGTCTGCACATGGCCAAAGGAATGACTCATTTGCACTGCAGTATTTGGCTCACCCAATTTATGTTGCAATGGGACACATACACTACTTTGCCACAGATGAGTTTTTGGTTCTGTGACCAGGAATGATCCATGCAGTTTGGCAGTTGCAGCTCTTTCTTTGTCAACACTTACCTTTTGGTCACTGTGATGATGGGGGTGTAGACCCCATTGCCACAATGGTCAAAATGTGCTTCAGCTATGGACCCCACACTTGCCTTTTGGTCACTGTGATGATGGGGGTTTAGACCCCATTGCCACAATGGTCAAAATGTGCTTCAGCTGTGGACCCCACACTTGCCTTTTGGTCACTGTGATGATGGGGGTTTAGACCCCATTGCCACAATGGTCAAAATGTGCTTCGGCTATGGACCCCACACTTACCTTTTGGTCACTGTGATGATGGGGGTTTAGACCCCATTGCCACAATGGTCAAAATGTGCTTCGGCTATGGACCCCACACTTACCTTTGGGCCCCTGTGATGATGGGGGTTTAGGCCCCATTGCCACAATGGTCATGGGCTGCTTGCATTGTGGGTGCCACACACATATATGTGTGGCACATGTGCTAGGGGGTCACATTGTATGTTCAAAGTCATGTTCGGTGTTGTAGGCATTTGACACAGCCTACACACGCTTGTCATGGTGGTGGGGGATGTCTTTATCTTGCATTCCCTAGGTTGTGGTGTGCTTGTTGTGTCATACATTGTCCATCCTATGAGTGGGGGTGGTAGTAGTGGTAGGCATCAAGCCCCCTGGCTAAGGGTGGTAGTAGTGGTAGGCATCCTGCCCCCTGGCTAAGGGTGGTAGTAGTGGTAGGCATCCTGCCCCCCTGGCTAAGGGTGGTAGTAGTGGTAGGCATCCAGCCCCCTGGCTAAGGGTGGTAGTAGTGGTGGGCATCAAGCCCCCCTGGCTAAGGGCGGTAGTAGTGGTAGGCATCCTGCCCCCCTGGCTAAGGGTGGTAGTAGTGGTAGGCATCCTGCCCCCCTGGCTAAGGGTGGTAGTAGTGGTAGGCATCAAGCCCCCCTGGCTAAGGGTGGTAGTAGTGGTAGGCATCCTGCCCCCCTGGCTAAGGGTGGTAGTAGTGGTAGGCATCCTGCCCCCCTGGCTAAGGGTGGTAGTAGTGGTAGGCATCCAGCCCCCCTGGCTAAGGGTGGTAGTAGTGGTAGGCATCAAGCCCCCCTGGCTAAGGGTGGTAGTAGTGGTAGGCATCCTGCCCCCTGGCTAAGGGTGGTAGTAGTGGTAGGCATCCTGCCCCCCTGGCTAAGGGTGGTAGTAGTGGTAGGCATCAAGCCCCCCTGGCTAAGGGTGGTAGTAGTGGTAGGCATCCTGCCCCCCTGGCTAAGGGTGGTAGTAGTGGTAGGCATCCTGCCCCCCTGGCTAAGGGTGGTAGTAGTGGTAGGCATCCAGCCCCCCTGGCTAAGGGTGGTAGTAGTGGTAGGCATCCAGCCCCCTGGCTAAGGGTGGTAGTAGTGGTAGGCATCCAGCCCCCCTGGCTAAGGGTGGTAGTAGTGGTAGGCAACCAGCCCCCCTGGCTAAGGGTGGTAGTAGTGGTAGGCATCAAGCCCCCTGGCTAAGGGTGGTAGTAGTGGTAGGCATCCTGCCCCCCTGGCTAAGGGTGGTAGTAGTGGTAGGCATCAAGCCCCCTGGCTAAGGGTGGTAGTAGTGGTAGGCATCCTGCCCCCTGGCTAAGGGTGGTAGTAGTGGTAGGCATCAAGCCCCCTGGCTAAGGGTGGTAGTAGTGGTAGGCATCATGCCCCCCTGGCTAAGAGTGGTAGTAGTGGTAGGCATCCTGCCCCCTGGCTAAGGGTGGTAGTAGTGGTAGGCATCCAGCCCCCCTGGCTAAGGGTGGTAGTAGTGGTAGGCATCCAGCCCCCCTGGCTAAGGGTGGTAGTAGTGGTAGGCATCCAGCCCCCCTGGCTAAGGGTGGTAGTAGTGGTAGGCATCCAGCCCCCTGGCTAAGGGTGGTAGTAGTGGTAGGCATCAAGCCCCCTGGCTAAGGGTGGTAGTAGTGGTAGGCATCCAGCCCCCCTGGGTGAGGGTGGTAGTAGTGGTAGGCATCCAGCCCCCCTGGGTGAGGGTGGTAGTGGTGGTAGGCATCCAGCCCCCCTGGGTAGGGGTGGTGGTGCGCATTCAGGCCCCTGTGTGCATATGTGGCATTGGTGATGGCCATCCCGCCCCTATGGTGCTGCTGTTGCTGGTGTAAGTATATTCAGCATCCCCGTGTGTGTGTGTGATGTGTCGTGTACGTGTTGTATGTGTTTTGTGGTTGGTGTCTGGCTTACCTTCTGCGCCGTACGCGTCCGTGCCTGTTCCGGTAGTAGATGTAGAATATTGGTATGATCGGGACGAAGGGATTCATGGTTGGTTCGTGTCGTTCGTCCTTCTCGTTGCTTCGCGTCGTCCTCGTCACTTCGCCTCGTCCTCGTCGGTGCCGTGTTCGCCTCGTAGCCGTGGATCGTGTTGTGGCGCGAATCGGAGCTTATGTGCGCCTCTCCCGGATGCTTTGACGTGCCGTGCGTAGCGACGGGTTCGGCGCGTACGGGAAGCGCATCGTACTTGTCCGGCCGGACGGGGCTGCATTTTTCCTTCCGTGCGACTCGATTCGGCGTTTCCGGATTCGCCTCGGTCGGAGAACAGGACCTGGTTTGGGTGAGTTACGGCTCGGCCGGATTTTTTGCTGTTGTGCGCATCGTACTTGCTCGTTCGGTGTACTGTACGGATCGGTCGGGAAACAGGCTTTCGCATGGCTTTTTTCCCGACCGAATGGTGTTGGGTACGCCTCCGACCGAGATCGGAATCGGCCCCTAAGTGTCTCTGTCATTGACCAGGCACTAAGGGGACGTGAAGCCTGCACTTTTAAGCATTCAATGTGCACTAAACCCTAACCCGGCGGCACCCTTTGGTCCATCAGTGCACATTGCTGTTTGTAGGTTGTCTTCGTTGCGAGTGCAAGTATCTATGTTTAGCGATATCTATGAGTGAGTATCCACGTGAATGAAGTATCTAAATGTCAGACCCTTTGGGACTGTAGGGTCGCTTAGTGAAGAAAAAGACCCATTCTCTTGCAATGTTATGCTTGCTAAAGGGGAGATCTTGAATCATTTGCTGCCCCCTTATGGCAATACTGTGAACTTCAACCATAAACGCCATTGCCTACTCTCAAGGCCAGCTCAGTGACATTAAATCCTAGCTTTTAGAATTGAATATAGGGAGAGGGATTCAAGAAGGGGGTCTTTAGGAAGTATAAAGGGGTTATAGGATAGGACGAGAGACATAGAAGAACGGAAGGAAGATAAATAAAGATAGGAATGTTACCAAATGGCCGTCGTGCGTTTGATTGAGGCATGGCCAAGCCCTGAGAGGGTTAAAAACCTTTCAATCGTGTGCAACAGATTTGGAAACTTTGTTTCAAATGTAGTAAGTAAACTCTAAATTAAACAAAATGAACACGAAATGTGCATGAAACGCATGCGCGCTTGAATGGGAAAATGAGCAGAGAGCACAGACAGAGGGGATTTAAAAATGTCTGCCCTGGAACTAGACACCGGAATAAAGGCCACGGACTCAAAGTTCGCAGTAAAGAGAAGGTTCTATGGAAGGAACGATCTCTGAAATATTGAAGAAAGGGTGCTCTAGAATGAGTCGCGGGACACACAAGAATGGGCTCCAGAATGAGCTGTGGGGCACGTGCTCTGCACCAGGCATGCGGATGCTTTCTGTGCAGTGCACGCGCCCCCTTAATATCCCAGAACTTCTGCTGCTGTATGTACGTTCCGGGTTTTGTTTACACTGTTCCACAGTAGCTGGAAGAGGTGAGGGGAGAAATCAGACATGCAGGGGTGGGGCAGAGGTTCAAGGCAGCAAGTGCTGTGGGGAGGGCAGGTGGGTGAGCAGGACCGACCGGTGGGGGTGTCGGTGTGGGAAATACAAACGTCATCTGCCCTGAATGCTGCCACCACAATCCCCAAAATATATACCTAAACAGGGCGCACTACGTAAAAGAACATGATCGCCTCTGAGCGCTTCAGCGCATCTTTTGGACAAGTAAACGCTATATAAATACATTTTAGAATACAATGCAAAATTTTAGCAAGCACAAATAGAAGGGGATAGCTCTATCCCGAATGTACTCCCCAGGCACAGCGTGGTGTTCAGCTGCAAGTTTTTACAAAGAGGAGGAACAAACTTGTAGCGCAATAAAATGCGCTCATTTTTTATTCCAAAATCTTGAAAATTCTGTCTGTTTTTGCAAATTTCATAATATCCGGGTTAAAATCAAAACAATCCCCAAGCACAGGTGATTGGGATTAAAGCGAGCGACTTTCACTCAATGAATATGCCTCCTCCCTTCCCCCACCCTTGCCTGTTATAAAGCAGAGCGCCCCTCTTTATAATCTGTACATTTTAACATATGAACACCTCTTCTCGGTGTGCAGATAATACCCGTACCCGCTTCCCGTAGAGGACACATTGAATTAAAAAAACACACACACATTGACTCCTTGGACATCGTCTAAGCCCCAAAACACCGGGCCCAGGGACCAGTTTGGAAATCATGACCGTGTGAGCCTTTCCAAAGGGCGGAATGTGCCCTTCAACTAAAGCTGCTCTGTGCTGTGTTTGAGATCCCTTTAGGTGGACGCGACCACGCTACCCCTCTCAGCTCATGCCCGATAAACTCTTTCGGTGCAGTATTGGGGTAAAAGTCATCTTATCTGCTAGCACCCGCGCCCCCTTCTCTGGGCCCAGCGAGGCCCCAGGCGGGACCTTCTCATAGCGCCGCTCCTCGGCTCAGTTGTTCGGCCCCGGGAAGGACGGGCACAAGGGCATCATGAGGGGAGGGTGCCTTGCTGCTGAGGGCGGCATGGAGGGGTCAATCCGAGGGAGCCTGGGGGCTGCAGACGATGATATAAACCTTCTCAGCCGCGACCACTCTTATAGCGTTAACCCAGGTGTGGGGATGGCCCCTCCCTGCTAGAAGCTTTGTATCACAAAGATGGGCTCACTCTTGGGGGGCGTAGGGGCGGGGGAGGTCAGGTGAGACAAGTTGTGTTAACTATAGAGTTGTTGCTGAGAACAGTTACAATATATGCAGCAGAGGGGTCTGGATATTATTGTAACTGCCCTCAGCCGAGGGGGCTGCGTATTATTGTAACTGCCCTCAGCCGAGGGGGGTGCGTATTATTGTATCTGCCCTCAGCCGAGGGGGCTGCATAATTTTGTAACTGCCCTCAGCAACAACTTTATAGTTTATCTTAAGACCAAAACTTTCTATTTCCTCTTATTTACGCCGAGATCTGCAGAGACGTTCACTTTTCACTTGGATTTAAACAGTTCGTTCAGGAGGATGTGAAATGCACAGACTTCAGGGATGGGTCTTGCTGACTCTCGCCGCATTTCTCCACTGTCCTGTGTTTCCACTGCCTCTGCTCCATCCTTCTTTCCACAGCCCTTGATTGTGTTGATAGTCCTGTCTAATCCCTGCCGTCCAGGAAGCTCTTCACTGCCCACCCGGGGGCTTTGAAAAGGAAGCGCGGGCGACCGCGCTTTGTTTTTTTGTAAATTTTCGGACGGATTCGCGACCTTGCCCGAAATGTTTTAAAAAAATGCTTTTTTTGGGCCTGGGGGGTCAGGGTGTTTTTACCCTGCCCCCTTTTCTTGTTTTTTTATCTTTCTTTTTACCTTTTTCTTTCTCCCTCCGTCCGAGGCACAAGATGGCTGCCAACACTTCCTGGTTTGAAGTGTTGGCAGCCAATCAGAGGCAAGCTCGTGCTTGTGTGGTTAGGCTCCGCCCAGATATCGAAACTTTTCTTTTTTTTATTTCTCAGAACTACTGAACGGATTTACACCATTTAAAAAAAAGGGCTCTTTCTGAACCAAGACCTACCTTTTTGCCAAATTTGGTGTAATTCCGTTCAGCAGTTCGGGCTGTAGCTTTGTCTAAAGTTTCCTATGGAAATTAACATGGGGAAAACGTGTTTTGGGACCCCCCTTTTTTCTCGGCCCCCGCTTGACGAATCACCCCAAAACTTTCCAGACAGGAGCTGACCAGAGCGCCCCACTAGTTTTGAAAATTTCGCGAAGATTCGTCAACCGGTGCCAAAGTTATTGGGAAAAGAAAAAACGCTTTTCCTATGGAAACTAGGTCCTAACTATGACAACCTACTGGCGACCGCCAGTAGGTAATATATATATATATATATATATATATATATATATATATATATATATATATATATATATTGAAACCAAAGTGCCCGAAAGCATTGAGTAGGCACACGACATCACTCTGGTCATCCAACCTTCAAATGCAGCTTGCCCCAATGCTTTGCTGTTTGGTAAATATGCCGACGCGTTTCAAGGATAAAAATCCTCTTCCTCAGGGCTGCTATTACAAACAAACATCAAAAGCTCACAGTCTTTCAGGCGTTTTTTATTTCCATTTTGCCACAGTGGGCGTTTGCTCAGTGCGATGTTATTATGGTGCCTGTTGGGACATTGGGTCCAAGCTGAGAGCATACGTATGTCCTTTAGTAAGGTCAATGTGTTTGCATATTTAAAAGCATTATTAATGTCCTTGGTAGGTCACAAAGCATTAGGCAAGCAATTTTGCATTTAGAGCGATGCGCTGAAATGGCGTCGATAAGTTCAACTCCTCAGCCTCTTTTACTCACAGATGGTGCTCCACTCCACGGCAGGGCGGCCGTGCCAATATTTTGAAACCAAAGTGCCCGAAAGCATTGAGTAGGCACACGACATCACTCTGGTCATCCAACCTTCAAATGCAGCTTGCCCCAATGCTTTGCTGTTTGGTAAATATGCCGACGCGTTTCAAGGATAAAAATCCTCTTCCTCAGGGCTGCTATTACAAACAAACATCAAAAGCTCACAGTCTTTCAGGCGTTTTTTATTTCCATTTTGCCACAGTGGGCGTTTGCTCAGTGCGATGTTATTATGGTGCCTGTTGGGACATTGGGTCCAAGCTGAGAGCATACGTATGTCCTTTAGTAAGGTCAATGTGTTTGCATATTTAAAAGCATTATTAATTTCCTTGGTAGGTCACAAAGCATTAGGCAAGCAATTTTGCATATAGAGCGATGCGCTGAAATGGCGTCGATAAGTTCAACTCCTCAGCCTCTTTTACTCACAGATGGTGCTCCACTCCACGGCAGGGCGGCCGTGCCAATATTTTGAAACCAAAGTGCCTGAAAGCATTGAGTAGGCACACGACATCACTCTGGTCATCCAACCTTCAAATGCAGCTTGCCCCAATGCTTTGCTGTTTGGTAAATATGCCCACTGGGGGTATTTAAATGAGGCAGGCTGAAACGGAGAAATCTGCCGAGTATTTGAAAAATGATCCATGACTAAGAGGCAGGAACCTCGAAACGCGTTGGACAGAAATTTAACATGAACACTGAAGCCCGTTTTCCTTGTTAAATAAACCGAGAGGTTTCTTTTGAAGTCGAGTGCACTCTCATTGCTTTGGGCACTTGGAGAAAAAAAAAAATATATATATATTCACTGAAAAAACCATAGGTTTCAGGCACGTTATAGTTAGAAATTAGCATTTAAAAAACCTTAGAAATTCACTGAAAAAAACCTAAGGTTTTAGGGACAGTTATAGTTAGTTGGACATTGCACTCGTACAAAACCCGTGAAATTCCCCCGTTATAGTTAGTTCAGGTAACTATAACTCGCACCCCCGCAATGCACTGCTGATGACGTCACATATTACATCACTCATGACATGGTCAGTGACATCACTGATGACATCACTGATGACATCTCAAATGACATCACTGATGACATCATCCAGTGACTGTGTGTTTCTGTAAAGTTTAAATATGTTTAATATATATAGGGAAAGGCGTATTGAAGAATGAGTGGATGTAGAAGCGCCTGAATGGATGATTTAGTAGGTGCGTGACTGAGTCTATAAGTGAGTGATTAAACGTATCTTACTGGATGCATGGGTGAGTGACTAAACTGTGTGAATGTCTGTATCCATCTGTCTGTTGTTGTGTAAGCAGCTGCATGGGTTTCTGACTAGCTAAATGATTGTCTATATGGTTATGGATTGGTTCTCTGAGTATCTGTATGGGTGCCTCAGTGTTTGTGTGGGTGGGGTGTGTGTGACTCTGTGCATAGATGTGTGAGTGGGTGATTCACTGGGTGCATGGTTTCAAGAGTGCGTCTGTGATGGACTGTATGGGTGGGTGAGTGTGTGTATGGGTGTGTTAGTGATTGAATGTATATCTCAGTGGTACATGTGTGAGTAACTACATATGTGAAAGGCAGTATATATGTGTGTTGGAGTATATAAATGGCTATAAGTGAGAGTGTGTGATTGTGAGAGTGGCTATATGGATGAGTGTGTGCTTGCATCAGTGATTGCATAGGAGCGTAAGAATGTGCTAGTATTTTTATGAGTAAGTGAGCTGGTGTGTATAACTGTATAGGTGAGTAAATTGGAGTGTGATTAATTATTTGCATGACTGACTAGGTGTGTGAGTACCTCTATGGATGAGTTGCATTGTGTGAGTGTTTATATAGGTGTTTGAGTGCATATGATAGTCCTGTACTGAGTGACTGTAAGTATGAGTGACTGTACGGGTGAGTGAGTAGATGTGTCTGTGTAGACCTAAGAATCAGTGAGTGGGTATGTACTTATTGGTATTGGAGTGTGTATGGTTTTGAGAATGGCAGTCTGTAATTTAGAGTGGGTGTATCAAAAGTTATATTAGGGTGTGAGAAGATGCATTAAATTCTCACATGGATGATGTCATCAGTGATGTCATCAGTGATGTCATTTGAGATGTCATCAGTGATGTCATCAGTGATGTCACTGACCATGTCATGAGTGATGTAATATGTGACGTTATCAGCAGTGCATTGCGGGGGCACGAGTTATAGTTACCTGAACTAACTATAACGGGGGAATTTCACGGGTTTTGTATGAGTGCAATGTCCAACTAACTATAACTGTCCCTAAAACCTTATGGTTTTTTCAGTGAATTTCTAAGGTTTTTTAAATGCTAATTTCTAACAATAACGTGCCTGAAACCTAATGTTTTTTCAGTGAATTTCAAAGGTTTTTTAAATGCTAATTCCTAACTATAACGTGTCTGAAACCTATGGTTTTTTCAGTGAATTTCAAAGGTTTTTTAAATGCTAATTCCTAACTATAACGTGTCTGAAATCTATGGTTTTTTCAGTGAATTTCAAAGGTTTTGTAAATGACAATTTTTAAATGTATTAATTGTTATATTTATTTTTTTGATACTGATTTACAACATTTTTTTAAACTATTTATTTTTAGATATTTTATTTTTTAAATTACATTGTAATTACATTATACATTACATTACAAAATATATTTTCTCAGAATGAATTACTTTAGTTTAAATACTTTGCAAATAGGCAATAGACTTTTAAGTACAGTAGTTACAGTTGTTGCAATGGGCAACACAATTTCAAAAACAAAGCAACATTGAGCTGAATGTGAATTTCTACTTAAATGCAATTAGTTACTTTATGGATTACTTTTCTAACCACAGGACTGGATCCTAGATTCAGTCCTGGGACATCTCCTGTAAACAGTTGAGTAAAAGCGTTTTGGTTACAGTAGTGATTTTTAAGGAATATTATTGTATTTTAAAAGTTGACACTTAGAAACTTTTTCATATAGAATCACCAATGTTATCCTATGGGAGGAAATTCACTTAGCAGGTAAGTAGTGTTATCGTTACTTTTTCTTACTCAGTGGTGGATCCTGGAACCAGCACTGGTGCATCTCCTGTAAACAGTTGAAAGAATGCGTTTCAGTCACACATGCGATTTTTAAGGAATATTTGTAGTTTGTGAAAATCGACACTTTGAAACTTTTCTGCTGAAAACCAGACAATGGATTCCTATGGAAGGAAATTCAAGTTACTGGTAAGTATGGTTAGAATTACTTTTCAGGGTCAGTGCTGGGCTAAAAGATGCAGCACTGGGTTCTCTCCTGATAACAGGTGAGTAATTCGGAATTCATAGTTCGGCTGATTTTAGAGAAATATTATAAAGTTCCAAAACTCCACACTTAGAAGAATTTCCAAGTGAAACAAGTCAATATTAGCCTATGGAAGGAAATTCAAGTTACTGTTAAGTACGGTTAGAATTACTTTTCAGGGTCAGTGCTGGGCTAAAAGATGCAGCACTGGGTTCTCTCCTGATAACAGGTGAGTAAATCGGAATTCGTATTTAGTCTGATTTTAGAGGAATATTTGTATGGTTCAAAAATCGACACTTAGAAACTTTTTCAGCAAAAAGCAGGCAATGATATCCTGTGGAAGGAAATTCAAGTTACTGGTAAGTACGGTTAAAATTACTTTTCAGGATCAGTACTGGGCTGAAAGATGCAGCACTGAGGTCTCTCCTGATAACAGGTGAGTAAATCGGAATTCGTATTTCGGCTGATTTTAGAGGAATATTATAAAGTTCCAAAACTCCACACTTAGAAGAATTTCCAAGTGAAACCAGTCAATGTTAGCCTATGGAAGGAAATTCAAGTTACTGGTAAGTACGGTTAAAATTACTTTTCAGGACCAGTACTGGGCTGAAAGATGCAGCAATGAGGTCTCTCCTGATAACAGGTGAGTAAATCGAAATTCGTATTTCGGCTGATTTTAGAGGAATATTTGTATGTTTCAAAAATCGACACTTAGAAACTTTTTCAGCAAAAAGCAGGCAATGATATCCTATGGAAGGAAATTCAAGTTACTGGTAAGTACGGTTAGAATTACTTTTCAGGATCAGTACTGGGCTCAAAGATGCAGCACTGAGGTCTCTCCTGATAACAGGTGAGTAAATCGGAATTCGTAGTTCGGCTGATTTTAGAGGAATATTTGCAAAATGGTGAAGGAAGGGGTGGGGCCTAAGGTGACATGTCTGCAAACATGCCCTGTGGCGCGTTTTAAGTTGGACAATTAATTCCTCCTCAATCCCGAGGGTCCCTAGGGGCCAACTAGCCCACCAGGTACCTCCAGTATGCGCCAGAGGCTGCGTTGCAGAGAGGTGTTCAGAGGCCACGCCCCTTTTACAACACTCTGCAACGCAGCTCCGTGGTGCTTACTGGAGGTACCTGGTGGGCTAGTTGGCCCCTAGGGACCCTCAGGATTGAAAAGGAATTTATTCCCCATCTTAAAACGCGCCACGGGGCCTGTTTGCACACATGTCACCTGAAGCCCGCCCTCCCTTCACCACTGTGCAAACGCGCCCCGTGGCGCATTTTAAGTTGGGGGATTAAGTCCCCTTGAATCCTGAGGGTCCCTGGAGTCCAACTAGCCCACCATATACCTCCAAAAGCGCCACAGAGCTGCGTTGCAGAGAGGTGTAAAAGGGGCGTGGCCTCTGTACACGTCTCTGCAACGCAGCCCCTGGCGCATACTGGAGGTTCCTGGTGGGCTAGTTGGCTCCCAGGGACCCCCAGTATTCAAGGGGAATCGTTCCCCTCTGCAAACGCGCCAGGGGCGCATTTGCAGAGTACTGCAGGGAGGGGGCGGGCCTCCGGCATGATGCCGGTCGTTTTTTTCTCTATTTTTTTTAATGGGAGGGGGCTGCGTGGCCCCCTTCCCTTGCCCACTTTTGGCCCCAGGGACCCCATCCCCCGGGGCCTGAGCATTTTTTTTTTTTTTTAAATTTAAAAAAAAAAACGGGAAGGGGCCGCGTGGCCCCCTTCCCTGGGCCTGTATTGGCCCCGGGATCCCATCCCCGGGGCATGGCCTCGATTTTTTAATTTTTATTTGGAGGGGGCTGCGTGGCCCCCTCCTCAGGCCATTTAAGGCCCCGGGGACCCCATCCCCGGGGCCGGCCTTGCACTTTTTTTTCGTTTTTAAATTTGGGGAGGGGGCTTCGTGGCCCCCTCCCCGGCCACTTATGGCCCCGGGTACCCCATCCCCCGGGGCCTGGCCTCTGGTTGGGGACTGTGGGGGGTCCCCAATCCCCCACAGTCCCGCCGGCTCCCCGCGTCCCTTGGGAGCCGGCATTGCTTTTCCACATGGGGAGCAGCTAACATGCTGCTCCCCATGTGGAAAGCAATCAGCTTTGGATATTGTAGGCGAGAGCAGGTTTCCTGCTCTCGCTCCAATATCCAAAGCAGCTTGCAATGACAGGACGGGAGCCGCGAGGCTCCCGTCCTGTCATTGCAAACAGCAGTGTCCCGGGGTAGGCACCCCGGGACACTGCAGGAGCCGGCCCTGGGGGTGGCGGTCCCCAGGGCCATCACTGGCTCCAGGAGGGGGGCCGCGCGGCCCCCTCCCCACATTTTCAAAGCCCCGAGGAGGTGGTGGTCCCCGGGGTTTCGGGGGTCCAAAACGGACCCCCATTTTTAATTTTTAGTGCCCCGGGAGGTGGCGGTCCTCGGGGTGTGTGGGGGCTGGAGCCCCCACACAGGTTAAAACATTTTTAAACAGAAGCCCCGGGAGGTGGCGGTCCTCGGGGCAGCGGGAGGGCAAAGAGCCCTCCCGCACCATTTTTGTTAAAGCCCCGGGGGTGGCGGTCCCTGGGGCTTGGGGGCCCTTAGAGGCCCCCATACATAAATTTAACCCCTCACCATGCCCCCGGGACTTGGCCCACCCGGGGACAAATTAACATCAAAGCGCGGGAGACCGCGCTTCGATTTTTATTTTTCGGCGGGATTCGCGCACCCTAAGCGCATCCCGCCGATTTTTTTAAAAAAATGCTTTTTTCTGCCCAGGGGTCCTTGTGAGACCCCCTGAGCAGACCTAGGGGTCAGGGTGTTTCTACCCTGCCCCTTTGTGCGTTTTGCGCACTTGTTTCTTTTTTTTCTCGGCGGGATCCGCGCACCCTGAGCGCATCCTGCCGATTTAAAAAAATAAATAAATGCTTTTTCTGCCCAGGGGTCCTTGTGGGACCCCTGAGCAGGCCTAGGGGTCAGGGTGTTTCTACCCTGCCCCCTTTGTGCGTTTTGCGCACTTGTTTTTGTGCCTCGGTTCTACCGAGGGACAAAATGGCTGCCAACACTTCCTGGTTTGGAGTGTTGACAGCCAGCTGACAGCCAATTAGCATGCAGCTCGTGATCGGGACGGTGCGCGCAGGGTGCGCTGAGGGTACGCGGACCCTACTCGGCCACAGATATATATGTGACTTTACTTTTGATTTTCTCAGGAACTACTGAACGGATTTACACCATTTAAGCAAAAGGCACCAGTCTGAACCAAGGGCTACCTCTTTGCCAAATTTGGTGTAATTCCGTTCAGCAGTTCGGGCTGTAGCTGCGACTAAAGGTTCCTATGGAAAAATGAATGGGGAAAACGCGTTTTGGGACCCCCTTTTTTCTCGGCCCCCGCTGACGAATCAACCCGAGACTTTCAGGGTAGGAGCGGAGCGGAGCGCCCCAACAAGTTGGAAACTTTCGCGAAGATTCGTCAACCGGCGCCAACGTTATTTCAAATAGAATGTCACGGATTTCCTATGGATAATAGGTCCTAACTATAACTATCTACTGGCGACCGCCAGTAGATAATATATATATATAAATATATATATATATATATATATATATATATATATATTCACTGAAAAAAACAAAGGTTAGAGGGACGTTATAGTTAAGCTGACATTTCACTCGTACAAAACCAGAGAAATTCTGCATTTATAGCCTATAGTTAGCTGAGCTAACTATAACTCACGCCCCTGCAATGCACTGATGACATGGTCTGTAGCATCACTGATGATATCACTGATGACATCTCAAATGATATCACTGATGACATCATCCAAAGAATATCTGACATGCCCACTCACACCCCCATGTAACCTTTCATACACCCACTTCAACTTCCACACTACCATTCTCGAAACCATTCACACACCCATACCAGTACTTACATACCCACTTACTGTTTCATAGGTCTACACACATCCACTCCATCACACATACAGCCACTTGTCTACCAACTCACTCACTAATACAGCCACTGATATATCTACTCATACAGCCACACAGCCACTCACACACTGTCAGTCACTCATAGAGCTACTCACACACCTATGTACTCACCTATATAATCAATCAGACAGCCATTTACTCACCTATACAGTTATACACACACCCACTCACTTACTCATACAGATACTAACACATACTCACCCATACAGCCCCTCACACATGCACTCAGTAACCCATACAACCACTATCACAATCCCTCACTCACACATACAGTCACTGATATACTACAACACTCACCTATACTGCCTTTCACATATCCACTTACTCACCCATATACCACTGAAACATCCATTCACTCACCGACACAGCCATAGACACACTCAGTCACTTATACAGCCCCTCTCTTGCACACTCACTAAACCATACCCCCACTGAATCACCCACTCACTCATCCATACAGGCAGTCACACACCCTCTTACCCACCCACACAGACACTCATACACCCATACAGGTACTCAGACAACCAATCAATCACCCATACATCCACACATGTACCCACTCACCAACCCATACAGCCACTTTGACACCAGCTGACAGACAGATACAGACATTCAGACAACCTAGTCAGTGACTCCTTCATTCACTGAGACACCTAATCACTCACTTATAAAGTCAGTCACGCACCTACTGATTCATCTATACAGGCACTCATACACCCATTGATTTATCAATACACCTTGGTGTATATATTTAACACTCATAAACGTTTTAAAAAAAACTCACAGTCACTGGATGATGTCATCAGTGATGTCATTTGAGATGTCATCAGTGATCTCATCAGTTATGTCACTGACCATGTCATGAGTGTTGTAATATGTGAGGTCATAAGCAACGCATTGCGGGGGCATGAGTTATAGCTAGCTCTGCTGAATTTTTCTGGGTTTGTATGAGTGAATTGTCAGCCTAACTATAATGTCCCTGTAACCTTTGGTCTTTTCAGTGAATTTCTAATGTTTTTTAAAATTATATTTCCTAACTATAACGTCCCTGTAACTTTTGTTTTTTTCAGTGAATTTCTAAGGTTTTTTAAATGATAATTTTTAACTATAATGTCCCTGTAACCTTTTGTTATTTTCAGTGAATTTCGAAGGTATTTTAAATTTTATATCCTAACTGTAACCTGTAGACTTTAAGAGTGGGTGTGTGAGTCGCTGTATAGGTTGGTGACTGGGTGTGTGAGTGGCTGTATGGGTCTGTGAATGAGTATGTACCTGAGCCGCCCGCATTTAGAAATAATACAGACAACCTGGGTCACACGATGGACCCTTAGGAGACCACCCTCAAATGTTCTCGCTTTGCAGTTTTCGTCTCCCTGGGTCTGACTGTAGTTATAGGGCTGTATTTTATAAATAGATGCACTATGTTGGAAATTGATTAAAATATGTACACTGGCATGATTTGTGATTGGATTGATTACGTTTTTATGTTTTCAAAAAATGTCTTGGTACTGTGTACTTTTATGGTTCATCGACCGAAATGAAGTTGATATCGATCGATCGAGTGTGTAATGTCTGGGTATTTATGTAAGTGCATGAGTAGTGCCTTGGTGATTGTATGATTGCATAGGTAGTGCCTGTATGATTCTATGAGTGCAATTGCCAAGAACACTCTGCGAATACCGGGTGTTTTTGACAAAGTGTAAAACATATATATAGACATATTTTACATAAGGTTTCAGTGTAGCTATTTAGTAAGATACTAATTTAACTTTCCCCTTTGTATTCATTTGTCATAATAACTGAATCAAAATGTATTTTCCTTCTTCACAGCAACACCGGAGGTCGCAATGACATCAGTAGTCACGAATACAAATGACAAAGTGTAAAACAGATATATAGACATATTTTACACAAACTTTGAGTCTAGCTGTTTAGTAACATATTGGTTTAACTTTATTTTAAGAACACATTTGTAAAAAACTATAGTTTCAAAAAATTACTTTCAACATCTAAACTCAAGAATAGAACATTACTACCAAACACCCATCAAACTACACAAACTCATGGGGAATTAAAAACTCCTGCAAAACTAGTGCAATGCACAATCTGCGAACAACACATGACCGGGAAAGTAAGGAATATCATTGGATAATATACTTTTCAGTAAAATGAATAGGAAGTATACACCCACTCCTCCTTCTTGAATCTTCTTTTCCAGAACTTTATTGTGAGCAGGTGGTAGATTTTGGCTGGAGAATTTTTTGGACTTTTTTTGTACAAAAAATGGCAACACAGCAAGGAGATGGGGATCAGCTACAAGAACAGCATGAGCAGGATGTGGAGGAAGTCGACACAGAAGATATTGAAGATGAGGGGCCTCCCCAGAAAAGGGCAAGTGTGGCTTAGGATTTTTTTTAAATCCCATCTGGGGAATCAAAAACTGCTGTAGAACTAGTGCAATGCACAATCTGTGACAAGACTCTCTCTAGAGGGACAAACAAAAAATACTCATGTGGGATGACGTTCATGTTATATCATCTTAAAACCTATCATAGAAAATGTCTCCAACTGGCGATCAAGAAGCGGGAAGTTGGATGACCATCTACATCAGTGGCAGCAGCAACAATTTCCAGCCAGAAAGTCCCTTCAGAGGTGCAGACTACTACAACAGATATGGCTCCATAGTTTTCAAGAATGGCCACATATTGCATGGACTGTAGTGTTGTTATAAGTGCTGGTGAGCAGTGTGTTACAGCTATTTGCAATGCTGCAAAAAATCATACATGCTAGTTTTTTCCCCTTTTATATTTTTTGCACATTTCTCAGTGCACATTTTCCGAATTCCTCCTGTCCCAGTTGCCATTTTTGTAACCATAAAAAAACTTTTTTTTAAACTTTACAAAACCACTCAGAAAAACAAAAAAGCAAAAACAAAACAGAAAGTTATGTCACCGGGAAATAAAGGAATATCATTGGATAATACACTTTTCAACTAAATGAATAAGAAGAAAACACCCATTTATCTATGTAGAACATTCTTTAAGAGAAGTTCATAGTGAGCAGATTTGTGCAATGCAGAATATTTTACAAGACCTTGTGAAGGGGTACAAATAAACAATATTCCTACGGGACTATGTCCATGCTTTAAAAACCTAAACACATACCATAGCAATAGTGTAAAAGCAACAAGAAGGCAACACATGGCTGAAGGACCTTCGACTTCAATAGCAGCCACAATAACACCGAGGCAGAGAGTCCATTCAGAGGTCCAATCTCATCTTCAAGATTTGGCTCCACAGTTTTCCCGTATGGCATCATACTACATGGATTTTGGAGTTGCAGTGAGTGCTGGAGAGCAGTCCATAACAGCCCTTTGCAATGCTGCAAAGAATAATACATGTTGATGTTTTTTTTATTTTTGGCCCTTCATAGTTTTGCTACATTAACAGGCATTTTATTATCTTACAAAATGGGTATATAATATCTATGTGTTGTTCATTTTATTATCTTCTAATTTATTGTAAAACTACTTACATATAACTTGCCGTATAGACAGGTCAAAGTATTACTCTACATATAAATACACATCTAACTTTTGCCAGTTATCCATATTTACTTTTTCACTTTTTAGAAATGTCAACGTTCTGTGTTTACTATCAACTGTAATATATGTGTCCTGTTCTGCAACTCCTCCTCTTAACAACTCTTCATTTTCCCTAGAATCCTGCTCAGGACCAAAAAACAAAACTGCACATCACTACAAACCTTTTCTACGTCTACCACAGTACCATGCAAAAGTGCTCTATTCATTTCCCCTAAACATAAAGCAGCAGTTTTCACATAGTACAGCCTCCTAACTAAAGTTCGCA
Organism: Calotriton arnoldi; assembly: GCA_963921515.1. Taxonomy (NCBI): domain Eukaryota; kingdom Metazoa; phylum Chordata; class Amphibia; order Caudata; family Salamandridae; genus Calotriton; species Calotriton arnoldi. Next base: position 22,173 of record CAWUFW010003270.1, read on the forward strand.
TTGTTGAGTGGTGTACAGCTAACATCCTGAAATGAAGAAAGGTGCTTTGGCACACTTTGTTTGATAAACAAGCTAGTGAGTGTCCCTGCAACTTTGTATGCTTTCTAATCTTGCAAGGATCCAATCCTTGTAAAGTACTTATTTTCTGTTTTAAACTTCACCTTGGAAAGATATGTAGGAATCTCCTTAATATATCAATGGATTGCTCTTGAACACTACAAACACTACTACAATTCCATTTCTATACAGGTGCCTGACTCCGCCTTCCTTGTTCCTGTTCTCCAATAACTTGTTCTACATTTGTAGGTACCATCACCTGTTTCGCTATAGGAGTGCCATTCTTCATTTCATAACATCGTCCTTTTTCATCAATAGCAGGAACTAATCTGTTATCCTGCAGATAGCTTTCTTCATTAAAGAAAGGCTCTGTAGTATAATTATGTATCCATTCTCCACTAAAAACTGTACAGAAGTTACTTCTGTTCACTAATCTTTTTTTCTGGTTTTGTCTCCTCATGCACAACACCATTTTGTCAAGAGTCTTCATTCTATTTATAATCAAAATGAAAAGCTTCCTCTTCACAGCAAAGGCCTTATCAACTACTCTCTCAACTTGTTCTTTCTGTTTCACTGCATGTCTCCTTCTTCTATACTTCTTAATATTTCTCAGTAGATTCATAACTACTGTACTACGAAACATCCTAGCCCTGATTTCCTTAAACCGCTTCTGTCTCCTGGTTAAGGTGTATACACCTTTGTTACATTCTTTCCTGTTCTTGCTATATAGATTTTGTCCATTGTTATTCTTTCTCATAGTTTGAATTTTATTTTCATTATTTCATAATCTTTGGAAATGTCCACATATATTTTTTAAAAATGAGTTTGTCCTCTTACCAATAGCTCTTTTTCCGTTCACCACTTTTTCCTCATTTGCCCCTTTTGAGTCTCAGTTCTGCATAGATACTATACTTGCTTCTGTTCCCTTTCCCTCTGAGCTTTTGCAGGCAATCTATATGTAATTATGCAGATATTGTTCTGTAAAAAAAAAATATATATTTGAATTTTTTTCTAGACAATGTACCAGCTACTTTACTACTGGCTTATACATAATACTAACATAGTTGTTATGTTATGTTGCAGTTTTAAATCTACAAATCAGCCTACCGACATAACTACAAGCACTTACTTCAATGTATTAATCCCAAACCAAAACACATAACTTAATTTATTACTTACCTTTTAATATTAGAGCACCCTCTCCTACAACACAGCTGCACCATATCTCAGTTCTCACTTATACACAGCAAAATACCACTTTATGCCTTTTGTAGTACATTTTAAAACAAACATCAACCAAAGTGTAAAAGTACATACAGTGTTTCAATTGTCTAAATCCGAAAACACACCATAAGAGCTATTTCTGTGCCTCTCTACCACTGTGTCACTGGTAGATTTAATGTTTCAGTACTTTTCTACTTAGATGTGTCCGATTTACATTTTGAGAAACACTGCATATGAAAATCTGCACTTTAATCTGTATCACAGCATATAGCTCTGTAATTTTTCAGAGTACATGCAAACAGTGTGTGACAGGTTACATCAGGGATCTTCAACCAGTAGCTCATGAATGAATGAATATTAATCTTGTAAAGCGCAAACTTTGCCCAAAGGAGTCAAGGCGCTGCGGAAAGGGCCAGCAGTCAAGGTACATAGAAGGCTCACATCAATTAGATGGTAAAGAGCCAAGTCTTCAAGGCCTGACAGAAGAGAGAGTGAGACTCTTGTCCGGAGATTGACAGAGGGAGAGTATTCCAGAGCTTAGCGGCCAGCAACGGAAAAAGCTCTTCCCCCCCCATCTGGCTCTTCTAAACCTAGGAACTACTGTAGCTCTCCAGCTACCTATTAGTAGCTCACCTGTGTGCAGCTCAGCTTATTAAATTAGAATGGTTTTGCTTGGTTATTATGCATATAAAAAAATTGAAATTACCGCAGAATATAAATACTGTCTGCATGATTCCCTGAGCATGTACGAACTACATCAGTGGTCTCATATCTGCATAGTTAGTGCCTGTGTATTCAAAAAACACATCTCACCATCTAAACATATGCAAACCGATCATATAAGTTAACAAGCATTGGCGCCATGCAACAGTTGATGTTGTTGCACCAAGGATATTGTGCTGGATAACTAAACACTTATAAGGTCCCAAAGGCGAGACCTATTGGCTATGCCAATGCTTGTTGTTTATGAAGTTATTTCAGCATCTAATTGCCTTTCCCTTGAGTTCTTCCGGCACATTTCCACTGCTGGATGCTTGACTCCGGTCCAGGGAAGACATGGCTTGGCAGTTCGGGCTGGACTGTTCCCATGAGGCACAGGGTCAAGACTGATTTGCATATGGCTATGTCTGAACTGGGGTGGCGTGGTGAAGCAAAATAACGATGGATTAAACCCAGATCTGTGACTGGGGGTGAATGTTTGCCAATGTGCAGCATTCCGTCCATCATCTTGTGTGTTTTGCATTTCGCCCTAAGTGGGAAGGGTATGCCCAGACGTGGGTCCCGTGCTCACTACGCCACTGGAGTCAAGCTATCCTGGCTGATGAAGGCTGATAGCCTGAAACCGGTCCTAGGATGCTTGACTCCGGTCCAGGGAAGACATGGCTTGGCAGTTCGGGCTGGACTGTTCCCATGAGGCACAGGGTCAAGACTGATTTGCATATGGCTATGTCTGAACTGGGGTGGCGTGGTGAAGCAAAATAACAATGGATTAAACCCAGATCTGTGACTGGGGGTGAATGTTTGCCAATGTGCAGCATTCCGTCCATCATCTTGTGTGTTTTGCATTTCGCCCTAAGTGGGAAGGGTATGCCCAGACGTGGGTCCCGTGCTCACTACGCCACTGGAGTCAAGCTATCCTGGCTGATGAAGGCTGATAGCCTGAAACCGGTCCTAGGATGCTTGACTCCGGTCCAGGGAAGACATGGCTTGGCAGTTCGGGCTGGACTGTTCCCATGAGGCACAGGGTCAAGACTAATTTGCATATGGCTATGTCTGAACTGGGGTGGCGTGGTGAAGCAAAATAACGATGGATTAAACCCAGATCTGTGACTGGGGGTGAATGTTTGCCAATGTGCAGCATTCCGTCCATCATCTTGTGTGTTTTGCATTTCGCCCTAAGTGGGAAGGGTATGCCCAGACGTGGGTCCCGTGCTCACTACGCCACTGGAGTCAAGCTATCCTGGCTGATGAAGGCTGATAGCCTGAAACCGGTCCTAGGATGCTTGACTCAGGTCCAGGGAAGACATGGCTTGGCAGTTCGGGCTGGACTGTTCCCATGAGGCACAGGGTCAAGACTGATTTGCATATGGCTATGTCTGAACTGGGGTGGCGTGGTGAAGCAAAATAACGATGGATTAAACCCAGATCTGTGACTGGGGGTGAATGTTTGCCAATGTGCAGCATTCCGTCCATCATCTTGTGTGTTTTACATTTCCACTTTCATCATCAGTGTAGTTTCGAAAGGAAATAACAGACGATGACAGTTCCTTACTAAACCAGCCGATGGCAGGGTAGGCACAGCATGTAAATCAGTAACAAACACCTCGCTGCAATCCTCTTTTTGTTGTACACCCCATTAACTCTTTCCTTCTGTAGTGTTAATGCAGCAGTACTCTGACGCTCAGTAGCATTGGACTATTTTATCTGTCCCTCGGGATCTGCTTCTCAGGCATCTTTTGGACCTTACACTGAGAGTCGCACCGCGCCCTTACACAGAGGCTTGCTCCAATCTCTCAGTGAGCCGTCCTTACACCAGTGGGTATTCCCAAAGCTCCTCAGTGGTACTGTCTGACACTTAACGACCCCTGACTCTAAATACTGGAATTGCAGTCCTGCCCCCTTAGGGGTCTGGAGCATGACCCCGCATTTGGTCGCCGTGTCTGGCTCAGACGAACTGTCACCAATACAGTGCGATAAGTTTTAGGATTCTGAACACTGCAGCCACAAATAAGACAAGTGTCAGCTCACAGCAAAATTAAGACCTTTGTGCTTTTGGTGAGGAATTGCCTTTTGCCACACAGTAGATGCCTATCGAGCACATTTTGGCTCTACCCTCAGGTCTCACTGACGGTTTGCAGCAAGAAAAACTGGGTTCCCCGTCAGGGAAACGGCTTCTATGTTTTAAGGATTTCCCTCTAGCCCAGGGATATGTGTGGGGGAGAAGAGGCTACAGTGTTTAAACGAGTGTTCTTAGAAGATACTGCCCTAAGAGACAGGTGAGATGGCTGACCAGGTCTGGCTAAGCCCACTAAGATAATGCAAAGTTTACACCGGAAATGCAACACTAACGGTGCGTCACTCTGGAACTACTTCCACGCAGCTGTGTATGCAATCTAGCACCAAACCCTTTTGAAGAAAGCTATAAAGTCATGTTTTTAAATAGAAGGCATAGTTAGATAGTGGGGTTGGGCCATTTAACGCAGTCTGCGCTTTGAAACAGCCATCAGGTAGCATAAAGTGCTGTGTATTAATCACTTTTAAGATAACCTAACATAATCTGTATTTCAGTGGGCATCCGGCCGAGGGCCTTCGTTGTCACCGATGCCGGCTGCAGACACTGTGCAGAATGACGCGGAGAAGTGTGTGTATAGGGTGCAGTGACATCACGAGGGTGCTTGGCAGGACATTGACAGCTTTAAACAAGCGCCGCCACGCTAATTATAAACAGATGGCCCCTGCGCTTGAAGTCCTGTGAAGTACTCGGGTGTGGTTTTAAACAAGCGCGGCCACGCTGATGAGAAACAGATGGCCCCTGCGCTTGAAGTCCTGTGAAGTACTCGGGTGCGGTTTTAAACAAGCGCGGCCACGCTAATGAGAAACAGATGGCCCCTGCGCACCGCTGCTCGCTCCCACAAGGTGGATGCCAGCACGAGTGCTTGAAAAGAGCTGACCAATTTCTAAAGGTCATCTCTCTAGGCTCGACCTAAAAACCATATTGACAGACACTTTCTGATACATACCTAACACGTATTACTACTTTATAATTCATATACAGGCACAGCTCATTTTCTTATGTTTTATTCATGACTACAGTACTCCTTTTTTATGATGTGACTAAAACTACCACAACTCCCAGAATGCAAATAACATAGATGTATCTATTCTGTACATAATGCTTAGACATTTAAAACATTGTCATTGTTAAAGGCATTGCTCATGGTAATTTTCAACAGTACTAACATCTTAAACACATACCCTCTGCTGAAATATATACCGCATAGATGCCCTAATGTAGATCCGTTCATACATGCCCTAAAATGGACGTATTCATATTTACCCTAATATGGTCATGGCCGCATATGCCCAATTATGGTCACAACTGTACATGTCCTATTATAGTATGATTCCTTATATAGGCATGATCTTTCACCTACATTGGTCCCAGCTAGTACACAACGAGCTCTAAGGGCTGAACGTTATCTATCCTGTGGTTTTGAATGCAGCAGGGTTCTTCCAAACACAGGCCCACACTGTACTCATTAATTATGCATGGCTTTCTAAGAATACACCACCAGCATAATATGTATGTACAAAGTTCACCCCTGACGTCTTCCTCATGTCCAATACAACCCATACTGAGGACCAAGACTCTTTAGGGTATAAATACACCACATCTTGCCCCGGTAAGTGAGAGGGAACTGAGACTTCCATGCTGACACACTGACCAGAGACGCTGAGGCTCCTGCAGGCAGTCGCTCAAGCTGACAGTGGTCTGACACAACCCGGACAGGGTGTCCAACTCGAGACCAGGACGGGGTCCCACACTCTCTCTATTCAGGTATGGGGGTTCGACTAAATCCTAGAAGGATTCTTGGCTCTTAGCTTCTAAGACCTACACACATTGCTAGGTACACTCAGGTACATCTAGGTAGGCATCGTAGGAGTACGCACACTTGCATAATGCTTTTAAATTCATGTATGTATCCATGATTATCGCAATATGGTAGAACTGTTCTATCCCTTTGCTTTTATCGTACTGCTAATAATATATCTCTGCTATTGCCTGCTGGTCTCTGCAGCACATATATTTTACACTAGAATAACAACTGTTCAATAAATACTTATTGAAACGCCCGACTGTTTATTCTGTGTAACTCTCTGAGACAAACCGAATAAGTGAGCACGAATGACTGAGCGAAATGTAGTACATTGTTTCCACGATTCTGAGAGAATTTGGGTTGTCATGTTCTAAGGTTGCCAGAAACTAATCTCTCCCCGATAAGAGGAGACACTAGTGGCACTGCGAGCTAGCTAATGCAAAACAATCTAACATAAACGGTGGGGGTGCACAGAGTCAGTCTGCCACCAAGCCCACAGCTTATGTTACACAAACGCGCAGGTCCTGCATGGGTACTATAGGAACTACACGACATGGCGCCACCAACGTTGGTTTGGTACTTATCTAACAGTAGAATCTGAGTAGTTCAGTCGTGCTATTCTCAGAGAACCTACTCACAAAACCCCAGAGACGTCTGGAGTGGGTGGGCACAAAATCCGCTGCAGCTGAGTAGTAAGAGAATACTATTTATTGGCTGTTGGTTACTCAAGCTTGAAGGATATATAGTTCCTACAATTGTGCATTTTACACCTTATCTTAAAAATTCTTTAACATCCCTTCTTCCAATTAAAAATGGTGGAAGAAACAAGCGCAACAGGAAGAGTTACAACAAACCTTTTCGGGTTAGGAGAAGATGACCCTGAAGATGCAATACAAATTGCACCAAATTTCAGAAGGGCAGTCACCATAAAACTTCTAGAACATGGCTTAAGAGCCAGGGGTGGTACAGTAATTTTAGTGATTGAGGCACACGAATCAAACAAAACAGAGGTGTTCTATTCTTGGGTTACAATGCCAGCAGCGAGTCCAATAACAGATGTATTTCACTACTACCTAGAAGGTGAAACACCAACGGACTATACTCCTTTTGAGGAAGTAGAGGTCCCGCTCACTTACCAGGAGCATAATTACTGGTTTAAAGGCGCCCTACCCCACGTACGAGGAAGAGCAAGATTAGGCCCGCTCGGAGGAGCAGGAGCCACATGGCCCATATTAGCGGCATACACACCGCATCCTGACATTAACACAATGCCACAGCCAGACTTACTCGTACAACACAGAGATTTAATTAAAATCTACAGAAACCTCACACAATTTGTGATGAGGACTTTAACAGTTCAGCCTGCACCAGCTGCAGCACAAGACACTCCAGTCCAAGGTACAGTTAATAAAATAACTCCACAAACATAACACGCGATAATGGGCCTAATGCCAACAAAACGCGAACAAATCCCATTCTGGATAGCTCAGAAAATAACTCAGCTTGAAGCAGTATTCCCGAATACTACAACCAGTGATAAACACAGAATTCTAACAATGTGCTTGCCCATGGGTCTCACACCACAAGTAGAGGACTGCACCTCTTGGGGTTCAGTCTTTGCTGCCATATATACCAGAACACATGGTATGCCGTCCTTACAGTAGTACCTGACGTATTAAAACAGATACAAAATGAGTACGGAGCAGAGCCTGCCCTTAACTTAGGGATGAAGTTGCTAAACAACTTTGAACAGGTCTCAGCCATAATACTGGCTAACATTAAGGGGGAAGCAGCTTCTGTGGCGATCCGCCAACGCCTAAGGGAGTTCGGTCCAGAGGATCAACAACACGAACTACCCAAAATAATTGAAACTGCATATGCAGAATTAGGCAGAGACAGTCTAGGTGGGAAAGCATTAAAACCACAACTGGTGGGCAGTCCTGAAAAGGACACTATAAAGCAGACACCTACTTCTTCTAAAAAGAAGTGGGAAAATAAAAAACAACAAAAGTCTAAAGACAACAGATCTCAATCCAGAGGTAGGTCTCCTCAACAGGAGCCCTCTGAAAGGAGGTATAACCTCAGGAATAGGGATAATATTAAAAAACCTGACAGGTATCAGGATACTGATACTCGTTCCTCTCGTTCCTTTCAGGGTTCATCACAAAACTCCGAGAGGGAAGTACGCTCAAAGGAGCGTACAAAGTCCAGAGACACGCAACGCCCTGCGGACTACGCACCTAAAAAAGAGGATAAACAAAAATTAAAACCTCAGTTCAAAAAGAAGGCGGTAGCAGGTCTCAAGATCAGACATGCCCAGAATTCTGAGGACACAGCTTCTGAACGGGGAGTGGGCTCTGACGATGCTAGACAGCACGGCAGAAGTAACGATAGCTCACCAGAACCTGAAGGAATTTCTGGTGACAGCGGAGTTGAGTGAGTATATCACGGTGGAAACACCTGATACTCGGGTAAGTGTCCCACATAAGTTACATGAGATAACACTCCGGATGGAGGGGGACAAGCCCAGAAAAATTAAAGGTCTCTTTTGGAAAAATCTGTCATCTGGTTATGACATTCTATTAGCAGAACAAGACTGGCCGCCTGCATTCGTCATGGAGTGCCCTAGGGGAGAAACGATAATTTTTCCAGTCTTTTCCGACCTCGTTCCCATTCACCTAAAACATGCATATGCGCAGGAGTGGGCGGTTGCCCTAGCTCCAGCATTGTATAAAAATCATGCTGGTTGGGATGAGGAGTCAACCCACCACGTGATCCCGTTAAAAGTTTCCCCAAATGCTCAAAGGCAATACCCTATAAAGCAGGAAGCTAAAAAACAAGTCAGGGAGATTCTAGACCAACTTGAATACCGGAATTGCCGGAAACTTGAGAAGAAATGGCACAGTGATAAGACACCGGACAGCCACGCAGCCCATAAAGACGCCATCCGTAACCACCACCACCTCATCAGGTCCGCCAAGAGAATCTCCTTCAAAGACCGCCTCGACAACAACGCACACAACAGCAAGGAGCTCTTCAACATCGTGAAGGAACTCTCCAACCCCAGCTCCAACACCAACGACATCCTGCCGTCGCAAGCCCTGTGCGATTCCCTCGCCACCTTCTTCCACCGCAAGATCGCCGACATCCACGACAGCTTCAACACCCAGACAGCCCCCCAAGATAGATACTCCAGACCCGCCGCACACCATCGACCATGACCCCTTGCCAGCCTGGGCCAGCGTGAACATCGATGACACCATCAAGACCATGGGCACAATACACTCCGGCTCCCCGTCAGACCCTTTCCCGCACCACATCTTCAACAAAGCCAGCAGCTCCATCGCACCCCACCTGTGCAACGTTATCAATCTCTCCTTCGAGACCGCGACCTTCCCAGAGAGCTGGAAACACGCAGAGATCAACGCCCTACTCAAAAAACCCAAGGCGGACCCAAGAGACCTCAAGAACTTCCGGCCCATCTCCCTGCTTCCGTTCCCAGCCAAGGTCATCGAGAAGATCGTCAACAAACAGCTAACCCGATACCTAGAAGAAAACAGTATCCTGGACCCATCCCAATCGGGGTTCCGCAGCAACCACAGCACTGAGACTGCCCTCATCGCCGCCACCGACGACATCAGGACCCTGCTGGACAACGGTGAGACCGCAGCCCTCATCCTGCTGGACCTCTCCGCCGCCTTCGACACTGTCTGCCACCGCACTCTACGCGCACGCCTCCACGATGCAGGGATCCGAGACAAGGCCCTGGAATGGACCACCTCCTTCCTCGACGGCAGAACCCAGAGAGTCCGCCTCCCACCTTTCCGATCCGAAGCCTCCGAGATCATCTGCGGCGTACCCCAGGGATCTTCCCTCAGCCCAACACTGTTCAACATCTACATGGCCCCGCTCGCACGCATCGCCAGACAGCACGACCTCAACATTATCTCCTACGCCGACGACACTCAACTGATCCTCTCCCTCACCAAGGACCCCCTCGCCGCCAAAGCCAATCTCCATGAAGGAATGAAGGCCGTCGCCGATTGGATGAAGATCAGCCGACTAAAGCTGAACACGGACAAGACGGAGGTCCTCATCCTCGGCTCCAACCCCTCAGCCTGGGACGACTCCTGGTGGCCAACGACGCTGGGAGCAGCCCCGACACCCACCGACCACGCACGCAACCTGGGAGTCATCCTCGACTCAACGCTCTCCATGGCCAAGCAAGTCAACGCAGTCTCCTCCTCCTGCTTCAACACCCTCTGCATGCTTCGCAAGATCTACAGGTGGATCCCGACAGACACAAGAAGAACAGTCACCCAGGCCCTCGTCAGTAGCAGACTTGACTATGGGAACGCCCTCTACGCGGGAGCCCCGGCCAAGCTCATCAAGCGACTGCAACACATACAAAACGCCTCCGCACGCCTGATCCTCGACGTACCACGCCACAGCCACATCACCCCCTACCTGAGGAACCTGCACTGGCTCCCCATCGACAGGAGGATCACCTTCAAACTCCTCATCCACGCACACAAGGCACTCCACAAAACTGGCCCAGCCTACCTCAACAGACGACTCTTCTTCTACGTCCCCAACCGCCAGGTCCGCTCCGCCGACCTCTCCCTCGCCACCGTCCCTCGCATTCGAAGAACAACCACCGGCGGCAGATCCTTCTCACACCTCGCCGCCAAGACCTGGAACACCCTTCCACTAAGCCTACGACAGACCCAAGACCTGCTGACCTTCAGGAGGCTACTCAAGACCTGGCTGTTCGACCAGTAGCAGCACCCCCCCTTCCCTCTCCCCAGCGCCTTGAGACCCTCGCGGGTAAGTAGTGCGCTCTACAAATTCTGTGATTGATTGATTGATTGAATACCAGGGGGTGATAGAAAATTGCATTTCACCTATGAACAATCCTTTGTTCCCCGTGGCCAAACCTGACAATACATATCGTCTAGTTTTAGATTACAGACATTTAAACACTTGCACAAAGACATTTGCAGTTCAAAATGCACATGGTGCCGCATTAATAAATAACATTGTGCGGAAAAAATACAAAACAACACTTGATATCTCAAATGGATTTTTTTTGCCAAAATATAGTGCCTGAAAGCAGGTATCTGACCGCATTCAGTGCGTTAGGGTCCCAACGGCAATTTTGCCGGCTCCCCCAAGGGTACAAGAATAGCCCGGGGTTGTTTTCAGCAAGGGTAACAGAGTTACTCCAAAATTTGGATGAAGAAGCATTGTCCTATGTGGATGATATTTAACTGACGGACGATGACTTAAAGAGGCACTTGAACAGGGTGAGCACCATTATTATGGGATTCGCCTCTGAGGGCTATAAATTTAATTTAAAAAAATCTAAAATTGCCCACCTCAATGTCCTGTTTTTAGGATATGAGCTGTCAAGTGAAGGAAAAAGCCTGGCAGCTAACTTTTTAGAAAAGTGTGCGCTGTTCCAACCTCCAAAATCCTTAAAGAATTTACAATCAATTCTGGGGTTCCTAAATTTTGGTCGAACATACATTTTGGATTACGCAGAAAGAGTAAAACCTTTCTACGACTTAATAAAACCTTATTTTTCAGTCAGACAATGGACACAGGAACACACAAATATCGTTCCCTACAGGAAGACATGATAGCTTCTAAACATTTACAGATACGCGTAAACGCACAGAACTTAGTGATCCGAGTAATAGCGGGTCAATGCGGGTACACTTATTTAACTTTTAATGAAGGTGAAACAGAACCACACCTGTACCACACCTGTACACAAACGCAGAGATGCGCTTCACTTCAACAGAAAAAATCCTGACAGCAGTGCAGACCGCTGTAGCAAGAGAAAGAGCTCTGGCTCAGGGAAAACGCATAATTGTCGTGACCCCAGTACCAGCTTTAGAAGCGGTTACAAAAGCTAGCATTCCAAATGCGAAAGCCTTACATCCCAGATGGTACAATGGGCTAATTCTCTTACTGCAACGGATGTTGAATACAGATTTGAACCTAGTTTAAAAACACAGGCATTCCTGCAATACGAACAAGAATATCCTCTGCCAAATGAAATCTTGCCTCTAGATCAGTATGAATACATTATTTACACTGACGGTTCTGCTCAACCAGCCACAGGAAGTAAGCAAGCTTACAGCGCAGCGTGTGCGATTGTTAAAGGTCACATGCACTCCCTGCATTGGCTCCCGGTAGAGGTGCGAATAACATTTAAAATGTTATCTATTGCTCATAAGGCCTTCCATGGTCTGGGACCCATCTATTTGCAAAAGAGGATTGCTTTCTATTCTCCGGTGAGACAGTTGCGCTCCTCCTCCCAACTTTTGGCACAGACCCCGCGGTTTAATCGCCAGAGGCTTGGCGGGAGCTCCTTTACCCGGATAGCTGCGCTGGCATGGAATGCTCTGCCATTGGCCTTACGGGGCGTCAAAGATCCTATGATCTTTAAGAAAAAGCTGAAAACTTTTCTTTTCTAGCTCTGCCTTTTGATTCTGACTCTGACCCTTTTCAGGCTCGCGCCGGGACACTCCTTGGAGTATCTGTGCGCGTTAGAAGTTTATATAACATAACATGCATGATGGCAAGTTCCATCCGAGTTGCACTAAAACGCAATCTTTAGGAGACTGCACGGCTCAGTTGGCAGAACTCAAAGCACTTATACTGGCACTTATAAATACGGATCACGAATTCCCCACACTTATTGTGTGTGATTCCTTTTACTGTGTACAGTCGTACAATGAATATCTACATCATTGGGAACAAAACGGGTTCAAAGATGCAAAAGGTGGCACAATTAAGCATAAAATGCTATGGGAACAGGTAGTGGAGTTGAGAAACGGACTACCAAGGGCTCACGTGATACATACACTGAGTCATCAGCATGATGGCGTTCACGTTGAAGGGAATTCATTGGCTGATGAAGCCGCAAAGGGGGCTGTTCGCACAGCCGCCGTAGCTGCAGTTACTCGTTCAAAGACGAGGGTAGACGGCGAGATAATGGTAGCTGTCAATGCTTCACGCAAAGGCAGCACAGCAGTACCTAAAAAATTTCCACTCAAGTACTCCTACAAGTTAGATGCACAAAACATTCCATATGCTCAGATTCCTGTAGTGGGGGATAGAGTAATACCAAATATGGATCGTAGGCTAGGCTTAATTGTGGCGGCACACGAAGGGAAAGGTTCTGTACATAAGGCACTTAGGGAGACTGTTTCTTTATTGAAACAACGCTACTGGTGGCCCGTGATGAGAAGGCAGATTAGAGACTATGTCTGGAACTGCGACATCTGCAAGCAGATGAATGGGTACACCACAACACGTCCAGTACAGATACCATTATTAGACAGTATTAGGTTGTCCGTTCGTGCGCGTCCAGCTCAAGTTTCCTCAAGGTTTGGCCTCAGCGCTCGGCTGACGCTCGAATTGTTATAAAAGATTTGCGAGTCTTTATTGGCACATACGCAGTTGGCACATTACATTCTGACCGTGGTCTGGCGTTTAGCTCTCGGGCTTACAAAGAGGCCATGGAAGGAATGGGCGTAGCATTGCGGTACTCCTCTCCGTATCATCCCGAGGGAAATTCTGTTGTGGAGAGGAAAAACCGAGACTTAAAGCAATCTTTAACAGCTAGGGTATTAGGCAAGGGCGGTAGATGGGTCTATCACCTTTATGGGGTACAGCGCACGCTCAATAATCAGCCAAGAAGCTCTCCAGAAGGTGTTACTCCGTACGAGGTCCTATTTGGGACGAGAATGTGGGTACCTGATCTTGATTGTGAAGGCACAGTGGCGGATGAAAAACCATTTGATATCCATGATCGTTTGGCTGTTTTACAGGATCTAAACAAATCCAGGAGACAACAAAGTAACGTGCTCCAGAAACAGGCCGCCACTGAGGAAGTCAAGGCAGTAACGGCAAGACCCATCTGGATCCCAAAACTTGGGGATCTAGTCAGAGAGAAGATTTCTGACAAGAAGGAATTTGGGCCATCCTACAGAAAGCCTGTACCGGTCCTAGCAATCCACGGCACAAGAACTGTACTTCTGCTGCCTCTTGCCGGAAAAAAGGAGAAAAGATTTGTCTCAATTGACTTAATCAAACCACACTACGTGGCCGAAACTAAACAGTAGGCCTCGTGGACTCCACAGTAGCAGACGCCCTCCTCTCGCTACAATCCAAGAAGTTCAAACAGAAAGACTCATCACTTTTGAAGAGCCACCTGTACAGAATGAAGGACTAAGCAACAATGCTATGGAACTCGTTCCACTTCAACAAGAAGAAAATCAACTTAACAACCAAGTTGCAATCAGACCTAATACGGACATCTACGTCAACATGCCTCGTCAAGAGCAAAATCCGATTTCAACAAATCCCGATGCAATTCCAACAATTGATCGAACTGCTTCTGGCTATTTCATGAACTTTGATACGTTTCCACTGGATCCAAGCAAACCGGAAACGACGCCAGCCAAAAAATCACTCCAACAGAAACTCACTGACTTTTTGAACTTTTTTAGAAAGACTTACCTGGTGTCACCTTGGATAGAACTATGGTATATCACTGGGATTTTATTTTTCATTCTCTGGCTAGGTTTAATAATAACTTTTAGTATGCTTATTAATGGATGATACCTCCAGCCAAGCTCTACAGCCCAAAGAGTCAATTTGATTTTAAAACCACACCAGTCTTCACATCGTGAACCAAGAGACTTGTCTTCAGTGAACATTACAGCAGTTCCTATACCGGAAGGTATAGTATGGGACAAGATTGATTATGATATATTAGGTCCGACTGAACTTTTAAAGCTAAAACATGTATTTAAAATTTCTTTAAGTGATTTCATTACCTCCAGTACATTTTCTGATGATTGGGACACTGAAACTGTAAATGCTATGATGTCTGATTTAGAAAAAACTGCAGCATTTCCGAACAATGAAATGTTAGAAGGTACTTCAGACTATGATACATTGTACTGTTACCAGCAATATGGTCATCATTTCTTGCACAAATCTATAACACCTAGAAATGTATTTGAGTACCACCAGTGGGAACACTGCCCAACACCTCCAAAAGGTAGTTCACAAGCATTTGCACAGAAATTCACATACTTCTCAGGGTTTAATACATCCGACCCAAAGTCATTTTATTATAAAATGGAAAAAATTTCAGCTCAGAAAATTATGTTAACTAACACCAAACATATTTACTCTGCATCCTTTCTGAACCAGTTGTCTAAAGAGGGTTTCGATCTATGGAAAGACACAATAGATTCCAAATCGATCTGGGGTTCTAGGGACTGGCAAGTCCAGGGAATAGAAGCACTTTTTAGAGCATGCATCATTCCGCAGCAGATTTTACTTCTGAATGAAACTGTGCAACAGACATCCTGTCTCGGATTAGCCAAAGGCAAGGAAATGAACACACCGGGGTTTCCTACACCATCAAAGATGGGTGGGGGGCGAAATTCAACTACACAAGGGGTGAGGCTAGATAACATTTTCCAGTACAACAGATCAGATCCTGATTGGACAGAATCGCTGGTTTGGCCCATTGACACAAACCAATGTCAACAGAGATTTATGAATGCAACCAAAGGGTTTAGTATCCATAGGCCAGATCCACGCTATGTACAAAAACAACACCCAGGGGTAGTGACATCCTATAGTGTTGGGAAGTTGTGCCTTGATTGGCTAGAGACCTCAACACTTACAGAAGTAAAGTACCACTTGACCCTACTCACACCTGACATGGATCTTAGAGAGTTTCTACTAGGACCCAATAAACTACGTCAGAAACGTTTCATATATGCATGCCTTTTTGCCTACTACAATGAGAACTGGAAAATATCCCAACAAGAGGCCGCAGAAAGAATACGAGAGATAGACCGTATTAACGTAGAAAAAGCATTGGCAGTAGTGGATAATGGGTTAACTACTTTGACCTCCAGGATTTACTCCTTAGGCAACATTGTGTCCTCGGCAATCGACATATTGGAACAAGATCTGGCCTTGTTACAACTCGGGCAATCTCAACTACGTTCTTTTATGATGTTAAGCTGGACGCTACAATCTTTGCGTGCAGGCTAGGTACCATGGCGTTTTATAAACACCACGTCTCTGTTTTCAGAATACAATCAAACTGATAAACAGACAGAAATGGCACAAAGGGGAGCCAAATATACAATGCTGCGTATTGAGAAACTGGAAAGGTTACCATTCACTGTAGCCGAATCACCATCAACAGAATGGCTAATTCATGGCCAAATCACTCTGCCGGTCACTACGTTTCAGTTTCAATATTGCCTTGAGCAAAGGCAGGCAGGCAAATATGTAAAAATGGGTAAGGGATACATCAAGAAAACGTGGGAGTTACCATATAGATACCGATGCCGGAATGGGGATCGAGAAGTGTATCTAAGTGGTACAAACTGCAAGAACGCTTTGAGCGGTTCTCTCATGTGTCAGGATATTTCTCTACACGGAGCCTGCAATGGTTCAGTGGCGAACTTATCTTGTCACATGTCAGGGACCCCAGCGGCCATGATCACGCCGGTTTTCCAGCTGCTCTCGAATGGGAGTTACTTAATGCTAAATGATCAAGGTTGTTGGGGATGCTTCCGGGCGTCGCATATCTAGTAACTGTTAACTCCAGGGTTACTTGCTGTATGCAAGTATTGTTTCTGCCACTGAACACAGTCAGGGAGGCGCCGCTATGGCCTTAGCTGAATGTTTCTTTTATACAGTTTGATACTCTGAGCAGATTGAAAGCCATGCTTTTACAGCAACCCGTGCCCTTAACCTCCACTCGAGAAACCTACGAACTTCAAGTTGCAAGGACCTCGACTGAGACACAGGCACTCATACGTACAAACTGCCCCATTCATTTCGCAGAAATGGTGGGACGTATCTTCAATATGTCTGATACGAGCGGAATTGTACACCTATTTAAGACCATAGGGTCCGGACTGTTAAGCACCTTTCAGACAGTCCTCGGAGTAATCCCAAATTTTATACACTCCTTATTGGGAAGCGTATTTGGAGGATTCCCGCTTATCCTGTTCCTAATTGCAGGAATCCTGATTGTCATATTGCTGTTATGCAATGGACGGCCCACTTCCGGAGGGAATGGTGAACACGTTCCTGGAGCGGAAATACCGTGAACGCATGGTACAACTTCTGGGCATTTCTTGCCTGCGAGAACTCAATGCCTCCTGGTTTCTATCATTTAGACCAGTCTGGATAGACTGCATCTTACCTGTGCTTCGATGCCTGTTCTGCGAGGAAGAATGCACGTTGGATCTCTGTCTAACGTTTCCATCGGATGCGCCTCCGGACACGGATGCAATACTGGACCCCTTAAAGGCCCATGCTATGCGTTGTCCCCAGCGGCTTCCAATTCTGATGAACGCATTCCAGGAGAATCCACAGGTGCCATTTGCTCCTGCTGGGTTAGGTGACTCCTCCACAGGCACCCAGGTTACAACTGCCGCACAACCTGCCGCAGCACCGACTGTTGGCAGTACTACATTCCATCTATGTGCGATTGACGTTCTCTGTGAGGCGTTGGATTTGTCATCTACAGCAGCTGACACCAATATTGAGCTTCCCAGCCAGGACGCGTAACGTTAAATTGGCTCATCGTGTCCTGGGATCCTGGGAAAGAATTCGGCTTCTTCACTCGTTTCAAAACAAACGATCTAAATTTGGAACATTTTCTTACATTGACACTTTCGTTTGAGAAAAGCATGGCCTTCTCCTGCTTATGGTAATGCAACTTTTATAGAGAGACAATATTGACTTTTTTCAAGTGGCAACTAGAAAAAGCTGAATTTAAACATTTTTTTAATTTTTTTATTTTAAGCACCAAAAATGTTTTAACGATTTTTTTAAGAACCATGTTTTTACTTGCTTTTAAAATGTTTTTTAAATTGCCCAGATTTTAAGTATGGTCATTTATTATCCAGTTCGGAAGTGGAGTGGGTGTTATATCCCACATAGATGCCCTAATGTAGATCCGTTCATACATGCCCTAAAATGGACGTATTCATATTTACCCTAATATGGTCATGGCCGCATATGCTCAATTATGGTCACAACTGTACATGTCCTATTATAGTATGATTCCTCATATAGGCATGATCTTTCACCTACATTGGTCCCAGCTAGTACACAACGAGCTCTAAGGGCTGAACGTTATCTATCCTGTGGTTTTGAATGCAGCAGGGTTCTTCCAAACACAGGCCCACACTGTACTCATTAATTATGCATGGCTTTCTAAGAATACACCACCGGCATAATATGTATGTACAAAGTTCACCCCTGACGTCTTCCTCATGTCCAATACAACCCATACTGAGGACCAAGACTCTTTAGGGTATAAATACACAACATCTTGCCCCGGTAAGTGAGAGGGAACCGAGACTTCCATGCTGACACACGGACCAGAGACGCTGAGGCTCCTGCAGGCAGTCGCTCAAGCTGACAGTGGTCTGACACAACCCGGACGGGGTGTCCAACTCGAGACTAGGACGGGGTCCCACACTCTCTCTATTCAGGTATGGGGGTTCGACTAAATCCTAGAAGGATTCTTGGCTCTTAGCTTCTAAGACCTACACACATATGCTAGGTACACTCAGGTACATCTAGGTAGGCATCGTAGGAGTACGCACACTTGCATAATGCTTTTATATTCATGTATGTATCCATGATTATCGCAATATGGTAGAACTGTTCTATCCCTTTGGTTTTATCGTACTGCTAATAATATATCTCTGCTATTGCCTGCTGGTCTCTGCAGCACATATATTTTACACTAGAATAACAACTATTCAATAAATACTTATTGAAACACCCGACTGTTTATTCTGTGTAACTCTCTGAGACAAACCGAATAAGTGAGCACGAATGACTGAGCGAAAGGTAGTACATTGTTTCCACGATTCTGAGGGAATTAGGGTTGTCATGTTCTAAGGTTGCCAGAAACTAATCTCTCCCCGATAAGAGGACACACTAGTGGCACTGTGAGTTAGCTAATGCAAAACAATCTAACATAAACGGTGGGGGTGCACAGAGTCAGTCTGCCACCAAGCCCACAGCTTATGTTACACAAACGCGCAGGTCCTGCATGGGTACTATAGGAACTACACGACACTGCCAGATACAGTTCATCTGGTATATTTGTTATCAAGTCACTGTGATACTCATTTTAATCAAACTCCCATATACATCTTCATTCCTAATGTATATTTTATATAATTAAAAAGTTATATACATACCAGTGAACTGAGTTAGTAGATTATATTGTTAATTTAGCTCTTTCTGGATAGTTTTGAGACTGTTAAGATTTGTAAAAACTAAGCACAAGAATGGTACACCACTCTCATAGAAAGCAACTATAAAATGGCAACCTCTTCAACTTTCCACTCTATCATCAAGAGAAAGGCAGCAAATGAAATCATGTCTTTCATTTAGACTAGTGCATCACCACTTGTGAATGGTTAGCATCTGTTAACCCTTTGCCTCGCTTTCAAAACGATTTTCCTGTCAGTGCGTTTTTGCGATGATCGTGGAGACATCGCGAAAAAACCGGGAGTTCAAACCTATAGCTAGCTTCATTATTTTAAATTTAAATACTGAACAATATTTTATTACACAGTCCTGCATTGGAAATTAAAGCTTGCCATTACTTAAATTGGGTCATCACTCCTCATCTTTTAAAAAAATGTTCTGTCTCTTTAACACCCTTCCCCACAATACACTCTTAGCTCAGTGTAATCTAGCAACCCAGTGGAACCAGTAGGTCACAATTTCACAGCACATTCTAGAAGGAACATGCTACTTCCAAATAAGATGCAATTGGTGTGCTTTATTCCACAGAGTCAAAAGCATATCCATGTCTGTATTACATTTCCTTTTGAAAACAACAGTCAATAATAAGACTTCTTGCTAAGGCATCCAACAAACTACCTAATTTTATTCACTTTCACGCTGACAGCATCCAATGAAATATATCTTTTTTTTTTTTTAAACCTCCATTTTAACTGCTTTTCCTTTGGAAAACTACCTGATTCAGCTCCAGCATTCTTCTGACTACTATTGCTCTTTCACTTCAAAATGCTTAGTGTATGGATTGCGGGCCACAGCTATATCTATTGGGCTAAAGAGGCTGCAAAAAAATAGAAGTATTGACAGGGCCTTGGGTCTGCCAAAGTGCAGATTACTTGGTTTGGTCAGAGAGGGTTAAAGTTTCATCAGTTGCTGGCTTTGGTTAAATCCATTGTGGATTCCCAAGCTCCTCACCTCATGATTGGGCACTGTGGTGGCAATGACCTATGCACATTGACTGGGATAGGACTGGAAATCCATATGAAAGAAACCTTTGCAGAACTGATGCCGCTTTTCCCTCACACTGTCTTGGTGTACTCTAATATATGCTAAGAACAGAGGAGAGAGCAAGGAAGAAGTCCTTTGTTGGCGGGATCCCTAGGAGCCTGAAGTAGGTGTTTATACGGGAGGTTCTCCTTGACGAATGTTTGACTACAGGAGCACCCCGCCTTCAGGGATCCGTTTGACCTTTACTTAGTAACAAACAAAATTGTTACCAGCCTGTGGGTTTGTAAGTATGGTCATCACACTCCATGCACAGCACACCTTAGCGTGTGTGCTGAAAATCACCTATCCACTCTCGTGGCATCAAAAATAAATTTCTACCATTTCACGATTCACAATTTCACGGTCCTGAAGAAAACCTCATTTAATTACAGCAAGGCTGAAACATGTCAACCTTTTTTTTAAATAGATATATAGAAGATAATTTTTTCTTCACAATATCTCACCTTGATTTTAATATGTCCTAAGGCCCTTTAAATAAAGCACTACACGTTTGGGCACTTCAGAGACATTTTTAACTAAGACACTTCTTCACACTCACATCTTCACACAAAAAACCCGCTCCAATGTAATCAGGTGTTGTAGCACAGCTGGGTTGTACTCGGCAACCCAGCTGGGAACCTGATGATGAAGCATGCCACCATTTAGGTTGGTGGGTGAGGGTTCTTTTAATAACCTTAATGGTTTACTGCACTCTAGTATCCAATAGCACGTAGTACATTCCTTAGGGAAAAACCTACGAGTTCGTCCAAGTTGTTATATTCATTCGTACTCTAATATATGCCAAAGACAGAAATGGAAGTGGTCAAATCAACTCTGTCCACAGATAGACAAAGCCAGGAAAGATATTAATAAAGCGCATGGGCTGTATCTATAACAACAATCTGCGTTTTGACATGCATGGAATTTATAGAAATGATGGAGTGCACTTTTCAGATGAAGGCAACAGGTTGTTTCTAAGTAACCTGAAACTCTGCATCCAGTCTTATGTATAGCAGCCATAATCACACAACCAACGCAAATGATCTTGTCTGAGCCACCTTAGCACCTAAAAGAAGTTTTTTTCTAAAGGTTTTTTTTCGTTAATTTTTGGGGATCTTCGCGGCGACGACGCAATCCCTGCGGACATGTTGTGAAAATGGAAAACAAAAGCAGACATTCAATGACCACCAATACATCCAAAAATTATATGTAAAAAAATCCATTCTGGACATTGCCCTACACATATCACTATATACATACTTCTTTCAAAGCATTCTTAAACTCATATTTTTGTACTAAGTTTCTTTAGAGACATCTTTCAGACCTATTTTCTGTTTTCGCGGTTATTCAGGACATCGCAATGACGTCGTTAAACGCGACGATTGTGCCTGCTCCAGAAAGTGTAAAACACATATATCCACACATATTACAGTATTTTACACACTAGGGGTTTCTTACAGTATTCTCTAAAGTCAAGTTTTTCTGGAGCATTTCTATAAAAACCATCTCTAAAACCTATTTTATCTTTTCACGGTGACTCTAGAGACCGTGATGATGTCGGTAATGACGATTCCCCCAGACATGTCGCAAAAACAGAAAACAAAAGCAGCCATTCAATGGCCGCCAAAACATCCAAAAATAATATGTAAAAAAATCCATTCTGAACATTGCACTACACATATTACTATATACATACTTCTTTCAAAGCATGTTTAAACTCATATTTTTCCACTAAGTTTCTCTAAAAACCATCTTTCAGACCTATTTTCTATTTTCGCGGTTATTCGGGATGTCGCGATAGCATCATTAACCGCGATGATCGCACCTTTTTCATAAATTCTAAAATAAATATATATACACATATTACAGTATTTTACACATTAGGGGTTTCTTACAGTATTCTTTAAAGTCATGTTTTTCTAGAGAATTTCTATAAAAGTCATCTCTAAAACATATTTTATATTTTCGCAGCGAGGCCAGAGATCGCGATGACGTTGATAATCGCAATCGCAGAGGACACGTTGTGAAAACATAAAACAAAAGCAGTAATTCAATAGCCACCACTACATTCAAGAATTAAAACTATATAATGAATTCTAACCATCACAGTACATAACTCACTATATAAATAACTCTTTAAAAACATTTATCAGAATCTCAATATCTCTATAACAATGTGTTAATGATTCACTGATATATTTTTTATATTTCCACCAATATTTGTGATGACATCGATAGTCGCGATGTCCCGGCGATTATTCCCGGGGGGCAGCTCTGGCAGTCGCGTCATTGTCGCAAATATCGTGCGTGATTAAAAAAATTAATTTTGGACACATAACTTGTGTCACTAACACCCCCATTTCTCAACCATGGGGTCAGAGTATCTCCACCCTGACCCCTTATGTGGGCTTTCACTCAAATGTTCAGCCCCGGGAACCGTTCCCGATAGATAAAATGGCAGCTGCAACTTTCTGTTCAGGTTGCATCCAGCCTATCAGAGCATTCCCGTTGGACCGTGCATTCGCAAAACCACCGTGAAATATCCACGTCCAGAGATATCACTATAATCTTTGGCAAACATTTCTCAAAAACTACTGAACAGATTTACACCAAATAGGCAAAAGGCACTTCCTTGAACCAACATCGAACTCCCTGCCAAATTTAGTGTAAGTCGGTTCAGCGGTTCCAGGTAGGTGTGGCTAAAGGTTCCTATGGGAATTAACATTACAAACGCACCCTTATTTCGTGGCCTAAATTCTCGGTCCCCACTGCACGGATCACCCCCAAACTTTCCATGACAACCAGAACCTACCTTGACACTTTTTTTTTGAAAATTTATTAAGATTGGTCAAACGATACATATATAGGCAACTCAAAAAATGCTTTTCTGATGGAAACACGTGAGTTTCTGAGGGCTAAACGAAACTGCAGCACTACTGAGTGTTACCAATGCATGAAACAGAAGATGATACATCGGTTTCATGCCAGAAAATATCCAGAGCTTTGAAACAAGCAGATGAGAGAATAGGTAATTTGAGTAGAGAGGAAGTCCTATTCCAACCTCCCCATGTGAGTACCAAGAAAGATGGATGGGATGAGCCCATAAGGTTCATCACCAAATTCAGTAGTCAGGCAGGACAGTTAAGAAAGATCTTGAAATCAAGGTGGAATATACTGAGGCAGGATCCCATCCTGAGAAACAAAGTAGGACATAACCCATCTGTAACATTTCAAAAGAGTCTCTCACTGAGAGATATGCTGATAAAAAGCCATTTTCTACCCAAAGGAACCAATTGGTTAAAAAATACCAAGGGTTTCCGCAAATGCGGTAATTGCAAAGCATGTACGTTCAGCAAGAATATCACAGAGGTCACTCTTATAAGTATTCACAAGAAATGGAGGATTCCCAAACTGATCACATGTGGTACTGGCTTTGTGGTCTATGTTATCACGTGCCCATGTGACATTTGGTACATAGCCTCCATGACTTTTCCTGTGAAAAAAACACTTGAGAGCTATTACCAACAGGGATTTCAGCTATTACCAACAGGGATTTCAGCTACAGCACAGCCAAGCACTTTCATGAGCATCATGCAGGTGATTGGATGAAAGCCATGTTCTTTGGTTTAGACACTATCCCCAAAAATCAAAGAGGAGGTAACCGCCTATCAGCTTTACGAAGATTAGAATCTCGTGTCATTCTACAAGCCAGTACCATGTTCCCTTATGGCATGAATAACGATGAAGAGCTATACTCACATTTATAAGCCATTGATGAGGTCTCCCTGATAGAAATTTATTTTTTATATATACACTAATTTTTCACATTAATTGTTAATTTTTAATCTTTGTCACTTTTTAGGATTAGAATTTGTCCATGGGTCGGCATCTTTGATTGCATGCAAAACTTCTATTGTATTAGAATGGATAAAGTTTGCAAATAAGGTTTACTGAATATAACGACTTTTCTTTATGTTCTCTCTCACAGAGACTACTTAGTGATGTTATCGCGAACTAATTATACGCGTCGATATAAAGTTACCTCACTGGAGCGGAACGATGTTCTAGGTAACAACCACCGCTCCATACTCACTATAGTCTGCGGATATGATGGCTGCATGAAGTCGGCACTTGAGAGTACATAGTGATGTTCTTGTAGCATGAATATCCAAAAGGCCATTGGTTACTAGAACGCAGCAGTTCTACCATTATGTGATGCAATGGAATTTGTGTATTGAATGTTTTGGTACTATACCATTATTTTTTCTTGCGGTACATGTTCATCTCATCGCTCGAGGACAACATTGTCATTTATCAACATCAATCATGTTCAAACTGCAATTACCAAATTATTGAAACCTTGATTAAGTAGTGATGAATTTTCTACATTATACATGCATGCAATTATTAATTGTAACCAATGTGACTTAAGAGAAACATGTGTTCTAATTGAATCTTTCTTTTATTTCTGTCATGTATACTTATATAAAAATAAAAAAACGTTGCATATTGTGTGATGCTGTATGTGTTTCCCTTTAAAATGCACCATGATCACCTGTTATGATCATGTGACCAAGACCACGGCTGTGGTCGAAACGCGTCTGTTTGTCTGCTTGAATACCATTAAATAATTTTTCCAGCACTCCCGATTGGTGTGGCTCGTGGATCTCCGCGGCAGTGTGCGGATTCTTCTTGTGATATATATATATATCCTGTGGAATGGAGGGATGTCTTTACTGGAGGATTTTGTCTAAATATTGAACAACAATGACGTCAACATTCGATCCACTTCAACAGCAAGTAATACATATTGTGAATTCTTAGATTTCAACTTGAATCTTGGAGAAGTTGGTTTTGTCTCCGCCATCCACAGGAAGGCGACGGACACTAATTCTATTCTACACGCCAACAGTGGGCACCCGATGGCTTTGAAGTGGAGTATCCCGAATAGCCAAATGCTATGAGCTAAAAGAATCTGCTCAACGGAAGAACAATTTGAAAATGAAATGACAAAATGGCAGAAAGATTCATCTAATGAGGGTACCCCACAAGTGTGTTGGGAGATGCCAGAGAGAGAATCAGGAAGAAAACAAGAGCACAAGTACTCTATCCAACCAATGTGGAACAAAAGAAGGATGAAGTTAAGAGGCTTTTTTGGAATATAGTTCAGCACAATCTACTATAAAGAAAAGTTTACAAAAAAACTGGGCCATTTTACGAAAGGAGGACCTCATAAAAAATGTGGTGGATCAAAGTCCTAAGATAACCTCTAAGAAGACCAAATCCTTGGGAGATATTTTAACAAGGAGCCATTTGAAACCACTCACATATAGGAATTGGCTGACAAGTAACACAAGGGGTTTTATCAAGTGCGGATCTTGCAGAGCATGTCAGTATGGAATCACCCAAAATACATTTCCAACATTGGATGGAGAAAGAACCATACAGGACAGAATCACATGTGAGACTGAGTTCGTGGTCTACGTACTGAAATGTAGTTGCAATAAGTATTACGTTGTGAGTACCATCAATAAACTAAAATTACGAATATTGCAACACATTCGATCCATTAGAAATGGGGATGCGATTTACCCCATGAACAACCACTACGAAAGTGAACACAATCGCTCCTTGAAAGGATTTGGTTACTTTGGAATTAAACACATACCTAAACATGCAAGAGGAGGGAATAGGAAAAGTTAACTGAGAAGGGAGGAGTCGAAATTGATTATCTTGATGGGCACGGAGGTCCCGATGGGCCACAACACAGATGCCGAACATTTTGTACCCCCAATTCCAATGAATCCCTGTGAAGATCATTCCCCCTCTTGATACATAGTAAATTTCATATACATATATATATATATATATTTTTTTTTTCACAGAAAAAAACACAGGTTTCAGGGATGTTATAGTTAGTTGGACATTTCACTCGTACAAAACCAGAGAAATTCGAGCGTTATAGTTAGTTGAGCTAACTATAACTCGCGCCCGCAATGCACTGCTGATGATGTCACGTATTACATCATTCATGACATGGTCAGTGACATCACTGATGACATCACTGATGACATCTCAAATGACATCACTGATGACATCACTGATGACATCATCCAGTGAATGTGTGTTCCTGTAAAGTTTAAATATGTTTTTTATATATATAGGCCAAGGTGTATTGAAGAATGAGTGGGTGTATGACTGTCTGAATGGATGATTTAGTAGGTGCGTGACAGAATGTATAAGTGAGTGATTAAACATGTCTTTGAATGCATGGGTTAGTGACTAAACTGTGAGGATGTCTGTATCAGTCTGTCAGTTGGTGTGTAAGCGGCTGCATGGATTGGTGAGTATCTACATGAGTGTCGATATGGGTTATTGATTGCTTGTCTGAGTATCTGTATGGGTGCCTGAGTGTCTGTGTGGGTGGGTGGGGGGGTGTGACTCTGTACATAGATGTGTGAGTGGGTGATTCACTGGGTGTATGGGTTAGAGTGCATCTGTGAAGGGCTGTATGGATGGGTGAGTGTGTGTATGGGTGTGTTGGTTAGTGAATGGATGTCTCAGTGGTACATGTGTGAGTAACTACATATGTAAAAGGCAGTATATGTGAGAGTTGGAGTATATAAATGACTATATGTGAGAGTGAGTGATTGTGAGAGTGGCTGTATGGATGAGTGTGTGCTTGTATCAGTGATTGTATAAGCGAGTAAGTATGTGTTAGTATCTGTATGAATAAGTGAGGTGGTGTGTGTATAACTGTATAGGTGAGTAAATGGGAGTGTGATTGATTCTTTGCATGACTGACTAGGTGTGTGAGTAACTATGGATGAGTGGCGGTGTGCGAGTGTCTGTATAGGTGTATGAGTCATATGATAGTGCTGTATTGATGAGTGACTGCATGTATGAGTGACTGTATGAGTGAATGTGTGTGTAGACCTAGGAGTGGGTATGTAGTAACTGGTGTTGGTGTGTCTATGGTTCGAAAATGGTAGTCTGTATTTTAGAGTGGGTGTATCAAACGTTATATTAGGGTATGAGGAGGTGCATCAGATTATCACGTGGATGATGTCATCAGTGATGTCATCAGTGATATCATTTGAGATGTTATCAGTGATGTCATCAGTGATGTCACTGACCATGTCAGGAATGATGTAATATGTGACGTCATCAGCAGTGCATTGCGGGGCACGAGTTATAGTTAGCTCAACTAACTATAACGGTCGAATTTCTCTGATTTTGTTTGAGTGAAATGTCCAACTAACTATAACATCCCTGAAACCTGTGGTTTTTTCAGTGAATTTCTAAGGTTTTTTTAAATGCTATTTTCTAACGATAATGTCCCTAAAACCTATGGTTTTTTCAGTGAATTTCAAAGGTTTTTTAAATGAAAATTTCTAACTATAACGTCCCTGAAACCTGTGGTTTTTCAGTGAATTTCTAAGGTTTTTTAAATGCTAATTTCTAACTATGCCTACAGAGGTAAGACATGTGCAGAAAGAGGAAGAGCGGCACAGAAAGAAGCAAGAGAAATGCAGAACGAGGCAACAGATGTCCAGAAAGAGGAAGAAAGGTGCAGAAAGAAGCAAGAGATATGCAGGAAGAACCAACAGAGGTGCAGAAAGAGGCCTTGTTGCAAAGTCATCCTGTGCCCTGGGCACCCCCAACTTTTTGCTGACTGGTACTGGTGGTAACTGACTCTGACTGACCCTGGGCTCTGCCTAACCAGGCCCGGAGCCAGTGCTATGCTGAAAGACACTTAGAATGCAGTGAAAACACCTACATACACTAGGGTACACTATGACTTGGGGTACCCCTGTAATTGGCATGACCTCCCCTGTAAGGCCCTAGTACATAATAGGGCAGGGGGATTAAAACTATCTCTAAGTCCCTAGCATATAATAGGGCATGGCAGTTTAGAGGCCAGCAGCCCTTTTCTGCACTTGGATGTGTGCACTGCTGAGCCTGATGTCAGTTTAAAAGTAGCCCTGTGTGTGCAGAAAGAGGCAAGAGAGGTACAGAAAGAAGCAAGCGAGGTGCAGAAAGAAGCAAGAGAAGTACAGAAAGAAGCAACAGAGGTGCAGAAAGAGGGGTACAGAAAGAGGCAAGAGAAGTGCAGAAAGAACCAACAGAGGTGCAGAAAGAGGCAAGAGAAGTTCAGAAAGAGGCAGCAGAGGTGCAGAAAGAGACAAGAAAAGTGTAGAAAGAGGCAAGAGAGTTGCAGAAACAGGCAAAAGAGGTGCACAAAGAGGGAACAGGGGTGCACACAGAGGCAAGAGAAGTACAGAAAGAACCAACAGAGGTGCAGAAAGAGGCAAGAGGGGTGCAGAAAGAGGCAAGAGAGGAGCAGAAAGAGGCAAGAGAGGTGCACACAGAGGCACGAGGGGTGCAGAAATTTGCAAGAGAGGTGCAGAAAGAAGCAAGAGAAGTGCAGAAAGAAGCAACAGAGGTGCAGAAAGAGGCAAGATGGGTGCAGAAAGAAGCAAGAGAAGTGCAGAAAGAAGGAACAGAGGTGCAGAAAGAGGCAAGAAGGGTGCAGACAGAGGCACGAGGTGTACAGAAATTTGCAAGACAGGTGCAGAAAGAAGCAAGAGAAGTGCAGAAAGAAGCAACGGAGGTGCAGAAAGAAGCAACGGAGGTGCAGAAAGAAGCAAGAGAAGTGCAGAAAGAAGCAACAGAGGTGCAGAAAGAGGCAAGATGGGTGCAGAAAGAAGCAAGAGAAGTGCAGAAAGAAGGAACAGTGGTGCAGAAAGAGGCAAGAAGGGTGCAGACAGAGGCAAGAGAGGTGCAGAAAGAGGGAAGAGGGGTGCAGAAAGTTGCAAGACAGCTGCAGAAAGAAACACGAGCAGTACAGAAACTACCAAGAGAGGTGCAGAAACAGGTAAGAGGGGTGCAGAAAGATGCAAGAGGGGTGCAGAAATTTACAAGAGAGGTGCAGAAAGAAGCAAGAGCAGTGCAAAAGAACCAACAGAGGTGCAGAAAGAGGCAAGAGGGGTGCAGAAAGAGGCAAGAGAGGAGCAGAAAAAGGCAAGAGAGGTACACACAGAGGCATGGGGGGTACAGAAATTTGCAAGAGAGGTGCAGAAAGAAGCAAGAGAAGTGCAGAAAGAAGCAACAGAGGTGCAGAAAGAGGCAAGAGGGGTGCAAAAAGAAGCAAGAGAAGTGCAGAAAGAAGTAAAAGAGGTGCAGAAAGAGGCAAGAAGGGTGCAGACAGAGGCAAGAGAGGTGCAGAAAGAGAGAGAAGTGCAGAAAGAAGCAACAGAGGTGCAGAAAGAGGCAAGAGGGGTGCAGAAAGAAGCAAGAGAAGTCCAGAAAGAAGGAACAGAGGTGCAGAAAGAGGCAAGAAGGGTGCAGAAAGAGGGAAGAAGGGTGCAGAAAGAGGCAAGAGGGGTGCAGAAATTTCCAAGACAGGTGCAAAAAGAAACAAGAGCAGTACAGAAACTACCAAGAGAGGTGCAGAAACAGGTAAGAGGGGTGCAGAAAGAGGCAAGAGGGGTGCAGAAATTTGCAAGAGAGGTGCAGAAAGAAGCAAGAGCAGTGCAAAAGAACCAATAGAGGTGCAAAAAGAGGCAAGTGAGGTGCAGAAGGAGGCAAGAGAACTGCAGAAAGAGGCAAGAGAGTTGCAGAAACAGGCAAAAGGGTGCAGAAAGAGGGAACAGGTGGGCAGACTGAGTCAAGAGAGATTGACAAGAGAACTGCAGAAAGAGGCAAGAGGGATGTAAAAAAGAGAAGAAGGGTGCAGAAAGAAATAAAAGAAGTGCAGAAAGAAGGAACAGAGGTGCAAAAAGGGGAACAAGGGTGGAGAAAGTGGCGAGAGGGGTGCAGAAAGAAGCAAGAGAGGTGCAGAAAGAAACAAAAGAAAAGCAGAAAGAAGGAACAGAGGTGCAGAAAGAGGCAAGAGGGGAGCAGAAAGACAGAAGAGGGGTGCAGAAAGAAGCACGAGTGGTGCAGAAAGAAGCAAGAGATGTACAGAAAGAAGCAAGAGTAGCGCAGAAAGATGCAACAGAGGTTCAGAAAGAGGCAAGAGGGGTGCAAAAAGAGGGAAGAGGGGTGCAGAAAAAGGCACGAGGGGTGCAGAAAGAAGCAAGAGAGGTGCAGAAAGAAGCAACAGAGGTGCAGAAAGAGGGAAGAGGGGTGGAGAAAGAGACACGAGAGGTGCAGAAAGAAGCAACAGAAGTGCATAAAGAGGGAAGAGGGATGGAGAAAGAGGCAAGAGGGGTGCAGGAAGAAGCAAGATAGGTGCAGAAAGTAACTAAAGAAGTGCAGAAAGAAGGAACAGAGGTGCAGAAAGAGGCACGAGGAGTGCAGAAAGAGAAGAGGGGTGCAGAAAGTGGCACAAGGGGTGCAGAAAGAAGCAAGAGAGGTACAGAAAGACGCAAAATAAGTGCAGAAAGAAGCAACAGAGATGCAGAAAGAGGGAAGAGAGGCGCAGAAAGAAGCAAGAGTGGCTTGCACACCATTAGTACCAATTTAACATGCACATTTAGCAATAAGTAACAGGTGACCATTCTAGGTTTACAAAGGACCTTCCACCACACTGTAACACTTGTTACTGCATTTTTGGTAACGTTTGAGCCGTTTGAGCTAGAAACAAGGCTTTTTTTGTTCAAATCTGCAGATTAGGCAGCAGATGATGGATTATGTGGTTAATGCGGAAAATGTATAATTGTGCGAAAGTTGGTGCAGCCAAACAGTCGCATAATTCCAGTGGCCCTGCTCATACCTCTGACTAGGTCCAGAAGTGCTCCTCAGTGATTCCTTCTTTTTTTGTCTCATTGAGTTCATAGTTTAGCTTCTATGGAAACGAGGAAGACTAAACCTGAGGTTACTATTCCACAACACAGACTACCATACCACATAAGTGCTCTCCAGAACACATAATCCCACTCTACATAATTCCTATACACTAAATACCACATACTTTCTATCCACATAATTTCACTGCATGACATACCACATAATTCCACTACACACAACGTACATCCACTCCACTCCAAAAAATATTAGTAAAACACTTTTACATTTACAACGCCAATAGCTCTAACTCTTGCAAATACGAGACCTATTACATTACAAATGTTTAGCTTTCATTATAGATATATGGTGTCAACATTTAGTCCTGTTTCTTCCACGTCACGGTTTTTGATTCTGAATATTTGGTCACCCTACCTTGCTAGTAAGTCTATACCCGAGAGGTACCTTTATTGCAGCGAGAGACGTGTTATTTGCCTGATTCGTGTGCCCTCTGTGGACCTAATCAAAATAGCATCCATTTCTGCGTGTCAATGAACTGAGACATCTCACTGATGCGTTGATCTAATATCCAGCATTTAGCACTGCGGACATTGGCAAGGATGCTCCCCCAGCCATCACACACACAGCCGACATAAAAAGACCACCTAAACACACCACAAAACGTATTCACATCTAAGCCCCTCACAAAGATACCAGCCTTCGCACCGATGCTAAATAACCCACACCAACACCAAAAACAGATTCATTCACATAGACACACAACCGTCACACAACACGGTGATACAGCCACACATATAGTCACAAAAACATACACAAACTGAAATGGACACACTCTGACATATATAGACACAAATTCAGTTCCACAGACACACAAACTGATGCAGACATAAACAAAGATGCCCTCATGAAGACACAGACACAAATTCATACAAACGCAGGCACTCACATGGACACAGACATGCACTCGCACTGTAACAGACAAAGCACACACAGAGATCAATTCACCCGCAAGCATACAAACACGCAACCACTTTGACAAGCACATGATCAAACTCTTACTGGCACACACAGACAGATACAAACTCATTCACAAAGACATAAACACATGCAGACAAACAGTCAGACAGATAAATGCACACACACACTCTTAAGACAAGCTCACAATCACACTCACGCAAATGTGAACCGACACACGCACACATTCAAGCAGAAAGGCATGTACACACACTGACGCAGACACACATGCACAACCACATGCTTACAGATATAGACATGCGAACACGCAGACATACACACATTCACAACCACATAGGCATTTGCAGTGACACACACGTGCAGACATACACGAAAATACACACACACACTTAGGCAAACATAGACACACAGAGACCAAAACGTCTCATGTGGCCCCAGAGAGAAGCGGCGGCACTGCAGGATGCCCCGATGAAGGAGCAACGAGTGCTCTCATGGAAGCCCTACCGATTTCGAGGAATGAGTTCCAGATTTCAGGAGGGGCTGTGGGAGGGCCCGTTGGAGACCGGTGTGCCAACCCCAGACCTATCCAGAGCCTCCCTGGCCCCGTCTTCTCAGCAAGGAGGAACTTTTTCAGACAGTATCGCTCTCCTCTGGAGAAAAGACGCGGCGTACTTCACCATGAACTTTTGAAACCTCTTTCCTTTCCATTGTGCAACATTGGACCCCTCTTCTCACGCGTTCAGCTTCCTACAGTGCGGGGGATTTCATCATTCCATCAGTTTATTTTCCTGGAGAAGTCTGGTGGCATTTCCACACCAGAAATGGAAAAGTGTACACGTGTATGCTTTTCTCGACCAGCCCTACCAAGTACCACGCATCAAGGCTTAGACTAACACATTTTAGTGTGGTGTCCGCATCACCGCACTAAAATGCATTAGTCACACATTTATAGTGCTGCCCTGCAGTACCGGCCGGCACAGGTAAGAGCTGTGGGGGCGGGGTGGGGGTTGGGTAAGTCGACATACAATGGGAGAAGTAAAATAAAATAAAAAAATTAATAAAACCACTTACCTTGTGTTTGCCGACTCGGCGATGCGCAAGCGCATGGTAAGTGTTTTTTTAAAATTTAATTTTACTTCTTTCGTCATATGTCAACTTACCCGACCCCTGCCCTGCACACCGCTCTTGCCTGTGCTGGCCGCCACTGCTGCCCTGATTCCCTCGAGGCGCACTCACCAAGGAGCTGCATTAGTAGCAAGCACACTGCTGACAGGTGACTAAGTGCACACAGTGCTGCCTGAGCCTGCTATACTCAATACACTGACCTTCAATT
Organism: Calotriton arnoldi; assembly: GCA_963921515.1. Classification (NCBI taxonomy): domain Eukaryota; kingdom Metazoa; phylum Chordata; class Amphibia; order Caudata; family Salamandridae; genus Calotriton; species Calotriton arnoldi. Next base: position 55,491 of record CAWUFW010003270.1, read on the forward strand.
ATTCACAATCCGATATTAAACAATATATAGAGTTCACAAAAGTACTAAGGGTCTCATTTGCAAGTTTTGACACAGGGCATTACTGCAAGTAACTTTGTTGTGCTGCCTTGCGTCAAAAGAAAAGGGCAGAAATGCGCCGTATCTATGAGATACAGCACATTCCTGTCCTCTTTCACTGCGCTGGCGCACAAATGGCTGCCTTGCGCCAACTCAGGCACCCTTGAACCATGGTGCAAGGGTCTCTGCGTTGTAGGAATCATTGTTTTTGTGCAGGAAGGGACACATTCCTGCACAAAAACAATCAATGGAAGTGTTTTCCTCTTTCTATGTGTGCTGCAGAATGCAACACACATTGGAAGAGGAAATGAGGAGAAATAAAGTTATTTCTCCTCGTTACGCCACACCTGGGGAGGTGCACGGTTTTGACGCATTCCCAGATTTACATTATGTTGTAAATCTGGGAATGTGCCAAAATCCATGGGCATTGCGTGGGAACACCCACCACAAAGTCCATGGCACGCCTCCCTGACGGAGTGTGAGGCAACGTAGCGACTTGCGCTGCGTTGCCTTAAACCATAACCACAAGGCCACGAAAAGCTATGTAGTGTGGTTTTACGTCACCTCGTAGATATGGGTCTGCCCTCTGCACCGCCCTGGCGGCGCACTAGGCCTGTAAATAAGCCCCGAAGTGCATTTACATTTGGCTCTGCCACGGCTGGGCTGCATCAATATCAGCGTCCCACGTGGTCTGTCTGTGTCACACTCACACACACACACACACACACTTCCTATCTGGACTAGAATTACCAAGCAGTGGGACACGGGACGGTTTTTAAAGACGAGTGAAGGGTTTATCATTCACCAAGTTGAACCTGTTCGTAGACAAGGAAGACCAAAAGCTAATTGGATGAGAGGGGTTCCATTTCTTTCCTGAATATCTTCCCCTCTCTCGGTTTCTCTCACACAGCTACCTCTTGTATGCCCCCCTTTTCTCTCCTCCCGCTCCCCTCCCACTTCCCCCGATCTCTAGCCCAATGTGTCCCCTCTGATCCCTGTCCTGTGTTCTCTCGACACCTGTTCCCCTCTGTTGCACACAGAGGAGCAGTGGGCAGTAGCACTTGCTCCCCCTGGCAGTACTTTACAACACACTACAAGCAGCATTAAAGACAAAACAATGATGGAGAATAAGCAAAATAAATGCATGGAAATAATAGCCGTCTTACTTAATTGTTTTAGTTTATTTATTTATCTTTATGTGGTTTTATAAGGGACTGCAGAAGGGTTTTACAGCCATAGGTACAAATGTGTTTTGTAATGCACATCCAGTCTTCATGGCTATGCAATCACAGATGTGCAGTAAATATATCATAACAGACATAGCAACTGCCACCCCCATGGCCATGGGCCAGATAGACCGCAAAGAGGATGCTTTAAGGAGCTGCGCATTATTGTGTATATTACCATGTGCATTTCATCACTTTAATGTCAGGCATACATAAAAACAAGGATATTGATTCCATTTTATGTTTTCATTTAACACTCTGAAGCAACCAAACAAACCGGGCTCCCTTGACACTTCTAATGAACACAGAAGCCTGATGCCCACGCGCACCTGGACTCACACTAACCTGTCTGCACGACTCAAAGTACGCATCTCATGAGCACCAGGAAACACTGCCTCATGTCTGTCAAAGCGCCGAGATGTCCCTTCAGGGTCGAGTCGTTGCGCTATACCAAAAGCTAACTAACAACACATAACATAACATAACAAGCACTCGGATCTAACCTGTTGTGTCACACAACACAACAACCACCAAACTCCTTAATCTGCAAATTGACCCCTTGTGCCTAGTTTTTTGCATACCATGCTATGTGGTTACAGGAATCCAAGCCGCCTCACACTAACCCACCACCTCACCTCACCTCACTTCAAAAAGCAGTACCGCCAACTATGAATAGGAGTCACCAAGACTTGGGAGCGTGGAGGCAAGAGAGAGAGAGGCAAAGAAGGATAAAAGTGGTGCAAGGGGGACAAAAGAAAGAGGGAGAGATGAGGAGGGAGAAAGAGTAATAAAGAAATAAAAAGGTGTTGGGAGAGAGCTGAGAAGAGACTGCGTGGAGTAAGAAGAGTTGCAGTGGATTAGATAGCTGCAGAAGGAGTTAGAAGGAAGAAAGTAGAGAAAATTGGAGTGATGGGAAAGAAGAGACAAAATGAGAGGGGAAAACTGAATGAGGGAAAGGGGTAGACAGAAGCAGGGAGATGGGAGGAGAGAGTAAGGAGGAGCTTGAGAGCATGAGAGAGTGAGGAAATGAGTGAGGACATTAGGGAGAGGTGAGAGAGAAATCAAAAAGGATTGCAGGGGTGAGAGGGAGAGAAGAGAAGAATGAAAAGAAGGAAGGAAAAGAGCTAGTGGAACAGAAAGATGAAGGTGGGAACGAAGGAAGTGAAAAATACAAGAAGCGTGCTGAAACGAGGGAGAAGATGGAGGATAAAGAAAGGATGAGGAGAAATGCGATTGAGAGAGTAGGAGAGAGAGAGAGATGAAAGCAGGGCACTGAATGTGAGGATGAAAGCAAAAGCAGAGAGCGGCGATAATGGGCTTGATAATATGCCCTTGAGAATTCCAATAGAAGCCCATGTTGACACCAGAACATGGGCTTCTATTGAAATTCTCAAGGGCATATTATCAAGCCCATTATTGCCGCTTTAGCGGCAGTTTTCTGCCGCTAAAGCGGCGATAATTTTAACGCCGTTTCTTGATAATATGCCCCTAATTTGAAGGAGAAATGACAAGGTTGGAATTCCTAAAACATACTATTAATACCACCTGTGCTCTTTCAGTATCAGACTGTCAGTTAAGTCACTGATGGTCCAGGAGCCAATATATTGGGCCCTGCTGCTCTAAGCAGCGTCTGGGCCCTGCTGCTCTAAGCAGCATCTGGGCCTTGCTGCCCTATGCTTGAATCTTCACAGACTAGGATGCAACAGAACAGGCTTTCAGCTTCAGTTATCCACGTTGCTTGTGTCTTGTGGTTTCAGGCTGATGCGCCTTTTAAGGTCCCTTTTAAACCATTAAATATGAGAAAATGTGTATTTCTTCTTTACCATTGTCTCTTGACATGGACGCAACTGTCTTTTTTACTCTCAATAAAGTGTTACTCAAAGTCTCACACAAAAGGTTTTGAAATGTCACACATAAACACACTCTACACATGGAAATGTCACATATAAGCAAACTGAAAGCTTGGCAGCTATGCTCAGCTGCTCTTTCCTAGAAGAGCGGAAGATCAGCTCGCACGCGGCAGGGCCTCTCACCACATACAGGACATCCACGTGTGAACGGGTTAAGGGTCACCCCAGCAAATTCATCTGCACTGGCGTGGGACAGCGCATCCCGAGACCGCGCCTCAAGGACAATATGGGAGAAAGCAGATCCCATCTTAATTATGGAAATATACTAGTGTGAAAACACACTGCATGGTAACAAGTGTGTGACTGGTGGGGGTCGGTAAGTGGTAACAGCACACCTGGCGGTGTGGAATGTAATGGGAGGCACCGTTCATTTAAATGCGTGGTATGTTATAAGGGCTGATGTCCACGTAGAGGTAGGGACTTGGTGGATGCGTGGCGTCAGTGCACACTTGGTAAAGGGAGGGGTATGTTTTGGGGAACATGGGCTCTGGTTGTCTGGAGGCAGGCAGAGTCTATTAGGGCTTGCCGTGTGGTTGCAGTTCATGTGTATGGTAGTGGGGGGAGAGGGGGCGGTTGTCATGAAGTTCTGTGCATATGGTGACGAGGATTGAGATATTATTGGTGACAGTCGGCATGGTAGCAGCCAGGGAGAGGTATGTCTTATGGTAACAGTACTTGTAGGTGTGTCTTGGGGTAGCACTAGCAGTGTATTAGTGTATGGAATGGTGGTGTCTCGAGTGGCTATGTACATGGGGTGAGGGATATGTGTTGAGTTGATGCTTATGGGGGTAGGAAAGGTTGGTTATAGGACTGCAGGGCACATGGCGGTAGGTAGACATATGCTATATGCTGGCATTGTATATGGGTATGTCGCGGGGTGGGCATGCACATGCGGTAGGCAGCGTACTCAAGGTGGTAGTGTACACATGGGTTGTTCTGAGCTGCGTGGCCCGCTGGCAGCATGTGTGCCACAGAGGAGATGCTACATACTTGCTGAGCTGATGTCCTGAGCTCCAGCATGGCCGATGCATGCACGGCGCAGCAGAGTGACAGCAGAAGCATCCCGCGTCCAGATCGTGCCCAGCACCAAACGGAGCCAACAAGAGGCACAGAGGGCTCTCCTGCCCCGCCGCAGCCAACACTCGGAGCCCGGCTCCTCACCTGGCAGCGCCCGCCACTGTGCTCTCTGCTTCCTCACCAGCAGAGCTGAGCCCGGCATCAGGGGATACGCATCTACACTAAACTAGCTCCTGTTTATTTTTCTTATTTAAGGCAAATAAACATTCACCGATTCCTTTTGTTAGGGGGTTACGGGGGCTCATAGACTTTTGTGGAAGTTACTTTGTTGCAACACAGGGCTGGGGTGGGCGGTAAGAGTCGTCAATGACTCCTGTTGCTCGGAGGGAGCTGTCTCTGCTCTGCCGGCCGGTCACCAGAGTCTCTTAATGCGTCCTCGGGCCGTGCCCCCTGCCGCCCACGTCACCGGCTCAACCTGCTGCGGCGGAGCTCGGAGGAGGGAGAGTGCGGCTGAAGGAGCCTCTACTCTGAGGGGTGAAGAAGGGCCGTGGGGCTGTGTGTGCGTGCTGGTGTTTAGTGCCTCCCCCCGCACATTATGGATGAAGCCCCGGGGAGGTGGCAGTCCCCGGGGCTGCGGGGCCCCCCGTGGGCCCCTGCGAATTGATTGGGCATTGCCCCCGGGACCTGGCCCACCCGGGGGCTTTAAGAAACGAAGCGCTTCGTTTTTTTAAATTTTTCTCGGCCGGATTCGCGCACCCAGCGCGAATTCGGCCGATGTTTTAAAAATAAAAAAATGCTTTTTTGGGCCCTGGGGGTCCCTGTGGGACCCCCTGAGCAGGCCTAGGAGGTCAGGGTGTTTCTACCCTGCCCCCTTTTCTTGTTTTTTATCTTTTTTCTACTGTTTTCTTGTGACTCGGTTACCGAGTCACAAGATGGCTGCCAACACTTCCTGGTTTGGAGTGTTGGCAGCCAATTAGAATGAAGCTCGTGCTCGGGAGGAGTTGCGACTCCTCCTCGGTGCTCAGATATCAAAAGTTTTCTTTTTTTAATTTCTCAGGAACTACCGAACGGATTTACACCATTTAAAAAAAAGGTTGCTTTCTGACCCAAGAGCTCCCTTTTTGCCAAATTTGGTGTAATTCCGTTCAGTAGTTCGGGATGTAGCCCGTTCCAATTTTTCCTATGGAAATTAACATAGGGAAAACGTGTTTTGGGACCCCCCTTTTTTCTCGGCCCCCGCTTGACGAATCACCCCGAAACTTTCACGACAGGAACTGACCGGAGCGCCCCATTAGTTTTGAAAATTTCGCAAAGATTCGTCAAGCGGCGCCAAAGATATTGGCAAATCAAAAAACGCTTTTCCTATGGAAAATAGGTTCTAACTATAACTATCTACTGGCGACCGCCAGTAGGTAATATAGATATATATATATCTATATATCTATATATATAGATATATATATATACACACACACATATATATATATGTGTGATCAAGACCGCGGTGATGGGGTCGAAACGCGTAATGCTGGGCACTTGCCACTTGAAATTTACTTGTTGATGCAACATCACCGGAATAAAAAGCACTTTATTTGAACCTGCCCCGTGTGGTCCGTAACTGACTTTCGCCGTGGCGCAGGCGTTCCAGGACGCTGGTTTCTTCATATATATATATATATATATATATATATATATATATATATATATATATATATATATATATATATATATATATATATATATATATACCTACTGGCGGTCGCCAGTAGGTAGTTATAGTTAGGACCTCATTTCTATTCAAAAAGTGTTTTTTGTTTTCCCAATAACTTTGGCGTCGTTTGATGAATCTTCGCAAAATTTTCTAAACTAGTGGCCCGCTCCGGTCAGCTCCTGTCTTGAACGTTTAAGGGTGATTCGTCAAGCGGGGGCCGATAAAAAAGGGGGGACCCAAAACGCATTTTCCCCATGTTAATTTCCATTGGAAACTTTAGACAAAGCTACAGCCCTAACTGCTGAACGGAATTACACCAAATCTGGCAAAAAGGTAGCCCTTGGTTCAGAAAGAGCCCTTTTTGTTAAATGTTGTAAATCCATTCAGTAGTTGCTGAGTGTTGGAAAACGAGGCAGTATCTGTGAGGCCTGCACAAATAACATGACTACATTTGTCCTTCACTGGGAACCAAGCACCCAATTGTAGCGCCTGATTCTCAGAGGGTAGCGTTGCAGAGCAGTCTGAGGCTTACTCAAGGGAGGTGGTGTGGGCTAGTAATCGCCATTACAGGTGCGCAGAAATAACACTCAATAATTGATTGTCTAGTCTGTACTTTGCTTTATAAAAGTAAGAGTACATTTATTAAACACACACACTACTCAATACTATGCGCCAATTTACAAATATACATAAGCTGTTGGAATTACTTTGTGACATTGCATAACATCTCCACCCCTCCCGCAGGGGGGTGGGGTCTAGTACCACCACTCCCATGTATGCACATCATCTTGCCCCCAATGCAGCTAGTTGAACATAACCTGGAGCGAGGGCCCTGCGCACTGGCACCATCCCAGTGGCGACCCACCCCATTATCTCAACAAGCATTTAAAATAAGTACCCCTGCCCTGGTGACACATAATCCTTACTGAGCATTTCCCACTGACTATACAGGATACACCTCTACATCTTAGGGGCTAACAGTCTGGATTGTTCTTCACCTAAGTGCAGCAAGAATACATGTTTAAGCATCACTTCAGAATGACAGTACTCATCACATTTGTTGGTCATTAGTATGCATTGCAATTACAGCCCCTAAAGACATCACAGATGAATCACAGGATTGCGCATATACAGCCAGACACCCTAGCAGGAATGTCTGGCAACATAACCCCACCGTACTTATGACATCACCTTACCCAAGTACTTCACATTACACGTGACTTTCAGTCCCTCTAAAAGAAATAACTGTTGGTAAATGCATTTCTGGTGCAATTACACCTCTTCACCTCCAGGGGATGCCCTCCTCCAGACATCCCCAACTCAGCCCTTCACTCCTTGATGCACTTCTCAGTACACCCCAAGCTGTAGAACCAAAGTTCCAGCCCAGGAGATGTTGAAATACTGGCTGAGCCCTTGAGGGGTTATTCTTTTCAAGTCCCCATGAGACTTAGGGAGGGACTTCCATTTTCATGCTGGGGGAGGCTGCGTGCTCCTGCAGCTCCCCCTGCACCTCGTCACCCATGTGGTGGTGACCCCATTCTCCTGGGGCCACCACAAGCAAAGAAAACGCGGTTTGCCCTTGCAGGCCGGTCCGGGCCTGCAAGGCATTATGGGGCGCTTCCTCGTCTTCCCTGCATATTAGAACAGTGGCTCTCCCGCTGTGCCGGGGAGAGCCGCTCAACCTGCTTCACTTCGCGGGGGCCCGGTCCCACCCGGGCCCTCCCGCATCGCCAGGCTCTTTGGGGGGCCCGGTCCCACCCGGACCCCCAGGTAAGTGGTTTCGGCTCGGGGGCCCGGTCCCTCCCGGGCCCTGAGGTGCTCTGCCTTTGGGGTTCGGGGTCCCGGCCCCACCCAGGACCCCCGCCTGCTTCTTTGGTTGGAGGGCAGCCCTGGGAGCCCACCCCCGGCTGCCCCCACTGGCTCCCCGCCCGGCCAGCACCCTCGCGTGCTGCCGCGGGAGCCGGCAACGCAGTTCTCGTCTGCCCGCTCCGGCGGGCAGACACGGAGGCCAGCGCGGCTCCAGCTGGCCTCGGGGGAGTGCAGCGGCACTCCCCCGTCCCCTCGCTTCATGTCAGGGCCCGGGGATGGGGTCCCGGGCCCCCAGGGGCCGTACTTCACGGGGAGCGCGACGGCGCTCCCCGACTAAGTCCTCCTTGCTTCGGGGCCCGGAGATGGGGCCCCGGGCCCCTGGAACACTTCACGGGGGCGCGACGGCGCTCCCCGGCTTGACTTCTCCCGTCGGGGGGGTTTTTGCATGACGGCGCGCCCCCCTCCTCTCTGCCTTCACGGGGAGCGCGATGCGCTCCCCGACTTGTGCTCTTCTGCAGGGGCCAGGGTGGGCTCCTGGCACCCCGTGACCACCTCTTCACGGGGAGCATGACGGTGCTCGCCGACTTTGCTTCGGGGCCCGGGGATGGGGTCCCGGGCCCCTAGAGACCTCTTTGCGGGGGGCGCAACGGCACTCCCCGCCTCCTCCTCCACACACGGGGCCCGGAGTTGAGATCCCGGGCCCCTCCCCCTACACATCTTCACAGGGAGCGCGACGGCGCTCCCCGGCTTCATGTTCGGCGGGGGCCAGGGTGGGCTCCTGGCACCCCGCGGGGGCACCTTCACGGGGTGCGCGACGGCGCACCCCGACTTCACTTCTTTGGGGGGCAGCCCCCGGGACCTGACCCACCCCGGGGGCCTTCTCTGAACCGGCGGCGGAGCCCCACGCATTGGCCACAGGTGAAAGGTCGCCTACCTTCTGGGGGGCATATCTCAGCCCCCAGGGGTCTGATCTTCCTGCTTTTTACCTCTTCTTGCTCCTGGTGGTGCTCCCCAGCCACTGGGAGCACTTTCCTTTGTCCTCCTGGTCTCAAGGAGGGTGCATTCCGCAGGGAGCTGTCTTCATCGGCTCCCTGCGCCAGCCTTTCGCCTGGCTCTCCTCCTGGGCCTCTGTTCTCCCTGCGCAGAGGCCCCTGCTTCTGCGCACTGGTCCTGGACTCTTCTCCTGGTGCTGTTCAGGATCCTGGGACAGTCAGGGGGTTCCTCCTTCCAACTGCCCATTGCGCCACGCTCCAGCACCCTCTGCCTCAGCAGACCACACCCCAGAGAGAGCTTCTCTTCCTGTGCAAACACTTTTTAAGAGACTGGGGAGGGGGCTGGCAGGAAGTCTCTGTTTGTCCTATCAAACAGCGACACATCACTTCAGTGCCCCTGCTCCCTCCTTCCTGCCCAGGCCTCTGGGTTAGTTCAAGATGGCGTCGGCCAGGGTCTCCTGCCACATGGTCTCTGAAAGCCCCTTCCCCCCAGAGCTGCCTTCTTCCTTGTGCAGCTAGGTGCCTGGCACCCAGTGACAGCTGCTGATGGATTAGCCTGTAGCTCCACCCATCTTCTCTCCTTGGAGGGAAGGTCATCAATCCAGGCTGCTGGGGTCAGCCCCCAGCCAGGCCCTGGTTATGAGCTGACTCAGATAAATATAACATTTCTGGATGACCCAAAAGCAGTACAAATATGACTTTGGACTCTGCAGAATACTTCTTTTCACATAGGTTACAGTGGACTTTGGTGCGTGTCTGGAATTTGTAGGCCCTAGGAAAGTAAAACTAGCCCATGTGCTCCCTATCCCCATAAGAGAATAATGGAATAAACACTGTAAAGCACACTGACTTTCCCTGGCATGTTTCTTCCCACTGTATAAAGCCTATTCCATGTCACCACCCAATTCTGCATAAGTCCTGCCACACCATTCACTTTGTAGCTATCCCTGGACTGCGCACGCCAGGAATCTCCCCTGCGCAGCCCACACACGTGTGCACACGCATGTACACATGTGTCTGCATGTAACCAGCCCGGTGCCCCTTACTCCAGCTGCTGCGCAGCGGCCTAGTCAAGCTAGGGGGACACCAGTAAAATCCACACGCAGTCTCTTTCATCATGAGTTCACTGTGGGTGAGTCCCAACTTATGAGGCTCTCCCACAGTAAAAGCTCAACAAATAGGTGCTCAAAATGCGAAAAATCCGGGCGGCTCAGAGTGTCAGAACCACCTTCTAACACTGAGAAATTAGAAAAAGAAAAAATATTGATATCTGTGGGCGCGGTGGGTTCGCGAACCCTCCCGGGCACGAGCTTCACTCTGATTGGCTGCCAACACTCCAAACCAGGAAGTGTTGGCAGCCATCCGAGTCACAAGAAAACAGTAAAACAAAGATAAAAAACAAGAAAAGGGGGCAGGGTAGAAACACCCTGACCCCTAGGCCTGCTCAGGGGGTCCCACAAGGAACCCCAGGGCCAAAAAGCTTCTTTTTAAAAAAAATTTGGCGGAATTCACGTTGGGGTCACGAATCCCACCGAAATTATTAAAAAAATGAAGTGCGGGCTCCCGCGCATCATTTTAATGAGGCCCCCGGGTGGGCCAGGTCCCGGGGGCATTGTCAAAAAATAATAGCGGGGGCCCGCGGGGGCCCTCGCAGCCCCGGGGACCACCACCTCCTCGGGGCTATGCTGATTATGTGCGGGGGCACACGCCCCCCCCGCAGCCCTGGGGACCGCCACCTTGCAGGGGCTTTTTAAAAAAATAATGCGTGGGGGGTCCCACCCCCCCACGCTGCCCCGGGGACCGCCATCTCCCCGGGGCTTTGCAAACGTTGGGAGGGGGGCCCCTCCTGGAGCCCTTGATTGCCCTTGGGACCACCACCCCCCAGGGCCGGCTCCTGCAGTGTCCCGGGGGGCCCACCCCCGGGACACTGCTGTTTGCTATGGCAGGGCGGGAGCAGTGCGGCTCCCGCCCTGCCATAGCAAACTCTGCTTTGCTTCATTGATGCAAGAGAAGGGAAACCTGCTCTCGCTTCAATGAAGCAAAGCAGGATTGCTTTTCCACAAGGGGAGCTGCATGTCAGCAGCTCCCCTTGTGGAAAAGCAATGCCGGCTCCCGCAGGAGGCGGGGAGCCGGCGGGACCGTGGGGGCATTGGGGCTCCCCCCACGGTCCACAGCGGAGTGGCCAGGCCCCGGGGGATGGGGTCCCCGGGGCCAGATGTGCCCCGGGAGGGGGGCCATGCGGCTCCCCTCCCCTGTGAAAAAAAAAAAAAGGAAAGGCAGGCCCCGGGGGATGGGGTCCCCGGGGCCATAATTGGCCTGAGGAGGGGGCCAAGTGGCCCCCCTCCAAATACATAAATCATTTTTTTTTTTAAAGTCTGGCCATGCCCCGGGGGATGGGGTCCCCGGGGCTGAAATTGGCCTCAGGAGGGGGGCCACGCAGCCCCCTTCCCGTTTAAAAAAAAATTATTTTAAAAAAAAGTTGTCAGGCCCTGGGGGATGGGGTCCCCAGGGCCCAAAAAATAGTAAAAGAAGGGGGGGCCACACAGCCCCCCTTCTAAAAAATAAATAAAAAAAACAAAACCAGCATCTCACCAGAGGCCCCGCCCCCTCACTGCACCACTCTGCAAACGCGCCCCGTGGCGCGTTGTAAGTTGGGAAATTAATACCCCTTAAATACTGGGGGTCCCTGGGGGCCAACTAGCCCACCAGGTACCTCCAGTATGCGCCACAGAGCTGCGTTGCAGAGAGGTGGTCCGAGACAACGCCCCTTTTTACACCTCAGGATTCAAGTGGACTTAATCCCCCAACTTACAATGCACCAGGGGTCGCGTTTGCACAGTGGTGCAGGGAGGGGCGGGGCCTGATATTACAAGTGTACAAACACATCCCCTGGCGCTTTGTAAATTGGGTGATTAAATACAAACTTTTTGGCGAAAGCATATTATACTACATTAACTAAATACAAAACAATTCTTGAGTTCTAAAATATTAGCTATGTCCACTTTTATATTCCAAAACCCTCGGGAATCTCAAACAGGACCTAAATTTACCCTGTTGTTTCTTCTCCTAATGATTTGAGAAATGAATGGCAGTAGTGAGCTGAATATTGTATCCTATCTATGAGAATGATTAAATGCTGAGAGATTTACCGTTTTGGCTTATGCTTGCGGTTTATCGAACTGTATCTTTCCAATTGAGTCAAATCTTCAGTTTGCTGTATCTACTTTAGTGTCACCCTCTGCAATTAGTAGAGAATATTATTACTATAATTTAGTATGTTCAAACAATGTTAACTATAGGCATTCTTTCCATATGTATGTGTATACTTACACTGTCACTGAGGTGATTATTAAACACTTCTCCATTAGGACCTATCTTTATATCACAACTGCACCCTCCACATGTTCTTCATAATGATAATGAGTGGTAGCCTATAGAAAACACGTAAATGCCCCCAGGGTGGGGTGGGCTTGCAAGAGTCCCGCGGACGTCCCGCTAGAGCGTGAAATAAAAAACAAAGCCCTGTGAATGGTCAAGAGGCCCGTTTTTCCTGTGAGACTTCACGATCTCGCGGGAGCGAGAGGCTCCCGCGAGTCATGCAAGAGAGAGTGCTTTGATTGGCTGGCTGTTGAAATGTTGGAAATTAAATGGCCACCATTACTGTTTACTGTGAAAAATTGGAGGTGTTGTGGAAATGAAGGGGGCGGCAGAAAGGCATGCTGACCCCCCTAGATTTAGAGAGGAGGTGTCTATGGGATAACAACTGTGAAGAAAATAAATGTATATTGTTGTTAACTAATTTTTATGATCTTGTGGGACTCTTGCAGGATTGTGAATAGTAAAAAGGAGTAGATGAGTTCTTAATACACTTTATTAGTAGGAATGCACATAGTGGTCTTTATTTTTGAGAGAAAGTGTGTAAGAGATAAGTACTGTGATGATTAGAAGGTACTGTGATGATTAGAAGGTTAAATCTTTTTGTTTAAATGTTACGATCTCGCGAGACTCTCATAAGATCATGAAAAGTAGGAAAGTGTAGGTGATATTTGAATACACTCTAGTATGCACAGTGTTACTGTTGTTACTGTAGGAGGCAGCCTTACTGGAGATGGTGTTTATTGGGGTGGGCGTTGAACTCCGCTCTGCTGGTGGAGTTAATGGAGTCTTTGGCACTCCGCGCTGCGCTTAGAGCACAGAGTTCAGCAAAAAGTCTACATTCCGTGACATAGTGTAGTTTACCGTTACCCAGGAGGTTTGTTCATCAGTTTTTCCGATGAGAGACAGCATTATATACTGACCAGTAGATGGTAGTGTGACACAAAATAAACTGCTCCAAGCTAGCATCACGGGGTTAGTCTTCTTTAGAAAAATAGCCTTGTCCTCACTATGGTGCACAGTGCACATTCTCAGACTGAATGTCCGGCCTGAAATATAAAGAACCAGTAGTTTCCTTTGGGTAATCATTAAGTAGCTCCACGGGAACCGCTGCTCAGCCTCGCTGGTTCATGGGGAAGAGCTGCAGCCTCTTTACTCTCTGGGTCGTGGGGGGCCGCAGTGAGCCCCATGAAGCAATCGGGCCCCCAAAATACGTCATGGCTGAGGTGAGGTGATTTCTGGGAGCCCAAGATAAATGGAGCCCTGCGCTGGCCTGGAGCAGCTGCAGGACAGCCAGAGCCTGGATGGCATCAGCCGGGCCTTCACTGCCCGCTAGAGCCACCATCTCCAGTGCCCTAGAGCTTGAGGTCACCTTGAGCCATGAGGGGGACCTCACCTCACTTGACCCACTTCTCGGCCAACAACAACCTGCAGCTGCAAGTCCAGCTGAGCACGCTGCATGGGCTGGACTGTGAGTGAGGGTGAGGGAGAGGGCGGCGGGAGCACGACAGTGAGGGAATAGAGAGCTGCAGGGGTGGTTGGTAAGTGAGGGATGTGGGGTGAGGGAGAGGGCTGCAGGGACAATCTGCCTCTGTTTGGGTCAGCCGAGGAGGCAAGTTTCTGAAATGGAGACTCAGGTCATATTCCTTCCTGGTGCCCTGCGCTCACAGCCAATGGTGAGAGGAGCTCGGGGGACTCGGCTGCTTGGGGAGAGAGGGTGCACCATGGGGAGGTGGGTGAGACTCGGCCTCGGTGGGATGCGTAGGAACTGCTGTGTGGGGAATTTGCTGTGCATGAACTGCTAGCATCATTTGCAGTGGCGGTATGTGCAGGGCTGCTGCCATTTACAGCGTCTGGTTATACAGGTCTGATGGCACCATGTGCAAGGTAGGCTACTAGCACCCTTTGCAATGGTGCAATGCTTAGTTGGTATTAGCCATGCTCTGTTTTATACTTGGTGGCAGCCTGGTGTCATATTGTGCTGGAAGCATTCTTCTCTCTGTGTTCAAATTGCTGCAACACAGCTGGTGCTGTGGCTCAGCAGGCAAGTAGCTGGTGGTGAATAGAAGCCATGGCTCTGGAGCGCTATTATGATATATCTGAGAAACTCTGGAATCAAAGCTACACTCTGCCTCAAATCTCGATATGCCAAGTGCTGGGCTCCGATTGTCTTATACCCTGGGGATGTCAGAACACTAAAGAGGATATCTGAATGACATTGAGAAATTCAGCAGACATAGTTGATAGGGGTATTAAGGGTCAGTTGCTGTATGTACAGCTCACTTGGTGGAGGACTACGTCTGGAATATTAAAAGTAGGTTGGAGCAGAACGCTGCGGAATTCCACTGAGTTTTTATGCAACTCTGCTGGAATTATGCGTAGTGCAACTCCTCAGCGGAGAGCCCAGTTACTCTCTATATTCTACTATACATACCAGTCATCCAAGAGAAAGGTCTCTGTGGAGAGTTCACTCCCTCCACATACTCTAGTATGCACACCCGTCATGCAAGACAGAGGTTTGGCTGTAGAGGTCAGAGCCCTCTCTACACTCTAATACACACACCTGCGATCTAAGAGAGAGTTTTAAGTGAAGAGGCTAATCTCTGCCCGTACCCTACTTAGCATACTTGTACTCCAAGAGAGAGGTCTTAGCGGAAGGGCCAGTCCCTACAAACATCCTACTACACACACCTGTCATCTATGAGAGGGGTCTCAGTGGAAGGACCAGTCCTCCACACACACTACTACATTGCCTGTCATCTGAGACAGAGGTATGTTAGAAGAGGCCAGTCTCTCCCCGCATCCTACTACACACACCTGTTATGTAAGAGATGGGTCCCAGTTGAGAGGATACCCGTCCCACATCCTACTATAACCCTACAAATTTGTTGCAATCCTTCATGAGTCTCGCAAGAGTAGCTTACAAGCTTCATGGAGTGAAGCTTGCTGCATGGACACGTGCGATCTTGCGCGGGGCTCACAAGGCCTGAGGGAAATCACTGAGCCTGTCACAAGGTTTTTATAATCCCGCAAGAGTATCGCAAGATCGTAATGGGGAGAAGTAGAAAAAAAAGGCCAAGGCTCAACCAATAGTTACCATATTTATTATATTGTTTAAGAAATGCTTTGATGTGATTTGGGGCAGAACCAGAGATAGTTCACATTGTTCTTGGTGGATTTGGAGGAGAAGGAAGTCTGTTGGAGTGGTGCTCAACAGAAGTGACTGAATTTGGAAATGAGACAGACTGGTGTCTTCAGTTGCATATAGGAAACTGCCTTAAGTTCAGGTAATTAAAAATATACTTTATGAACTTTGTTGAGAAGTGTCAGTAAGTGCACTACTGTTGGTAAACTTATTCTATACACGGTTTAGTGAGACGAAAGCTGTTTGTAGAGGTGTATGTTTCTTAATACAGATTTTGAGATGTAGACTTTAGAATGTAGAGAGATATCACTAAGGGCATCATTACGATGTCGAGTGGAAACTTTCCGCCCGACACCGTCTCGGATTCAGGAACCGACCGACTCGCGGTTGCGCCTGACTGATTACGATGCGACCAAACACTGTTCGGTCGGAGTCCCGTTGTTCCTTTCGGGAGCTTGTGTTCTGCCTGACAACACAGGCTCCTATGGGGAAATGGGGTGTGTGTAAAAAACAATGCACCCTGTCGCAGGCACCCCATGGTGCCTGCTACACAGTTCAGGGTTTTACAGGGGGGTCCCTTAGTTACTCCCTGGGCCCCCAACTGGAGGCCACAGGATGAAGGAGGCCCTGCTAGGGGCCCCCAAAGTCACTTTCTGACAGCCTTTTCGTGTCGGACAGGCTGACTCGAAAAGACTGTTGGAAATCGCCATCATAATTGGTCAGTCTGGAACGCTGTTCGTAGAGGTGCACAATGTGGTTCCAACCGACACGGATACTCCGAGAGCCAGTCCGAACCGATTTGGAATGACCGCGCAGTTTACCTTACGACCGCGAACATTGTAATCGGTCGGGTGGATTGTAAACCGGCCGAGTCGGTCGGAAGGGTTCTGACGTGGTCTAGGAAATTCCGACTGTCAGGTGGAGGCTTTCCGCCCGACATCGTAATGAGGCCCTAAGTATTGGACATTGTGTTAAAAAATGAAATGTTCAATCTCTATGTAGTTATACCTAAAGAGGCAGTGTTTCTGAAATTATAAAACAAAGTTTCTACAATCTGTTAATTCAAGGCCTAGCATTTTATGAACCTTACTGTACACATATTTTACCCCTGTGAGATGTTTGAGTGTAGATATGCTATGTCTACAGGAAAACACTGTGGTCACTGTTAGGAAAGGTGTAGAAAGAGGAATGTGTTACTTTACAAATTGTTATGGAAACATGTGTGAAGGCATGTTATAATTTAATTGTGGGTAAAAAAATGCTGTATTTGAGGGAGTGAATTCTTTTTAAGAGAAACAAATATGAAGTTAGTGGTACAGTACATATAAATATGTGATTGTGGGTGAAAAGTTTGGAAATCTTCAGAGAATACAGTGATGCATCATTGTTAACAGTCATTGATCAGTATGCAACTTAGAATGTTTTGGCCATTTGTCTTTTCAGGAGGAAAACAGGAAACAGAAGCTCTGAAAAACAGAAGTACCATGTCACACAATATATGTAGGATGAAAACAAGAATTGGTTAATTTAGAAGAAGGCCAGGACAGTAAATGTGTGGAAAGTCAGGAAAAAATAATAATTGCACAACTGATTTTGTTCATACTGCCTACAGAGGCATTTGTACCTTTGGAGAAACTTGTTCTCTGTAGCTCTACATGATTTTATTGACAACTTGATGACATACTTAAACAGCAAATAAATGCTTTATTTATAAAAGGAGGGTTGTTATCTGCATGAGCAGTAAGTACCTGGGGAGAGGTTGTATCTCCTAGCTGAAAGAATGTGTAGGCAGCTGAAGAACTGTGCAGTTTGGCTGCATGAGCTAAGTTTGTCTTAGCTATCCATTTCAAATGAGTGCATCTACAATACTTCTACATTCCTGAAATAGATGTAACATAGTGGTTGTTTCTAACTTCCTGGCTGAACTCCTTTTTACAAATGTTATTTTATTTGAACAGACTCTTTTGCCACCTAGTCTGCCAAAAAAAGACTATTAACAGAGATATTGTTTGACAGGCTAGGGTGACGGAAACAAAGGAAAAGAAGATCTACATACATCAAAACCCAGTAGGTAAATGAAGCAAAAGGAGAGGAGGTGTTACTGCCTAGTAATCAGAGGGAACAATACATGTAAAAATTGGTAAAGTTTATTGTTTTTTTTTACAGTTGTTGTAGTTTGTCAATGTAAGTGTTTTTTGTAATGTTGTTCATTTGTTTTTTTAAATAAAATGTATAAAGTTACTTCAGATTCTTTCCTCAATAGGTTTTAAAGATTTCAATATTATTACATTCTTGCAATGTTGACTTACAGTGGTATTTCTATCTTCAAGAACTTTAACTGTGCTACTGCACGTATGTGTATGTTTAAGGTACTATAGAGAGATTAGTGCTTCTTTCCACTGTAGTATAAAGAATTTTCATACAGGAGACAGATTTTGGCACAGAGGTGAATGCATTCTTATAGTATACTACACACTGCTGGCAGCTGCTGGAGAGAGCAGTTCTTTTGCACATCTTAGTGTGTATGCTTGTCTCTCTGGAGAGAAGTTTCAGCGCAGAGGTCTGTCTATGTTTACTCCTTACTATACATGCCTGTCCCCATAAGAAGATGTCTGAGAGAGAGGTGAGTGTGTCCTTGCATTCAAATATGCACACTGGTTGTCCAAGACATAGTTGTCAATAGAGAGGATACTCCATTTTACACTCTACTAATGATAGTCATTATCATGAAGAGATATATGAGCAGAGAGAGCAGTCTCTACCCACCGTCTATTTTGCACGTGTTACTCTGAGGAGATGTCTGAGCTAACCGGGCAGTCTCTCTATAACCTAGTCTGTATGCTTGTCATCCAAGAGAAACTTCTCAGTATAGAACACATTTCTTCCCCACCACACCCTAGTTGTAGATCTGTCAACAGAAATATCTCAACAGAGAGGCCAGTCTGTCCCAACACCCTATTACTCATAACCATCATACAAGAGCGAGATAGAAGGATAGGGGCAAGTCTTTCCCCACACCCTACGACAGGTACCTGTCATAACAGAGAGATGTCTCAGTGGAGAGGCCAGTACCTCAACAAACTCTCCTAGGCACATCTGTAATCTTAGAGAGGTCTCATTGTAGAGGCCAGTTGCTTCCTACATCCTAGTACACACACACCTTCTTCCAAGAGAGAGTTCTTAGTGTTGAGGCCAGTCGTTCCCCCACACTGTATTGCACATCCTTGTTGTCCTAGGGAGAGGTCTCAGTGAAATGGCCACTATTTAGAGTGGTTATCCTGTGGTGAGGTAGTTCTGAAGAGTCCAGCCTCTCCTCACTCCCTGCTATATACTGTTGCCATACTAAGGAAATCTGGGCCTGGAGTGGTCACTTTTTCCTAAAGTCCTAGGAGAAGGAAGTAAAAGTAGTAAGTTCTGTAATGAAGGAGAGTGTAAATTATGTGATTTAAAAAAAATTACAATCTTGTGAGATCATGAAAATAAAGGTAGGGGGTGGTAGAAAAAATTGTTTATGTAGAAAGGTGTCAGTGCACAGGCTTATGTGTTTGAATACTGTGCTAGCCACACTGACGGATGCAGACCTGCTGTCCTTAAAGAAAAACACTCAATGCTCGAGCTCACGAGACTCTCATGAGAGACGGCAAAATACACGGCTGAAGGCAGGCATTTGGGTGCTCGTGGGAAGTTCGTAGGATCTTAAAAAAGAATAAAAAATTGTGAGGTAGAGAAAATCTGACCCAAGAGAAAGGTTTTAGTTGAGACTGTTGTGTGTGTCGCAGATCATAGACAGGAGGTGTCTAAGGGATAACTACTGTGAAGAAAATAAATGTATGCTGTTTTTAACTAATTTTTACGATCTAGCACGACTCTTGCAGATCACAGATAGTAAAAAGGAGAAGATGAGTGCTCTATACACTTCATTAGTTTTAATGCATATTGTAGTTGTTTTTGAGAGAAAGTGTGTGAGAGATAAGTACTGTAATGAGTAGATGGTCATTAAGAAGAAAAAAAGGGTAACAGTACACACAACATACATAATGACAGTATAGGGTTGCTCTGAAAAGTGTAAAGAGCAGGGCCCAGGAGATTGCTTCAACTTACAAAGAATTCAAAGATACACTCCAAATATTCCACTATAGAACATCATGTTAACCAATGGAAAAACACATTACCTATTACATCATGTAACATGAAATGAAAGAAATGACTCAACCAGAAAAACCAGGAGTGCCAGCCCCAGGAGAACCAGAACAACAGGGCTAGGTGGGTGAGGACCCAGCAGACCAGCAGGATCAGGGTGATGATCAGTAGTAACAGGTTCAGGAGGCCCAACACAATTCAATACAAGGATGAGTAAGGAGCAGAGCCAGGAAGACCAGGGTCAGCAAGGACTACATCCAGGAGCACCAAATTCAGAAAACCAATACCAGGGTGATGTGACCGGAACTAGTTAGACCAGGGCCAAGATGAGGATCAGGAGGACCGAAACAGCTGAGAAAATATATTTATTCACTTATAGAAGACACCATCTGATTCTGGCACAGTAGTCTGAGGGAGACAAGTAGTCTGAGGGAGACAAGTTTAAAGGTGGGATGGGTGAAAATGAGTGTAGTCTGTGAAGAATGGCAAAAAGTGCTTGAGAAACTCAGATGGCTGAAGTCAGGAAAAATGGTAAATGGATAGCATAGGAGTCAAAGGACTATGGCAATTAGCAGAGGGGAGCTCAGGATCATATGATGGCTCTTATGAGTAGAAAAGGGGTGATGAAGGCTCCAGATATATCATCTTAGATGACCAAAGGAGGGATTCTGTGTGACCCCAGATATTTGCTCTGACAGTCTATGTGTGTGTATGTGTGGTGGGTATGTAGCAAGTGTGTAGTAGTAAGAGTCCTAATGTATTGAAAGTCCAAGTGCATGGACCAGTGGGATGCATTTCTCATGACGGGATGGAGAGCAGATACAGCTTTCATATGCAGTGGACGTGTATTAACTGCATCCCTTTGGATGGAGGGGTGAAGTCCCAGAGCTAATTTGAAGGAGAATGGAGACAGTAGTACTCAAAAAGATCTGTGGGGTCCTTTTTAGTAAAAGGCTGCTGATTAGTTCTTTCTGAGTGATTACATACGGTAGATGGTAGGAGTAGGGGGTAGCTACCTTTCAGTCTGTGCCTGATGACTGCTCAGGAAAGCTGATGACAGCCAGGTGCGGAGATCTCATTTTTCATTGTCTCCTTGGTTTTGATATCTCTGCTTGGAGACAGCACTATTGCTACTGCTGTGAGAGCCAATCACAAATGCTGTGACTGAGCTACAGCCAGAAATAATAATTGAAAGCGAATCACCCCAGATCAGTTCTGAAACTTCAATTGTGGATCCATATCCCCATCTGGAAAATTAGTATTAAAGTGGATCTGTGAAATGATCGATCTGTAGATCACATGAATAGAGGTAACAAAATCTCTCTGTTTAGTCAGTGTCTTATTTCTTACAATATTTGTAATAAAGTCAATGAATAAAAAAATCTGTGACTTTCTTCAGTGTCTTTGATGCCTGTATGTCTTTCTCTGATATACTGAGAAAATTCATTCATATTCCTATGACAATCAGTTCAATTAATTATAGTCCCATTCCTTTGCTTGTGGCTCCTCGGCAGAATACTTGCACTGATGGCCTGACAGAGTAGGGGCCGTTGAAGAAAGGAATTTTATACTATTACCATATTTAGAGTAAAACCTGTGTGTAAGACACAGGAAAAATATTGATGACCTTGTCACCCTGGGCAAAACCTCCCAGCATGCGGGACCATTCATGTTTTTGTTTTCAAAAACAAACTCCCACTTTGGAAGTTTGCTTTTGAAAAACAAAATATTTTTGAAAGGTTTGCTGGCTGCCTATCATGTCTGACGATACTGTTCTTCAAATGTTTCATGCATAGACAGGAAACACCATAACAACAGTTCCCTTTCTATATAGAGAGTTGTCCTCAGGACCAGCAGACAACTCTAAACTTGGCAAGCAAAGGTCCCACAGGATGGCAGAGGTATTGTCCTATGCAATTGTTTCTATTTTGATAAAATCACCCTAAATGTTAGATGGCTCTATGTCACTGGGATACAACATATATAGTTCTGGTTATTGCTTTTACAAATCATTGTTTTCAGATGTTTTAGTATGATTTGTTTAATTGAACTGACCCGGAATTGATAATTCTAGATTGCACTTATTTGTTGCAGAAAAAGAGGTGCTCTGATAACATGGAGCCTTTTGGTAATACTATTTCTGGCCCCCGGTATTTTCCCATGGCTTTGTGAGTAAGAGCGAGCACATAGGTGTAGAAGAGTAAACTGCTTTAACTAGTCTTGTAAAGGTTCTAATCATTGTTATCATTACTCATCTTTGCAGGTAAACCTAAAGGAGTAGGAGCATGTGTGGAGCACGAGACAGCTCCATAAAGCGTCTCTCAAGTTGCTATGTCTTGGCCCATGGTGTAATGGAGTGACATTCTGTGCAATGCCTGTCAAAATAACTTTGAACAATTTGAATATTTGAGACCTTTAGAGCTATAAGTTAGTGCCTGCATCTTTGCCAGCTGCAGCACTAAGGGACTCATGTTGCTTACCATTATGTACAAAACCCTTTTTTATGAGCTGGAAAATTATTTTGACTAGGTGGGTTCATGAAAGAGGTTTCCTACTTTCCCTACCCAATTCGGAATGCAATTTATTGATAGTTTGTGACTACAATTGCTGTCGCAAACCAATGATGAGCCAACAACCCCTGAGAAGGGGCGGTAACTAATTTGCAAAGCGGAAGGGGTCCCCTTAGAATCCTGGTCCTTTTGGGAATCATGTTAGCAGCCTCAGGGGAATAACTATTTCCAAAATAGGAAACTCTTTAAGGGAGATCGGCTGCTTTGCAATAAAAAAGAATTCCATTTTGGAATGCGGTTATAGAGATGATGTGCTGTCCCTTGTAGGCCACCATCTCTGTGATTACAGCCAATCACAGAGGGTTGCAAATAGACAGGTTGCACGGCTGCTGGCCTAATTGTACACGTCTGCTGTTTTGCCAGCAGCTGGGTAATGAGTGAAGTTTTTTGCTTGCTTGACTGCTGGCCTAGTAGTACAAAACCTCAGCTATTTAGCCAGTGACCAGGTAAATAGCGAAATGTCCTTGTTATTTACATGGCTGCCAGCCAAACAGTGCAGAATCTCTACTATTTAGCAAGCATCTGACTAAATAGTGAAGGTTTTCTGCAATTTGTACAGACGATGGCCGAACAGTGCAGAATCTCCACTATTTAGCCAGCAGCAGGGTAAATAGTGAGTTTGTTCTGCTATTTGCAAGGCCGCCAGCCAAACAGCACAGAATCTCTACCATTTAGCTAATGGGCGGGTAATTAGTAATTTTTTTCTACTATTTGCATGGCTGCCAGTCAGACAGTGCAGAATCTCTATTATTTAGCCAGTGGCAAGGTTAATAGTGAGGTTTCTCTGTTATTTTCAAGGCCGCAAACCAAATAGTAAATAATTTCTACTATTTAACTAGCAGCCAAGTAAATAGCAGAGATCATTCACTATTTACCTGGCGGCTGGGTAAATAGCCGCTACCTTATCGGCGGGCTAAAAATTAAAAACATACATGGAAAACGGAATTCTACTTACAGTGTTGAAGACACAGATGTCTACATTTAAACCATAATTATGGATGTCATGTCCCTACCTTTGGGTTAGGTAAATCTTTATGTCTAAGTGGCATGTAAACTTCACTCGACCTGCAAGTCTCTTTCTTATTTTAATGCTGGTGTGGTGCAATTCATCAGTTCAAGTCCCACCAGCAGGAAAAAATGTACCACAAAGGAACCAAGAAGGACTGACTGAACCTTTGGAGGGTTGAAGTCAAATACAATAAATACATACATTTAAACTGTCCTACTTGCCCTCCAGGGCTGGCAATCTGTCATTATTGAGGCGGGTTGACAGTCAGTGTGGATTTCATTATACCTAAGGCCTTCCCATCTTAACAAGCACTGGCAGTCCAAATCTGTCCGCATAAATTTGAAGGCGCAGAGAAATGCAATGTGAAATAGAAGTAAGGAACATGAAAAAAGAAGTTGATTGTACAAAAATGTGATGGTTTGAAAGTTTGACTGAATCAGCTAAAGGT
Source organism: Calotriton arnoldi (assembly GCA_963921515.1). Lineage (NCBI taxonomy): Eukaryota > Metazoa > Chordata > Amphibia > Caudata > Salamandridae > Calotriton > Calotriton arnoldi. Next base: position 78,900 of record CAWUFW010003270.1, read on the forward strand.
AATTGCTTTAGGTTGCATCCCATTATTTTTAGCTCATCTGCTCCTTTACAGGCAGTGATTGAACATATGGAATCAGTTTTGGCCCTGTTCCAAAAGACATGAACAAGATCCCAGGTAACTATAGACAGGTTTTGGCCTTGCTGGCCATTTCAAGTGGTGCAGCTTAAGCTCTATGGAACAGTGAGCTTCTAACCAAAATGTGCATAACCCTCCCACTCGCAGGGGTGGGGGGTTCGCGTGGGGAGGTCGCGCGGGGGGTAATTTAAAAATAATTAAAAAAAAATTAAACTTACCTTTCCGCCGGTCGGGTCCCGTGTCTTCACTGCTCCGGCTCTCCTGCTTTCCTGCCTCCAGCCGGAACAGGAGGCAGGCAGCCAGGCTCCCTCCCGTAGGCCAATCGCAACGCTGCAAGCAGCGTTGTGATTGGTCGGGACGCTGCCCAGCCAGCGGCTTATGGGGAGGCCATGTTCTCCATGCAGACTGTATTGCAACCTGCATGGAGAAGGGCAGAGTGCACATGACTGGTTTGGGTGGCCCCAGAGGGCCGACCAAACAGTCTTTGCGCACACAGGAGTGGGCACACCACTCCTCCCCTGCCCTAGTTGCAGAGCAGCCCCGCCCACCCTCCCGCCCGCAACCAAACATAAAATGGTAATAACGGGAAGTTATTACCATTTTATGTTTCTGCTTCTCACACTGCGAGAAAGCAGTGGGGCGACGCTCCTCCGCACTAGGGGAGGAGCCACCCCTGCTTAGAGAGCACACAAAGAGAAGGGTAGAGTGTTTAAATTAATCTCAGCGACACTGAAATAAGCTTGTAACATGAGACATTACAGTCAGGAGATCATCACCCAGCTATGCACATAGAGCAAAGTGTTAGAATAAGGATATAGAACATATTGGGGCATATTCTCAAGGACTCATCGCCGAGTTAACGGCACTTTAGCGCAGCAAAAGTGGCGAAAGAATCATCTCCCCATTCACAAGCTGGTGAAAACTCCCCACATCGCCAGTATACCAGCGATAGCTGCCGCAAAAAACATCGCCACGGATGAGAGAGACAACTAACGCTAATGATATGCAGAGTAGGTGTTCCCGTGCAAAAACACACGAAAACACCACTTCGCGATATTCTCAACGACCAGCCAGAACTGTGATGTGACCCAAAAACAGGCGATAAGGCGCGTTAGCAGCAGGGATTTAACACCTGCCTTTTACTGGTGGTAAGCAGGACGACAACCTGCAGTATAAAGGGAGCCCAGCCCAGAGCCACACCGGCAGACCAACACATGTCATGGAGCTACTGATCATGCAGCTAGGAGCCCCAAGAGGCCCACAACACCCACCGCCACCCCCCAGAACCCCCACCCCCCAGGACCACCCCCGGACTACCACCGAGGCAGCGCAGAATGAGACAGCGGTCCTTCTGAAAACGCACCAGCCTCGGAGACTTAACGCCAGAGGAAGTCATTGCCCACTACAGGCTCAAAAGGACGACCATCCTCCGCATCCTGACCCACATTGCCCACAGGCTGACGGTACCAACACAGCGGAGAACCAACATCCCTCCGCAGACAAGGCTGCTGGCTGTGCTGCACCTGTTGGCCTCTGGTACCTTCCAACCAACAACTGCCAGAGTCGGAGGAGTCTCACAGCCAGCCCTATCAAAGTTCCTCACACCTGTCTTGGATGCCATCATCAGCTTGGTACCCCAGTACCTTCACGTCCCCCACACTGCGCAGGAACAGCTGGAGACCAAGCAAGGCTTCTACGCCATAGCTGGCTTCCCGCACGTGTTGGGGGCAATTGACTGCACACATGTCCTACTTGTGCCCCCTGCCGACACTGCACACAATTACCGCAACAGGAAGCACACGCATTCTATCAATGAGCAGGCAATAGTGGACCACCGGGGACTCTTCACCAACGTCGTCGCCAACTACCCAGGCAGTGTGCATGATTCCTACATCTTCCGACAGTCCATCATCAACCAGCGCTTCCAGGATGGCACCTACGGAAATGCATTGCTCGTCGGTAAGTACCAACGGAACACACCAAACACCTCAACTCCACAATCAGACAACTCACAACTGTGGGAATGCACACGTTACAACATCACATACGACATGCCAAACAACATGCCCACCTACCAGATACGACAACACATGGAAATGTGGTAACAGGGGCCAGACATCCAGACAAGCCATCCACGTCATGGCACCTCTGCCACACAATAGCAGGATGTGGTGAGAGGCGGGAACCAAGTATGTGCGAGGGAGGCAAGTGACCCATGAATCAGAATGTACTCAATGCCAAGTGTGGCAGGGATGTGCTGGACAGACTTAAGTATGCAGAGCACAGACATGTCCATGTGGACATATACTGTTGGTGTTTGTAGGGTCGTAGACAGTGGGCGCAACCATGTTACCTCAGGCAGTGGGGTAGACCCTGGACATGTAGCTATGTCGCCCCCCTTGTAAGCGTAAGCAGAGTGGGCTGGGCCAGCGTAGGAGTGGGAATCAATAGCCCGGGGCTCAGGGCGTGGTTCACTTCCGGGATGGCCACCAAGGCAACTACTGCGTGTGTCTCTGTTTCCGCCGTATCCTGACCATAGGCCTACACACACGTGGCCGACCACCTTTAACGGCCAATATCACAGTGTCGTTGTCAGGCTTGTAGACATGCGCAGACAGTCATGACAATGGTGTGTCTTAGGAGTGCAAGTGATGCAACCGCGCATCGCACACAAGTAAATAGGCTCGGGGGGAGTGAGGAGCAGCTGTGAGGCAACGTACTACACATGGATGCCGCTCATTTGCCACATGCAAGACATGTCAGACATGTATCCCAAAGTCCCACACATCACACACCAATATACTAATAAGCCTGCCAACACAGAATGCCGAACCACCGATTGACACATCCCTCTCCCCTGTCACAGGTGATCAAGGATATGCACTCTGCCCGTGGATGATGACACCCCTCCGAGCCCCGAACACCCAGGCCCAGAGGCAGTACAATGCGGCCCACATACGCACCAGGGGCATTGTGGAGCGCTCATTTGGCGTGTTGAAGTCACGTTTCAGGTGCCTGGACATCACAGGCTGAAGACTCCTGTACAGCCCGCAAATAGTGTGCAAGATGATCATTGCATGTTGTGTGTTGCACAACATATGTGTACGCACCAATGCCCAATGGATCCAAGTGCCTGATGCACCGGACGATGATGATGAAGATGAGGCAGGTGGACCACACCCCAGTGCAGCAGCAGCTGGAATAGCCCGAAGGGACACACTCATTCACAATTTCTTCACATAGGCACGCCACATGGGGACTGTCCTTAGCAATCATGGGACAGGTCAAAATGACCACAGGCACAGCATGTGCAAATAAATTCATTCCTAGACACATTCCCTGTGTGCATGTCACTCCTCTGCATTGGCACATCGCTCGGACAAGTGTATGTGCAACATTTAGTGCTGTCAATTACACCAATGGCAATTGGATGGTGGGAGTGTCACCTCCGTTATCGGGATCCTGTTTTCCTGCGGACTGAACCGCGTCTTCCTCTTCTTCTTCTCCTTGCCCTTCCCTGGCCCCGAGGTCCCAGGCTGGTCCTCCATGGGGCTTGTGGGGTTCGGGTGGTCCTCTGTACTTGCTCCAGCTCCCTCCATTGTGCTTCGCAGTTGTTATGTCTTTTTTATTTCTTTCTGGTTTTTTTGCTGCTTTTATGGTGATTTTACCCGCCTGACGTGGGAATTGCAAGCCTGCCGCTGTTTGTCGAAGATTTTTCTATCGCGGTTGGGCCCATCGCAACTTTTTTCACGTTCAGGTTGAGATTTTTATTGCCGTCCCGGTAGTGTTATCGCGGACATTTGCCGCGTTATCGGGGTACTATCGCATGTTACCGCCGTGTTGTGAATGCCACGTTAACACGGGGTTATTTTCCCGCGCTAGACGGCGATATGAGGACTTGCGTTAACCTATTTTGGCGATGATTATTGCACGTTCTTGAGAATATCCCCCATTGAGTGTGGAATGCCATGCAATTGGGAATATGTTTGCTAATAAAATGTTTTTGAATATTTGAGATCATTTGAATTTTTTCTTCTCATTTGTTATCTATTGAAAGGCGAAGATATTACTGAAAGCAGCTCAATAAAACTTCATTAATAGAAATACCATTATGGGTTTAAAGTTAGCTTTAAGTGGTAAAGAAATGGACAATCTTCACAACCATGTGGTCTAATGAACCTTTCTTCCGTTCACAAAAACTGAACATTTTGGCACTTTACCAATGCATACAGAAGCAAATTTCCCTCGTTCCCTGAAGAGCTGACAATTCTGAAATCTCCTACACTCTTAATTTCCTCCCCAATACCATCCAAATATTATCTCACCTATATAATGGCATCCTTGAAGAGGCATCTGTAATAATACCATCCTCCAAAGATAAATGGATAATAGATGTTGGTGTCTAAATCACAGAGGAGGATTTGAAGTTCTACTGTGAGCAGACATGTGCCCTATCGTCTATCTAGTGTTAACAAGGAGTAGTGTGCTTACTAATGTAATGGTTTGGGCAAGTATAATCATATGACACATATACTGCACATTTTGACTTGAGAGATATACACTATATATAGATATGTATGATGTTAAATTGTGTACTACAATGAATATATGAATAGTGGTATAATATTGTATTTATTCTGAATGACAACAATACAATTATATATATATTTTTCAATAAGGAGACAGGTGATATATAATTCCATGTATCATTAGCATTGGTATAATACTGTGTTTAGTGCATCCTTGCTGAGCTATTGAGATATAAATTTGGATTCACACACGGAAATGTTAAATCTTTTTGTATACTTCGTAGCCATACTTTAGGTAACTAGTCAATGTGTTTTAAGTTTTTGCTGCTGAATTGTGTGTTTGATTTCACTTCGAAATTTGTATATAACTTATTAGTCAGATTTTGAACTTCTTACTAGTTTCTTAAATTGCTCCAAATTTGCTCTTGATATGTAAGCATTCTGTGAGGTTCTTTTACATTTTAAATATTGTTTCCCAAATTAAAACAATATTAATAAAACAATCAATTGTAGCTTCCACTTTGATGTCAGCATTCCAAAAGGGTAATGTCTATTAAAATGACATGTTCAGTTCTCTTCGGAAGGTATTTAGCAATTTGTAAATGAAAATTTAAATAAGGAGTCACAGTTGTTAGTGTGCAACCTACAAATAAACACGTCCAGTAGTGTATGACCTGCCTTATTGGTAATAAATACCCTGTACATGAATATATCTTCCATCAGGGAACATCATTTAGTAAACAAGACTCTGGGGCATATTTACAAGGAGCTAATGCCACCAGAAGGTCACTTTTTCAGATGATCCGGTTGCGTTAAGTCCTTCGCCTTATTTTGCCTCGGGGAGTGTCCACCCAATTTTTATTCCGGACCTCTCCTGGCAGGATTCAGAAATGTCTGATCGGGGTATGCCTGGATTATTAGTATCTGTCACCCCTGCCTATTTTGTTCTTTGTCTACGTGTTTCAGCCACCAGATTGCCCCATAGGGTCAATGGCCTTCATCAGGACTGGGATCCCAAAAGCCTGTGCACAATTTGCACTCCCTCTACTTCAAATACCTTATCTCCTCAGGTATGAGTGGGGGTATGCAGTTATATCGGCGCCTCACTTACTAGTACTGCCTGAACAGCCTGAGTTTCATCTCTTTTTCTCCGGGGTAGTGGTGGGAACGTCTCCCTTTTGTCACACTTTCATCATGGGAGTATCATTATCCTTTCGCCTCTCGCTACCCTATGTTGTATGTCGGCATCATTTTAATCCTGCCAGATGAGGTCTGGAATAAAAATTGGGCGGACACTCCCAGAGGTAGTTTTAGATTTTTGGGTGTTATGAGGATGCTATATCCAGACGGGGCAGAAGAAATTCTTTTGGTTCTCCAACATATGAACAAATCAAAATATTTTTTCGCTCCACTTTGTACGTTGGTCTGCGCCAGAGTGTTGATGCACGCCTTATGATGAAGCATGACATGACTAAGTGTGTGAGGGCAATCTTATAACACGAAAGGGTCTCCCATGGGGAGAACGGAGCAGCTCCTAAAGAAGAGTACAGATTGAATCCCCATTCTTGTCTATTGTGTGGATAAGTGGAGCATGGCATACCTGATCCCCGTCTGCGTTAGTTTTTCTTTTTTTTGGCAGAAACTCATGCAGGCTTCCTGTACAGCTATGATGAAGTCTGGATAGATTGAAATGCCGTTCCCATCAAATTTCAAAATTGAGTGCTGTGCCGCAATCCCTAAAAATCATAAAACTGGCAATGATATGGCAGGCTGGTGTTTCCTGCAGAGGTCTGACATCAAGTGAGCAAAGTGTCTGTTTGACTACCAATGAATGGAAGAAGCTCTCTGCATCAAACTGTTGGTGAACATCTGTTCAATATACCCAACTATTCAAAAATTATTCCTCTGTGATCTTGCTTCAAGATCTTAATTTTTGGTTTTAATAATGTTGACCACTTTCTCTGTGTTGGCCAAGCTTTCATTTATTACTTTGACATCAACCTCTTGTCTGATATGCATTGTTCCATGGACCCATTTTGGTGCTCATGCTTTTCTATTTTGGTTTTTATAAGGTCCATTCTGTTTGTCTATTTTGGAATCAGTAGAGGATAGACTTTTTGCATAGCTCCATACCCTTGGATATTTCTGATGGACCCCAAACTCTAATGATGGTTCTGTGAGATCATTGCCCAACACCGGGCCCAAGTATTTTGTGTGAAATGAAAGTCTGGAATGCCTTTGATCGCTGTGCCCAAGTTAGCAGTGAACCACACAGAGACCTTTGTATTCAATTCAATTCAGGAAGTCAACAGTTTCAGAGTGTGCTGATTCATGCCCAAGTAACAGTCGAGTTCTGTGCATCCAAATTATGGAAACATCATAAGAATGTGCAACGCTATTGTATATTTCCCTCCTTTCATGTTTGTGTTTACAACCCAGGTAATCATTATGCATGAGCACATTTGATTAAGTACTTATTCCTCAACAGTTATTCAAGTGTGGGGGATGGTGCCATTTTATACTGCCACCACAGCATAATATCTTTTGGTGTAGATTTGGCTGTTTAATGATGAGGACTAGCTAAAAATGGAAATAGCTTCATTTGTTATCTATTAAGCACAGGCCCACATTCTTCTTTGATTTCAAGGTCTAGCCAGTCCCCAAGCCTTCTACCCAGGAGGGCACAAGCAGAACAACTTTGCTGACCTGAAGTACATGTAGTGCCCACATTCCTTCCTTATCCACCCTATATCCCCAGATGCTTTGCACGCTGCTTTTTGTACTGCAAAACTGCTATTGCTGAATACTTCAGTGGCAATCTCACTGCCTTGTCAGTGAACTGCTTCCCTTCACGCACAGCTCCACCTGGTAGCTGCTGCCCCTGACCCTTGCAGGTTTGTGAGATCAAAGCCCTCCTCCACCCGCAGGCACCCACCTGCGCCCCATCCCTGGTGGCCCAGTGGGGAGCATCTCTGCACTGCCCTCTGTCTCTTTGCTTTCTGCCTTTTTCTTCTCTGATCTTTTTTTTTACCTTCCTTTCATCTTTTCTGCTTTTTGTCACTTTCTTTTACTTTTGTCACTTTTTCACTTTTTGCGCCTTTTTCCTCTCCGTGTGCCTGCCGCTGCTTGTCCCTCATGGCCCCACAACCCTCCAGTGCCACTTTCCCACTTCCTGCTTTTCCGCCTCCCAGCTGTCCAGCCCTCCCCCTCACACTACTTAATGGTGACCGCTGCGCGGTGAAAGGAGTAATCTCACTGACATTGTCAGTGAACTGCTTCCCGTCCCTCACAGCTGCACCTGGTAGCTGATAACCCTGACCCTGGCAGGTCTGTGAGTTTGAGGCCCTCCTCCACCCATTGTCACCTGTCTGTGCCTCATCTCTGGTGGTCCAGTTGGGAGCATCTCTGCCCTACTGCTGCTCTTCCCTCTGTCTCTCTGCTTTCTGCCTTTTTCTCCTCTGATCCTTACCCTGGCCCCCTCCAGCACTGCTTTCCCACCTTCCAGCTGTCCAGCCCCCCGTCACACTACTTAATGGCGGCCGCTGAGTGGCCGCACAGAGGACGTGCGCACCATGCCCATCCATGCCTGGACCGCGCCCAGCACCACAGACCCTGGTCCTCAGACTATCTACCACTACGACGACAGCACCCTCCATGCCCTCAACACTGAACGCTAATGCGCCTAATAATTCACGTCACTGAACGACACACAGGGCCCTTTCTTCTGCCGCAACTGCAGCGGCACCTTCACCTGCCGCTGCACACAAAACTGACCCACCGCACGACCCACAAAAACCGGACCCGTTTGCCTCAGGTGTATCCTAATCAACATACGCTCCATCTGCAAACATGCCGTGGAAATCTGGGATCGGCTCGATTCCGTCTTCCCCGACATTGCCTCCGTCACGGAAACCTGAATGAATGCCACCTCAGTCCCGGAAATTGCGACCGCCATCCCAAACGGCTACAAAATTCTCCACCTAACCAGGAGGAGGCATCGCCATCGTACACAAAAACACCCTCTGCATCACAACCAGCTCAGAAGACAACTCGACCACCATGGAGCACATCCACTTCCAGATCCAAACCAACCCGAACATCATCCTCCTCAGTACTCTCATCTATAGACCTACCGGGCCCTGCCTCTCGTTCGCGAATCCCTAGTCGACTTCATTGCACACCACGCTCTCGCCTCCACAGACTACATCCTCCTCAGAGACCTCAATTTCCACCTGGACAACCTTGACGACCACAACATATCATCCCTACTGGAGAACATCGCCACCATCGGACTCAAGCAACTGGTCACCTCGCCAACCTACTCAGCAGGAAAAACACTCAACGCCATCTTCGCGCGCAAGCAGCAACATCTCTTTTATCCACACCTCCGCCCATTTGTCCTTCACCAAACCTACTGTACACTAGCACGCCCCCGCAAACCCACGCAGAAGCTGGAACAAAGTCACTGAAGACTACTTACCAACACCATTGCCACAACCCCGTCACTGGCATCCACGGATGGCAACACCTTTGCACGCAAACTCCACTCATGGATCTCCAACAGCGCCAACAGTGGCCCCCCTCAGGAAACCCTCAGGCAAGCAACCATCTAAGAAAGCCAGTTGGTTCTCTCCCGCCCCCAAGAGTCCAGGCACACCTGCAGCTGGCGCCAAAAAATATGGAGAAGCAGCAAGTCCTCGGAAGACCACTCAGCCTTCAAAACCGCAGTCACCAAACACCACCACCTCATCAAATCAAGAAAACGGCCCTAGAAGAACACATCAATGCCAACACACACAACAGCAAACTACTCTTCACTGTAGCCAAAGAGTTCACCAAACCCGGCACAGAGATGACAGACATTCCCATCCCAAGACCTCTGTGACAACCTTGCCACCTTCTTCCACCACAAGATCAAGGCGTTCTATGACAGGTTCACAAACCAAAACCCAACCACCCCAAGCAAAACCACCACATCCAATGGATCCATACCCCAGCAGACCCTACTCAACTGGACCTCCCTCACCACCGACAACACCCTGAAGTTCATGAAGAGCATCCACTCCGGAGCCCCCTTGGATCCCTGCAACCACCACATATTCAACAGAGCTAGCACCTCCATCGCACCCGAACTCTGCGGCACAATCAACTGCTCCATCGAATCTGCCACCTTCCCTGAAGACTAGAAACACACCGAGATCAACCCTCTACTGAAGAATCCATCTGCTGACCCGACGGACCTCAAGAACTACAGGCCCATCTCCCTGCTCCCCTTCCCAGCCAAAGTCATCGAGAAGGCCATCAACACCCAACTCTCAGAGTACATCGAATCAAACAACATCCTGGGCCTCTCCCAATCGGGATTTAGAAGCAACCACAGCACTGAGACCACTCTCCTCGCCACCACAGATGACATCCGCATCCTCCTAGACAGAGGCGAAACCGTGGTCGTCATCCTCCTGGACCTCTCGGCTGCTTTTGACATCGTCTCCCATGACGCCCTCTGCGCTAGACTTCACGATGCCGGCATCTGCGACAAAGCCCTTGACTGAATCCACTCCTTCCTTACCGGCCCCGCTTGCAACAATCATCAGATACCACAGACCCAACATCATCTCCTATGCCGACGACACCCAGCTGATCCTCTCCCTCTCCGACGAACCCACAGCCGCCAAGAACAACTTCCACAGTGGAATGAAGGCAGTAGCCACCTGGATGAAGGACAGCTGCCTCAAGCTCAACTCAGACAAGACCGAAGTCCTCGTCCTGGGCCATAACCCCTCCACCTGGGATGGCTCCTGGTGGCCCGCAGCACTCAGAACACCCCTCACACTCACGGACCACGCACAAAACCTCAGCATCATCCTAGACTCCTTGCTCTCTATGAACCACCAGATCAACGCCGCCTCATCCTCCTGCTTCCACACGCTCCAACTTCACTGAAAGATTTTCAAGACAAGGAAAACAGTTACCCATGCACTTGTCAGCAGTACACTCGACTATGGCAACACACTGTACACCAGCACTACGAACAAACTCCAAAAAAAGCTGTAAAACATCCAAAATACCTCTGCCAGACTCATTCTGAACATCTCTCACGGCAGCCACATCACCGACCACCTGAGAGACTTCCACTGGCGCCCAGTCAACAAAAGGATCGCCTACAAGCTCGACACGCATGGCTACAAAGCCCTCCACAACACTGACCTGCATACCTCAACCACTGCCTCTTCTTCCACATCCTAACCAGACATCTCCACTCCACCCATCAGGCCCTGGTCACCATCTCACAGATCTGCAGGACCACCACTGGAGGAAGATCCTTCTCCTACCTTGCTGCAAGGACCTGGAACTCCCTTCCTCTGCATTTCAGGTAATCACCATCTCTGCCTCAATTCAGGAAGGACCTCAAAACCCAACTCTTCAACCAAACAGCAGACCCCCCCACTGTGCCTTGAGACCCTTTTCAGTGAGTAGTTGTGCTCTACATAGTCATGATTGATTGATGTGGCCCACCACACCAGCGCACCTTTCTGGGCATCCATGCTGCAGCTGTCTCACTGCTCCAATCAGATCTCTACTCTATGGTCCTGTGCAGAGATCCCTAAATCTTTCCTACTGGACACTGTAGTGTCGAATACGGTTCAGGTGGTTAGGGAACACAATGACCACAATATACTAGTTATGTTTTCCAATCTCTGCCCCTCCGTGGCTTTAGTGTTTGTTATTGACTAACTTAAGTAGTGAGGACCATACCACTGGCCCAGCACAAACAGGTGAAAAGAGGGGTCCTCCCCCATGCTCCCAAGTCCAGTGGGCTGACCCGCCCACAACTCTACATTCCACCTCAACTGTGGAAAACAAAACATAAAACATGCACACAGAACGTAACACGTAGGCCATCACAAGTAACCAAAAACTAAAATCAGGAAATGTGGACGGACACTGAGACAAACCCCAAAAAACACTCATCAGGGTTCATTGAGGGCTAGACAAGCCTACTGCTGTCACCCCCAACACAAAGTCTCTGTATTGCTGTGAAAATGTGAGGTTTGACCTTAAATGATATTGTTGTATGGTTCAACAGGGCTCGTGCACAAGTCTCCATTTTAGTTACCCATTTAAACTTGTCATCTTTTTCTAATGGTGACTTATTACTTGCCTTGCACTTACATCATAATATACTTATTCTGCATGCAACACATTTCTTAGTAAGCATTTTATCATGTGTCCCATACACTCTGTCCAAGGCTAGGAGCATTGAACGCGATGCCCTTGCATTTGGTTGTCCGGTTGGACACAGCTCTGAGTCTCAAGACAAACAATTACATTAGCACTGCACCTTGCACACAGTGCAATTGGAGCAGTGCTTTTATTAGATAATCTGCCTATGAGCCAAATTCTGCAGAGGAGCACTTTGGCTGGGGTTATCCTGGAACGTGGTGCAGTGTGACTGAGATGCAGCCCTGCCCTGCTGACTCTAACCTTCAACCTGTAAAGTACTATAGCCTGCTCTACACCAGGTCGGCTTCCTGATATATCATACACAGGTATGGGGGCTTGGGCTGTCTCAATAGACCTGGCAGAGAGTATCCCCACTATACTCTCGCTACTGTAAGTAGTATTAGATAGGAGTATAAATATAATAATATAATCACACAACAATCTTATAATGGTTGAACGGTTTATCTTTTTCACCATTCTTGTAATGCTGGTTACAATACTCTGTTTCATCCTACCAATAATTGCAGCTCATGCTTTTTACACAAGAATACAATTGCTTCAAAAATGTTTGACAAGCCAGTTTCTACCTTCCTCGTGTCTCCCTTGCCTGAGTAACAATGAAAGAGTAGATCTGTTTCCACTATTTACTTGAGGAATTACAGTGGTCATGTCTTGAGGTTGCAGATACCAACTGGTACACTGGTCAGGTTAGGGGTTCAGATGGGCCACTGTGAGCTAGCTAGAAATTGGGCCAACATACTTTGGTGATATGTGTGGACTCAGTCCCCATATTCTGACAGTTATGTTGCCCGGATACACAGTCCTACTTAATTCATAGGAACCGTATAACAATATCATTCTGAGCCACCTCATTGGGTCATTGAATGTGATTCGGTCTCTATTCGGGTCTTTAATTGAGTTCAGTGCCATTGGCTGTGGGTTGTAGTGCTCTAGGATCAGGGGGTGTTGGCATGGCACTGTCAAGATCATCCTCTGTGTGGTGCGCCCTTTGGGAGCTGGGCAGGTGTCATTCTCACAGGCTGCTACCAGGTGAGCCCTTAAACTGTTTAAAAAAGGAGACTTTCTGGGTGATGCATTCATCTCCTCAGTGTGCAGTTGCCATTGTTTCCTTGAAGCCAGTGACTATCTGTGGACTTGTCTCAAAGGGTAATCTGAAATTCCCACCTGGGTGGTGGTCCTTCACGAGGACTCTCTCCCCTACTCGGATGTTCAGTGATTTGACCTGCCTGTGGTGGCATGCATAGTTGTTTCAGTGACTTCACCGGGCAGCACAGAGGTTGTCAAGGTTTGGACTCTCGGCCCACATGGGATGATGTGGAATAGTGTCAGTTATGGCTTGCCCTAGACACATTTGGCTGGGTGAAATCCCCAGGGTGGTGTCAGGGGTCATGCTGTGTTATCTCAGGAATGGATACAGGGCACTCTCTACATTCTTCCATGCAGCCTCTGCAATGCTGATTACTTTCACTATAATTCTCATGAATCTTTCTGCCTCTCCATTTGCCTGAGGCCACCAGGGCATAATTTGGCGATGATTGGTGCCTCGGTACTGGATGGATGTCACTATTTCAATTTCAAGGTATTTTGAGCAATAATTGATGACCACCTGAATATAATGGCTATCTGGGAAGCTGCCAAAGTCTGCGCTAGCCCGGTGCCATGGGGTGTCTGAAATTCTCCCTGTGATGGCAGGAGCTGGAGGTTCAGGACTTCCTGTAGCTTGGCATGCTGAGCAGACTTGGACAGCCCTCTCCACCAGATTGTCGAGGCCTGGGAACCAGACTTTGCTTTACAATAAGCTGTTAGTTTTCACCATTCCTTAGTGGGAGCCATGAGCCATCTATACAACCTGTTGCTTCAGGCTTTCAGGGATGACTATCCTTGCTCCCCTCAAGAGGCTTCCTTCGGCTGTCTCTGTAAGCTCGTGCCTCTAGTGGTGAAGCGACTGCAGTGTGTGTCAGGCTTCTTTCATCATATATATAGCATGGGTTGTTAGGAAGTTCCACTCACTTGATCTGATTGCGGCCATGGCTAGGTGGAGACAGCCGTCAGACTCGGTAGCTTCTACAATGCCCAAGAGTGACACCGGAAGTGGTCATGTTCAGCTGCTTCATCTTCCTGTGTGGTGGGTCAGGCATGTTTTAAGAGATATTCAGCTGGATTTTTCAAACCTGGTTGGTACTCAATATAGAATTGATATTCTTGGAGTTGTAATATTAATTTCTTGATCCCGGGAAGTGGTTTGGAGGCTGACAATCAAAAAAGTGGGATTCTTGGTTTATGGTTGGTGGGTATGACAAAGGAGTGGCCGTACAAGTAGAGATGAAAGTGGCGACATTATCAATGGATGGCAATTTCCTCTTTCTCAGTGTGTGAGCACTTCTGCTCAGTTGGAGTGAGGACACTGCTAACATATGCTACTGGCGCCCATTCTCTGCAAGCTTGGTGTTGGGAGAAGATGTCTCTGATCCCGGTGGGGCTAGCATCCACTGACAGTTCTAACTCCATTCTGGGTTGAAGTAAGCTAGTGAGATCTCCTCTGAGAGTGCGTTCTTGTTCTCTTGGAATACCTTTGCTTGTGTTGGCCCCCAGACCCACGCAGTGCATGTCTTGGTAAGGTCATGCAACAGCGCTGTCAGGAAGGCCTAGTTTCCGATACACCGACCACAATACGTGACCATGCCGAGGAAACTCTGAACTTCAGATACTGATGTTTGGGCTGGGGCATCCTGGATATCTTTCACATTTACGGGATCAGGGGCAACTCCAAGTGCCGAGAATTGATACCTGAGAAAGCTAATGCTTTGTTTCAGGAATTCCCATTTCTTCCGATGGACTGTTAAACAGTTGTCTTTGAGTAGGTGTTACAAGGCTTGAATGCATTTGAAGTGTTTCTCAGAGTTGGGGCGTGGACAAGTATACAATTGCTGACATATAACATGCCTGGTAAGCTGACTAGCACCTCTTTGATTATGTTTTGAAAAACATCAGCGGTACTGGAGATGCAGAAGTAAAGTCTCTTGTATCGTCTGACCTCGATATGTGTTGAGAACATTGTTATTTGATGTGATTCAGGATGAAGATGTACTTAGTGATATGTTGACCTTAGGTCCAATTTTGAGCACCCTCGGGACCCTGTGAGTTCAATTACGATGCCATCTTCCGTTGGTGTCATGTAGCGTTCTCTTTAAATGGCGAGGTTCAGTACTCACATGTCTATGCAGATCCTTTCCTATCCTGACTGTTTCAGCTTTCTCACTACTTATTGGAGAGAGTCAGGGTGGATTAGGTCACCCTTTTGATAACATCTGCTTCTTCTAGCTTCCTTGGTTCGTGTTTTACATGGGGCGCAGATGAATGGCGACTCTCCTGTGGGGGAGGGTGACTGGCTGATTGGATTTCTCAATGTGTAGATGCACTGTCCTTCCTTTTAGGCAATCAGTGCGTTGGAATAGAGGGTCAAACTCATGCACAAGAACCTAATTTTGAGAGCAAAACAGATGAGATGGAGGTCTTCTGCGGTGCAGCAGCCAAATAGAAAACCCTTCCCTTCTCTTGAAATTTACACTTTGGTGTGGGTCGTGTAGCCTTAATGTTGTGTTTCAATGGTGAAGACCCCAGTCAGCTGCAAATGGTGTTATTTCCAAATGCATACGCTTTGTCTCGGGCCTATGTTAACTTAGGGGGCTCTGGAAGGGTTTGGCAAAGTTCCTGTTCTAGAAGGTTAATAGATGCACCGGTGTCTATGAGGACAGTGACTGAATGTCCTAGTATGTGGACTTGACATTTAGAGGTGGACCTGCTTGGTTGCTTCTGTGGCTCCAACATTTGGATGATTTTTTTTTTTTTTTGGTCCTTATTTGCCTTTTTTTCACCCTTCTTCTAATGTAACCAGCCCCGGGTTTCATACCTCATTTATGCTGGACAAAAGGGGGGAAGGGAGGGGCGACAGCACAAAGTTAGGCCTCCCACAGAGGCACACTTGTATTCCTTCTGGGAGACCTCGTCCTCTGTTTAACCGCCTACCAACCCCCAAGTCCTCCTGCTTACACAGGAGGGACTAAAAAAAAACAGCCGAAGCAGATGAAAGGCTTAATCATTGAACCATTTTTAAAATTCCCCAACCATCAACCACACCAAGACAGAAAGGGAGTCCAGAATTCATATCTCTTTCTCAACTGATCCGAAGTATCCAGCTTAGCAATATATTTCATCGATTGGAGCCAGTCACCCTCCATTGGTGAAGCAGGAGATACCCATAATTTACATATCTCTCTACGAGCCAAGAGTATAGCATAAAATAATAACTTTGCACCATCCTTGATAACATTACATTGCAGATCTAGTCCCCCAAATATTATCAGTTCAACGCTTACCTTGATCTGCACTTTCAGGATATTAGACAGGCAATTACTCACGGCCTCCCAAAAGGATTGGATCTTCAAGCAGCGTACAAACATGTGAAGGTCATCTTCATTTGGACTGCCACACTTAGGACACACCACCACTCCTCCAGACCCAAATTTCGACAGCCTTCGTGGAGACCAATAGGCCCTGTGCATGGTAAAGAAATGGTTCCTCCTGAGATACGCAGGTTTGACTACTTTATAAAGCATAGACATAGATACTTGCCATTGATCTTCCATCGCAGTCTCTGGCAAGCATCTTCCCCACAGATCTTCAGGTAGCGTAAAAGCACCGTCCTCCGTCTCAAGCAGCAGCCAATACCAAAGTGCAATTTCTTTTTTGAACACGGAACTAGACAAAAGCTTTTCCTACAATTCATTTGAACCACCTATTTCTTAACCCGACGCCCTGTGCCAACTCTGGATCTGAAGATATTTAAATCTTGAAAGGCTCGAACCCAACTCCTGCTCACACCAGGTCCAAGAAACTAGATCTCATCTGGAAACAGCTGCTTCCTCCTTACAATACCCGCCTCTTTAAGTGGTCGAGCCAAAAGATCCTTAGACCACATTGGAGAGCCTGGCGCATCCCAAATCGGGGCTGACCAACTTAAGTACGGAATTTTTAGGGCTCTTCTGATTCTGTACCATGTTTCAGCCATCGATTTTAACACCTTTAATCTAACCTTCTTAAAATACTTCGGATCAGCAAATTTAAACATAAATCCCACTTCTGCTCCCTCTTCTTCTCTCAGCATTACTTCAAACATCCTTCCTATCTCTGTATTCGCAGGGGAATCTAATAGCATCCTTCCATTTTTCAAAAGAAATGCCCAAGAATAAAATAACAAATCCGGCAAAGCTAAGCCCCCCTTAATCAGCCTCCTTCTCAATTTTTTCCAAGAAAGCCATGGTCCTTTTGACGCCCAAATAAATGAACTAATTTCGCTTTGCAGTCTTAGGAACCACTCTTTCCGAAACGTTAGGGGGATTGTTTCAAACAAAAAGGTTATCTTCGGCAAAACAATCATCTTGACCAAGTTTACTCGACCATATAATGTGAGTGGGAGATGCATCCATCCTCATAGACTCGCACTAATCTCCTTCTTAACTTTATCAAAATTCACCTTGGTAAGATCTGTAATATTCTGGGTAACCCTAACCCCCAAATACCTTATTTCTTTTTTACATTCCATCCCCTCTGTCTCCATATTCCAGGCCATAACTTCAGTTTTCTGCTCATTGATGCCATATCCCGAAATCTTCCCGAAATCATTTGTTATACCCAACAAACACCCCATCGATTGTTGTAAATTTGCTGTGAGAATTAAAATGTCATCAGCATAGAGCCCAATCTTTTTATTCCAGCCATGAAATTCAAAGGGCAATATACCTTGACTATTCCTAATTTTTCTGGCCAAGGGTTCTATATATAAGTCAAACAAAAGTGGGGACAAGGGGCATCCCTGCCTAGTTCCCCGCTCAATCTGTACCGGTTGTGTCAATACTCCATTAACTAGCACTCTAACATTCGGAACCTTATATATAGCTTTTAATATTTTACAAAAATTCTCACCCAAGTTAAGGCGCTTTGCCAATGTCTGCAGGTATACCCAATTTACGCAATCAAATGCCTTAGCGGCATCTAGCGCTATTACTGCCAAGGGAAGATCGTAAGCCGTAGCCATATCTATAGATCCTATCAAAGAATATGTCAACTCCTTCAGAGTTCTTCCTTTAATGAAGCCATTCTGATCCTCGTGGACTAAATTAGGCATTTCCACATTTAACCTTATTGCCATCACCTTCGCAAACAACTTATAATCAACATTTAAAAGAGAAATAGGCCGATACGATTCTACATTTTTTAATGACTTGCCAGGCTTTGGAATTAACGTTATATTAGCCTCTTTCCAAGACTCCGGTAATTCAAAGTCAAACAGAAAAACAGCATTAAAAAGCTGTCTCAAAATAGGTATTAACTCACTAGCCAGTGCTTTATACACCTCCGCTGGAAGGCCATCAGGCCCTGGAGCCTTCCCCTTCTTACCAACCCTAATAGCCTCCTCCAACTCCTCAACAGAGATCTCCTTATTCAATACCCCCATTTCTTCTTCTGATAATGGGTCCATGTCATCTAACCAAGCCAGCACATCACTCTCCATAACAACCAGATCTTCCTTATATACCTTTCCAAAA
This sequence comes from Calotriton arnoldi, assembly GCA_963921515.1. Lineage (NCBI taxonomy): Eukaryota > Metazoa > Chordata > Amphibia > Caudata > Salamandridae > Calotriton > Calotriton arnoldi. The sequence goes on from CAWUFW010003270.1 coordinate 97,354, forward strand.
TACTCATAAAAGGCTAAAGCTATTCCACTACTATCACTTAGAACCACATCTGACCCTTCACAACTAATTTCTTTGATCAGGTTTTTAACCTGATCACTTTTTGCCTTCCAGGCTAGTAGTTTGCTACAGCCCTCCCCATATTCAAAATGTGCCAACTGGCTTGCCTCCCACTTCTCCTTAACTCTATCCCTTAAAACACCTGACAGACATGCTTTCAAATGTATTATTTCCTCCCTCTCCTTCTCACAGCTTTCCTGACTTCCTGCGTTTATTAAGACTGCTTCTAATTTCCGAATCTGTTCTTCTAAATCTGAGACTTTTTTATAATATATTCGTCTTTTTCCTGCAGCTAACGAACCAAGCCTACCTCTTAAAAACGCCTTATAGGCATCCCAGACAATCCCTATCTTAGCCGAACCCTGATTCCTCTCAAAGAACTCCTTAGTTTCCTCCTTTAAAATCTCAATCGTCTCAGACTCGCACAGAATCGTGCGATCCAGCCTCCATCTCGAACTGATCCTCCCCTCCCCCACCCTCACACCCAACAGAATGGCTGAATGATCTGAAAGGTGTACCCCAATATGTTTCACCTCCACAACCTCATCCTTTATTGCACGGTCCACCCAAAAATAATCTATTCGAGACTTATGCTTGTATTTTTTATTATAATATGTAAAGCCCTTTTTTGAACCAGCCTTACATCTCCATATATCGCACAAGCCCCACTGCATCATCATTAAACGCACTCTATCCGACATCTTGGGGTTGACTGCCGCTCTACTATTTAAAGATCTATCTAATTTATGGTCCAAAACTGTATTAAAGTCCCCTGCCATAATAATCTGACCAGTAAACCCCAGCAATTCATTTGCTAATTCCTCTAAAGGACCAGTGTCATCTTGATTAGGACCATAATAGCCAACTAATATGATATTCTGCCAATAGATCTTTACCTTAACAATTAGCCATCTTCAGTATTTGAGGCACTCCCTTCTTTCAATATACTCGTGCTATGCTTTACTAATATAGCTACAGCCTTAGTGACTGCTGTCTGTCTCGTATACATTGCATGTGCCACCCACCTCTGTGCCTTAAAAATCTCCCTGCTCTTTTCTTCCGTCAGATGTGTCTCTTGTAAAATAATGATTTGTGCCTCACAATCCTTCAAATACTGCATTATTCTATCTCTCCTACCCCTCACCCGAAGCCCATTCACATTCCACGACAAAACTTTCAACTGATTGCTACTAATCCCTGTCATCTAAAACTCCTGTTCAAACCATGTGAAAATAGACTTATGAAACCAAGAAATCTGAGGTATTTTTTTTGTATATTTTTCCGCAAACCCCTCCCCCACCCTAAGTGAAAACCTATGCCCCACCCACCCCCCTGGAAAACCCTAACCATCTTCCCATGGCAATAAGCCCTATGAGTGCTCCCTCGACATGTGGCTACAAAAAAGAAAACCAATATACCCTTTTTTTTTTTTAATAGAAAAGCTCTAAAGCAGACAAAGTAACCCTCCACTCCCCTGCCCTTTCCTACATAATTGCTTACTCATTCCCCGCCTCGACCTGTGCAATGAACTTGTCCACTTCCTCAACAAAACGAAAAGAATGCATCTTGTTGTTTAACATCACTTTGAGAAGTGCTGGGAATTTTAATTGGACTGAGGCACCTAACTTCCTTAGTGACTCCATTCTTTTACCTAGCTCCCATTGCCTATTAGACGTTGCCACAGACAAGTCAGATCTTACTTCAATCCTTGCACCGTCTACTTCAAGAGTTTTTTTCTTCAGAGCCTTGGCCAGAATCTTCTCTTTCAAGGTATAAGTAAGAAAATTCACTAGAATTCTCCTGGGTTTGGTTTGGTTTGTGGTTAACCTGAAGGGGTCCCTATGTATCCTCTAAATGTCCCGGGCCATTTCTTCCTCCGTTTCTTCCAGCTGGAGTTCTCTTTTTAACATCTGAATCACACCAACATTTGGATGATGTATAGCTTCACTTTGCTCATCATCGTCCATGTCACTACATTCTTGAACTTTGGGTTTGACTTTGATTGTATGTACTCCTTTTTGTGGAGGTGGTTTCTGTGCAGGGGATGTGAAAATCTTTTGAAAAATGACTGACCTTTCTGCAGGATGCACATTTTTTCTGAGTACAGAGCAGTCCTCGGTGGAAGTGAATGGTCTGCCACACTACTGGCAGGAATCGCTGGTCATTCCTGTCTTTTTTGTGTCTTTCTTCCTGCTGGATGCATTACACATTTATTCAATTCTGTTCATCTGGGAGTGTGCAGGTGCTGGCCAATACCTTGAGGCAGGCACAGAATGTGTCAATAGACTCATCAGGAATCTGGCTATAGCAAAAACCATTTGTAGTTTTGATTAGCAAGAGGATCAAAATGGGACATGAGGGCTGCTTTAAGGATGTTATAGGTGTACAGTGACCCTGCTTCTCGGACATTTTTCTACAGCATCTACCCTTCCTCTCCAACTAGAAGGAAGAGGAGCAGACCTCTGCAGCCAGCCTCAATGTCCATCATGACGAAATAAGTCTCCAGGTGTTCAACACACATTTTCAATGGCAGTCATGTTCGGGGCACGGGGGCTCAGTGCAGTCAAGAGCGGTGGTGACAAATTTGTGAGCCAGGCCTGATGGTCTCAATTGTGACTCTTAAGGTCTCTCAGGATGCAGAGGCCATGTGTAGGTGACTGAATTGTGTGGGTACAGGCCTGTGAGGCCTGAGTGCTGTGAAGTGGCTTCGTGCTGAGGAGCTCCTTTCACCACATGCTTGTAGGTTAGGCCTTCATAGCTGTAGGCCTCGAGGGCTGCGGAGGGAGTCCAGCGGGTGCCTCTTAGGGCGTGGCAGCACTCCAGTCTGGGCCATTGCAGACCTTGGGGTCAGCTCTGACGTTCAGGGTGGAGAGCATGTAATGTAGGTCCTTGACCGAATGGGGGCACTGTGCTCAGAAGGAGTCTACGGGGTGGAGCGTGGCGATCAGCCACCTCGATGGAGGGCCTCACCTGATGCATGAGCATCCCACAGCGGTGCGCCGTTTGGTTGCAGCTGTGGAGGAGAAGGAAGCGGCAGCCCATGGTGAAGAAGTAGGCAGCTGAGGGTGCAGCAGAGCGTGGCTCGCCACGCCCTGATCGTCACCATTGCAGTGTCGCTGAGGGTGCGGCTGCTTGGGGGACCCATTGACCACAATATACCAGTTGTGTCGTTCGATTTCTGCTGTTCCCTGGCTGAGTGCTCCTACATTTACTAACTTTGCACAGTGCATGCCGTACCACTGGCTCAGTTCAAACAGGTGAAAATAGGAGTCCTTCCCCGTGCTTTTAAGATCAGTGGGCTGTCCTACCTATGACACTACAGCCACCTTAGTCTTAATAAGTGTGACCCAAGTACATCCTCCTTCACTCAGCATTGGCAGTGAACCATGCAGATGGGGGGCTCAAATTGCTCCTTTTCCCCCAGAAGCACTGCACACCTCCCTACCTCTCTGGCCACACCGGAGTCAGGGAATGACAGAGAGTGCTGCATCGGCCTTAGCTGCAGCTGCAATGCAGCAATAGGTGTGTTTTTGTGGTAGGCCAGTGTCATGACTTTTGCATAGATGCAGTTTCTCTGTGTTAATTGATATGCCGTTTTCACTCAGTCTGGTGCCCCATAGCTTTAGTGCCCACCCTGCAAGTGATAATCAAAGGATGGTTGCCTTTTACACAAGGATTATGTCAGATTAATTGTTCTGGCCTAAGGAGCCTCACAGGTATGTTTGGCTGGCACTCTGATGCCCCCTAGAGTGAAAATCTAAACATTTGTCTAAGGTGGAAGAGTAAACAGGGACAGACATGGTAAATATTTGGAATGACAGTGCCATTACCTGCGACATGTTGTAGAGATGCAGGAAAGCAACCTCGTTCTATAGGAGGACAACATACCTCTTAGCATAAGTGGGTGTTGAATCATTTTGAGGGCAGGAGATTGATCTGCACTCCACTGAAATAGGTTTTCTTTAATGAACAAATGTCTTCTGGGGATAGACATAGCTAGTAATTTTAACAAACCTCTTAGGTTTAGGAGGACAAAAAAAGACATCAATGTTTTCCTGAAGAGAAGGACATTTTAAACATGTGGGGGCATATTATCAAGGGCAGTATCGCCACTTTAGCGGCACTTTTTGCCGATAAAGCGGCGATATTTTTATCGCCCTATTAGCAAGCTGTCGCTAACAGCTGTTAGCGACAGCTTAATGGCGATAGCGGCCATCTTGTTGCCGCTTTGCATGTCAGCGATATTTATCGCTAATGACATGCAAAGTAGGCGTTCCCAACCAAAAGTCAACAGAAACAGCCGCTAACACAACTACCCCCTATTAGCAATGCCCGCGAAGCGATAAAAAAAGTCGCGCTAACCGCGATTATCGCTGGAATTTAACACCTGAAAAAAACTTGACTTAACCATCTTGTCAATGGGAGGTGGATTGTAAGGTTAAGTCCTCACCTGCCTATTAGCAAGCTTTCCATTAGCGCAGTGAATTTATCGCTGGATTTCTCGCGCTATTGCTGGGTTTCGCCGCTATCGCTGGATTTTTTATCGCCTTGGAGATAAGCGTTGATAATAACGCGTTATCTCCGCGATGAAATCCAGCGATAGCCGGCGATAAAAAATAGCGCTAAGCACGCTTTGCGATAATTATCGCAAATCCTTGGTAATATGCCCCGTGAAGAGGAATTGCATAATTGAACATAACAGAAGGAGTGATGTCTGTGGAATTTGCTTGTTTTGCTCTCTGAATGGCTCAAGCGTAGCGAAAGTCAGGGGTGAATTTATATCTTTTTTTGGGGGTTACAAAGAGCTTCATCTAGAAGAGGCCTTCTATACAACTGCAAGCAATGGAAATAGATTGCCCGGCAGGCAACCAATGATGACTGCGGCACCCATCTGGTGGATTACAATAGTTTTTATTTCTCTAGACCACAGCTTTGTGGCTTAGTACTGGCGTTTTTTTTTAAATAACTAGTCTTAATCTAAAAAACACAGCCTTTACAGTATCTTTGTTTTGTTAGCATGGAGTAGACGATTCTCTTACACTAAAATTGTTTTGTGGTTCTAGTAAGTTTGTGATATTATCATTCCACACACATTTTTGCTTTGGTAGAGAGGCAGTGTGGTGATAGAGGATCAAAAATTCTATTTATGTATTAGACTGAGGGGGTTAAAGAAGGTATGCATCTCACAATTGGTCCACTGTGGTCAGTACGTCAGAGTTTGGTGGTATGACTAGGTGGTGATGAATGTTACAGGGCTGGTGGCTTAGTGGACTGATGCATCCACTGCAAAGGCCTGTGTTTGCCATCATGTGCACAGGTTCAAATCCCCCAGAGAATCAACTCTTCCTTTCTCAGGTCAATAAAATTAGTACCATTGAGTTGGGTAAAAATAAACATTTGTTATTCAGCGCCAAGATACCCCTTTGGGGGAAACGTGCACTTTACAAATACTTATGTTATGATATGTACCGCTTGAACCCTGGCAACACACAATATATATATAAATATCAAGGTAGGGGTAGTTTCTCCTTTGCCAAAATGATCACCAAAGGTTGACCCAAGTGGCTGGTAGTCCTGTCGCAGGAAGACCTGAAGGTCATATCTTGGTGCCCTCACACACCTTTGGTGACCATTTTGGCGAAGGAGGAACTACCCCTACCTTGATATTTGTTGATCTGTTCCCAGGGAGGAGCTTGGGTGTAGGACCTCATTAACATATTTTGCTCTTCCTTCCCTCTTTTGATTTTGAGAAACACACAATATACACATCTATCAGAAAGCACATTTAAATTGTACCAAAAGCCCAGTGTTGGGATTGTCAGGTGACCAGTGACTAGGAATGGCTGTGGCCAATATGTGAGGTGAGAAAATATGATAATAAGCCCTAATTCCCTCACATGAGTGGTGGGGGCATCCTCTAGGGAAATTCTAGCAGTCAACAAGTGTTATTGAAAGCATGCTTCTGGGCCCTTAACAAATTGGTGATGACTTTGTTGTAGATTCAAGAACATGTCTAAGTTGATCCATAGCAAAAGCTCTGGAATACTGAGGATTTTTAACTTGTGTTTTTAGCTTTAAAATCTCCATATGGACTATGTGCAACTGTGTGGGTCACAGGTTTTGGGTGGGAGTATAGCATGGCTGCTTTTATAATTTTTTAAGGCCACTGATGAAGAAAGCTTTATACACTCAGACGTGAATGTTATATTTTTCTCAGCTGGGAGCCAAGGTACACCTAACAAGGCTGGGGATATATCATCATGTTTTATAGATTTGGGTAGACCATGGCTACACATCTTAGAAATGCCTATGCCACTAAAATTACAATAGACCAATCAGTCTAAAATCAATGATTGTGCTAACTCCTATCAATGGCCCAACCTCCTTAGTGGAGGTACCTTCCTGAACATGTTTATTGCTGGTACCAGTAGATTGTGCCGTCCGGTACACTTGGACTTCCTGCTACATTCATTCGTTTTACTTTCCTGGTAAAGCTGCTTAGTTATCTTCAGTCTGCCTATTTTTAGGTGCTGTCTTTTTAACTTTTATATTTCACTTTATAACTATCCCCGTACAGTGGCATTATTTTTTAATTGGTTCCTCTCACCTATGTTCTTCCTGTGGACGCTGCTTCTCTGGTCCGCCACAAGCATTTCCTGCTCGATTGATGCGGAGAGAGACAGGCTCCTGAGACACTTCTGGTCTCGCAGAGGGGAGGGAGAATCTCGTAGTTAGCGGTCTAGTGTTTTCACTAGTACTGCTATTTAACTCCCATGTGAACGCGGACGCGCCAGTAGATTGTGCCGTCCGGTACACTTGGACACCCCGCTACATTCATACCTTTTACTTTCCTGGTAACGCTGCTTAGTTATCTTCAGTCCGCCTATTTTTAGTTGCTGTCTTTTTAACTTTTATATTTCACTTTATAACTATCCCCTTACAGTGGCATTATTTTTAATTGGTTCCTCTCACCTATGTTCTTTCTATGGGCGCTGCTTCCCCGGTCCGCCTCAAGCATTTCCTGCTCGATTGATGCGGAGGGAGACAGGCTCCTGAGACACTTCCGCTCTCAGAGGGGAGGTCTAGTGTTTTCACTAGTACTGCTATTTAACTCCCATGTGTACGCGGACGCGCCAGTAGATTGTGCCGTCAGGTACACTTGGACACCCCGCTACATTCATTTGTTTTACTTTCCTGGTAACACTGCTTAATTATTTTCAGTCCTCCTATTTTTAGGTGCTGTCTTATTAACTTTTAATTCTTATATTTCACTTTATAACTATCCCCGTACAGTGGCAATATTTTTTCATTGGTTCCTCTCACCTCTGTTCTTCCTGTGGGCGCTGCTTCCCCGGTCCGTCACGAGCATTTCCTGCTGGATTGATGCAGAGGGAGGCAGGCTCCTGAGACACTTCCGGTCTCTCAGAGGGGGAGGGAGAATTTCGTAGTTAGCGGTCTAGTGTTTTCACTAGTACTGCTATTTAACTCCCATGTGTACGCGGACGCACAGCAGACACGCCAAAGGCAAGCCCGTCTGCGCCCGTCCTTGCCCGGACTGCGCCTGGGACTCTGGCCGTTTTAATAGGGAACAGTCACCTACTCGAGGGAAGCCTTGTTCAAGTTGATAGAAGGTGGGAACTATTACTCTTGTCCTATCTTTCCCTCTGAGAGTTTTTATGAGCATTCTCAATGTACTTGTACCTTTTGTGGCTACTCTGTGCCCCTATGCTAAAGTCCTCCCAGGCCATACAGGGTCAGGAAACCTACAAATAACCTTGGTAACCCGAGCACTGGCAAAAAAGAGAGATATGGTGGTCTCCTGTTAAATGCTTGCTCCCTTATTAAACATAAGTTGTAGTTTGCTATCTTTTTAGCTGAAGCTGAACCCGACTTGATCCTCATCACCGAATCTTGTGCTAACACAGCCTCAGGGCCCGATCTAGTTGATGCTATCCCGGCTAATTACTCTATTCAGAGGGTAGACAGGGTGGGGCGTATGGGTGGGGGCCTGGCAATTGTTTTTAAATCACAGTTTAAATGTTTGATCGACTCAGGCTTCAACTTACAAACCTGTGAAGCCCTTCATTTTAAACTTATTACCTCAGCCACCTGCTCATTCGGGGGCCTGCTGATTTATTGACCCCCAGGTCCTAGACCACCATTTCTCAAGGAACTTAAACTCCTTTTAGAACCTTTTCTAGCGGAGAACTGGTTGACCATTCTGGGTGATTTTAATTTTCACCTAGAAGAGATGGACAACCAAGATTCTTGCGCCCTCTTAGAGGCGCTTGCTAATCTTGGTTTGTTGCAACTAGTTTCTGCTCCCACTCATAAGGCGGGCCACACTCTGGATGGAATTTTCACCAATGATATTAGAGTTACTTATCAAGAAACTATCCCTATCTGTTGGTCTGACCATAGCGCAGTTGCCTGTGATCTCCTACCCCACTCAGAAGCTAGTAATAATAGAACTCCTCACCCTCTGGACAAATCTAGAAATTGGAAAGGGATCTCGGCTGAGACACAAGCCAGTACTTTAAATAGTATACCCTGTGTAATCCAAGAGGATCCGATAGTGGGGCAGAGGCCTTTGCAACATGGCTGGAAACTGCAGCAAATAAACTGCCCCTCTTGAAGGCAAATATTAATAAAAAGCACTCTCCATCTGCTCCCTGGTACAATGATAGACTTAGGATGCGTAAACAAGCTTGCCGCCATTTTGAGCGGGCTTGGAGGAAATCTCTAGATGATCCAGAAAGAATCCTATATAAAATAAGTATTAAGGAATACAAGCTAGCATTAATGGAAGAAAAGTCTAAATATTGCACCCATGAAATTGAAAATTCATCCTCCGCTAAAGAACTTTTCAGGCTAGTACAACTGCTTTCGGCCTCTCAACCCAGAGCAGAGATTTCACAAGCCTTTTGTAACCAGCTAGCAACCATCTTCCACTCTAAAATCATGGACTTTTATACAGGTTTTGACCCAAACCTTATGTTGCCCAGCCACTCAGTTGTCTCCAGTTGGCCCACTACATTGGCACAAGGGATGCCATCTGGCTTAAGCAAAGAGACCAAAGGTCTCTCCGTCTTCTTTGCTCTCTCGCCCAAGCTGGCTGCACAATATCTCATGAAAACCTATGCAGGATCACCTCTAGATGCCTGCCCTCCAGCAGTTCTTCATATGGTGACCAACATTATAGCCGAGCTACTTTGTAACTAATGAATAATGTGATCCTATCTGAATCCTATCCTCGAAGTTGGAAGCAAGATATCATTAGGCCTCTTCTAAAAAAAACTAATCTAGACCCACGGATTGTAAGAACTACCACCCCATCTCCTTTCTCCCTGTTCCAGCAAAGATCTTGTAGATGCTCCTTAACATCCAGCTGATGAAAACTGCAGAACTGCAACTTTGGCTTAATGATTCCCAGTTTGGTTTTAGGAAACACCATGGGACAGAAACTGCCTTAATATCAGCCACTGACTATACTAGGTGCACAGTGGATGAAGGACAAGGGGTGGTGCAGATACTCCTGGATCTGTCAGCAGCATTTGATACCATCTCGCTTACGCTGCTGCTGGATAGACTCCAAGGTCTTGGCATCTCTCATGAAGCATCAGCCCTCTTGTCCTCTTTCCTTAGGAAAAGATCCCAAAGGGTGAAATTACAGCACTTCCACTTAGAGGCCTTTTTCTTACCTTGTGGAGTGCCACAGGGCTCATCGTTGAGCCCTACGCTTTTGAACCTTTATGTGGCACCCTTAGCGGATGTTATCCATTCCTTTGGATTGGAGGTAGTGTCATATGCAGACGACACTCAGATCATGGTGTCAATCCCCAAGAACTCATGCTCTATAGCAGAGAACATCTTTGGTTGCATGACTAAAGTGGCAGAAGGGATGTCATGTAACTTTTTGAAACTCAATGGGGACAAGAGGGAAGTTAAGATATTTGGCCCAGGGACATCAAGTTGGAATAGTAACTGCTGGCCACATTCCTTATGAATCTGTCCTACTCAAGGGTAAGAAGTTTAAAAACCTTGGAGTATTGATGGACACTGAACTTAACTTTAATGTCCAAATGAATCATACTATTTCTACCTGCACCTGGATTATAAGGATGCTTATGAAAATCTTTCCACTCATCCAGTGGCCGGCACGTAAGCAGATAGCTCTAGTAATGTCCAAACTTGACTACTGTAACTCGCTGAACTTGGATTCGAATAGGAACACACAGCATAAACTCGAGGTGATGCAGAATGAATTGGCGACACTTGTTTTGGACATTCCTAGAAGGCAGTCCCCTGGGAAGGGACTAGAAACCCTGCACTGCCTCCCTATTAACAAGTGCATAAGCTTTAAATCACTCTGCATGGTACATAAGGCGCTTCATCTTCCATATCTAAAAAGATTAAAAACCATGGTCAGTTGGCATTCCTCAGGCAGCCCTTTCCGTTCATCTCTTCAACTGTTGCTCACGGTACCGAGAACCAAACAAAAGAAATGGGGCAATGAACATTTTCAACGGCTGCAAGCAAACTTTGGAACTCCCTTCCACTAAAGATAAGAGCCATCCCTCAGCTACTGCCCTTTAGGAAGGCTCTTAAGACAAGGCTATTCTCTGTGTAATGTTCTTGCTGTAGCTGGTGTACTAGTGGACCTCTTCCTGACAGTGATCTACAGCGCTTTGATGCCCTTGGGTAATTGCAGCGCTTTATAAATTTCAAATCAAAATCTGGTAAATGCCCTTGACTACCACATTGACGTAGGAAGGATCGCTCTGTGTTTCTTTTCATATTTCACTGATAATGGGTGTTAAGCCTGACAACCTTGGTGGGGCTTCCCTCAAAAAATTTATTTTTGCCTGCCCTTCTCCTGTTTGATGAAATTTGTTTTGGATAGCATTAGGACTCTGCACTTAGCCACTGCTACTCAGTTCTAAAGTGCGTGTGCTCTTTCTCTGAAACATGGTATCATTGGCTTCCATCTGATTGGTACATTTAATTTACTTGTAAGTCCCTCATATATGGTACCATAGGTACACAGGGCCTGTAAATTAAGTGCTACTAGTGGATAGCAACACTCTTTGTGCCACCCACTAAAAGTACCCTTTTGAAACATGTGTCAGGCCTGCCACTGTAGACTGTAGTGCAGCTTTAAACTGCCAATTGCACCTAGCAAAATAAACCTTTTGCCAGGCCTTAACCTTCCTTTTTAATACATATAAGCCATTCCTAAAATTGCCCTCAAAGAGCCCATGGGGACTGGTGTATTGAATTTAAAAAGTATGTTTTATATGTCCTAGCAGTGAAAAACACCTCAAATCGTTTTTCACTATTTTAAGACTCACATAGGATAACATTAGGTTACCTTATTGCATTTAATAAGTGCTAACATTTGATTGGGAGAAGGTAGAAATATCATGTTTGAACAAAAATGATTTGTAATTTAAAATCCTCTTTAATACTAAACTATAATTTTAGATAGCAATTTTGAAAATAACCCATTTAGAAACTTGGCATTTTCCTGCCAAAAGGTTCCTAAGGCCTTCTAGGAGTTTTCAGCTGTCTGGGCCTGTTAATTACTACCCCATCAGGAATGTGTATTGGGCCCGAACAGTGAATATGACCTGGGTGTAGCTGGAATAGGGCCATCCTGCCAGGATGGGAGGGGCAGAGCTGTTCCCTGCCACACTTACATTTAAAATGGCTGCACAAACACACTTCTAAAGTACTTGACACCAACCTTTTTTCACTCTAGACCTCTTAGAGCCTGGGCAGGAGAAGGAAGGGGATTGAACTTTCCAGGACCAGATGTGGTGGTGGACTTGATGTATCCCCCACTTCAAAGGGTGGCACTAGATATACATATTGGACCTCATGAGCCACTCATCAGTACACTCCTGAACCTGCGGACATTACAGAAGAAGGACTTGCCTGTTGTTTGAGGGCTACTTTGTTCCCCAAAGGACTGCCCTGATGGTTGATGACTACCTTCTTCCCTAGAGGACTGTCCAGCTATTTGAGGCATGCCTTGTTCCCCAGAGGATTGCCCTGCTTCTTGAGGCCTGCCTGCTGTCTGCGAAGGAAGACTGGACCTGCTCCCTTCATCAAAGGCTAACCTGAGTGACTCCAAGGGTCAGTTAGTTGACCTCCCGTTCTGGGCTACAGAGACACAAGCTCCAGATACCTCACTGCAACTGCCCATCTGACCTTCTGCAACTGGCCCTGTCTGGACCTGCAACTAGGTTGCGCAACTGCACCTATGTGGAGTTAGTTCCTGAACCCCAAGTGGTGCCTCTTCAGGTCCAGGATCCTTGGCTGCCATCAGTTGAGCTTCTCATGTGGAATCCTGAAGTTTTGAACTCTGACCATTGGACTTTGAGAAGGTAACTTTTTCAGTTTGACAAACCTGGTCCCTATATCTGGCCCAAAATCCATCGCTGTCAGCCTGAAATTGTGACTTTGTCCTGGCCTAGAGTAACCAGATACCCAAGTTAGTTTTTTCTGCTTCTTTTCTCTATTTCTTACTCAAACCTTTAAAATTGCATATATCTGGTTCTACTGATTTTATTTAATTTGTTTTTGGTGTTATTTTATTTCTTAAATTTTTCTCTATTTTTCAAAATTGGTGTGGGATTTTTCTTTTGTTGTGTTTTCACATTATTACTGTTTGTGTGCTACATAAATACCTAACACCATGCCTCTAAGTTAAGCCTGACTGTTTTTGTGCCAAGCTACCAGAGGGTTAAACACAGGTTAATTCAGTTGCTATTGTGGTTCACATTGACAAGGATTCTGGTTGTTGCTTGAGTGGGGTTTCGCCCCCTCAACCAATAACTCAATTTCTTACATTGGTTGCAGTGGTGGGATTGCCTGTTCCACCTCCAGGAGGTGCTTCAGGCTCTGCAACAGGCTGGCCTGAATATCAAGGCCAGTAAATGCCAGATAGGGCATGGATCTGTGGTGTATTGGGGCCCACAGGTGAACAGGAGAAAGGTGCAACCCCTCTAAGCCAAGAATTAAGCTATCCTGGCCTGGAAACCCCTCAAAACTCAGACTGAGTCGAGGGCCTCCCTGGGCCTCACTGAATACTAAAGGTGGTTTGTCAGGGAATATGGCCCCATTGTTGCACCCTTGACTGAGCTGACTTCAAAAAAGCAGCCCAAGAAGGTGACCTGTACAGAGAACTACCGGAAAGCCTTTGTTACCATCAAGAAGACCATGGGGCATATTCTCAAGGAGTGTCACGTCCCATAGGAAGGGCACCAGAGGAACACTGCAGCGACGCGCAAGAGCGCGGTATCGGCAGTAAAAACTACAGCCCCCATGAGCCTTTGCGGGTCCGACGTCGGTGACGTCAACACGCGCTAAGGCGTTTCGCAGAAAAGGCTTCCGGGGCATAGGAGAGGTGCCGATTACTCTTTTCCTGGAGCTGCACCGGCGACGTGAGGAGGCTGGTAAGGGTGCTTCGAGCACCACTCTTCTTTACTGGTTCGCAGTACGAGCGGCAGCTCTCTCCTGTGTGGCAAGGGCATTGTGCTGTCTTCACGTTGCTCCGTTGGTTGAACCCAGTTCGGAGGTTCATTGCGGAGCAACCTTCGTGTTGAGCACAAGTCCCAAAGGGAAGACCCTCCCCTGCCTTTACCGGGTCTTTCCCATTTCAGGTGGCTACCTGGGATTTATTCATGGCACAGAGCATGTGTTTGGCTTATTAGCTACCGGCGCGTTTTCTCACGTTGGAGAACCGGCAAGCAGCGGTTCATGCGGGGAAAACGCCTACCCGATCCGATTACTAACTGTTTGAGACTTGGTCGGGTTGAAGGAAGAAACGAGGAGTTTCTTACCTGAAAACTTATCATTTATTTTGCAACAACCCGTCTATGCTTTTTCCTGGTTGTTATCACGTTCATAAGTTTGTTCGGCCACTGACCAAGAAGTATTGAGGAATTGTGCCGGATATATTTCGTGTCTGCCTGGGGGTTTGTGGTGCTTTGTGGTCATTGGAGTCATGCCTGTTTCCTTGTGTATTCTTTAGCAGGAGTGCAGAGAGTGAGCAGGAGGACGGCTCTTCCGCACCCCTGTCTCAGCCTTCATTATCTAACCAATTGGTAGGTCAGATTGCTGTAGCTCCCGTTCCCAAAGAATGCTGTTAATGTGGTGTTACTGCACTTGCTGAATATAATGCTTTTCCTTTAGATCTGACTGAGCGCTACCACGCACCGTATAGGTTAACCGATTTCGAAGAGAAGTTTCTTTCTTTACAGGTACGGTTCCCCAAACGGGTACTTGATGAAGAGGGGTCAGGGTAGGAAAGAATTCTGTACTATTGTTTGCTGATCCCTGTCTCGTTATCTTTACAGGTCTCCCTCCCTGCTGTCCCCTTCCTTCCCTTCCCCCGCTTGATCACTCCATTGTGTCTGTGTGTATTTAATCAGACCGTGGGGGTGTCGAGAGGTGGACCATTATTGAGCAACGTACGATCCTGAGGATTCCAGGCCACGACAAGGAGCTATCGCCGAGTTATCGGCACTTTATCGCAGCCAAAGTCGCGATAAATTTATCGCCCCATTCACAAGCTGGTGCTAACAGCCGATACCACCAGTTTACTTGCGAAAGCATCCGCAAAAAACATTGCCACAGATGACCCCGGCAACTATCGCTAATGAGATGCAGAGTAGGCGTTCCCGAGCAAAAAGCCGCGACAACACCACACCTCAACATTCTCAACGACCAGCCACATCGGCGATAAGACCACAAAACAGGCGATAAGGCACGTTAGCAGCAGGAAATTAACACCTTCTCTGACCTGGTGTAAAGTCGGACGACAACCTGCACCATCAAAGGGAGCCCAGCCCAGAGCACACATGAAGAACAACAGATGCCATGGAGCCACTCACCATGCCTCCCGGAGCCCCGAGATGGCAACAACACCCACCACCTCCAGGATCGCCACCACCCCCAGGATCGCCACCCCCCCCGGACCCCTCTGCTCTCCCCCGGACCACCACAGAGGCAGCGCAGACAAAGACAACGGACCTTCAGGAAATGCACCAGCCTCACAGACCTAACACCAGACAATGTCAATGCCCACTACAGGCTCAAAAGGACAACCATCCTCCGCATCCTGAACATCATTGCCCACAGGCTGACGGTACCAACACAGCGGACAACCAACATCCCTCCGCAGACAAAGCTGCTGGCTGTGCTGCACCTGTTGGCCTCTGGTACCTCCCAACCAACAACCACCAGAGTCGGAGGAGTCTCACAGCCAGCCCCATCCAAGTTCCTCACACCTGTCCTGGATGCCATCATCAGCTAGGTAGCCCAGTACCTATACGCCCCCCACAATGCGCAGGAACAGCTGCAGACCAAGCAAGGACTATACGCCATAGATTCCCACACGTGTTGGGGGCAATCGACTGCACACATGTCCTACTTGTGCCCCCTGCCAACACTGCACACAATTACCGCAACAGAAAGCACACGCATCCCATCAACGTGCAGGCAATAGTGGACCACAGGGGACTCTTCACCAATGTCGTAGCCAACTACCCAGGCAGTGTGCATGATCCCTTCATCTTCCGACAGTCCAACATCAACCAGCACTTCCAGGATGGCACCTATGGGAATGCACTGCTCGTTGGCAAGTACCAAATGAACACACCACACACCTCAACTCCACAATCATGCAACTCACAACTCTGGCACTGCACACGTCACAAAATCACATTCAACATGCCAAAACAACATGCCCACCCACCAGACACGACAGCACAACTTACTGTGGCAACCTTGGTTAGCCATGTACATGAGCCATCAATGGCATGGCACCTCAGCCACACAATAGCGGAATGTGGGGAGAGGTGGGAACCAGGCATGTGCGAAGGAGGCAAGTGACCCATGAATGAGAATGTACACAATGCCAAGTGTGGCAGAGATGTGCTGGACAGACTGCAGACCACAGACATATCCATGTCTACATGCACTGCTGGTGTTTGGAGTGTAGTGGACAGTGGACGCAACCATGTCACCCCATCCAGTGGGGAAGATCACGGAAATGTAGCTTGTGACATCCCCCATGTAAGCGTGTGCGGAGTGGGCTGGCCCGGCGTACGCCAGGCCAGCGTAGGGGTGTGAATAAAAAGCACGTAGCTCTGGGCATGGTTCTCTTCCGGAATGCCCAACGTGTCTGCCAGGGCGGCACCTCCCACCCCGCCATGAGGACGACGCCGTCGCCGTGAGTGGTGTGGCCTGCGATCCTGTACGCCTGCTGCACCCCGGGCTGCTGGTCCCCGAACCCGTCATGCCCGCCCCTGCGCAGCCAGGCCTCACTGCTCGCCTGCCGACACCGGCGTGTGTCAAAGAGGGCCCACCACGTGCCGGCGCAAGCTCCAAGCCCGAAGCCCGCGACCTTGGCAGCCTCCTCAGACCATAACGGCCTCCGCGACACAGGCCCGCTTTACTCCTTTCTCGTTGACGTACTCTACTGCTGCCTCCGGCCTACACTATGGTCAAGTAGGTCACACATTTGGAACTGAGTCTTGATTATGCAATGGCAGAGTACACACTTTATGGCTGAGTTTATATCACTGTGCTCCCTTCGATGTGGTGCCACCAACTCTGTGCATAGCATTCGAACTACACCTGTCTGTGGTCCCTTGCTGACTACTGCCTTCAGCCTACACTGCGGTCGATTAGGTCACACATGTGGAACTGAGTCTTGATTTCTGCATGGCGGAGTTCATATCATTGTACGCAAGGAGACGAGTAAGAGGAAGACGCGGTTCAGTCCGGAGGAGAAAAGGATCATCGTTACGGAGGTGATTGAACACTGCCGACAACTGCTCTGGTGTCACTAACTCTGTGCATCGCTGGCCAACGACACATGGCTGTGGGCCCCTGCTGACCGCTGCCTTGGGCCTACACTGCGGTCAAGTAGGTCACACATTTGGAACTGAGTCTTGATTACACAATGGCCGAGTACACATATCAATGCAGAGTTTAAATCACTATACTCCCTTCGATGTGGTGACACAAAGTATGTGCATGGCATCCCAACCACACGTGTCTGTGGGCCCTTGATGACTACGCCTTTGGCCTACACTGCGGTCGAGTAGGTCACACATTGGGAATTCAGTCATGATTCATTTATGGCAGACTTGATATGATTGTACTGGCCTCATCGCAGACTGCATCCCCTTTCAGCTCCGGTGCCACTAAGTCTGTTCCCCGACATCCATGGACACTTTCTGGTTGAACTTTGGTGGCGACTGAGTCTATGGACTGGGGGTTGTCTTCATCATCATGTCAGTGATACTGACTTTGTGGCAAAAACGAGACTGTAGCATTCCACTCCTCCATTTGCCGCTTCCGGCCGGCTTCTGCCCTCTGCATCATGCCCTGGAGGACACTTTCCACTGTCCCCCGCAAACCTCCGCTACATTCACTTTCGACATCAACGAGGACCCGCTCACCTCGTGTGGCCCTATCTCACTGTACCGCAAGTCACCGTCCCGTGGCGGTGTGCCTGTGCCGGCCGCAGTGCATCCGGGGCCACTAACTCTGTGCAGCTCAAGTCATGGCCCCTGTCTGATAGCATATTGGATGGCCTCTGGGTCGATGGACTGGGGGTCATCAAGGCCATGTGTCTGTGGCCCTGCGCTGTCCGCTGCCTCCGGCCTCAACTGCGGTCCACCTGGGCTCACACATCAAATCGAGTCCTAACCTGCCCGGACGTCGCATCACCGCAGGATGCACACGCCACCACCGCCAGGACCAACTCCAAACAACAGGTGCCAGAGTCGGAAGTGTCTTACTGCCAGACTATCAGAGTTGCTCACACCTGTCATGGGTGCCATCATCAGCTTGATACCCTGCTCAGCTCTTCAGGTGCCACTGACTCAGTGCACCACAAATCATGAACCATTCTGCTTGCATGTTGGGTGAACACTGTACTTTCTCCGGCTACCACCATGATGCTTCACAGTTGTTTCTGTTATGCTGGTGTTTTCTGTTTCCGCTTTAATTGTGATCACTGTTCAAGTTGTTGCCAGCACCAACGACTCCATGAGGGCTGGCTTACACTCACCCCACACACATCCAGCACATGCGTCACTGTACATGTGACCATGCCAATAAAGGTGTCGAGCGCACGTGCCCGTAGCCAGTTCAACGAACTATCTGAGTGTGTCTGTGTGCTCATGATGTATGCATTAGGGCCCCGGGCCCTACAACATTACATTGTGCTGTGTACAGAGGATGCAGCCATGTCACCGCAGGCAGCGGGTGAGACATTGCACATGTAGCTTTGTTGTCCCCCACTCAATACGTAAGAGGAGTGAACTGGGCCGGCGTACGCCAGTCCAGCGTGGGGGTGTGGATGATTATCCCGTGGCTCTGGGTGTGGTTCAGTACTGGAAATGTGCAAAGGCATGTGTCTCTGTCGCAGTGTGGGTCTCCGTTGGGGAGTGTAGGTGGTCCCTGATGGGACTTAGACACCCACGTATGTGATCTAGTTCGGATTCCATGAGGTAGTACCCCACCCGCACATGTTCGGCCACCCTCTTCTGGCAGTCTGACACCTGGCCTTGGAATGCGAGGTGTGCTTCGGTGGGCTGCTGGGAGCCAGCCGGGGTGGTGGGTGCGTCCAGCTGTGTTGTCTGTGCAGGGGGTGGGGTATTCTCGATGCAGCTGTGCTGCCCTGCTCCTGGAGGTCGATTGCCTAAGATGTCCATGGACTGTTGTAGGGCATCGGTGTCGGAAGTGTGGAGGTCATCTTCAGCATCACTGTAGAGTTGTCTGGTCTGCCCTGCTGGAGGTGTTGTGTGTCCCTCTGCAATGTGAAGGGGAGATGCTTGTTGACATTGTGTTGGCATGCATGTTGCCACATTGTTCAAGGTTACATACAGACTGAATGACAATGTACATTGTGACTGTTTGGGAGGGGCGGACTATTTGATGCGGGACAGTGGACATTTGGACTACATGAGGTAGGTGAGGTTGTACACGTACATTTGCATCTCACAGTTTCCTGCTATGTCAGATGTGATTGGCCATTTTCTACGCACAGGCGGACCCAGTTGTGTCCTCTGTTCTGCAGTGTAAGTGTTGCACTGTGTAACACATTGTCGTCCATGTGGATGTGCTGTCATTGCTATGTGTGTGTGCTGCATTGTGTGAGAGTCGCACCTGCAGCTGTGATTTTGCTGCCCCTTATCCCTTGGAGGCGGTGTGCCTTTGGCTTTTGTGCTTTTAAGGTGCTGTGATGTTGGCGACTTGGGTCATTTGTGCTCTTGGACGGTTTTTGTACTCTTGTGCAATGTTTGTCTGCAGATGTATTGTTGACGTCAGTGGTTGTTTGTGCACGTGGATGTGTCAGAGTGTGACCTGCTCCTTTCCGGATGTGGTCCACACTCAACCACCTCAGTCTCGTGGCGTGCACAATGTCATGGTGATAGTACTCCAGTCATGCTGCTCGTCATGTGGTGTCACTTGCATTGTCAGTGTGGCTCTCACATACGCATCTTTGCTGTGTTTCGCACGGGTGCATGTGTGTGTTGTGGAATTGGTGATGTGTGGGGTGGGACCCCTTTGGGGACATGGTGGTCGGGGGCCTACTTGATGTTTGTATGTGTGCTGCAGTGTGCCACGGGGATCAGGGACATGACCCAGGGTCATTGTGGGTGTGCGATGTGCTACACGTCATTGTGCATGTGTGCCATTGTGCCCGTACGCCCCCG
Source organism: Calotriton arnoldi (assembly GCA_963921515.1). Classification (NCBI taxonomy): domain Eukaryota; kingdom Metazoa; phylum Chordata; class Amphibia; order Caudata; family Salamandridae; genus Calotriton; species Calotriton arnoldi. Next base: position 117,153 of record CAWUFW010003270.1, read on the forward strand.
TCCCCACAGTCCCTGTTCATTACTCACCCTGTTGATGTTGTGTCAGGTCATGTCGAGCAGTGTCCGGACTCCCGACTCCTTGCACCATCTCCACACTGATGACTGTGGCCACCATTTGCTCCAGCTCCTCCTGTGGCGCAGGACTCCCACCTCCATTCGCCGTTGCTGCCTTCCTGTTGGCAGCGGGTTTCTGCTTGGTTTGGCTTTTCACATCGTGCCAGCGCATCTTGGCCTCCTCGACACCCCGGCTGCATTCACGATGGAATGCCATTTTTCCGTCTGTGTTGCCAATGACACAGTGGAGGTGACGGACAGTTGTTGTTAGTGCTCTGTCACCTCCGTGACGACGATCCGGTTGTCATGCGGACTGTACCAAGTCTTCCTCTTCCTCTTCTCCTTTTCCTTCCCCGATCCCGAGGTTCCTTGCTGGTGGTCTGTGTGGCTTGTGGGGTTCACGTTGACCTGGGCACTCGTTCCGGGTGCATCCATGTTGCTACGCAGTTTATTTTGTTTATGGTGTGTTTTTCTTGTTCGGCTCTTATGGTGCATTTTCCCGCATGATGCGTGGGAATTGCAGGCCTGTCGCTGGTTATCGCTGATTTTTGTATCGCGGTTGGCCTCATCGCAACTTTATTCGCGTTCGGGTTTCGCATTTTTGCGGCGTCGCGTTGATTTTAACGCGGTCATTTGACGCGTTATCGTGGGACTATCGCATGGTGCCGCCAGGTTGGGAATACTACGTTAACACAGCGTTGTTTTCCCGCGATAGACTGCGATATGCAAAGTTGCGTTAAGCTAAACTTGCTGTGGTTATCACACGTTCTTGAGAATATGCCCCCATGTGTACAACACCTATACTCAAGGACCCTGACTTATCCAAAGAATTTATTGTGCAGACTGATTTTTCAGAGCATGACATAGGGGTGCGCTCTCAAAGCTAAATGTGGTGGGTCTAAACCAACCTGTAGCCTTTATAAGTAGGAGGTTATTCCCCAGGGAACAGAGGTAGGGTGCTATTGAAATCGAGATTTTTGGAAAGATGGCATTACAAAATCTTTCAACTCTCCCAAATATCTGACTCTTTGATCAACAGCATCCTATCACTATGGAGAAAAAAAATAATGAAGACCTTTTCTTAATGCAATTTGGACTGAAAAAGCCTTTTATCTTATATAAGTCTACTGAGGCCAGTTTGTGGTGCTGTGATTAACTTTCTCTCTTTTAGTCGCCCAATTGTGTTTGACTAACTTTGATTGTTCTTTAAATGTTAAAATTCTACTCAGTCTGTTTTGTTTGTCCTGTTTGCTCTGTATTAATCCCCAGACCAATGTAATATACTGTCCTTACTTATAATTATAATTATTCTTTCTGCTTGTCATCTTTAAATTGTTTCGCTAAATGTAAAGGTACTTAGGCATCTTGTTAGGCACAGCAAAAGAAGTGAATACATCTCTAGATATAAAGCAGATATTTGCTTTATTCAGGAAACACATACTAACATTGCAATTCTGGCTTCTACGGTTAAAGAAAGGATTGGTGAGTTTATTTCCTCAGTGGAAAACAGGAAAAAGAATGGAATGGCCCTTCTTTTTTCCAAGAAACCTCCTTTTCAAATTTTACAAAAATGCTGTGATGCTAATGGTAGGCTTGTTTATGTCAAAGTTCAGATTGATAACTTTTTTTTACATATAGTTAATTTTGGTACGACAGCAGATTACCCAAATTTCTGGAAAGATATTTCCAGTGAAATTATCAAACTAGATAATGGTCCGCTAATTGCTGGTGGAGATTTTAATCTCATTAGAGATCTTGTATTAGATAGACTGTTCTTAACCAAATTCAAACTGCCTAAAGTCTTTTGTGTTTATCAATCCTTTTTCAAAAATACAATTTTAGAGACTACACTTCCCTACCCATAAAGAGTTCACTTTTTGAAAATCCTAATTCATCATACTCCAGAGTTGATTACTTGTTGTCTTCCAGAAATTTATGTCACCTAATATTCTCTCCCAAAATTAATCAGATCGATTTATCATGCCATGACATCTTTTTAGTTAAATTAGATAAATTTCCAGTTCTAAAACCTTGTTGGAAAATGAATGTTGATATTATTTTCAAGGATGCCAATAAGACTCCAATATTTCAATTTATATTTTTTAACCCTTAATAAAGAAACTAATACCTCAAATATAGATTTAATTTACAAACTCGTAATATGCTGAGCAGGACTACGCCAGTCCCCGCTCAGCATATTGTGTTGTGGCGCAGCTGCGCCACTGCCAGGGAATGTCTGTTCCCTAGTACAGCCGGCGGTCCATCGCCAATGTGACTTTGACAGTCATAATACGGCGGACAGTGGACCGCCACCACGAGTCTGGCGGTCTTGCAGCCGCCAGACTTGTAATCAGGGCCCATGACTAGAGCAATCAGTAACATAACTGTGCCCTAAACTAACAAAACAAACTAAGACACTGGGGTCGATTCCGATGTCGGCCGGAAGCGCACTTAACAGTATTCGTCCGGAAAAAATACCAGCCGAACACGTGTTTTCCGACCGACTCGAACACTCTACCGAATGAACAAGTACGATGCGCATAACAGCCCAGATTCCGAGCGAGCCGTACTTACCCATTCCAGCTCCTGTTCCCCGCCCGAGCCGGATCCGTAAACGCCGAATCGAGTCGCACGGAACCAAATACACAGCACCTTCCGGCCGGACTAGTACGATGCGTCTTCCGTACGCGCCGAACTCGTCGCTGCGTCCGGCACATTTGAGCATCCGGGAGAGCTGCACATAAGCTCCGATTCGCGCCACAAGACGATCCACGGCGACGAGACGAACAAGCCAGCGACGAGTACGAGTCGAAGCCACGAGAAACCCGAACGAGACGACCCAACCATGAATCCCATCGCGCAGGTCCTACCAATACTCTACATCTATTACCGGGACCGGTACGGACGCGTACGGTGCAGACGGTAAGTCAAACACCCACAACACAAACAAACGACACGTACCCGAAATATGTCACACACACATAGGGATGCACAAATGACGTACACTAGCAACAGCAGAACCATAGGGGCGGGATGGCCATCACCAATGCCATACACACCCATAGGGGGATGGATGCCTGCCACTACTACCATCCCCACCCATAGGGGGATGGATGTCTACCACTAACACCACCCCCACTCAGGGTGGGCTGGATGCTTACCACTACTACCATCCCCACTCAGGGTGGGCTGGATGCCTGTCACTACTACCATCCCCACTCATGGGGGGCTGGATGCCTACCACTACTACCATCCCCACTCATGGGGGGCTGGATGCCTACCACTACTACCATCCCCACTCATGGGGGGCTGGATGCCTACCACTACTACCATCCCCACTCAAGGGGGCTGGATGCCTGCCACTACTGCCATCCCCACCCATAGGGGATGGATGCCTACCACTAACACCACCCCCTACTCAGGGTGGGCTGGATGCCTGTCACTACTGCCATCCCCACCCATAGGGGGCTGGATGGCTGTCACTACTACCATCCCCACTCAGGGTGGGCTGGATGCCTGTCACTACTACCATCCCCACTCATGGGGGGCTGGATGCCTACCACTACTACCATCCCCACTCATGGGGGGCTGGATGCCTACCACTACTACCATCCCCACTCATGGGGGGCTGGATGCCTGCCACTACTGCCATCCCCACCCATAGGGGGATGGATGCCTACCACTAACACCACCCCTACTCAGGGTGGGCTGGATGCCTGTCACTACTGCCATCCCCACCCATAGGGGGCTGGATGGCTGTCACTACTACCATCCCCACTCATGGGGGTCTGGATGCCTACCGCTACTACCATCCCCACTCTTGGGGGGCTGGATGCCTACCACTACTACCATCCCCACTCATGGGGGGGCTGGATGCCTACCACTACTACCATCCCCACTCATGGGGGGCTGGATGCCTACCACTACTACCATCCCCACTCATGGGGGGCTGGATGCCTGCCACTACTGCCATCCCCACCAATAGGGGGATGGATGCCTACCACTAACACCACCCCTACTCAGGGTGGGCTGGATGCCTGTCACTACTGCCATCCCCACCCATAGGGGGCTGGATGGCTGTCACTACTACCATCCCCACTCATGGGGGGCTGGATGCCTGCCACTACTACCATCCCCACTCATGGGGGGCTGGATGCCTACCACTACTACCATCCCCACTCATGGGGGGCTGGATGCCTACCACTACTCCCATCCCCACTCATGGGGGGCTGAATGCCTGTCACTACCACCACCCCTACTCATAGGACGGGTAATGCATGACACAACTAGCATACTCCCACATAAGGACTGTCTGTAAATTACATCCCACCTCCAACACCATGACAAGCGTGTGTGGTCTGTGTCAAATGCATACAACACTGAACATGACATTGAACATACAATGTGACCCCCCTAACACATGTGTCACACATAATTGTGTGTGTGGCCTACACAATGCAAGCAGACCATGACCACTGTGGCAATATGGCCCAAAGCCCCATCACCACAGTGCCCAAAAGGTAAGTGTGTGCTCCATAGCTGAAGCACCTTTTGAACAGTGTGGCAATGGGGCCCAAAGCCCCATCACCACAGTGCCCAAAAGGTAAGTGTGTGCTCCATAGCTGAAGCACATTTTGAACAGTGTGGCAATGGGGCCCAAAGCCCCATCACCACAGTGCCCAAAAGGTAAGTGTGTGCTCCATAGCTGAAGCACTTTTTGAACAGTGTGGCAATGGGGCCCAAAGCCCCATCTCCACAGTGCCCAAAAGGTAAGTGTGTGCTCCATAGCTGAAGCACATTTTGAACAGTGTGGCAATGGGGCCCAAAGCCCCATCACCACAGTGCCCAAAAGGTAAGTGTAGTCCTGGTAAAAGCTGCAAAAACAAAACTGCAGGGATTATTCCTGGCCACACAACACCAAACACTACAGTGGCATTGTAGTGCTTGTGTCCCATAGCAACATAGATTGTGTGAGGCAAGCTGTGCAGTGCCAATGACAAATCGTTCTGGCCATGTGCACACAAACATCAGCCATGGGGGCCCACATTGTCTACATTCACAAATAACACAATGACAGAAGTGAGCATCATAATGCAGACCCACATATCTGCACCAATGGACACACAAATGTAGATATCCTGTGGAGACTGTAGATGTCAGGTGAACAAATACCATACCATGGCAGCAATGGGACATACTAACCATGATCAATGTGCTGACTGATGACCTAGCAGTCCCAGGGCCAGCATGGGAAAGCCAACAAACAACATACAGCCAATGGCAAACTAAAGATATGCCAATGCAGTGGTGCAAATGCACAAACACAAACAGGCAGACTCACACTGCATATCATACACAACAGGTGAGGGGGGTTGTGTGCCAGTGTCCCCAGGCAAACACACAACACATGAGGAGGCCACATTCACTAATACACAGATGTCAACATAGTCAAATACAAAAGTAACTCATGGATTGGATTCCCCTATGTGGGCAAACAGGCATTGTGAGATGAGAGGGAGCCCAAATTACACATGTCACACAAGCTTGTAGGAACAGCAACAAACACAGCAAGAGACAGAACCACCACAGCACTCCCCCAGGGACCCCACATTGTGGTGACACTAGCCTGCATGACAATCACACTGTGATGACAAAGGTAGATGTCATCCACACTGTGAACCACAGCCATGTGTCCTGAGCAACAAACTACCATCACACCTATACAAGCACAAAGCACTCAGCATGGCCTGCCAGCCAAGGAAAATATGGAGGTAGTGCCCCAGCCGTGCAACAACTCACATTTGCACACACTCAACGCCACACACCTTGAACTCCACCAATGTGCAGCAGTGAAGCTCACATGGACTGCTGACATTGCACATGCACCCATGACAATCCCAGGGGTGGTGGGGGAAATAAGGTGCAGAAACACATCACACATGGCCAGTCAACAATACTTGTGAATGTCTGACACACTGCACAGTATGCCGTACATGGGCATGACATGAAATCCACCCCAAACAATGGGATCCTGGCCATAGTCACACACCAATGAAGAAGCCAAGCTGACCCACAAAGGACACACATAGACAACTTCCAACATTGCAGCTCTGACCCTGAGGAGTGGCAGCAGTCACACACACAACGTGTCACAATCACTGAAAGCATACACAAACAGAAAATCACATTACTCGTGTAACCAACAAGTGCCAAGAGGAATCCTGACTGTGTCCTATCTGCGTTTGCCCACATCCCCAGCCCTGACAACAAAGACAACTAGGGATGACTGTTAACCTTCACTCACCTGAAATCCAGGCGTTCCAGATGAGAGATGTGAAGATATTTTCCTATGCCCCCTAAGACCTAGATCCTCCTAAGCCTTTGTCTATTAACAGCCTGGATTCTTAGGTCCTCGGGGGAAGGGGAAAAAAGGGACAAAAGAACCAAAACGATAAATAAAAGGACACTCTCGCCACTCTCTTCACGTCAGTAAGGACACGTCCGACGGCTAACTCTGTCGCGGTCCAAAGCCTATAAAACAATAAACAATGATGAGTGCCCACACTATTCACTCCTAAGGCTGTCCTTCACATGTATCTAACATTGACTCTATTCTTCGCTCTGTTAATACCTTAGCATTATCCTTATTATTCAGGGATGAAGTTAAAATGCTTGTCTCTTTCTCTGTCTCTTTTCTGCAATAAATATAAACACATCAATTCTCACGTTTAACTTCACCTCTTACTTAATGTACGCCTAGTCATTTGAATCACTTACAAAATCAGGTGTCTTTTGACGCTTTACAAGTGCCCCAAATAAAACATAAAATGAGCGTGATTGTTTTCGCAATGATTGATTCACAGAGCCTACTTTTGGTAACTCTGTTGTAACCCTTGCGTTGTCTTTTCTCTTTTGTGAGTCTTAGGTCTCAACGGGAAGATCGCGGCAAGAAGGCTTACTTCAGCCAAACTGTTATTGAGATAAGTATCTCCTTTCTCTGATTACTTTTCACTTGTCTTTATGCATGCATGCGAGCGCGCTCCGCAAGCGGAATGTTCTTACTTTGTTTGTTGATTCTGTTTCTTCTTTCTTTGTCTCTTGTTGCAGGTCGGGTGAAGAATCGGGAACAGGAAGCGAGCGCCGGAAGATTGACGGGGACGGACCAAGATCTGACTTCGCCCAGGTGGAGGGGAACAACGCAAGCCGGAAGAAGAACCGGAAGTTGGAGAGGAGCCTGGAGGCGTGAAGCGTCGTCGGGAGATTCCAGGTAAGTGGAGATGCTGGTTAGCGGTAAACGAACACAAGCATGCGTAAGCGGGTGTGGCAGTCTTTTATAGCTGCAGAAGGGTGGGGTTTCTCTGCACGTTGCCAGACACGCGTCTAGCAGCGTAAAAGGAAAGCAACGTGCTCACAAGGCAGAGCGCCTGTTCCTGGTTGTTTTGAGTTAGTGACAGTCTCTTGGGAACAACAATAAAGCACAGGCAAATACAAATACAAATAGCAGTAAACTTCGAAAACGTAAACAGATTACCATGGGCTTACAAGAAGGGCATCATGACCAGATACAAAGCAATGCTAAGCATAAGGATGGTGTTACCACAGAGTAAACCTGACCAGTAAAACACAGCTTGGTCAAGCTTACCCTGCTGTGTTCAACAAGGTCATACAAATCTTTACAACTTAACACTGAAGGGCAATCATGACGGTTGCGCTCTACAAACCCCAACAATGACAACCTCATGAACATTAGTTTGCCATGCACCCACATCCCGGAGAAACCAGGTCCAAGATGCTGGATGAACACAGAACAACTCAGCAAGCATCACAAACAGGAACATCCGTAGGGACACAGCCTGTGTAGGAAAAGGAGAAGGGAACACGCACAGACATGCCTACACAACACACAACACGGGCACAGCCTATATCACGGAATCACGCACTGCCATGAGGGCACTCCACTCCTGTGGAAGGTCAGCTGTGCCAAACCTTGTCTGTGCACGACTCAAACATGTCAGCAGAACACTCGGTCAGTGAGTCAACAACTACAACACACTGAAGGCTCTGCTCATATCAGCCTGGGCACGGGAGTGTCACGTCAGTCATCTGCATACACCCAAGACACGTGTCAAGCAACTTGCACTGTGTACACAGATGAGTCCTCCAAATTTGATGTGCTAAACTGCATGTCCATTGGAGACGGGCACACAGTCAGGGTACTAGGAAAATTGGACAGTGGTAAGCCCACCAGATGTGCATCAGTGTAGGACAAAGATGGTAATCTACAAATGCTAAACGTACATCCCTGTGTCAAATGCTGAACATTACACCCTCAGACTGCAGCAAAGGATGCTATAGATCCAGACTAGATTAGGACACATATCCCATGGACCACATGGAGCCCATCACAGCAAAACTTCATTTACCTGATCTGAACACTATTACAACAGCAAATGCATGATTCTACACATCTACATCATGTACCTCCAAAGATTAACCACAAGTAAACAAAAAGAGGCTTTATTCAGCAAGTGTGCAACTCAAATCAAAAGTCCAAAATAAACTAAGGCCAATGGCCAGTCCAAATATACAGTCCCAACAGGGTGATGTGTGACAACTTGTCAACAATTGCTTGCCTGCACAGGTACGGACAGGGGACATCCCCCTTGGAGGGGCATACGAGGGCAGGCCAGGCACCGCAGGGACAGGATCAGGGGATGCCAGAAGGAGGCAGTGAAGGGGAGGTGGGTGCAGGAGTGTCAACGGCAACTGCAGTGGAGGTGTCTGACTCAGGGGGGGCTGGCACCACCACAGGGCTCAAGTCAGATGGTGTTGGTGCTGCAACCACTGCAGTGGGCTGGTCAGATGGAGTGGACTGGGTCCCCAATGCAGTGCCCGAGTCAGACGGGGTGGTTGTGGACTCCACCGCAGTGCATGACTCCAAGATAGTGGAAGAGGGGGCAGAAGAGCTGGGCAGGACAGAGGGGGGGACACGGTCTCCACACCAGTGGCACAAACAGGCAGAGCGTCTGGTTTTGGGGTGGAAGAGCAAGTGGCAGGGGGGAGGGCCTAAGCAGTTTGGGGATGTGGTATTGGTGTGTAGGGGAACCTGGGGCAGGGTGTGGCGGTGGAACCTGTGGAGTGGTGGCCTGGGGGATGGAGGTGAGAGACTGGGTGGTTGACTTGCAGGGCGGTGGCGGGGTCTTGCTCTTCCGGGACCGGGGGACTTGCGGGTGGGGGCTCACTCTGCCTGCGCCTGGGGGAGGGTGTCCGGGGGCGAGGGGCACTCCCCTCTGTGTGGGTGGACTTCCTCTTCCCCCGGTATGCTGGATCAGCAGGATGGGAGGGGAAGAGGCCGAGGTCACAGAGGAAGAGCTGCTTATCAGGTGGGGTTGCAGGTGAGGCAAGGGAAGGGGTCTTGGAGGGAGAGGATCTTGAGGATTGCGTAGTGACTGTGGTTGCCTGTGTGTGTGTGTGTTCCCCATCCCCTGTGTCTGTGGTATCAGTCCCCTGAGGATGCTTGTGTGCACGTCTTGCCTTTCTCTTGGGTGTGTCTGTGCTGCTCGTGTCTGTGTGTTTGGGTGACTGTGCAGGTGTGCATGTGCTTTGGACAGGTAGGGGGGCAGGAAGTGTGGATGGGGCAGAGGTGGGAGGGGTGAGAGACTGTTGGAGGAGGGACACTGCTGCCGTCAGGGAGGAGTCCATGGACTTATTGCTCCTCTGTAGGGCAGACATACCCGTTGAGATGCCCTCCATGAACGACACCAGCTGTGTCAACAGAGTGGTGTGTGCATGGAGGACACTCAGCATTGCTGCCTGCCCTACATGGAGCTGCCGAAGGAGGTACACAGACTCCTCACTCAGGGCAGCAGGGGACACAGGGGCAGGGGGTGCGGTGCCTGGCACGAAGGAGACACGCTCCCGAGTACGGGAGCCTCCACGGACCTCAGGAATGGGAGCCAATGGTAGGGCGGTGGTGGTGGTGGTGGTGGCGGGGCCAGACAGACTAGCTGGCCTTTGGTGGCTGCTGAGACCAGCCTCCACAAGGGAGTCATCCTCCGAGCTGCTGTGGTCCTCAGCTGAGGTGGATGGTGCTGAGGACTCCTCGGTGTGGCTCCCCTCGCCCTCCGTGCCACTGGGTCCCTCTGACCACTCGGTCCGATGCTGACCCAGTCTGGCTCCGCTGCTCCTCCTGGTCCGTGGAGCTGTCCCCTCCTGTGGCCGTGGATGTATCTGCAAACAATTAGGGAAACAGACAAACATCAGTCACCTGCACTGACCGCACACACCACAGTAAGTACAGCACATCACAGAGCAAGCCCTGGCATCCTTAGTTGAACATTGCCTAAAGTCCTCACACAGATTCGGGGAAGCCAATTGTCAGTCTGATGGTCAACCATGGGACTCACACCCCTCCTGCCCTTGCACCCATCTGTCTGGTGCCTGTCTGATGGTAAGACCCCAGTGTGGACACATGCACCACCTACACAGTTGTTGGACATTGCAGGGAACACAGTGAAGTATGTGAACATGCACACATCACATCTCTTGCCACTGAGTCAGTGCAGGTGTCCGGATAAAGGGATGGCCAGAGTCTAAATAGAAATGCATGTGATGCATACCAGCACCAGACACCATGATGCACCCATGTCCGGATAGTCAATGCCACAATGGGGTGCATGTTGCACATGTCACTCCCCTGCAGGATCAGTCTCAGGAAGTTTAATGCCATGACACAGGAATGCGTGCAAAGTCATACATTACTGTCTCAAGTCACATGGCCATGGCAGCCAGCCAACAACAGTCTGCACTGTGTCACAATCCGAGGGCATGGGGAATGCAAATTATGTGACTGACAAGTGCACATGTCCATCCCCCAAATACCACATCATCTGTACTACTATTTGTCCACGTCATACCAACTGGACATATGGGGGACATGAAACACAACTCTCTGAACATGAGCACCTCACAGTGTGCTGTGAATGACAATACAGCTGCCTGAAAGTCACAGTCGCAAACACCTATGTGCACAGTCAAGTGATCAGACACCTATAAGTCACAGAAGTATTGTCTATCATGGTCACATCTCAGATGGCATGCTGAGCCCTAACCGATAAACATACCAGTAGTCCTGACAACGAAGACACAGCACAATGAGACAGAGGCAGACACCTGAGGGTACATTTCACTGATCACAACATGCCAGATGATACACGGGAGTGGGAGTACAGAGTGTATTGCATGCCCTGGAGTAGGCATGACTGTTCAGCTCCACCTGTAAGAGGGATGAGTCCTGGACAGTAGGCAGGTGGCTAAGCATGTGTGACACACTGGATACACATACTCCTGAGGCCCAAACATTGTTCCCACCAGCAGCATGGGTGTGTGCCAAATTCCCCAGGGACATGTGGTGAGTCAGAGCAGCAAGCGGACCACATATCAAAGTTACATCCAGATTACATGTCAGAACTTAGGCATTGTGTAAGCAATTGACCCACCCATGAATCGCACAACATAGTCACGGGAACAAATGCTGTCCCCCACCTTGAGCAAAGCAAAATGCAATGACACAGTCCCCAAATGACACAATTTCCTGACTATAAGGGCCACACATATGCGTATCAGAGGAGAAGTGGGCATGTCACAAATGAGGGACATGGGTCCTGGACCACATGACTGATGTACTGTGGAAGTTTAACCAGGCCAGAGGAGGGCACATAGCATGTCAGACAAAGTGCACAGTGCAGTCATGGATTCACCCCCTCCTTGCTGCTGTCTGTCCTTCAGCTGCCCATCCAGGTCAGGGAAGACCACCGCCAGGATCCGGAGCATGTGGGGGTCAGGGTCCGGTGTCCGCCCCTCCTGCGAGGAGGTGACAGCTTCAGCTGGACCCTTGCGATCCTCCGGGTCCAGCCACGAAGGTCCTGCCACCTCTTCTGGCAGTTGCGGATCCTGCGCCTGTAGACCCCCACGGATCTTACTTTCCGGGCGATGGTCAGCCAGATTTCCTGCTTCTGGTGGGCATCAACCTGTGAGGATGACAAAGTGAAAAGGCCATTACTACACATGCAACATATACGTGCTTCACACAGTTGGATATACATGTCTCAATCACAGGGGCATATGATGTACACAGGCAGTGCAACAATGGCTATAAACAGTTTGCCAGCAGTCACTACATGGTATCATTGCATGGGAAGTAAACCTAGTTGGAATGCACTGTTACTGCACTGTACCAGTTCAGTGCATGTAACTACACACTTTGGGGTGTGACAACTACTCAGTGGGCATTCTAGCCAGTGGTGTGCACACTGAAAGTCCTGCTAGTCAGACAACATGCACAATTAGTGAGGCAGTGGACAGCACACTCACCTGCTCCCCTGGTTTCCCATACAGCTTGCTGTACTGTGGAAGGAGGCTGTCCAGCAGGGCCTGGTTCTCCTCAAGGCTGAAGGCTGGGGCTCTCTCCACAGTACGTGCCATTGCAGGAGCCAGAGGATGCATAAACAGCAGCAGTGTTGGTGGCAGATGTGTCCTGGAGCATGTAGTGCAGGCAAGTGAGCTCTCAGGGGAACAGCCAGCATTATATGTGTGCTGCAGAGGCAGATACTGTCCCATGTGTCCAAAGTGATAGGTCCAAGTCGTTTGCATCTTCTGAATCTGACCAATTCATGGAATAGCATCACTAATACACACCCACAGCATCCTTCAAATCTTCAACTTCATGACACCCATGATTTTGCAACATTGTTGTGGCTGGCCAACTGAATTCACTGCATCAGACTCATTGGAGCTTCGAAAACGCGTCCGTTGCCATGCCAGGCCCCAGCCAATGTGTGCGCACCGTTCGGTCCACTGCTGTACAACGTGTATTTCGGGATACAACACTTACCCGCACACATCATATGCAATGGGCCGGCCGGGCACACCGATCGGTCCATTGCTCTACAACGCGTACCCGAGATACAACGCGTACCCGCTCACATCATATGCAATGGGCCGGCCGGGCACACCGATCGGTCCATTGCTGTTCAACGCGTACCCGCACACATCATATGCAATGGGCCGGCCGGGCACACCGATCGGTCCATTGCTGTTCAATGCGTACCCGCACACATCATATGCAATGGGCCGGCCGGGCACACCGATCGGTCCATTGCTCTACAACGCTGCACTCGGGATACAACGCGTACCCGCTAACATCATATGCAATGGGCCGGCCGGGCACACCGATCGGTCCATTGCTGTTCAACGCATACCCGCACACATCATATGCAATGGGCCGGCCGGGCACACCGATCGGTCCATTGCTCTACAACGCTGCACCGGGATACAACGCTGCACTCGCTCACATCATATGCAATGGGCCGGCCGGGCACACCGATCGGTCCATTGCTGTTCAACGCGTACCCGCACACATCATATGCAATGGGCCGGCCGGGCACACCGATCGGTCCATTGCTGTTCAACGCGTACCCGCACACATCATATGCAATGGGCCGGCCGGGCACACCGATCGGTCCATTGCTCTACAACGCGTACCCGGTATACAACGCGTACCCGCTCACATCATATGCAATGGGCCGGCAGGGCACACCGATCGGTCCATTGCTCTACAACGCGTACCCGGGATACAACGCGTACCCGCTCACATCCAATGCAATGGGCCGTGCGGGCACACCGATTGGTCCATTGCTCTACAACGCGTCCCTGGACAGGTCACACGCATATGTCACCATGCTGGTCACTGGTGAACCTATGCCAGCCACATATACTTTCCAGGGACTCAGGGGCACACCTACAACACCACACCCAGTCCACACTGTATCTAAGGCATGTGTGGCAGCATAACCTTATCTGTGTATGTGGGTGAACATGTGGTTTTTGGGGTGGCACTTTGGGGCAGACACACCCAGGCTGTGCACGTGTTCATGGGGACAGGGTCCTTTGTGTGTTGTGCACCTGACCACTGTGGTGTGCAACTTTTCATTTTGGAGCATGTGTCATGGTCACATTTCCAGGTTGTGTATGTGTATGACATGTCACATACCCCCAGGCTCACATGTGGGAAGGCATGTACGTCACAGGGTGGCCCATTGCCACAATAGTGATGGCCCTCCGCAGTCTGTGTGCATGTTGTGTTTCACATGTCTCTGACTCCATGTGCACAATGGGAGACAGTCTCCACATCCACGTGGTTTGTGCATGAACTTTGATGTTGTGTGTGTGTGTGTCACAGACGTCCATGTCTGTCCTGCAGAGGCTACAGGGGCCACTACCTGTGGGTGTCATGTTTGTTTTTCTGACGTGTACATGATACGTCATGTCATGCCAGTGTCCATGTGGCAAGACAGGGTCCCTGGGAATCTACCTGTCAATGAGCTGTGATGCCTGTGGAGCATCTGTCCAGACATGTCACTGTGGTATGTGTGTGGAACGTGAGAGCAGTAAATGGGTACTGTGACACAGCCTAATGGTTTCCCATAGCACACCCTGGAACCTGTTGTCAACACTTGGTGAACAGAGATGTTAGATGATGTCCATGTAGGTGCCATATATGTCCAAACAGAACGACACACACATCAAGTACTTGTGTTTGTTAATGATGTATCATGTGAAATTGAGTATGGTGAACGGCACATAGGTGGGGTGACTGACAATCTTGCTTTCTTCACCTATGCACTGCAGGGCTCCTGCTGTCCATCGACCATTCCCAGACCTGGCAACGATGGTGGAACGTGACAGCATCCGATGGTACCGCTTCACCAGGCAGCTGATTGAGGATTTGGCAGTACGGTTGGACCCACATTTGCAGCCTGGCCGTCCGTATCTGTGAGCAGTTGGCCTGGTATATGCTGTTCACTAATTAAAGTGGACACCTTGCACCAGAGCAATTCGACTCTTATGGTTGGTAGGTTTAAGACAACCTTTATAGAAAGCTATCCTAGTGGTAGCTGTGGAGAGCAGCCTTCAGGCTAAGTCTTGGAGGAATGTAAAGCAGCTTGTTTTACCACACAATCTCTTGAATCACCAAATGAAAAGACACCACCAGGTATATATATCAAATATATATGTATTTATTAATAAACAACTCTCTACTAATCTCTTTATGAGATTAGAAGTCAGGAACATATGTACAATGCAAAGTTATCACAAATATGTTAGCACAATCATTTATCACAATCCTAGCTTGGCTAGACCTGGGCCTAGAGCATATAGAATCGAGGGACCCCAAAGAACCACCCCAGGTAGTTGCAGGAGACCCACAGGGGACGGACGCGGTGTTCAGACACTGGTGCGAGTCCTGTACGAGTCTATGCGCATAGGCGCAATTGAGATTTCAATGTTAAAGGTCCCTCGCGTGTTCGAGGCGAACACACCGATCGGTCCTTGTACGAGGCGAAGGACGCGGTTATAGATAGAGTTGCAAGGGGGATGGACGCACTGTGTCTAACACAGACGCGAACCTTGTACGAGTCAGCGCAATGAGAGTTCAAGGTTACAGGCCCCTTGTGTGTTCGAGGTGAACCCACCGATCGGACCCAGTACGAGTCCAAGGACACGGTTACAGATAGAGTTACAAGGGAGATGGACGCGATGTGTCTAACACAGACGCGAACCCTGTACGAGTCAGCGCAATTGTCGCACTTAGAAAATAAGAGTTTTAGGGCCCTTCTAGGGTAGCTACAAGCAAGCCACTTACAGGGTAAGTAGTTCTAGGGCCCACACCCACAGGAGCACCATAGTGCTGAAGTTACCTCACCCAGGGGAGCCGGGTGCATAGGTGTCCTTTGGTGTCGGGTCGTGGCGGCGTTTTCATGGGAGCCAGTGAAGACTTGCTGCTTGCGGCGACTGAAGAAGTGTCCGTTGGAATCCAAGCCTGGATTCAGAAGATGGAAGACCTGAAAGCAGAGGGGACAGTGTTCAAGGGCACTTGGCAGTGACCCGGGGCAAGGAAGATGAATGCCCACCGTCGTCGACAGATTCAGGTCGTTCATGGGAGTCTTGACTCTTCGACCACGAGGTCCAGGAGGCGTCGAGGATGGCCAGGAGCTGGAATCAGCGTGTACCACGAAGTCTACAGCTGACTGCGGTATCGGCGATCCGTTTAGAGCCAACAAGCCTTGGTAGCAGCAAGTCTTGTGGGGGGAAGGAAAAGTCAATGGTGCAGACCAGCAAGGTCTGTGGAACTTACCCAGCAAGGGTAGGTCAGGGCAGGCCTGGGGCAACCAGAGGAGCCCTTTGGTTTCTTTGGAAAGTCTTCTGGGGACCCACAAGCCGGCCAGCAAGGGATCGCGAAGATGCCTCAGGCAGATGCACTCAACAGGGGCCCACGGTCACTCAGGATGGTGTAGGCCTCTGACTTTGGGAGGGATCTCTGCTAGAGGCTGGAACCACACGTGGTCCAAAGCACAAGTTCGTACAATGTCGTGAAGGGGTTGCACTCGACAATAGTGCACGGTACCCAGGGTCTGTGGTTCCTCATTGCTCGTGGAGTCCACTTGCCTCAGCTTCGCTGGGGACTCACGATAACCTTGGAGAAATCAAGAAATCCTCTTTTTGGGCTACAGGGACTTCGGGCTCCGGCGGGAGCGGCATAGTTTGCGACTGTCGTTGTAGTTTTTGGTGCCTGCCAAGCAGGGGCGTCACTCCTTGACTCCAAGGGAGATTCTTCTGTCTTCCAAAGGTAGTGGAACGTCGAAGGTCCGGGATTCTTCTTGTAGAGCGTCGTCCAGGGGTATCTGGGTTGCAATGCACAGGTTCCCCCTCTTATACTAAAAAGAAGGGAGGGACTAGCTCTATGACCCCACCTATGGGAGGGTCAGGGGAGGGGGTGGCTACACCCACTTCCCTTTGTCCAGTTTCGCGCCAGAGCAGGGGCAGGTAGCCCCTGAGCTGGTTTGAACTGGCATATGCACAGAGGAGCCTTCTGCTCCCCCAGTGCAGGACTTCAAAGCACTCTAGGAGTGCACCCACCCAGCCCCAATACACTAAACCCTGTCTGGGAGGTGGTCACACCCCCTTGGGACAGGATACCTATTGTTGGGCCTCCTCCACTGCGAGTGTTGGTCGTCAGCAGGAGGGCAGCCCAGTGTCTGTGACTGGTGGCATCCATTTTGTGATGCCAGGGCTCTTCAGGATTCTACTGCGTTTCCACAGTAGGTACATGTCTATCCCTCTAGAAGGGTGGAATGCTACCCCCGCTGCCAGAACTGGCGGGGGGTTAGTATTCCAAGATGTTTGACACCAAACACGACATGTTTCCGTGCAGCCATCCCAAAGTTAGCATTTAACGCGAGGTTATAATGCGCTTAAGAGTATATGGTCAGGCTGCACTACAAACAGCCTCAGAGAAGGGTCTCCGAAAGCTGCAGAGGGGCTCTGCTCATGCAGGGGCACCCTCTCACATAGGAACCAAGCACTCTGCCTTCAGGATTGATAAGGCCTGCCATAGGAGTGACTTATAGGTTTATATGTGTGTATCTATGTAGTGATATAGGTAGCCTATATCAAAGTAAGGGGTGCATGCACCACCTTACCCAGGCTGAAGTAGCAGACCTGGGGTGTCAGATTTAGTCTGCTTCCCAGGGGTGGCATAATACATGCTTCAGCCCCTGGTAGGCCTGTGAAGTACCTATGCCCTTGGTACCTAAGGTACCATATACTAGGGACTCATAAGGTACCACAGTATCCAATCACTAGTGCACCTAGAGGGCACTCCAAGTCGTTTAGAGAGAACAGAGAGGCTGGGGCCCTGATTGGCAGGGTCCCAGCCAGACTATAGCCAGAAACCAGTGTAAACATCAGAAAAAAAGTGGGGGCAACATAAGAGGCAGATCCTACTCTCCTACAGTATCCTACAGCGCTGACCCCCAAGGTGAAGGTGATGGCAGCCCTACACTTCTTTGCCACCGGTACCTTTCAACACACTGTGGCGACTGCCGGTGGGATGTCACAGACTATGTTCAGCCGTGTGCTACGCGATGTTTTGGGGGCAATGTTGAGATACCTGAACCAGTACATCTATTTCCCAACACGTCAACGACTCACTGACGTCAAGAGTGACTTCTATGCCCTGGGGAGGATGCCACATGTAATTGGCTCCATTGATGGGACACATGTGGCTTTGATACCACCACAGGCACATGAGCAGGCATACCGGAACCGTAAACATTACCATTCGATCAATGCTCTGGTGGTATGTCTTGCAGATATGACCATCACACATGTGTGTGCCCGTTTCCCCGGTTCGGCACACGATGCCTACATGATGAGGAGTAGTCGCATCCCGAGGATGATGTCACAGATGCCAAACCAGCGTGCCTGGCTTGTTGGTGTGTACTGACTTTGTACCATTGTGTGTGTTCTGCTATGTTGTTTTCCTGCACACATTTTCAAATCGGCTAATGTGCAATTGTCTGTCTGTAGGTGACTCGGGATACCCCAACATGCTGTGGTTGCTGACACCCCTCAGGAACCCTGTGACACCAGCCCAGATGCGCTACAATGAGGCACATGGTCGGACGAGGAGGGTGATTGAGCGGACCTTTGGTCTCCTGAAGAGCCGCTTCCGCTGCCTGGACAAGACAGGAGGGGCTCTCCCATATGCCCCAGCAAAGGTGTGCAAGATTGTCATCGTCTGCTGCATGCTACACAACCTGGCAGTGCGGAAGGAGTTGCCTCTCATCCTGGATGACGATGACCAACGTCCGCCACCTGTGGAAGATCCTGGCCTGGGTCACGATGCCAGTGAAGATGATGATGGTGATGTCCGCACACAGCTCATCACCAACTTCTTCAGCTGAATGTGAGTCTCCAGAGGGTTGTAATGTCAATGATTTGAGTTTGCATGATATGTGTGTGTGGTGCTCTGGTGCTGTTTGAGTGTGGCCATGTGCTACTTGACTGGATGCGTGCAGCGATGTGTCCTTGCAGGTGGTCTGTACTGCCCAACAGTGTTGACATGCTAACTTGGTTTTGTGTAGTTATCTTGTGACATGTATTAGACATGAGTATTGCCGTTCTGTGCTGTTCTTCAGTGGTTTTGACTGTGTGTCATGTCTGTCCTTCACAGGGTGCTGCCGGAGTTGTTTGATCAACTTGGATCCCACGAATCCATGATTCAACTTCCAAGGTGGAACCAGTCGTTTCCCTACAGGTGATGTGCCACACACCCCTGGACTTTCTATCTTCTGCACTTTTTGACTTTGTGGCCACAGCCAGGTTGGATTAGCTAGCATTTGTAGTGGAAACAACATGGTGCAAATGTGTAATAAACCTGTGCTTCACTTTGGGATGTGCGTTGTCTGTAGTCACACATCTGACTGACATTTGCTTACTGCACCTGTAGTCTAGTTGACACAGACTGTGAATAGGTGGCGTGTCTGTGCATTCCACTGTATTTAGTTGCAACATCAGTATAGGTGATGAGTCTGATGGCCCTGGTGTGTATGTGTTGTGTGTCCCTAGTGGTGTGTCTCCCTCATATGTGTCACGTCGCCATGACTGACATGACGGTGTTGGACTTGCTGTAGCAGTTAGCATGCACAGTGTCATTTTTCTGATCACCATCTCCATGACAGAGAGCACGTTGGAATAACAACAGAGGCAGATATGGTGTATTTGTGAGTTTATTTACATACAGGTGTGAGAATGGTGCACAGGATGGTGGGTGCTGTACATAGAAATTGGAATCCAAAGTTCAGATGTGATTCGGAAGTCTTGGTAGCTGAAATGTCCAGAGTAAAGTCCACAGTCATCTGATAAATTTGGCCAACTATAGCTCCCCATGTCATGTGGGAGAGTTGGGTTCGCTTCGACAGGGCGTGCAGTTTGCACACAGAGGAAAGTTCCAGAACAGGTGTTGGCTTCCTGGGGGATGTAGATGGCCATCGGCCTCTCAGTTTGGCCTCCTCGGACGGCCCCTCTTCTTGGGGGGGGACCCTCAGGTGCAGGCTGCGGTGTGCAGGGGACTCTCTGCCAGAGTCCTCCTCCCTCCCTGTGGCATTTGCAGTTGTTTCAGCAGCAGATGTTGTGGGCACACAGGGAGGTGAGGCCATGTTGGTGCTGATCTGGCAGAGGCATGTCAGTATGTCCCTATGCACCGCTGTCAGTTGTTCCAATGTGTCCCACTTGGACTCCATGCCAGACATGTGTGTCTCGACATGTGACATGTGTGTCTCGACATGTGACATGTGTGTCTCGACACAGGACATGTGGATGTCCAAGCGGGCATGATGGGCAGCCTGCTGCTGTTGTATGTCCTTGAGGATCCCCACTACCTGGCTGACCTCTCCGGTGCTAGTCTGGTACGCATCCGCGATGCGTGCCAGTTGTGGGTCATCATGCAGTCCAGACCCCTCTGCAAAGAGCGACCTATGTCTACCACCCCTCCCACCACCCCTGGTGACACGTGCAGGACCTGAAGTGGCACGCACAGGTGACCGCGGGCCCACTTGGGTGTTGTTCCTGGGCTCGTTGTCACCAGCTCCAGTTTGGGTCTGGGTCCCTGCGCTGTTGTCATCTGTGTTCCTTGGTCTGTCCGTGTTGGCAGGGGTGGCCTGTGTGTTGGCAGTTGTTGGAGGTGTGGGTGCAGGGGGTGCAGATGTTGGTCCTGCTGGTGCTGCATGATGACTCACACCGGAGGGTCCAGCTGGTTCTTCGCCATCCGAGGAGTGCAGAGGCTGATCCACACCAGTGAGCTCAGTGTTCACCGGAGCCTGGGACAGGGACTCCTCCTCATCTGCTGCTGTGTCCCCATCATCACCTGTTTTGGGGAGAGACACAGATTGTATGTTATGTTTCTACTGGCATCAATTGTTCAAACACCTGACAGTTGTGACTGTACCTCTGGATGTGGGCCTGGACATTGCATTCTCCTAAATTGTGACAGTCAGAGAGTGATATTGGTGTAGCACATTGTCCTGCCAACCTGTGGCATGTCAATGTGAATGTTGAGGTGTGTGCATGACCAGCATTGGTGGTATTTGCTTGCCATCCGGGCCTCCTTCTCCCCCAGCCCAGTTATCCCACCATGAAGCGTGCTTCCATTGCAGGGAGTGCAAGTTGTCTTTCAGGATGTCAGTCAGTGGTGTCCTGCTGTTGGTTGTTGCACAGTTCCCAGCAGGGCCTTGTGCTCCCCCAGTAGTACCCAGTGTCAGCCATCTTGTGAGTCCTTTTCCACTCCCTGTGATGTGAGCATGGTTCAGGGTGGTGTTGATGGGCCAATTGTGAGGCTGACCAATATCTGTGACTACCACTCCCATCATGCTATTGCCTCCACCCCCTTCCCAGCATGCCCATCCTTCCTTCCTTTTGACTCTGCTTCCCTGTGGGGTGGGGTGCCTGTGCTGACAGGATGGCTGGGAGTGTTGTCCTGGCAGTTGTTTGGTTACAAGTCCCAAGAGTGTCCCTGTGCTTCACACAGCATAACCCAGGGTGGTGGTCCTTTGTGGGATCTTCAGTTAGGATGTGAGGCATTGCATTCTCCCAGGTGGGTTATGTGGAGTTAGTGTTGAGGGGTGTGTGAGGGGAGGTGCTTGTAACTATGGTCAGTGCTGTGAGTCCTCCTTCCCACCCAGCCAGATATCCCACCATGGAACGTGCTTCCATTGCAGGGAGTGCAAGTTGTCTTTCAGGATGTCAATCAGTGGTGTCCTGCTGTTGGTTGTTGCACAGTTCCCAGCAGGGCCTTGTGCTCCCCCAGCAGTACCCAGTGTCAGCCATCTTGTCAGTTGTTTTCCACTCCCTGTGATGTGAGCATGGTTCAGAGTGGTGTTGATGGGCCAATTGTGAGGCTGACCAATATCTGTGCCTACAACTCCCATCATGCTATTGCCTACACCCCCTTCCCAGCATGCCCATACTTCCTTCCTTTTGAGTGGACTTCACTGTGTGTGAGTGTGACAGCAATGGCAAGATGGCTGACAGTGTGGTCCTGTTGTTTGTTGGTGCCCAGTTCCCATCAGGGCCTTGTGCTCCCCCAGCAGTACCCAGTGTCAGCCATCTTGTCAGTTGTTTTCCACTCCCTGTGATGTGAGCATGGTTCAGAGTGGTGTTGATGAGCCAATTGTGAGGCTGACCAATATCTGTGCCTACAACTCCCATCATGCTATTGCCTACACCCCCTTCCCAGCATGCCCATACTTCCTTCCTTTTGAGTGGACTTCACTGTGTGTGAGTGTGACAGCAATGGCAAGATGGCTGACAGTGTGGTCCTGTTGTTTGTTGGTGCCCAGTTCCCATCAGGGCCTTGTGCTCCCCCAGCAGTACCCAGTGTCAGCCATCTTGTCAGTTGTTTTCCACTCCCTGTGATGTGAGCATGGTTCAGAGTGGTGTTGATGGGCCAATTGTGAGGCTGACCAATATCTGTGCCTACAACTCCCATCATGCTATTGCCTACACCCCCTTCCCAGCATGCCCATACTTCCTTCCTTTTGAGAGGACTTCACTGTGTGTGAGTGTGACAGCAATGGCAAGATGGCTGACAGTGTGGTCCTGTTGTTTGTTGGTGCCCAGTTCCCATCAGGGCCTTGTGCTCCCCACAGCAGTACCCAGTGTCAGCCATCTTGTCAGTTGTTTTCCACTCCCTGTGATGTGAGCATGGTTCAGAGTGGTGTTGATGGGCCAATTGTGGGTGTGACCAATATCTGTGACTACCACTCCCATCATGCTATTGGCTACACTGACTTCACCAGCATACACAGAATTCCTTCCTTTCAGTGAGCTTCCCTGTGAGGTGGTGTTCTAGTGGTGGGTAAATATCTGGGAGTGTTTGTTGGTTCTATTTGTGCCACTGCCTTGGTGTATTTGTTGTTAGGTTTGTACATGTCATGACACAGTTACATATCACTATGAGATGGCAGGTATTGTGTTTGTCTGACTAGCATTCACATCTTGGGATGAATATCTTTTGGTTGCTGTGTATTTGCTAAGGGTGCATGGTTTGCCTATCCCCTTGACTGTGATGTGTGTGTGTTGTCACACCATATTGTGTATATTAGTTGTGTACTCACCAGGCTCTGGGATGTCTGTTAGTCCGTATACGCTCACTGGTGGTAGGATGGCCCGCACCTTCTCCTCCCAGGGCCTGAGGTATACTGGTTTTGCAGGAGGGCCACTGCCGGTGTGCTGGCTGAGGAGGTAGTCCTTTTTGAGTAGGTCCCGGACCCTCCTGCGCACATCATACCACCTGTTCTGGATGTCTTCCTTTGTGCGCAAACATGGTGATTGTGCGTTCACCCTGTCGACAATCCTCGCCCACATCTTGGTTTTCTGCGACATGGGGGTCTGTTGTACCAATGTACCAAACAACTGTGGCTCTACCCTGAGGATCTCATCTACCATGACTTCCAATTCACTGTCTAGGAACTTGTGATTCTTCTTTGGGGGCATGGTGATGGGTGGTGGTGGTGATTTATGTGTGTGTGCAAGTGGGGGGGTGTGAGTGTAGGTTTAGCTGGGTGTGTGTGAGGGTGCTATTTGTAGGTGTGGTAATGGTGTGGCTTGTGTGATGTATGAGCTGTGAGTGTGTCTGTGGTTGCTGTGTGATGGTGTTCTGTGCTGGCAGGTCAGTGGAATTTGCAAAGGATCATGGTAGGGATTTGTGGCCTTTATGTAGGTGGAGTTGGAGGTGTGTCCTTGTTCCATTTTTTTTCCTCCCTGTATTTATTGGCTTTGTGGTTGCTTGTTTGGCCCTTTTTTAAAAAAAAATTTCCTTGGTGTTTTTGGTGCATGTAGGAGTCGTTCTTGTGTCCGAGTAGGACGCTGCAGTTGTCTGGTGCGATCTTGTCCGACTCGTTCCCGCTGTGTGTCAGCTAGGTTTCATATGTGGCGTACGAGTCGGTCGCGGAGTATTGGGTTGCTTCGGCTGGGTTTTGTATACGTGTCGGTCGTACGGCTTGTGCTCCGGGCGATTCGGTTGTGTTTTGCACGCACAGCATCGTACTACGCGGGTCGGAGTTCACGGGTACGTTTCGTTCGGGTTCAATCGGGTGCGTGTCGGTCGGTTGGCTTGTTTACGTCCGGCTCGGTCGGTCGTTTTGTATTCCATCCGAGTCGGTCGGATTTCACATGCATTTCATCGTACTACCCGGGTCGTACGGCGCCGGTCCGAGTCGGTCGGACTAAATTCCCGTACCGAGTCGGTCGGTATTTTTTCCAGCCCGAATCGGAATCGGCCCCACTGTATGAGCATTTACACTTCAAAGTTAGACTCTATCCAAATACCAAAGTTCTAGAATAATTAGAAACCATAGCAAAATCTATACTCTAAATCTTAGGGCCTGATTATCATTCCGGCATTCGTAAGACCGCCGTACTTGCGGTGAGGGTGGTCTGTCCACCGTTCTACGACTACCTGTAGTCGAAGCGGTGGAGGACAACCGACTGCGCCAGGGAACCGCCGTTTCCTGGCAGTCGCGCAGTGGAGGCTAAATGCAATATGCTGAGCGGGACTGGCGCAGTCCCACTCAGCATATTGAGAGCTCCGCCACTGCCACCGCCACTGCCAACGCCAGCCATTTCATGGCAGGAGCCCTGCCATGAAAAGACTGGCAGTGGCGGAATAAAGGGGGCCATACAGGGTCCCTCTGCCTCCCCCGCCATGGGGATAAATGTTTGGGGGGCACATCATGTGCCCCCATGTCTATATTCCCCCTAGTTCCAGCAAGCCAGTTACGTCACCGTCCATGACGTGCTGGAACATTTTTGCTGTTCCAATTGCAGTGCCCATTTTCAGGGCACTGCCATGGGAATGGCAAAAGTCCCACTCAGCATATTGAGAGCTCCGCCACTGCCACCGCCACTGCCAACGCCAGCCATTTCATGGCAGGAGCCCTGCCATGAAAAGACTGGCAGTGGCGGAATAAAGGGGGCCATACAGGGTCCCTCTGCCTCCCCCGCCATGGGGATAAATGTTTGGGGGCACATCATGTGCCCCCATGTCTATATTCCCCCCAGTTCCAGCAAGCCAGTTACGTCACCGTCCATGACGTGCTGGAACATTTTTGCTGTTCCAATTGCAGTGCCCATTTTCAGGGCACTGCCATGGGAATGGCAAAAGGACCATCCGCCTGCACGAGAAAAACTTGTAATCAGGCGGGGGGTCCTTGAACGTCTTTGGCGGTGCTATGTCCGCAGATAGCCTGGGCAGCGCTGACAAAGTCGTAATTAGGCCCTAACTCTTTTCCTACAAAAACTTCAATAGAAATGAAACAAAACAACAACCAAACTCTTAATTTTTTTAAATATTTAAAATATCTGTATTATGTCAACAAATATATAGCCAACATGTAATTATTATTCGACATAATAAAAATATTTTTAATCTTAAAAATATATGACTGAATAAATATCCTACAAAAAAATATACAATTACCAAACAAATCTATCATAATCTTTCAAAGATAGAGGAAAAACAATTCAAATTAATTCTAATTAAAATACCACAGTTAAATAAATTACAATTCCCACCCACTTTAAATAATTAAAAACTACTTACAGTTTTGTAGCTGCAGACCTTGATCCAAACAACAGTTAGGAAACAGCAATCCTTAGAAATACATTTTTGTATTGTAAAACCCCCCAAAAATTGAAAAATACAACTGTCCAAAAATAAATCCATGGATCTATTCCTCCGTAGCGTACTACCATAAAAATAGATTCAAAAAGAGAATTGCTCCAGGAAACCCAAAAAATAAAGGAAATGTAAAATAATTATTAGTTTATAATAAAATAATACACATTTCCTTTAAAAAATAAATAAACAAGAACTCCATCGATCTCCAAATCAGGAACAAAACCACCAGTAAAAAAAAACAACACAAATCCCTCCCGCACCTACATATACTAATAATACTATGCATTACACATAAAAACAAATCAGCACATACTTATCTACACATAACTAAGGGCCTCATTATGATGGCGGTGGGACCGCCACAGTCAGCCCATCGGTGGCGGTACCAACGCCATCGGACCCTGCCTCACCGCCCGCCGCATGTGGCGGGCAGATGATTGGCAGTTGGAGAGACCGACCGCCACGGATCGGACGGGCTCATGAAGCCCGTCAGACCGAGGGAGGGAACTGCAATCCCTACAATGGGGGCGGTGCCTACCAGGCACCGCCGTAGGGATTACGATGTCCCTTCCTGCCAGCCGTTTCATGGCAGTTTACCCGCCATGAAAAGGCAGCCGAAAAGGGAAATTGGGTGCCTGTAGTGGGTCCCCCTTGCCCCCTGGCCCTCAGACATGGGACCTGGTATCCCTGCACCATGTGGCAGGCACCGCATGGTGCCTGCCGCATAGTGCAGGCATATGCAAAATGTGTATTTTTTGTACTGCAACTTGTGTTGCAGCCCACAGCACACGCCGCAATACAAAAAAACACTTTTCGACTGCCTTGAAGGCAGTCGCATCGTGATTCCCATGGCAGGACCACCGACAGCAAGTCTGGCGGTCCCATTACCGATATGATGGCGGTCGGACTAAAGTCCGACCGCCATCATAATGAGGCCCTAATATTCTATAACACTACATATCAGTAAACATACGACGCCTTAACGGTGCTACACATATTATTGCCTACGCACTACACCACGTTACAACATCCATAAAAACACAATATAAACCCAATACAATACCTTACTACCTCTTCCTACTCTTAAATTACTTAAACTAACCTTAAGCAATGTGACACAGCTTCCAACAGCGAGCTTCTCTCTCTTCAAAATCGCCCAGATAATGACAAGGATAGAATATAAATTCCACTTCCACCAAAAAATAAAATGCTCACCAAATTTAAATGGAAAAAAGACTATTTCCCATTGAAGCCAATGGAAAACAATATTATTATGATAATGTATGTTTCAAAAATGTATAACATTGTTAAAAATTATAAAAATGTTTAAAAAGTTGTGCAATATATAGTAATTAATATTAAAATATACATAATATTCTTTAGTATATATTAAAAATAATTTTGGTAATTTGTTATAAAAATAATATACACAACTGTGAATGTGAAACTGAACAAAACTATCACAAAAAAGTGAATCTGTATAAAAGAAATGTCTTTCAAAATTATTTTTTAACACTGTAATTTATTTTCTACTTGTATATTAAATACTATTTAAAAATATAACATTATTTAATATTTAAAAAGTTATACATAAAAATAAATACATAGTAATGCACAATAATGTTTGTCAAATATATATTAAATATTAAAATATACTATGTATAATTTAATGTATATTAAAAATAATTTTAAACAAAATGTAAAAAATAAACAATATGAAACAGATCAAAAATAGATTCTTAGGGCCTCATTAGGATGTCGGTCGGAAAGGCTCTGAACGGCATTCAGATTTTCCCAATCCTGGTCGGAACCCATGTTTCCGACCGACTCAGAAACATTTCCGACCGGTTGATTATGATGGTAGGTAACCGTTCGGTCTGTCCGACTCGGTTCCGACCGACATTTGGAGATTCCAAGTTGGTTGGAGCCGAATCGTACAGCTCTATGGACCGCGTTTCCGACCGACGTATACGGATTCAGACAGCCTTTCCAAATAGGTCTGTCCGACACTGAACGGCTGTCGGAAACTGACTTTGGGGGCCTCTGTAGCAGGCCCCCCTTCACCTGGAGGCCTCTGTTTGTGGCCCATGGGGGTACCCATGGGACCCATCTTTGCAACCATGCACAGTGCCCGCCACTGGGTGCAAGGCTTTACGCAACCACCCCTTTCTTCAATGGCAGCCTGTGTGAATGCTTTCCGACCGACATCGTATTGAGGCCCTTAATGTAAATTTACATACAAAAATGTCATTTACATTTATCTATGCTACTAAAAAATGTAAATGTTTACATTCAACATCACAATATATTGTAAAAAATATTAAATACATAATATTATCAAAAATATCATATTTAATCAATATTATTTCAAAATATCTTAAATTACAAAAAGTAATAAATGTATATTTCTTTTCTTTTCTTAAAATTGCAATAAGGGGCCGATTTTTGAGTCCATGCCATGCAGGAACCTTGTGAAGCATTCCCATTGCAGTGCCTTTTTAAAAGGCACCGCCGCCTTTTAAAGGGCACTGCAGGAGGAACCGCCACGCTGCCTGCCTGCCAGACCCCTGAAAAGTATTAATCTGGCAGGCGGCAGTCAATCAATCAATCAATCAGTGGTTTATAGAGCGCGCTACTCACCCGTGAGGGTCTCAAGGCGCTGGGGGGGGGGAGCAGCTCCGGGTCAGTCGAAGAGCCAGGTCTTGAGGTCCTTCCTGAACGTGTGGAGGGTTGGGGAGCGTCTGATGTTGACCGAGACCTCGTTCCAGGATTTGGCTGCTATGTAGGAGAAGGCTCTCCCGCCGGTTTTGTTTCTGCGGATGCGGGGGACCTCTGTCAGGGCGAGGTCAGTGGAGTGGAGGTTCCTCTTGGGTATGTGGAAACAAACTAGGTCGTTGAGGTATTTGGGTCCGATGTTGTTGAGGGATTTGTAGGCAAGGGTGAGGAGTTTGAAGGTGATCCTCTTCTTGACGGGGAGCCAGTGGAGGCTTCGAAGGTGTAGGGTCATATGTTTGTGGCATGGTGTCCCTAGAATGAGCCTGGCTGCGGCGTTCTGGATGGTTTGGAGTTTGTGTAGAAGAGTTTTGTTGATTCCGGCGTAGAGGGCGTTGCCGTAGTCTAGTCTGCTGGTTATGAGTGCGTGGGTGACGGTCTTTCTGCAGTCGGGTGGGATCCATTTGAAGGTCTTGTGGAGGATGCGGAGGCAGTTGAAGCTGGTGGACGCGACGGTGTTGATCTGGCGGTTCATGGAGAGGGAGGAGTCGAGGATTATGCCGACGTTCCGAGCGTGGTCTGTCGGGGTGGGTGGGCTCCCGAGGGCGGAGGGCCACCAGGTATTGTCCCAGGCGGAGGTGCAGGGTCCGAGGATGAGGACCTCGGTCTTCTCGGAGTTGAGCTTTAGGCAGCAGTCCTTCATCCAGGCGGCTACGTTTCTCATTCCTTCCTGGAAGCTGAGTCTGGTGATTTCAGGGTTCTTGGTGAGGGAGAGGATGAGTTGTGTGTCGTCGGCGTAGGATATGATGCTGAGCCCGTGCTGTCTGACGATGGCGGCGATGGGGGCCATGTAGATGTTGAAGAGCGTCGGGCTTAGTGAAGATCCCTGAGGTACTCCGCAGATGATGTCAGTGGGGTAGGAGAGGAAGGGGGGAGTCTGATCCTCTGGGTTCTGCCGGAGAGGAAGGATTGGATCCAGTCGAGGGCGGATCCCTGTATTCCTGCATTGTGGAGTCTGGCGGCTAGCGTGCGATGTGAGACGGTGTTGAAGGCTGCGGAGAGGTCTAGGAGGATGAGGGCTGCGGTGTGTCCCTGGTCTAGCAGCATGCAGTGACCTTCGGCGGAGCAGTGGTGCGGCGGTGCACCACTGTGCTGAATGTTCGTAATTAGGCCTTAAACATATATAATTTACTATTCCCACTCAAATCTACCTTAAGTCAGGGAAGGTGCTAGACATTAAACATACATACTTTACTATTTGTACTCCAATCTAGTTGTTGTCAGGGAAGGTGCTGGTCACTAAACATACATAATTTACTATTCCCACTCCAATCAACCTTAAATCAGCGAAGGTGCTGGACACTAAGGGCTTGATTACGATGTAATCCAGTTGGCGGTCCCGACACCACCATTATGCTCCCATTTCTCTATGTGAGCTTGTGCTGCGGCTATTAAACCAGCCGTAGCACAAGCTCCCATGGGGAAATGGGAGAATCTGTTAATCCCTGTACAGCGTAGCAGGCACCTCAAGGATGCCTCTCACACGGTGCAGGGGTTAACAGCGGGGTACCATAGGTGCACCATCGGCCCCCAACCACAGGCCGTGGACGAATGAGGGCCCTGATAGGGGCCCCCAAAGTTGCTTTCCAACAGGCTTTCCATGTGGGAAAGCCCACATGGAAAGCCTGTAGGAAACCCACATCGTAATGCCGACGGTAGAAAAGCTGTCCTCGGGGATTACGTTGGAGCCTCTGACTGGCCGACGGGCTCCTTGAGCCCATCGGAATCCAGCCAGAATGACCAGCCGGTTTCAATTCCGATCGCCTACATTGCTATTAGGCGGTCGGAATTGAATCTGGAGATGTCGGTCCGAAAGCCTCCTAATCATATAATATGATTCATATATAACTCACTATTCCCATTTAAATATAGCTTAAGTGAAAGAAAGATACTGTACACAAATCATACATAATAAACTATTAACACCCACATATACTTTAAGTCAATAAAATTTGTAAAAACTAAACATACATAATTGTATATTACCACTACAATATACCTTAAATTAGGGCAGAATTTCATCAAAAAACCTACATAATTGACTATTATCACACCAATGTATCTTAAACCATGCAAGGTGTTAAACAGTAAACAATTATGGGCTTGATTTTGAGTCTGACGGTTTTCCAACCGTCAGACTCGCAGTGGCGGTCAACCGTCGGCCACATTACAACTTTGAAAGTCGTTGGGTCGGAGGACCACCCGCTGCACCAGGGAACAGTCGTTCCCCGGCGGTGGCGCATCTGCGCCACAATGTAAGATGATCAGCGGGACAAGTTCTGCCACTGCCAGCCATTTCATGGCGGGAGCCCCGCCGTAAAAAGGCTGGCAGTGGAGAAACAAAGGGGGCCCTACAGGACCCCATGGCC
Organism: Calotriton arnoldi; assembly: GCA_963921515.1. Taxonomy (NCBI): domain Eukaryota; kingdom Metazoa; phylum Chordata; class Amphibia; order Caudata; family Salamandridae; genus Calotriton; species Calotriton arnoldi. The sequence continues at coordinate 147,927 of CAWUFW010003270.1, forward strand.
CCCTGCCATGCGGACACATTCAGGGGGGCACAAATTTTGCCCCCTTTCTGTATACAGCCAAAGTTCCAGCATGGCATGGACATCACCGTCCATGCCATGCAGGAACATTTTTGCCGTTCCCATTGCAGTGCCTGTTTTTCAGGCACCGCCATGGGTAAGGCGAAGGAAAATCCGCTGTATTCGAGTTCAACTCGTAATAGGGCGGGCGCAGGTATGGCACAGCTGTGCCGGCTTAGAGAAAGTTAAAGTAGACAGTGAAAAAAAAATACATAATTTACTAATAAATCTTCCAAATGACTAAACTCTATGAAATAAACAATATTATTTTTAATAAATTAGCATTCTCTCTCCAAATGTAATTCATTTTTTTGTTTTTTTAATAATTATTTTTATATATATTTTTTTCACTTCAAATTGTAACCAATCTATTCAAAGTTTTTATTAATGCTATAAAATCCCAACATGACCTAAATGAAAAATTAAATACATAATCTTTTTTTTAGTCATTTAAATTTTTGAAATAATTTTTTATTTCAAATTAATAACTAAAAATATAAAATTTTAATAAAAAAAAGGTAAATAATGTTTTTTGGTTCAAATTATAAAATAAACTTAACACAACTTTATTTACCAAAGAGAACAATATTTCAATTTTTTCAAATTACAAATTTCAAATGCGATGCAGTGCGCGCAACGAAATTCGTTTTATTTATTTAAATGTTTACTTACCTGTATTAGGCCTTAATCCGTAGTTTACTACCCCCCACCCTGCCCCTCCCCCGCCCCACGTCACCGCCCGACCAGCACTCCTACCACCGACCGCGCCTGCTCCTTGCTTGCGCCTCATAGGCTGCACCCTCTGTCCCCAGTGTATTTCCATGTGGGTTTTTCCGCTAAGGATGGGGGGCAGATGAAGTAGTTCGAGTTTCAGATGATGCGGGTAGGTGCAAAGCTAGATACGATGTATGCGACAATTTGGTGTAGCTGTTAATAATCTTCCTGGCATGGTTTCTTTTGACAAGCTTTTCTTTATCCTTTAAGAAGGAAATTTTAGCCATTGTGCTGTTTACTAATTTTTTAAAACCATTACATGAAGGTGGCAATTCCCAAAGGTTTTCAAGAGGCAAGATTTTTAGTGATTGATCCAAGAAGTTTTTAATACTATTGCTACAGTCTTCCTTATTAATTGCTGACCAGAAGATGTTGTTTAAGGTGTTAGATTTTGCTTGCCTTAGCTTGAAGTAGCAAAACCAAAGGGGATGATGGACGGAGTGTTGAACATTGCAAGCACTCACCCCCAGTCAACTGATCTGGGTTTAATCCATCATCATTCTTTAGCTCACTCCTCCACCCCAGTTCAGACATGGCCATATGCAAATCAGTCTGACCCTGTGCCTCATGGGAACAGTCCAGCCGGAACTGCCAAGCCATGTCTTCCCTGGACCGGAAACAAGCATGCTGGGACCGGTTTCTGGCTTACAGCCGTCATCAGCCAGGCTATCTTCAATCCAGTGGCAAAGTGAGCAAGGGACCCACGTCTGGGCATACCCTGCCAACTTAGGGCGAACATAGCAAAACCAAAGGGGATGATGGACGGAGTGTTGAACATTGCAAGCACTCACCCCCAGTCAACTGATCTGGGTTTAATCCATCATCATTCTTTAGCTCACTCCGCACCCCAGTTCAGACATGGCCATATGCAAATCAGTCTGACCCTGTGCCTCATGGGAACAGTCAAGCCCGAACTGCCAAGCCACGTCTTCCCTGGACCGGAAACAAGCATCCTGGGACCGGTTTCTGGCTTACAGCCATCATCAGCCAGGCTATCTTGAATCCAGTGGCAAAGTGAGCAAGGGACCCATGTCTGGGCATACCCTGCCAACTTAGGGCAAACATAGCAAAACCAAAGGGGATGATGGACGGAGTGTTGAACATTGCAAGCACTCACCCAGTGTCAACTGATCTGGGTTTAATCCATCATCATTCTTTAGCTCACTCCACCACCCCAGTTCAGACATGGCCATATGCAAATCAGTCTGACCCTGTGCCTCATGGGAACAGTCCAGCCCGAACTGCCAAGCCATGTCTTCCCTGGACCGGAAACAAGCATCCTGGGACCCGTTTCTGGCTTACAGCCGTCATCAGCCAGGCTATCTTGAATCCAGTGGCAAAGTGAGCAAGGGACCCACGTCTGGGCATACCCTGCCAACTTAGGGCAAACATAGCAAAACCAAAGGGGATGATGGTCGGAGTGTTGAACATTGCAAGCACTCACCCCCAGTCAACTGATCTGGGTTTAATCCATCATCATTCTTTAGCTCACTCCGCCACCCCAGTTCAGACATGGCCATATGCAAATCAGTCTGACCCTGTGCCTCATGGGAACAGTCCCGCCCGAACTGCCAAGCCATGTCTTCCCTGGACCGGAAACAAGCATCCTGGGACCGGTTTCTGGCTTACAGCCATCATCAGCCAGGCTATCTTGAATCCAGTGGCAAAGTGAGCAAGGGACCCACGTCTGGGCATACCCTGCCAACTTAGGGCGAACATAGCAAAACCAAAGGGGATGATGGACGGAGTGTTGAACATTGCAAGCACTCACCCAAAGTCAACTGATCTGGGTTTAATCCATCATCATTCTTTAGCTCACTCTGCCACCCCAGTTCAGACATGGCCATATGCAAATCAGTCTGACCCTGTGCCTCATGGGAACAGTCTAGCCCGAACTGCCAAGCCATGTCTTCCCTGGACCGGAAACAAGCATCCTGGGACCGGTTTCTGGCTTACAGCCGTCATCAGCCAGGCTATCTTGAATCCAGTGGCAAAGCGAGCAAGGGACCCACGTCTGGGCATACCCTGCCAACTTAGGGCGAACATAGCAAAACCAAAGGGGATGATGGACGGAGTGTTGAACATTGCAAGCACTCACCCCCAGTCAACTGATCTGGGTTTAATCCATCATCATTCTTTAGCTCACTCCGCCACCCCAGTTCAGACATGGCCATATGCAAATCAGTCTGACCCTGTGCCTCATGGGAACAGTCCAGCCCGAACTGCCAAGCCATGTCTTCCCTGGACCGGAAACAAGCATCCTGGGACCGGTTTCTGGCTTACAGCCATCACCAGCCAGGCTATCTTGAATCCAGTGGCAAAGTGAGCAAGGGACCCACGTCTGGGCATACCCTGCCAACTTAGGGCAAACATAGCAAAACCAAGGGGGATGATGGACGGAGTGTTGAACATTGCAAGCACTCACCCCCAGTCAACTGATCTGGGTTTAATCCATCATCATTCTTTAGCTCACTCCGCCACCCCAGTTCAGACATGGCCATATGCAAATCAGTCTGACCCTGTGCCTCATGGGAACAGTCCAGCCCGAACTGCCAAGCCATGTCTTCCCTGGACCGGAAACAAGCATCCTGGGACCGGTTTCTGGCTTACAGCTGTCATCAGCCAGGCTATCTTGAATCCAGTGGCAAAGTGAGCAAGGGACCCACGTCTGGGCATACCCTGCCAACTTAGGGCGAACATAGCAGTTCGGGCTGGACTGTTCCCATGAGGCACAGGGTCAAGACTGATTTGCATATGGCCAGGTCTAAACTGGGGTGGCATGGTGAGCAAAAGAATGATGGATTTAACCCAGATCTTTTGACTGGGGGTGAATGTTTTGATTTGTTCTGCATTCCGTCCATCAATTGTGTGTCTTTTGCTTTCTTGCCCTAAGTGCGCCAGGTATGCCCAGACGTGGGTCCTGGGCTCACTGTGCCACTGGAATCAAGCTATCCTGGCTGAAGAGGGTGAAACCCGAAACCGGTCCTAGGATGCTTGTTTCCGGTCCAGGAGGACCTGGCTTGGCAGTTCGGGCTGGACTGTTCCCATGAAGCACAAGGTCAAGACTGATTTGCATATGGCCAGGTCTAAACTGGGGTGGCATGGTGAGCAAAAGAATGAGGATTTAACCCAGATCTTTTGACTGGGGGTGAATGTTTTGATTTGTTCTGCATTCCGTCCATCAATTGTGTGTCTTTTGCTTTCTCGCCCTAAGTGCGCCAGGTATGCCCAGACGTGGGTCCTGGGCTCACTGTGCCACTGGAATCAAGCTATCCTGGCTGAAGATTGGTGAAATGCCGAAACCGGTCCTAGGATGCTTGTTTCCGGTCCAGGGAGGACCTGGCTTGGCAGTTCGGGCTGGACTGTTCCCATGAGGCACAGGGTCAAGACTGATTTGCATATGGCCAGGTCTAAACTGGGGTGGCATGGCGAGCAAAAGAATGATGGATTTAACCCAGATCTTTTGATTGGGGGTGAATGTTTTGATTTGTTCTGCATTCTGTCCATCAATTGTGTGTCTTTTGCTTTCTCGCCCTAAGTGCGCCAGGTATGCCCAGACGTGGGTCCTGGGCTCACTGTGCCACTGGAATCAAAGCTATCCTGGCTGAAGAGGGTTAAACCCCGAAACCGGTCCTAGGATGCTTGTTTCCAGTCCAGGGAGGACCTGGCTTGGCAGTTCGGGCTGGACTGTTCCCATGAGGCACAGGGTCAAGACTGATTTGCATATGGCCAGGTCTAAACTGGGGTGGCATGGTGAGCAAAAGAATGATGGATTTAACCCAGATCTTTTGACTGGGGGTGAATGTTTTGATTTGTTCTGCATTCCGTCCATCAATTGTGTGTCTTTTGCTTTCTCGCCCTAAGTGCGCCAGGTATGCCCAGACGTGGGTCCTGGGCTCACTGTGCCACTGGAATCAAGCTATCCTGGCTGAAGAGGGGTGAAACCCCGAAACCGGTCCTAGGATGCTTGTTTCCGGTCCAGGGATGACCTGGCTTGGCAGTTCGGGCTGGACTGTTCCCATGAGGCACAGGGTCAAGACTGATTTGCAAATGGCCAGGTCTAAACTGGGGTGGCATGGTGAGCAAAAGAATGATGGATTTAACCCAGATCTTTTGACTGGGGGTGAATGTTTTGATTTGTTCTGCATTCCGTCCATCAATTGTGTGTCTTTTGCTTTCTCGCCCTAAGTGCGCCAGGTATGCCCAGAAGTGGGTCCTGGGCTCACTGTGCCACTGGAATCAAACTCTCCTGGCTGAAGAGGGGTGAAGCCCCGAAACCGGTCCTAGGATGCTTGTTTCCGGTCCAGGGAGGACCTGGCTTGGCAGTTCGGGCTGGACTGTTCCCATGAGGCACAGGGTCAAGACTGATTTGCATATGGCCAGGTCTAAACTGGGGTAGCATGGTGAGCAAAAGAATGATGGATTTAACCCAGATCTTTTGACTGGGGGTGAATGTTTTGATTTGTTCTGCATTCCGTCCATCAATTGTGTGTCTTTTGCCTTCTCGCCCTAAGTGCGCCAGGCATGCCCAGACGTGGGTCCTGGTCTCACTGTGCCACTGGAATCAAGCTATCCTGGCTGAAGAGGGGTGAAACCCCGAAACCGGTTCCAGGATGCTTGTTTCCGGTCCAGGGAGGACCTGGCTTGGCAGTTCGGGCTGGACTGTTCCCATGAGGCACAGGGTCAAGACTGATTTGCATATGGCCAGGTCTAAACTGGGGTGGCATGGTGAGCAAAAGAATGATGGATTTAACCCAGATCTTTTGACTGGGGGTGAATGTTTTGATTTGTTCTGCATTCCGTCCATCAATTGTGTGTCTTTTGCTTTCTCGCCCTAAGTGCGCCAGGTATGCCCAGACGTGGGTCCTGGGCTCACTGTGCCACTGGAATCAAGCTATCCTGGCTGAAGAGGGTGAAACCCCGAAACCGGTCCTAGGATGCTTGTTTCCGGTCCAGGGAGGACCTGGCTTGGCAGTTTGGGCTGGACTGTTCCCATGAGGCACAGGGTCAAGACTGATTTGCATATGGCCAGGTCTAAACTGGGGTGGCATGGTGAGCAAAAGAATGATGGATTTAACCCAGATCTTTTGACAGGGGGTGAATGTTTTGATTTAATCTGCATTCCGTCCATCAATTGTGTGTCTTTAGCTGGAAGTAGGTCTTGATTATAGTGCCTTGCAGTGCTGTGGTTTGTTTTTTGAGTCTGAACTCCAATCAGATTTGGCTGGGGGATGCATTCTTCGTTAGATTAAACACGTGGTGGTAGATTTTAATTTGGGGTTTGTCCAGTAAGGCTGAGTCACGTCCCAAAAACGCCTCACTACAATATGTCAAGCTGGGCAGGGTTTTTTGCTGCCATAACCTTCAGCAGTGGATCAAAGGTAGGGCCTTTCATCTTTTTGCTCGTAGTGGAAAAAGCAGTGATGAAGGCATTGCACTTGTTTGTAATGGTTCTAAGCTGTGCGGAAGCCAAACCCCTGTCATTCAGCAGAAACCCTAGATATTTGTATTTATTTACTGCATCTAGGGGATGAGTGCCAAGATGGCAGCTTACGCTTTTCCATTTTGCCTTATTGACCACAGACACTAGAAGAAGAAAGAAAGGAGCTTTTTGTTAAACATAGTGTCACAGGAAGAAATAGGCAGAATTGGCAAAATATTATTAATTAATATAAACGATGAGGCATTACAGCAATTAGCACATGCTTACACCAGCATACAGGCTGTGCCACAGGGCAGGTTTCAAAATAGTAATTTTGTTTCAAACTTTAACTTTTGGTTCATTCAGCTAAATAAGCAAAGACAGAGTTGGAATCATCAACTGTCCCTTCAGAGTGCTCTGAAAATGAAACCGATGTGTCGTAATACATGAGTTGTCATTTTCAGATATTTTGCAGCCCGGAGACAATTATTTCTTGCTTTCCATACATTAAAGTTCCTGAAGCCTGGTTGCTCTGTCTGATGTCTTTGGGCCTGGTGATGAGTTTGGCACAACGGCGCCAGCTCCACGACGGCTCCGCTGCCCCAAACCCGCGCAAGGACCGCCGACTGTATAATGAATTGAACTTGTGTTACATGAATTTAACTTGTGATTCGGTGGATGGTCCTTTGCCTTTCCCATGGCGGTGCCTGGAAAACAGGCACCACAATGGAAACAGCAAAAAAGTTCATCCCATGCTGGAACTTTGTGGGAATACAGACAGGGGGGTACATGTTGTGCCCCCCTGAATATATCCCCATTGCGGGGCACATGGGGTCCCTGTAGGGACGCCTTTGTTCCTCTACCTCCAGCCTTTTCATGGCGGGGCTCCTGCCATGAAATGCTGGCAGTGGACGAACTCATAATATGCTGAGCAGGACTGCGCCAGTCCCTGCTCAGCATATTGCATTGTGGCGCAGCTGCAACCAGCACCAGGGAACAACTGATCCCTGGCGCAGCCTACGGACCACCGCCGCTATGACTTTAACAGTGGTAATACGGTGGACAGTGGACCGCCTGCACGTGTCTGGCATCACAAGACTGCCAGACTAGTAATAAGACCCTAAGGGGCTCATTACGATGGCGGTCGGAAAAGCAAGCCGACCGCCATGGTAGTGGAAAATCACCGCCCGTCTCAACTGCGGGAAAACCGCCGGCCAGATTAGGATCCACGGCGGTATAAATCCGACCGCGGCGGGAAGGAACGCCGAGAAACCCCCCGTCGCCTGCGGAGAGGGGCAAAAGCCGTCCGCAGCGGTCGGTTTCGCGGCGGTAACAGGCTAAACGACCGCAACTGCAGCGGAGACACCGCCATTGAAATTATGATATTCCCGACATCACCGCGGTCCACTCCGCTGTTCCCGACCGCCGCGGTCGACAATAGTGAGTAATGAGATAGCCCGTGGAAGCGCCGCAGCATAGCCACCGCCCCGTACGCTCCGTGAAAAAAATGGCGGTCACGAGAAACACAAACAACATGGCCACAAAGTGCACCAACCAAACAAGTCATGCACCAGAAACACAAGTAACACACCCCAAAGACACACCCCCCTGGCAAACTCAAAAACTACAAATCCCAGGACTCCACACACACCACACCTGCTACCAATACCCCATCCTGACACACCCACAGAGCCCAGTATAAATCTAGCCCCCTACCAGACCACAATGCTTTGCAAAACTCCAGACCTGAAGGCACATCCACAACAGCTGAAAGGAGAGGCAAAGCAGCACAACATACACACACACACATAACCACCACTATCACCACTCCTACACCTGCACCCACAACCCCTGTGCACATCACACACCATACACATCACCACCACCACCACTTCAACACCTGCACCTCAAACACCTTTGCACATCACACACCATGGCACCACAAAAAATGCCCAAATTCACTGAGAGTGAGTTGAGGGTCATGGTGGATGAGATAATCAGGGTAGAACCACAATTGTTTGGGAACCTGGTCCAACAGACACCACCAGCCACAAGAACGCTGATGTGGAGAAGGATTGTAGACAAGGTAAATGCAGTAGGGACCGTGCCACGCAATAGAAATGAGATAATGAGGCACTGGCACGATCTGAAGGCAGTGGTCAAGAAGAAGAGAGCCAAGAACCATGAGCTGGCTCACAGGACAGGCAGTGGCCCTCCTGTCCCACTCAAAACATTCACCGACTGGGAGGAGAAGGTGCTTGGCATAATACATCCAGAGAGTCTCTCAGGAATACCCGGGGGACTTGAGGCTGGTAAGTACTAACAAATGCCTATCCTCACACTAATGTACTGTCTTGCACTACCCCAAAGTTATCCCTCCTTGGTTCAAATGTTCTCACGTGCACCACACTCTCCACAACACATCTCTCACACATTCAACAGACATTCCCCCTGATGCACCCCAAAGGTAGCTAGCAACATCACCATGGGTACATGTATACATGCTGCCAGCACTACAACTCCCAGCAGGCCCCCTTGCCTACAGCTGAGCAAGATGGAGTCCTCCCCCATGTGCCACCCATTGCATTGCACACCTTAACCTAACAGGTAGGTAGCCATACTTACTTGGAGGGGTGTGGGTGGGTGGGAAGCCTGCACTACAACTCCCACAAGGCCACACACTCCCACAGCTGAGCAGGATGGAGTCCTCCCCCATGTGTCAGCCTTTGCATTGCTCACCTCAAACTAACAGGTAGGTAGCCATCCTTACTTGGAGGGGTGTGGGTGGGTGGGAAGCCTGCACCACAACTCCCAGCAGGCCCCCTTGCCTACAGCTGAGCAAGATGGAGTCCTCCCCCATGTGCCACCCATTGCATTGCACACCTTAACCTAACAGGTAGGTAGCCATACTTACTTGGAGGGGTGTGGGTGGGTGGGAAGCCTGCACTACAACTCCCACAAGGCCACACACTCCCACAGCTGAGCAGGATGGAGTCCTCCCCCATGTGTCAGCCTTTGCATTGCTCACCTCAAACTAACAGGTAGGTAGCCATCCTTACTTGGAGGGGTGTGGGTGGGTGGGAAGCCTGCACCACAACTCCCAGCAGGCCACCTTGCCTACAGCTGAGCAAGATGGAGTCCTCCCCCATGTGCCACCCATTGCATTGCACACCTTAACCTAACAGGTAGGTAGCCATCCTGACTTGGAGGGGTGTGGGTGGGTGGGAAGCCTGCACCACAACTCCCAGCAGGCCCCCTTGCCTACAGCTGAGCAGGATGGAGTCCTCCCCCATGTGTCAGCCTTTGCATTGCTCACCTCAAACTAACAGGTAGGTAGCCATACTCACAGGGAGGGGTGTGGGAGGTGTGGAAGCCTGCACCACAACTCCCAGCAGGCTACATACTCCCACAGCTGAGTATGATGGAGCACTCCACACACACACAACCATGTGGCCCATGTGGAATGTCAATCATCAAAATTACGGGTAGGTAACCATGTCAACCGGGAGTGGTGCTTGTCATTGGTGACCCAGCAGTACAACTCACAACAGGCCCCCTACTCCCACAGCTCAGCATGATGGAGTACTTGTACCACACATAGGCATGTGAGGTATGTGCACCCACACATTACACCATGACACTTAATCCACAGTTACCCACACTAATCATGCAAAACAGTTGTATTGTAGTCAGCATGCACAAGTCTCTGTTCAACAATCACACACATTGTGTCTACTCTGCCAGGCATCACACACTGCAACACTGACAACGAGCATGCTGCCCTGCAGCAGTGTCTGCCAGGTTGTTTGGCAATGTGCAAATCACCCATGTCATACCACAGTGTTGCAATTTAAACCGTGGAGGTGGTGTTTACCCAAAAACTACACTGCAGCTAGGACTCACAATGCTAGACTATGCACATCCAAAATGTCCTGCAACAGACCCAGCTACCACAGTGCTGCACTGAATTGCAGAACAGCACTTCGTCAGACTAAAATGTTCAAAGGTGTCTGCTTCGGACCACCAATGTGTGTATGCATTGACAATGGTCACATCTCACACTGTCTGTCTGAACAATGCTGGTATAGTCTGGCCCCAAAAGCACACATTGTCTGCACATGGATGAGTATATCTCACACACACACCATGGTTGTCCACAACATGTAAGTGTATGGATGTCCCGGAACAAGTGCTTCACCTGTACTGTGCTCATGTACTCCGGGCCACAAATACCATGAAACCATGATAGTGTTGAAATGTTTGCTGGGTGCGATGTTCACCCTGCTGTATGTCACCACAGTGATAGGAGCCTATACCCCATGCCCTATTGTGCCTTCAAATGTTGGGGGAATGAACCCCACACCCAGATAGGTGGGACAACAGTGATGGGGGGCTATACCCCATGCCCTATTGCGGTTTACAATTTGGGGGGAGTGAACACCACACCCAGATAGTTGGGACAACAGTGATGGGGGGCTATACCCCATGTCCAAATGTAACCTGAAATGTATGGGTACTGAAAGCCACACACACATACTGCTCACCACACGCACATTCCTTCAAAAAATTACTCATAAGGCACATAGCCATGTCATTGCACACCTTCACCGCAAACGGTAGGTAGCCATCGTCACAGTGAGACGGTGTAGTGTGTTTGGCAATTTGTAACACAAAAGCCCCCATGCATGCTATTCCACCCCTATGTAGGATGTGACATTACACCCCCAATCAGAATCCTGTGGCAGCCATTGTATGCTACCCACTCAAATCACAGGTAGGTAACCGCATCGCACAGGTCGGGGTGTGTGGGTGTGTGAAGCTTGCACAACAACTCACACAGGGCCACCTGACCTCCAGCACCCTTGACTCGTTACTCCCTCGCACTAAGATGCATGTGTCACTCATTGCAATGTCCACTCCCAAATAACTGGTAGGTAGACATATCATGCTGACTTGTCCCACACTGGACCAAGATGGAAGCCATCATCACACACACACAGAGAGGTTCCACAAATACAACCAAAAAACAACAAACACAACATATCACCAGCCACTACATGCAGCCAGATATGCATTTCAACAAACATGGTGGTAGAGGACACCAGGCCTCTCAATGCACAACTGCACACCCAGATAGCATTGTCAACTATAGTGTGCACACACCGAAGAAAATGAAACTGTGACAGCAACCAAAGTGTGAAAGTCAGTAACACATGTAGATGGAACTCAGAGTACAACCATGCACACCACTACATGCCATCTGACAGTAGCAGTGGTCCAGACCACCTAGGACCAAATTAAGGCAAACTTAAGCATGGCTGGAAGTGCAAATACAGATATGTTCACACACATTGAAAAGGTATGCATTAGACTACAATGTTCACTCAATGTGCATATAAAACCGCTGCAAGGGCTCAACAAGTGACATATACGCTTAACTGGATGACACATGATTGATCAATAACTGGATGCCAACATGAACCTGTCAATGAAAAATATGTAAATTGTGCATGTCATGTTTTGACAACTCCCAATATGGACAAGTAATGCATGTACCGCAACAGATTTCAATGCATCATTAGATGTCGGTGACTGCAAATTTGAACAGTGAACAACTGCTGGATGTACAAACAGTTGATGTAACACTGCTAACACAAACTTTGCTGGGTGCAACACAATGGCCATTCCTCATCTCACCCACAGGTGACCAAGAACTCTATGCAGAGGACGACACCACAAACCTGCCGAGCCAGTCCCCACCCCCGGGACAGAGACTCCTGGATGAAGACTCCCTGGATTCCTTGGATGAGGAGCTCCAAGCCAGCCCATCTGGTGTGCCAGCCCACAACCAGTCCCAGGCACCCATTGTCCCCACAACAACATCAGCTGCAACTCATGTACCTCCACAGACACCTGCTGTCACGGCCTGTGTGGTGACCACTACCACCACCACCACCACCACCATAGCTGCCGGTAACACCCTCCCTGACCCAGGGGGTGACCAGCCCACAACATCGACTGCGGAGGCCAGGGTGTGGATGCAGTGGGCCAATCTGAGGACCGGACAGGCCCGTGGCAGCAGTGCAGGTTTGAGGGACAGGGTCATGCAGAGGGGAACTGATCCTGGGACCGAAGCCCTGGCACACATTGACAGAATCCTTGGGGCATACGAACAGGCCCAGGGACGAACGGGCCGGTCTGAGGAAGATTCTCGGGAGCTCCTCCTGCTGATGAGGTCCATGGACACCCGCATGGGACAAATTGTGGACCTCTTTGGGCAGCTCGTGGCGGTTCTGAGGGACAGGCCAGCACAACATCCTACCCCTCCGCCTCCCCCTGAGGGGCAGCAGGGTGACACCGCATCATCCTCCCCTGCGTCCACAGGGGGGGTGAGTCCTCAGACACCACTACCCCTGCAGCAGTGGCCCCTCCACTCAAGCGCAAAAGGGGCCGTCCAAGGAAAGGCCAGGAGGACTCACATGCCAAAGCACCTGCCAAACGCAAGTCCCAGAGCCAGCCATGATGTCAAACCACTGCACCACTGCATTTACCTGTTGGACAATCCTTCCCCACACTGCCATGTGAATGGCATCCATCTGTTGGACTGGGTCTCCACATCATTGTGGGGACTACTCAAGTATCTCATGTACCATGACTGTCAACTCACTTCTCAAATTCACCACCCTGTACATTTTGTCAACCCTCACATGTCACAATTGTAAATAAATACACCTTACACACATGTTGTTGTGTCTGCTCCGTCTTAAATACAGGATGTGCAACCTTCAATGTGTAGGACATGGTCCAGGGGAATGGAATGTAGGTAGGCAAGGAGATGCTGATGGGACCTAGGGAAAACAGCAGAACAAGAGTCACTTGTATGGGTGTGGCATCGCACACATTACACAACACTTGTCAACAAGGTACACAAACCCGAAAACATCACACAGGGCAACAGTCACCAAAGAGACATCCTGTATCTATATCACACTACCCAATCACACACACATTGGCATTCGGCAATGAGTCAACACAAGGCTGCAGTCACCAAGCTCACATACACCCTCACAGCATCTCCAACACCATCAGACCATTTTGTCCCTCCTACATCATCATTCACCTTCACGTGAAGTAGCGGGTGATGAGCTGTTGCCGCATGTCGAGACCTTCATCCTCTCCACTGCCCTCGTCACTTGATCCGGGTTGGTTTGCAGGTGGGGGCCTTGGCTGCTCATCATCATCATCCTGGATCAGGGGTATTGCCTTGCGAATGGCCAGATTGTGGAGCATGCAGCATGCCACCACAATCTGACACACCTTCCTTGGCGTCTACATCAGGGCACCTCCAGTACGGTCCAGGCAGCGAAATCTTGACTTGAGGAGTCCAAATGTACGTTCTATCACACGCCGTGTCCTCCCATTGGCATCATTATATCGCACATCAGCTGGTGTGGTGGGATTCCGCAATGGGCTCAGCAACCATGGGCGGTTAGGATATGCCGAGTCACCTGGGTGTGAGAAACACAGATTAACCTTGCAGTCCCACAATGCCACACAACAGCATGTCACACACACCACTCTAATCCACTATGCATACTCACCCACAAGCCATGCACGCTCAGGAAGCAGATTGGCCATCAGCTGAGGAACAATGCTGCTGCGCAAGATGTGGGCATCATGGGCTGAGCCGGGAAACTTGGCACACACGTGTGATATGATCATGTCCGCCAGGCACACCACTTGAACATTCACCGAGTGTGAATGCTTCCTATTGCGGTACACATGTTCACGTGCCTGTGGTGGCACAAGCCCAACATGTGTACAATCAAATGCACCAATGACATGGGGGATATGTCCAAGGGCATAGAAATCACCCTTCACAGCCACCAACTCAGGCCCCCTGGGGAAATGAATATATCTGTCTTTGTAGAGCATCATAGCTGACAGTACATCCCTCAGCACCATGCTGAACATCGGTTGTGACATCCCGCCTGCGCTTGCAACCGTGTGCTGGAATGAGCCTGTCGCTAAGAAATGCAGGCATGCCATCACCTTAGATGTTGCGGTGAAAGCTGTTGGATATGTCCGACGTGGCTGCAGGTGGGGCTCCAACATGCCACATAGGGTCTGCAGGGGTTGTCGGTCCAGCCTGAATTTGCGGATTATCTCCTCATCCTCCATGTCTGCAAGCACTGTGAAAGGACGATGGATATTGGGCCTCCTCCTCCTCCTCCTAGGACAGATGGAAGTGCACAGATGTCAATGCAAAACACCATGACATGTGCATGACAGTCCATTGTTCAAAGACACATTCCCAAGTGTTACACACTGCACCATTGACCGACAGAGCACATCACAAGTGGGTGCACATCACGCACACTACTTGTACACCTGTCCCCTTACCCGCAGCAATTACCTGTGCACCCCTCCGGCTCATTGGCATGCACAGTGTGACATGCTAACAGATGTGTGGGCACACCTGTGAGTATGACCCCCAGCATATGTTCCAAATTGCAATACTACCATAACACACCATGTTGTTGTCCCTGATAAACCTCTCAACACAGGTTGCACATGGCACACATCAACTACACACTGACCACCGGCTGAGCGTGGTGGACACGTGTGTGCAGGTGCAGTACACAATGTGACAGTCGGTGATGCCCCTAGTCCAGACAATGACACAGCATTGTGCATTACATTGCACCCACAGACAATGACCATCATCTACATATGCTATGCAACACGAAAACTGGACAGTCTACATGTCACTACACAGCACATGTGACATGTGCAAGTGTATGTGCCCATGCAATGTATCGCAGACCCATATATGTGATGTGTAGGTGACATGGAGTGACATGTTCCATTTGAGCATTTGCCCTCATGAGGGTCTTTCAATGTGGGAGACACTGGGCACTGTACATGTTGGCCTATGCATTCAGCTGGATGACACCATAGGTGCATCAAAGGTACTCCACAAGTCCATTCACGGTCACTATAGGCACTGTATGGCACCCATTTCGCGGTGCCTACCGCCTGGCCCCTGCGGACTGTGAGCACCAATGCCCCAGACACAATCGCGGTAGTCACCGCCACAATAGTATGTGTAAATGGCGGTTAGCATGCACCGCTACCCAACTCACAGTCACCATAGGCACTGTATGGCACCCATTTCGCGGTGCCTACCGCCTGGCCCCTGCGGACTGTGAGCGCCAATGCCCCAGACACAATTGCGTTAGTCACCGCCAAAATAGTATGTGTAAATGGCGGTTAGCATGCACCGCTACCCAACTCACAGTCACCATAGGCACTGTATGGCACCCATTTCGCGGTGCCTACTGCCTGGCACCTGCAGTGTGTCACCGCCATGGACCATGCCCTTGCAGCCAATGGGAAGCACCCTCATGGTAGCCTGATGCGATTTTGAAAGTCGCGGTAGGCGTGCTCCGCCACAGCGGAGCCAATCACTGGAAGCATTCGAAAGATGCATCACCGCGGTAGCGCGCGCCTGGCCCCTGCGGTGTGTCACCGCCATGGACCATGCCCTTGCAGCCAATGGGAAGCACCATCATGGTAGCCGGATGCGATTTTGAAACTCGCGGTAGGCGTGCACCGCCACCACGGAGGCGGACATTGGATGATTTTGAATGAGGCAGACCTGGTACACCAATTGCAGCGCCCTGGGACCACTGACACAGCCCCAGGGGCCAATATATGTGTGGGAGGGTGCCACACATTTCCACAGCTACCAGGGACTGCTGCCTGACACCCCTCACCTGCTGCTGCTGCCTCCAGGGACTGCTGACTGCCACCCTCCACCTGCTGCTGCTGCCTCCAGGGACTGCTGTCTGCCACCCTCCACCTGCTGCTGCTGCCTCCAGGGACTGCTGTCTGCCACCCTCCACCTGCTGCTGCTGCCACCTGTCCATTGTGATGTCGAGGACTCAGAAGATCCGTGCCAGTCCCTTCACCAGCGAGGAGCTTGAGGTCCTGGTAGACGGGGTACTTGCACAGTACCCAAGGCTTTATGGTGCCCCTAATGTTGTGGTAAGTCTCCAAGACTGTGAGTGAGAGTGCAGGGTGCAGGGTGGCCACACGTGGGGTGGAGGTGCTTCTGTATGTGTCAGTGGGTGTGTGGCTCTGACATGCACTGCCTTGCATGCTTACTTCAGCGGGAAGGGCTTTGTGTGCTCTTTCACACGTTTCCCTGCATGCACATCCTGAGTTGAGGGAAATGTGTTGTAGTGTCAGCCATACAGTGCAGCAGCATTTTGGTGATGCAGGAGTCAGGCCAGTGATTGCTTGTGTGAATGGCTGTGTTGCTCCCAATTTTCCCTCTCAGTGTCAGCCCACCTGGCCTGCACAGTCCCCGCAGAATGGCACATGTACACATCACTGCATGTACAGTGTGTTCCATGTGTTGTTTGTTCACGCCTCTTCATCTGAGTCCCATCTCAGCCCTGTAGATTGCACAAGAGCAGCCGTGTGAGAAGGGTGCGTGTATGACAGTTGTTGTCACTCTATGTGGGTTCCAAGACACAGTGAGTCTTCCACAGGGCTAGGACACTTAGGTCTGCGCAGTGTCGGACACAGTGAGTCCCACAACACTACCCATGTGTTACTATCTTATCTATGTCTAGTTGCAGGTGACTATGGACAGTAGATGTGGGCAGACTACACGTTGCTTGCTGTGTTGGTATCCTGCATGTGAATGGGATGTGGAGGTACTGTGTCCACCATCCCACATGCATGCATGTACGGCTGATTGTCCAATGACATTGTACCATGTTCAAAGCATTTTTGCATCTGTTACAGTTGTTGCTGGAGTTAGGGATGAGTCACTGTCGTGCTACTGCATTTCCTTTGTGTTGGCATTGTACACTGTGTCACTGATGTTTTACCCCTCTTGTCTCCCATGCCTGCAGCTGAAGGTCCACCAGCGTAAAGCCGTGTGGAGGGCCATTGCCTCCAGAGTGCGAGATCTGGGTGTGTCAAACCGAAGGCGCACCCACTGTCATAAGAGGTGGGACGACATCTGCCGGCTGAGCAAGAACGTGGCCGAGATTACGCTGGGGCTGCTCCCTCGGACTGGCAGGTTGTCTAGGTGCAGCATGACACCACTAATGGCCCGCATCCTGGCTGTCACACAACCTGAGCTGGACAGGCAATTGAAGGAGCATCAGCAGCAAGCTAGGGGTGAGTATGTGTTGCAGGCTGCCTTTGGCTGGGGGTGGGTGCATGTATCCACAGACTGTGCAAATTGTCAGATATGTGACGTTGGTAGTGTGGTGCAATGTTTTGTCAGTGGCCTCTGTGCTGGGTGTATCCGCCATGCATTTGCCCTACCTGTGCTTCATGAAGTCATGTTAGCACTGTGCATCTCTCTTGCATTTGGAGTTGTGGCCTTGTTCACATGGATGGAATTGGCAGTGTGCCTATTCTGAGTGTGTTTCAATGAATGCGTGCAATGCCTGACCTCAGATTTCTGCCGCTCAGTCACCTGAGGCCAATGTGGAACAGTACTTGTGCCCGTGAACACGACATGGTGGATGGCATGAGCACAGGGCCATTGTGGAATGTTATGTTGTGGTCTGCGTCTGTGTGGTCCCCTACCGCTCCATCCATGTAGATAATTGGCACCATGTTGTGGTGTTCATCCTTGCCCCATCAGGACAGTGTGTGTGCACAGGGCATTTTGTGGATGTGTCTGAAGTGAGCCACCGGCAGTATGGTGTGCTGTGTGAGTCACATGGATCACTCATGGCTGGATTTGTGTTTGACATGCACCGTTAGCTTGATAATTGGGGTGGCAAGATATATATTTTCACAGGGTGTCATGCAACGTGGTGTACTAATCTTCTGTAATGCAGATTTGCTTGCACATGTTACTTCTGTTGATGGCACTCAACTAACAGTACATCTCTCTCCCATGCAGCATCTCCCGTGTGCACAGGGGGACAGGGGACGGACACCAGTGGTGAGGCATCCAGTACAACAGCCGCACCGGAGCAGACTGACACAGATGTGACCAGCGCCGAGGAGGAGGACAGGAGTCTGCTAGAGGATTCACAGCCGGAGACACAAAGCTCTACATCATCAGACGCCAGCGGTGACGCATCCATGTTGGGGGGTACAGGTAACGGGGACTCAGCCTCCTCTTTGGCCACACAGCGTCCAGTGTCCAGCCTCCCTTCAACCTCCACTGGTGCTGCCCGTGTCGGCACGGTTAGGAAGAGAAGAGTCACCTTCACCACAGGCACTGCTGCCCCAGCCCATGTGAGCCCTGCTGCCCTCAGTGCTGAGTCAGTCGAGCTCTTGCGCCAGCTGTGTGTGGGGCAGACAGCACTTCTCAATGCCTTCCAAGACCACGACAAAAAGTTGGGGCAGGTGCTAGCTTTCAAGGAGGGCATACATTCCGACGTGGGTGGGCTCCACCGGACTGTGCAGTCCTTATCCTCAACTGTGAGAGCAGCCCTGCAACAGGCACATAGTCAGAGTGCGGCTCCCATCCCTTTGTCCGGCCCTGTGTCACTGTGCACCTCTGACGACAGTGACAATGCTAAACAGACCCCAAAGTCCCGATACAGCACCCGCAGCAAACAGGAGCAGCAGCAGCCCAGGCAGACTAGGGCGCAGACACCATCACCACATAAGAGTAAGGCCACCCCAGAGCGCAGGGAGAAAAGTCTGTCAGGCGACAGCAAGGGCCACAAAGCAAAGAAGCAAGCCTCAGGGTCACAGGCCTCACTGTCCTCCCCCGCCAAAGACTCCCCTGTCCCAAAGCCAGCTCACAGAGGCAAGATGAACGTTTCTGCACCCACTGACAAGGTGTTGCCTGCAAACATTACACAGGATGAGGGCCCCATGGGTGATCCACCCTTGACCTCCACTCCCATCCCACCCCTGTGAAGCCAGCACGGGAGGACACTGTAGGGGGCAAACCGAGTACACAGGGGAAGGCAAGGCGGCGGAAAGCCCCCGGCAAGTGCACAGCAGGATCCAGCACGTCCCCAGAGGGAGGGTCACCATCCGCACCAGAAGCAGCTTTGGTGGTGGGGTCACCTGTTGTGTCCACACCAGTTCCCATTAATACCCAGACAGGGAAGCCTTTCAGGATCCCCAAGAAGTGGAAAGGCACCCCTCCACAATCTCCTGCACACACTGTGTCTCAGCAGAGCATGAGTCCACCTCCCCGTGCCACTACCCCACCTGGTCCAAGCAGCCCCCCAGCTTCCCACAGCAGAGATGGCTATTCAACAGTTGTTCCTCTCACTGCCCAGGGCAGCCCTCCAACTGACCCCAGCACACAGTCAGCTCCAAGCCAAACAGACAGACCCATCTGAGTGGTGGTCACCCTCACACACCTGTGTATCCACGGCAGTGCCTGTGGTGGCCATTGTCAGCCCCATGACTCAGTGGCTGGGCATGGCATGGTACAGTTGCACACATTCCCTGTGCAGCTTCTGATGTCCTACTGTGCACATTGTAGTGGCTCCTGGCCTTGTTCACTGCTGTTTGCTCCCTGCCTGTGCAGCTTGTCATGGACTTCATCTGCACATTGGACTGGCCACTGGCCTTGTGATTCAGTGCTGTTTGCTCCCTGCCTGTGCAGCTTCTGATGTCCCTACTGTGCACATTGTAGTGGCTCCTGGCCTTGTTCACTGCTGTTTGCTCCCTGCCTGTGCAGCTTGTCATGGACTTCATCTGCACATTGGACTGGCCACTGGCCTTGTGATTCAGTGCTGTTTGCTCCCTGCCTGTGCAGCTTCTGATGTCCCTACTGTGCACATTGTAGTGGCTCCTGGCCTTGTTCACTGCTGTTTGCTCCCTGCCTGTGCAGCTTGTCATGGACTTCATCTGCACATTGGACTGGCCACTGGCCTTGTGATTCAGTGCTGTTTGCTCCCTGCCTGTGCAGCTTCTGATGTCCCTACTGTGCACATTGTAGTGGCTCCTGGCCTTGTTCACTGCTGTTTGCTCCCTGCCTGTGCAGCTTGTCATGGACTTCATCTGCACATTGGACTGGCCACTGGCCTTGTGATTCAGTGCTGTTTGCTCCCTGCCTGTGCAGCTTCT
Source organism: Calotriton arnoldi (assembly GCA_963921515.1). Lineage (NCBI taxonomy): Eukaryota > Metazoa > Chordata > Amphibia > Caudata > Salamandridae > Calotriton > Calotriton arnoldi. Next base: position 168,259 of record CAWUFW010003270.1, read on the forward strand.
GATGTCCCTACTGTGCACATTGTAGTGGCTCCTGGCCTTGTTCACTGCTGTTTGCTCCCTGCCTGTGCAGCTTGTCATGGACTTCATCTGCACATTGGACTGGCCACTGGCCTTGTGATTCAGTGCTGTTTGCTCCCTGCCTGTGCAGCTTCTGATGTCCCTACTGTGCACATTGTAGTGGATCCTGGCCTTGTTCACTGCTGTTTGCTCCCTGCCTGTGCAGCTTGTCATGGACTTCATCTGCACATTGGACTGGCCACTGGCCTTGTGATTCAGTGCTGTTTGCTCCCTGCCTGTGCAGCTTCTGATGTCCCTGCTCTGCACATTGTAGTGGCTCCTGGCCTTGTGCACTGCTGTTTGCTCCCTGCCTGTGCAGCTTCTGATGTCCCTACTGTGCACATTGTAGTGGCTCCTGGCCTTGTTCACTGCTGTTTGCTCCCTGCCTGTGCAGCTTCTGATGTCCCTTCTCTGCACATTGTACTGGCCTTGTTGTGCACTGCTGTTTGCCCCCTGCCTGTGAAGCTTGTCATGGACTTCATCTGCACATTGTACTGGCTCCTGGCCTTGTTCACTGCTGTTTGCTCCCTGCCTGTGCAGCTTGTCATGGACTTCATCTGCACATTGTACTGGCTCCTGGCCTTGTTCACTGCTGTTTGCTCCCTACCTGTGCAGCTTCTGATGTCCCTGCTCTGCACATTGTACTGGCCTTGTTGTTCACTGCTGTTTGCTCCCTGCCTGTGCAGCTTCTGATGTCCCTAATGTGCACATTGTACTGGCTTCTGGCCTTGTTCACTGCTGTTTGCTCCCTGCCTGTGCAGCTTGTCATGGACTTCATCTGCACATTGTACTGGCTCCTGGCCTTGTTCACTGCTGTTTGCTCCCTGCCTGTGCAGCTTCTGATGTCCCTGCTCTGCACATTGTACTGGCCTTGTTGTTCACTGCTGTTTGCCCCCTGCCTGTGCAGCTTGTCATGGACTTCATCTGCACATTGTACTGGCTCCTGGCCTTGTTCACTGCTGTTTGCTCCCTGCCTGTGCAGCTTGTCATGGACTTCATCTGCACATTGTACTGGCTCCTGGCCTTGTTCACTGCTGTTTGCTCCCTACCTGTGCAGCTTCTGATGTCCCTGCTCTGCACATTGTACTGGCCTTGTTGTTCACTGCTGTTTGCTCCCTGCCTGTGCAGCTTTCTGATGTCCCTACTGTGCACATTGTACTGGCTCCTGGCCTTGTTCACTGCTGTTTGCTCCCTGCCTGTGCAGCTTGTCATGGACTTCATCTGCACATTGTACTGGCTCCTGGCCTTGTTCACTGCTGTTTGCTCCCTACCTGTGCAGCTTGTGATGTCCCTGCTCTGCACATTGTACTGGCCTTGTTGTTCACTGCTGTTTGCTCCCTGCCTGTGCAGCTTCTGATGTCCCTACTGTGCACATTGTAGTGGCTCCTGGCCTTGTTCACTGCTGTTTGCTCCCTGCCTGTGCAGCTTGTCATGGACTTCATCTGCACATTGTACTGGCTCCTGGCCTTGTTCACTGCTGTTTGCTCCCTGCCTGTGCAGCTTCTGATGTCCCTGCTCTGCACATTGTACTGGCCTTGTTGTTCACTGCTGTTTGCCCCCTGCCTGTGCAGCTTGTCATGGACTTCATCTGCACATTGTACTGGCTCCTGGCCTTGTTCACTGCTGTTTGCTCCCTGCCTGTGCAGCTTGTCATGGACTTCATCTGCACATTGTACTGGCTCCTGGCCTTGTTCACTGCTGTTTGCTCCCTACCTGTGCAGCTTCTGATGTCCCTGCTCTGCACATTGTACTGGCCTTGTTGTTCACTGCTGTTTGCTCCCTGCCTGTGCAGCTTCTGATGTCCCTACTGTGCACATTGTACTGGCTCCTGGCCTTGTTCACTGCTGTTTGCTCCCTGCCTGTGCAGCTTGTCATGGACTTCATCTGCACATTGTACTGGCTCCTGGCCTTGTTCACTGCTGTTTGCTCCCTACCTGTGCAGCTTGTGATGTCCCTGCTCTGCACATTGTACTGGCCTTGTTGTTCACTGCTGTTTGCTCCCTGCCTGTGCAGCTTCTGATGTCCCTACTGTGCACATTGTAGTGGCTCCTGGCCTTGTTCACTGCTGTTTGCTCCCTGCCTGTGCAGCTTGTCATGGACTTCATCTGCACATTGGACTGGCCACTGGCCTTGTGATTCAGTGCTGTTTGCTCCCTGCCTGTGCAACTTCTGATGTCCCTACTGTGCACATTGTAGTGGCTCCTGGCCTTGTGCACTGCTGTTTGCTCCCTGCCTGTGCAGCTTCTGATGTCCCTACTGTGCACATTGTAGTGGCTCCTGGCCTTGTGCACTGCTGTTTGCTCCCTGCCTGTGCAGCTTCTGATGTCCCTACTGTGCACATTGTAGTGGCTCCTGGCCTTGTTCACTGCTGTTTGCTCCCTGCCTGTGCAGCTTGTCATGGACTTCATCTGCACATTGGACTGGCCACTGGCCTTGTGATTCAGTGCTGTTTGCTCCCTGCCTGTGCAGCTTCTGATGTCCCTGCTCTGCACATTGTACTGGCTCCTGGCCTTGTTCACTGCTGTTTGCTCCCTGCCTGTGTAGCTTCTGATGTCCCTGCTCTGCACATTGTACTGGCCTTGTTGTTCACTGCTGTTTGCTCCCTGCCTGTGCAGCTTCTGATGTCCCTGCTCTGCACATTGTACTGGTCTTGTTGTTCACTGCTGTTTGCCCCCTGCCTGTGCAGCTTCTCATGTAAATGCTGTGCATATTGAAATGGCCACTGGCCTTGCTGTTGCCCACATTTGTTGTCTCACTATGCAAAATGTGAATAAACACAGTTGGTCCTGTTGTGAGTTGTGTCAGTGTCCTTCCTGGATAAAGTTGTTTCTGTGTGTGCATGGTTTACTGTGTCACATGCTCAGTATGCCACTTCCACATTGCCAATGGGTTGTCTCACATTTCAATTTTTTGGCAGGGGTGGAAGGGACTTCATTTCTACCTGACTCTGAGACTTATGGGTGCAGTGCAGGTGGTTGGCAATGACATCCTGTTGTCATCATCCTTCTTTGCTCATGTTATCTATGTTGGACACATATCATGTTTGAGGGCAATGGCAGCACAGGGTGGGAGTTTGGGCACAGGCTTACAGGCATGCAGGCCAGGGTCATGGTGTCTGTGTGAGCTTCCTTTCTGTGTGGCAAGCAGTGTCGGTGTATGTACATCTTGTGGTGAGGAGTCATCCAGGTCCCATGGCTTACTTCTAATGTGTGCACTTGGGTGGTGGAGAGGTGTATGGTGTGAGGGGGGTGACTTTGTCGTGCCTGTTGATGTGTGTGCACCTGCATTGTCAACTACTCCCATGTGTCACCCTGGAGTGGTGTGCCTGTATGTGCCTGTATGTGTACTTGTTCAGCCCTGGGGTTGTGTTGTGTGCACATGTCAGTATTGTGTGGTGCTGTTGTGAGAGGAGGTATGTGTGACATATCCTACTTGTGCTTGGCAGTCATGTGGTGTGTCACTGGGCCCTGTGTGTTGTGGTGCAGACATTCTCTTGTCCAGTAGTTGGATGCCTATGTGTGGCTGGTCATTGTTTGAGTTCAGGGCCTTCCTTTCCTCCCTGTGCCTATACACGGGTGGCCTTGCTGTCTCCCTGAGTAGTTGCATTGCGGTGGGCGTGGTTTGTGTTGGCTCACTGTGGCAACCATGTGTGCTGTGGTGGGCTGTGTGTGTTCTCACATGCCTCTTGTCTAACATCTGCTTCACACATACTTGCTGGTTGTGTCTCTGCCCTCCCATTTGTGTGCACCTCACTTTGGCTGTTCTATATGTTGTCCTCCATTACTGCTGGCATGTGGTGTGTGTATGTGGCTGTGAGTCAGGGTGGTGTGTGTGTGTGTGTGACTTGTCAGATAGTGTGTGCAGTGGAGTGTTTGCTCCTCATCTGTGTGTTTGTATATTTTGTGCCTGGCCTCAGTGTTGTTGCCTTGTGTGTGCTGTTGTTGTTGTGGTATGTGTGTTGGCTGTGGCCTGTGCCTCTGTGCTATGTGTTCCTGTGCAAAGGGTCTTGTTGTGGCTGTTCATGCAGTTGTTGGGATGTGGGGCATGGTGTGGGTTCAGTTGTGTGGTTGTTGTGCAGGAGTGGCACTTGAGAGGCACATGTGGTGTCCCTTGAGGGAGTGGGCTAGTGTGTTGTGGCTTAAGATGTGGGTCTGTGCTATTTGTACAGTGCCCATGTCAGGCGCTGGCTCTGGGCTCTGGGTTGTGTGCATGTTTTCCTGCGCCCCTACCGCGGCGGTGACGTGACCGGGCTATTTGTTTGCTGATCGCGGAACATGGGTGAGCAGTATGTAGCGAGGGGTTTTTGTATTAGGTGGGACATGTGTGTGTGCAGTGCTGGCTGTGTGCCTGTCCCCACAGGGGTGTGTGGTGTGCCCATGCTACGTTTTTCGACCCTTGACCTGTGTATTGTGTTGCTTGCACTGTTGTGTCTGTACGTACCTGCGGAGGCGTCCGCGGCCGTAGATAGCTTGCAGGTGGTGTATTATGTACAGCACCGGGATGGCGTGTAGGGCTGGATCAATCGCGGTGTGTTCCGGGGGTCTCTTTTCTGTCTCCGCTGTGGTGTCTCCGCCGTCTGTAGCTGTGCGGTTTCTCCGTCGCGGTGTGCTGCCCTGTTTCCGGCATCGTAATATCTTCTGCGTACGGGACGTCATTCCGCACGGCGGTGTGTGCTCATTGGCTCACACCGCCGCGGTGGCGGGGGCACTTTGATGGCGGTCGGCGTTGCACCGCGGCGGATGGGAAAAGGGCTATATGTAGGCATCCTAATATGGCGGGCTTGAGGACCGCTGCCGGAGCGCGGTAAATGGCGTTTTCTCCCACCGCCAGCATCGCGGAGGTGCATCCGCCAGTCATCGTAATGGACCCCTTAGTTTGGTTCAAGGGGGGAAAACCTATACTGGGGATGAGTAGGCAGGAGGGGCAGATGAGGAGAGTGGTTTCTATTGCCTTTTACTGCTACTATTTGAAGCACTGTTGTATCTATGCTCTATCATTTGACTGGTTAATAAAGTAATTTCAGAAAACGGAGGTGAAACCATTTCATTTTATTTAATTGCTTTCTGATCGGATGAAAGATGTATTTTTCTTGAACTCTGGAGAAAGCTGAAGCAAGGCTATAAAGTACCTGTTGTTTACACAGAGCAAAATTAGCTCTGGGGCAAGTTCTGAACATTTCTTTGTATTTGGATTACTTATTGGTGGTGTCTTTGTTTGATTTCAGTGGCAATGAATGAAGATTTAACTGTTCATTGCCATTGAAAAGTTTAGTATGTTTCTGTTGCCCCACCCTCTGTGCTAGGTTTATGTGTTAACATGTTATGAATTTCTAAACAGAACAAATATTATGAATTATACAGACCTTACATTTGTTATTTCGTTTTTAGGAGCATTATTAAAACAACATCAGATGGCAGGGGAATCCATACCGAGCTATATTAGACATTCTGCAAGGTATTTATTTTAAATAAGACTGAATTGCTATACACTTTCTTTTGAATATTCAGGGCTCAATTATGATGTCGGTTGGAGTTGCCTCCGACCGACACCGTCGCGGTCTCAGGTCCTGACCCAGCAATCACAATGCGACCGCACATGGTGCAGTTGCATACTCCCATTTCTCAATGGGAGCTGTGCTACGGCGTAAACCAGCTGTAGCACAAGCTCCCATTGAGAAATGGGAGATTCTGTTAATCCCTGCACCCTGTGGCAGGCCCCTCAAGGTACCAACCGAAGGCCGCAGGGAGAAGGGGGCCGTGGAGGAGTGGGGGCCCTGCTAGGGGTTCCCAAACTCACTTTCTGACATGGAAAGCCCTGCATGGAAAGCCTGTCAGAAACTGAGCATCACAATCCTAACGGCAGAAATGCCGTCCATAGGAATTACGTGCCAGTCTCGGACAGGCCGACGGGCTCCTTGAGCCAGTCGGAATCCAGCCGGAATGATTGGCCGGTTTCAGTTTTAACCGCACACATTGCAGAGGTCGGAACTGAAAGTGCGATGAGGCTTGGAAAGCCTACGACCTGCAGTCGGAGACTTTCCGAAGCCTCCCCATCACTCCCCATCTTCACGAGGGACCTCAAAACATGGCTCTTCGATAGACCTCCTCCTTGATGGACAGGATCCTGCACCTCCCCTCCACCCCTGCGCCTTGAGACCCTTACGGGTGAGTAGTCGCGCTTAACAAACCCGTGATTGATTGACCCTAAATCGGACTATTATTAGGAAGCTTGCATTCTTCTATGTATATGTCACAGCTTCCAAAGTGTTAGTCAGTAAAGTGTCCCCTATGAGCCACAATCAGATGCATATCAGAATCCAGGACATATGTTTCTCTTTTCCCCTGCCCCCATTTCCCCCTGGGGTGTCCTTTTGTTCATTTGTGTCTTGTGAGTGAACTGCAGATGATACAGGTAGGAGAGTGAGGGCATTTATGTTTTGTGTGATATTAGCTATAACTAAAAATTATTCTAGAGTATCTGGTTATAATTTAAATATAAACAAGACAGAATTCTACCCCTTAAATATACATTGTGCACTGGATATGATTAGACATTATGACATTATATCATGTCAAATTCAATTGAATACTTTGGAATACTGTTTGCAAAAAACTGTACACTGGTCCTCTCTTAATTTTTAATTTGTAGGGAAGAATTCTAGCTATTAAAATTGTTGTTGTACCACACTGCAAATATTATATTTATTGTCTGTGTTAGCATTGTGTTTTGATATCTCATTCTATAAAAACATTACATAATATTATACCTAACTTTATCTGAAATAAAATAAATCCCAGAGTAAGTTTTTCAAAACATCAACACAATAATTATAATGGTGGTTTTTTATTGTATGACAAGAATATGTGTGGTTCCAAACTATTGACTTAACAATTGCTCCAGTAAGGATCGAAACTGAAGAACAATTGGTTAATCCTTTTCTACTGGTTAAAATCTTGACCATATCCATGGACAAAATCATACTTAAAAAATTCCCCAATTATGAGGTCAGAAAAAATCCCTCTTGCTCTTTGATAATTTATATTTCACCGGCATGAAGCATATTAAAAAAGCCTCATTATAATTAAATCCGACCATCAATCTAAGACAGAGGGGTCGATTCCGATCCCGGTCGGAGGCGCACCTAACACCATTCACCCGGGAAAAAAACCAGGCGAATGCGTGTTTCCCGACCGATTCGTACATACGTCCGAACGAGCAAGTACGATGCGCATAACTGCCCAGATGCCGACCCAGTCGCACTCACCCAATCCAGCTCCTGTTCTCCGACCGAGCCTGATACGGAAACGCAGAATCGAGTCGCACGGAAGCCAAAATGCAGCCCCGTCCGGCCGGACTAGTACGATGCGCACTCCGTACGCGCCGAACCCGTCGCTACGCACGCACGTCAAAGCATCCGGGAGAGGCGCACATAAGCTCCGATTCGTGCCACAAGACGATCCACGGCTACGAGACGAACACGCCAGCCACGAGTACGAGGCGAAGCAACGACAAAGACGAACAAGACGAACCAACCATGAATCCAATTGCGCAGATCCTACCAATACTCTACATCTATTACCGGAACTGAGTACGGACGCGTACGGCGCAGAAGGTAAGTCAGACACCCACCACACAAACAAACCACACGTACCCGACAGACAACACACACACACATAGGGATGCAGAAATTACTTGCAACAACAGCACCATAGGGGCGGGATGGCTATCACCAATGCCATATACACACATAGGGGCCTGGATGCCAACCACTAACACCACCTCTACCCATGGGGGGCTGGATGCCTACCACTACTACCACCCCTACTCAGGGGGGCTGGATGCCTGTCACCACTACCACCCCTACCCATGGGGGCTGGATGCCTACCACTACTACCACCCCTACCCATGGGGGCTGGATGCCTACCACTATCACCACCCCACCCATGGGGGGCTGGATGCCTACCACTACCACCACCCCTACCCATGGGGGCCTGGATGCCAATCACTAACACCACCTCTACCCATGGGGGGCTGGATGCCTACCACTACTACCACCCCTACTCAGGGGGGGCTGGATGCCTACCACTACCACCACCCCTACCCATGTGGGGCTGGATGCCTACCACTACTACAACCCCTACCATGGGGGCTTGATGCCTACCACTACCACCACCCCTACTCAGGGGGCTGGATGCCTACCACTACCACCACCCCTACTCAGGGGGCTGGATACCTGTCACTACTACCACCCCTACCCATGGGGGGCTGGATGCCTACCACTACTACCACCCCTACCCATGGGGGGCTGGATGCCTACCACTACCACCACCCCTACTCAGGGGGCTGGATGCCTGTCACTACCACCACCCCTACCCATGGGGGCTGGATGCCTACCGCTACCACCACCCCTACTCAGGGGGGCTGGATGCCTGTCACTACCACCACCCCTACCCATGGGGGCTGGATGCCTACCACTACCACCACCCCTACCCATGGGGGCCTGGATGCCAACAATAACACCACCTCTACCCATGGGGGGCTGGATGCCTACCACTACTACCACCCCTACTCAGGGGGGGCTGGATGCCTACCACTACTACCACCCCTACTCAGGGGGGGCTGGATGCCTGTCACCACTACCACCCCTACCCATGGGGGGCCGGATGCCTACCACTACTACCACCCCTACCCATGGGGGGCTGGATGCCTACCACTACCACCACCCCTACCCATGGGGGGCTGGATGCCTACCACTACCACCACCCCTACTCAGGGGGGGCTGGATGCCTGTCACTACCACCACCCCTACCCATGGGGGGCTGGATGCCTACCACTACTACCACCCCTACCCATGGGGGGCTTGATGCCTACCACTACCACCACCCCTACTCAGGGGGGGCTGGATGCCTACCACTACCCCCACCCCTACTCAGGGGGGGCTGGATGCCTGTCACTACTACCACCCCTACCCATGGGGGGCTGGATGCCTACCACTACTACCACCCCTACCCATGGGGGGCTGGATGCCTACCACTACCACCACCCCTACCCATGGGGGGCTGGATGCCTACCACCACCCCTACTCAGGGGGGCTGGATGCCTGTCACTACCACCACCCCTACCCATGGGGGGCTGGATGCCTACCACTACCACCACCCCTACTCTGGGGGGGCTGGATGCCTGTCACTACCATCACCCCTACCCATGGGGGGCTGGATGCCTACCACTACCACCACCCCTACTCAGGGGGGGCTGGATGCCTACCACCACCCCTACTCAGGGGGGGCTGGATGCCTACCACTACTACCACCCCTACCCATGGGGGGCTGGATGCCTACCACTACCACCACCCCTACTCAGGGGGGGCTGGATGCCTGTCACTACTACCACCCCTACCCATGGGGGTTGGATGCCTACCACTACTACCACCCCTACCCATGGGGCGCCGGATGCCTACCACCCACACCACCCCTACTCATAGGATGGGTAATGCATGACACAACCAGCATACTCCAACATAAGGAATGTAAGACAAAAACAGCCTCCCAACACCATGACAAGCGTGTGTAGACTGTGTCAAATGCCTACAACACTGAACATGACATTGAACATACAATGTGACCCCCTATCACATGTGTCACACATAAATGTGTGTGGCCTCCACAATGCAAGCAGACCATGACCATTGTGGCAATGGGGTCTAACACCCCATCATCACAGTGACCAAAAGGTAAGTGTGGGGTCCATAGCTGAAGCACATTTTGAACATTTTGGCAATGGGGACTAAACCCCCATCATCACAGTGACCAAAAGGCAAGTGTGGGCTCCATAGCTGAAGCACATTCTGAACATTGTGGCAATGGGGTCTAAACCCCCATCATCACAGTGACCAAAAGGTAAGTGTGGGGTCCATAGCTGAAGCACATTTTGAACATTGTGGCAATGGGGACTAACCCCCATCATCACAGTGACCAAAAGGCAAGTGTGGGCTCCATAGCTGAAGCACATTCTGAACATTGTAGCAATGGGGTCTAAACCCCCATCATCACAGTGACCAAAAGGTAAGTGTGGGGTCCATAGCTGAAGCACATTTTGAACATTGTGCCAATGGGGACTAAACCCCCATCATCACAGTGACCAAAAGGCAAGTGTGGGCTCCATAGCTGAAGCACATTCTGAACATTGTGGCAATGGGGTCTAAACCCCCATCATCACAGTGATCAAAAGGTAAGTGTTGACATTGAAAAAGCTGCAACTGCCAAACTGCATGGATGATTCCTGGTCACAGAACAACAAACACATCAGTGGCAAAGTAGTGGTTGTGTCCCATAGCAACATAGATTGGGTGAGGCAAACAGTGCAGTGCAAAGAAGACATACCTTTGGCCATGTGCAGACAAACATCACCCATGGGGGCTGACACTGTCAACATTCATCAATGACACAATGACAGAAGTGACCATCATAATGCAGACCCACATATTTGCACCAATGGGCACACAAATGGAGATATCCTGTGGAGACTGTAGATGTGAGGTGAACAGATACCATACCATGGCAGCAATGGGACACACAAACCATGATCATCGTGCTGACTGATGACCTAGGATTCCCAGGGACAGCAGGGGGAACCCACTAAACAACATACAGCCAATGGCACACCGAAGATATGCCAATGCAGTGGTGCAGATGCACAAACACAAACAGGCAGCCCCACACTGCACATCAAACACAACAGGTAAGGGGGTGTGCCAGTGTCCCCAGGCAACCACACAACACATGAGGAGGCCTGAATACCAATTACACAGATGCGCATACAGTGCCACACAAAAGTAACTCATGGATCCAAATCCCCTATGTGGGCAATCAGGCATTGTTAGATGAGAGGGAGCACAAATCACACATGTCACACAAGCATGTAGGAACAGCAACTAACACAGCAAGACACAGACACACCACAGCACTACCCCCAGGGTCCCCACAATGTGGTGACCCTTGGCTGCATGAGAATCCCACTGTGATGACAAAGCTAGATGTCCTTCACACTGTGAACCACAGTCATGTGTCCTGAGAAACAAACTACCATCACACCTACACAAGCACAAATCAATCAGCACGGCCAGTCAGCCAAGGCCAACATGGAGGCAGGGGCATAGCCGGCCAACAACTCTCAACTGCACACACTCAACACCACACACCTCGACCTCCAACAATGTGCAGCAGTGAAGATCACATGCACTGGTGACATTGCACATGCACCCATGACAATCCCAGGGGTGGCGGTGGCAAGGGGAATCCTGACTGTGTCCCATCTGCGTTTGCCCACAAACTCAGCCCTGACATCAAACACACCTATGGGTGACACCCTGATGACCAGTAATGTGCCATGCACCCACATCCCAGAGAACCCAGGGAGAAGACTTTGGGGGAACATAGGTCAACTCAGCAAGCATCACAAACAGGAACATCACTAGGGATCCCAGCATGCCCAGCAACATGGAAGTGAACACACACAGACATGCTCACACAACACACACCTTGGGCTCAGGCAATGTCACAGAATTACACACTGCCATGAGGGGACCCCACTCCTGTGTGAGGAAAGCTGGCCCATACGTTGCTTCAGTAGGGCTCCATCATGTCAACAGAACACTTGGTCACACAGTCAACAATTAGCACCAAATGAAGGCTCCCGTCATATCAGCCTGGTCATGGGACTGTCACCGAAATCATCAGCACAGATCCAACACACATGTATAACAAGTTGCACTGATAAGACAGATGAGTCCTTCCCCATTGATGCCCAAACTTGCATGTCCAGTGGAGATGGCCACACGGTCAGGGAAGTAGACTAATTGAACAATGGCAAGCACAACAGATGTGCAGGGCTGTAAGCCACAGATGTTATATTGCCAATAAAACCTCGGAATTTCCATTGCCAAATCTTGGAAACATGACACCTTCATATGCTGCAAAGGATGACATGGATACACTACAGGATAGGACACATTCCCCGTGGACCACATGGGTTCCTGCACAGTAACACTTCATTTTCATGAGACCAAAAATCAGCATCACTGCAGCAAGGGCACGGTTAGCATCATCAACAACATGTACATCAGAAGCAAAACAACTAGAGAACATAAAGTTGCTTTATTCAGCATTTGGGTGAGAGAAGTGAAAGAAAATATATAACAAAGGCCAATGGCCAGTCCATAACATTAGTCCAAACAGGGTGACAGTGCCAGATGTCACCCTTCGCATGCCTGCACTGCTACACACCAGGGACAATCCCCTCTGAGGTGCATACGGGGGGCAGGCCAGGCACCCCAGGGACAGGATCAGGGCTCACCAGAAGGAGGCAGGGAAGGGGTGGTGGGTGCTGGAGAGTCACTGACAACTACAGTGGAGGCGTCTGACATGGGGTGTGCCGGCACAACTGGGGGGCATGACTCAGATGGTGTGGGTGCTGGCACGACTGCAGTGGGCCGTGCAGATGGAGTGGACAGGTTCCCCACTGCAGTGCCCAAGTCAGACGGGGTGGTAGTGGACTCCACTGCAGTGCCTATCTCCAGGGGAGGAGAATGGGGTTCAGGTAAGGTGGGCAGGACAGAGGGGGTGGACACCGTCTCCACAACAGTGGCACAGACATGCGCAGCGGGGGGTGTGGTGCTGGAAGAGCAAGTGGCAGGGGGAGAAGGCCGGATCATTTTGGGGATGGTGTATCTGTGGGTGGGGGAACCTGGGGCAGGGTGTGGTGGGGGCACCTGTGGAGTGGGGGCCTGAGGGATGGAGGAAGGAGACTTGGTGGTTGAGCTGCAGGGCGGCGGCGGGGTCTTGCTCTTCCGGGTCCGGGGGGACTTGCGGATGGGGGCCACAGTCTGTCTGCGCCTGGGGGAGGGTGTCCGGGGGCGAGGGGCACTCCCCTCTTTGTGGGTGGACTTCCTCTTCCCCGGTATGCTGGATCGGAGGGGAAGAGGCCGAGGTCACGGAGGAAGACCCGCTGTGTATGTGGGGTTGCAGGTGAGGCAAGGGAAGGGGTCTTGGAGGGAGAGGTATCGGAGGACTGCGGAGTGACTGTGGATGCGTGTGTGTGTGCCTGGGCCCCATCCCCTGTGAGTGTGGTTTCAGTCCCCTGACTGTGCGTGCGTGTGCGTCTGGATTCTGGTGTGTGTGTCTGTGTGCTGCTTGTGTCTGTGCTGGTGTGTGCCTGTGCCGGTCTGTGTGTGCTTGGGACAGGTAGGGGGCTGGGGAGTGTGGATGGGGCAGAGGTAGGAGGTGTGAGGAACTGTTGGAGGAGGGACACTGCTGCCATCAGGGAGGAGTCCATGGACCTATTGCTCCTCTGTAGGGCAGACATGCCCGATGAGATGCCCTCCATGAACGACACCAGCTGAGTCAACAGAGTGGTGTGGGCATGGAGGACACTCAGCATTGCTGTCTGCCCTACATGGAGCTGGCGAAGGAGGTACACAGACTCCTCACTCAGGGCAGCAGGGGACACAGGGGCAGGGGGTGCGGTGCCTGGCACGAAGGAGACATGCTCCCGAACACGGGAGCCTCCACGGACCTCTGGAATGGGAGCCGATGGGAGGGCGATGGTGGTGGTGGTGGTGGTGGTGGCAGGGACAGCAACACTAGCTGGGGTGTGGTGGCTGCTGACACCCACTTCCACAAGGGAGTCATCCTCCGAGCTGCTGTGGTCCTCAGCTGAGGTGGATGCTGCTGAGGACTCCTCGGTGTGGCTCCCCTCGCCCTCCGTGCCACTGGGTCCCTCTGACCACTCCTCGGCTGCTGACCCAGTCTGGCTCTGCGGCTCCTCCTGGTCCGTGGAGCTGTCCCCTCCTGTGGCCGTGGATGTATCTGCAAACAATAGGGAAACAGACAAACATCAGTCACCTGCACCGACCGCACACACCACAGTAAGTACAGCACATTACAGACCAAGCCCTGGCATCCTTAGTTGAACACTGCCAAAAGTGCCCAAACAGAGTAGGAGAAGCCAATTGACAGTCTGATGGTCAACCATGGCACTCACATCCCTCCTGGCCTTGCACCCATCTGTCTGGTGTCTGTGGGATGGCAATACCCCAGTGTGGACACATGCACCACCTACACAGTAGTTGGACAGTGCAGAGAACACGGTGAAGTATGTGAACATGCACACATCACAACTCTTGCCACTGAGTCAGTACAGATGTCCGGATAAAGGGATGGCCAGAGTCAATTTTGAAATGCATGTGATGCATACCAGCACCAGACACCATGATGCACCCATGTCCTGATATTCATTGCCACAATGGGGTGCATGTAGCACATGTCACTCCCCTGCAGGATCACTCATTGGAAGTTTCATGCCATGGCACAGGCATGCCTGCTAAGTCATACATCACTGTCTCCAGTCACATGGAAAGGGCAGCCAGACAACAGCAGTCTGCACTGTGTCACAATCCTAGGTCATGGGGAATGCAAGTCCTGGAGCTGAACAAGTGCACATGTCCATCCCCCACACACTACATCATCTGAACTCTTATTTGTCCACGTCATACCAATTGGACATATGGGAGACCTGTAACACAACCCTCGGAACCTGAGCACCTCACAATCTGCTGTGAATGGGAAACAGCTGCCTGAACTTCACATTCGCATACCCCAGTCTGCACGGTCAAGTGATCAAACACCTATGTGTCACACAAGTATCGTCTCCTATGGTCACATCTCCGGTGGCATGCTGAGCCCCAACCGAGAAACACCCCAGTAGTCCTGACAACGAAGCCACAGCACAATGAAACAGAGGCAGACACCTGAGGGGACATATCACTGAGCACAACGTGTCAGCTGATACACGGGAGTGGGAGTACAGAGTGTATTGTCCTGCCCCACGTGAATGAGGGATGAGCCCTGGACAGTAGGCAGGTGGCTAAGTATGTGTGACACACTTGATATACATACTCCTGAGGCCCAAACATTGTTTCCACCCGCAGCATGGGTGTGTGCCAAATACCCCAGGCACATGTGGTGGATCAGCTCAGCAATTGGACCACATATCAAAGTAACACGCAGATTACATGTCAGAACACAGGCATTGTGTAAGCAATGGACCCACCCATGATGCCCACCACAGAGTTAGGGGAACAAATGCTGTCCCCCACCTTGAGCTAAGCAAAATGCAAGGACACAGTACCCAAGTGACACAATTCCCTGACTGTAAGGGCCACACCTGGGTATCAGATGGGGAGTGGGCAGTGCACAATTGAGGGACATGGGTCCTGGACCACATGACTGATGTACTGTGGAAGTTTAACCAGCCCAGAGGAGGGCACATAGCATGGCAGACAAAGTTCACAATGCAGTCATGGACTCACCCCCTCCTTGCTGCTGTCTGGCCTTCAGCTGCCCATCCAGATCAGGGAAGACCACCGCCAGGATCCTGAGCATGTGGGGGTCAGGGTCCGGTGTCCGCCCCTCCTGCGAGGAGGCGACAGCTTCAGCTGGACCCGTGCGATCCTCCGGGTCCAGCCCCGAAGGTCCTGCCACCTCTTCTGGCAGTTGCGGATCCGGCACTTGTAGTCCCCCACGGGTCTCACTGCCCGGACGATGGTCAGCCATATCTTCTGCTTCTGGTGGGCATCAACCTGTGAGGATGACAAAGTGAAAAGCCCATTACTACACATGCAACATTTCCGTGCATCACACATTTGGATATACATGTCAAAATCACAGGGGCACATGATGTACACAGGCAGTGCAACGATGGCTATGAACAGTTTGCCAGCAGTTACTACATGGTATCATTGCCTGGGAAGTAAAACCTCGTTTAAATGCACTGTATCTGCACTATACCTGTTCAGTGCATGTAACTACACACTATGGGGGGTTGACAACTACTCAGTGAGCCTGCTAGCCAGTGGTGTGCAGACTGTAGGTCTTGCTAGTCAGACAACATGCACATTTAGTCAGTCAGTGGACAGCACACTCACCTGCTCCCCTGGTTTCCCATACAGCTTGCTGTACTGTGGAAGGAGGCTGTCCAGCAGGGCCTGGTTCTCCTCAGTGCTGAAGGCTGGGGCTCTCTCCACAGTACGTGCCATTGCAGGATCCAGAGGACGCAGATACAGCAGCAGTGGTGGTGGCAGATGTCGTCCTGGAGCATGTAGTGCAGGCAAGTGAGCTCTCAGGGGAACAGCCAGCATTATATGTGTGCTGCTGAGGCAGATACTGTCCCATGTGTCCAAAGTGATAGGACCAAGTCGTTTGCATCTTCTGAATCTGGCCAATCCATGGATTTGCACCACTTACACACGCCCACAGCATCCTTCAAAAGTTCAACTTCATGACACCCATGAATTTGCAACATTGTTGTGGGTGGCCAACTGAATTTACAGCATCAGACTCGTTGAAGGTTTGAAAACGCGTCCGTTGCCATGCCAGGCCATAGCCAATGCGTGCGCACCGATCGGTCCATTGCTGTACAACGCGTACCCGCTCACATCGTATGCAATGGCCAATGCGTGCACACCGATCGGTCCATTGCTGTACAACGCGTACCCGCTCACATTGTATGCAATGGCCAATGCGTGCGCACCGATCGGTCCATTGCTGTACAACGCGTATTGCGAATACAACGCGTACCCGCTCACATTGTATGCAATGGCCAATGCGTGCGCACCGATCGGTCCATTGCTGTACAACGCGTATTGCGAATACAACGCGTACCCGCTCACATTGTATGCAATGGCCAATGCGTGCGCACCGATCGGTCCATTGCTGTACAACGCGTACCCGCTCACATCGTATGCAATGGCCAATGCGTGCGCACTGATCGGTCCATTGCTGTACAACGCGTACCCGTTCACATCATATGCAATGGCCAATGCGTGCGCACCGATCGGTCCATTGCTGTACAACGCGTACCCGCTCACATCGTATGCAATGGCCAATGCGTGCGCACCGATCGGTCCATTGCTGTACAACGCGTACCCGCTCACATCATATGCAATGGCCAATGCGTGCGCACCGATCGGTCCATTGCTGTACAACGCGTACTCCGCTCACATTATATGCAATGGCCAATGCGTGCGCACCGATCGGTCCATTGCTGTACAACGCGTACCCGCTCACATCGTATGCAATGGCCAATGCGTGCACACCGATCGGTCCATTGCTGTACAACGCGTACCGCTCACATCGTATGCAATGGCCAATGCGTGCGCACCGATCGGTCCATTGCTGTACAACGCGTACCCGCTCACATTGTATGCAATGGCCAATGCGTGCGCACCGATCGGTCCATTGCTGTACAACGCGTACCCGCTCACATTGTATGCAATGGCCAATGCGTGCGCACCGATCGGTCCATTGCTGTACAACGCGTACCTGTACAAGTCACTGGCATATGTCACCATGCCTGTCACAGGTGAACGTATGCCAGCCACATTTACTTCCCAGGGAGTGAGGGGCACACCTACAACACCACAGCCTGTCCACACTGTATCCTAAGGCATGTAAGGCTGCATCACCTGTTCCGTGTATGGGGGTCAACATGTGGTTTTGTGGGTGGCACTTGGGGGCAGCCACTCCCAGGCTGTGCACGTGTTCATGGGGACAGTATCCTTGGTGTGTTGTGCACATGAACACTGTGGTGTGCAACTGTTCATTTCAGAGCATGTGGCATGGTCACATTTCACGGTTGTGTATGTGTATGTCATGTCACATACCCCCTGAGTCCCATGTGGGACGGTATGTACGTCACAAGGTGACCCATTGCCAGAATTGTGATGGCCCTCCACAGTCTGTGTGCATGTTGTGTTTACAATGTCTCTGATTCCATGTGCACAATGGGAGACAGTCTCCACATCCACGTTGTTTGTGCATGGACTTTGATGTTGTGCGTGTGTGTGTCACAGACGGCCATGTCTGTCCTGCCGAGGCAACAGGGACCACTACCTGTGGGGGTCATGGTTGTTTAGCTGTGGTGTATTCATGATGCACCATGTCATGCCAGTGTCCATGTGGCAATACAGGGTCCCTGGGTATCTACCTGTCGATGAGCTGTGATGCCTGGGGCACATCTGTCCTCACATGTCACTGTGGTGTGTGTTTGGAACGTGACAGCAGTGCATGGGTACTGTGACACAGCCTAATGATATCCCATAGCACAACCTGGGACTTGTTGAGGACACATGTTGAACTGTGATGTTAGTTGTTAGCCATGTAGGTGACATACATGTCCTTACGGAACGGCACACGCATCATGTACTTGTGTCTCGTAATGATGTATCATGTGATATTGAGTCTGGTCTATGCCACATATGTGGGGTGACTGACAATCTTTCTTCCTTCACCTATGCACTGCAGGGCACCAGCTGTCCATCGGCCATTCCCTGACCTTGCAACAGTGGTTGAACGGGACTGCATCCGACGGTACCGCTTCACCAGGCCACTGATTGAGGAATTGACGGTGCGGTTGGCCCCACATTTGCAACCTGGCCGGACATACCCTACAGCGCTGACCCCCAAGGTGAAAGTGATGGCAGCCCTACACTTCTTTGCCACCGGTACCTTTCAACACACTGTGGCGTCTGCTGGTGGGATGTCACAGACCATGTTCAGCCGTGTGCTCCGCGATGTTTTGGAGGCAATGTTGGGATACCTGAACCAGTACATCTATTTCCCTAAACGTCAACAACTCACTGACGTCAAGAGTGACTTCTATGCCCTGGGGAGGATGCCGCATGTCATTGGCTCCATTGATGGGACACATGTGGCTTTGATACCACCACAGGCACATGAGCAGGCATACAGGAACCGCAAACATTACCATTCGGTCAATGCACTGGTGGTATGTCTTGCAGATATGAGCATCTCACACGTGTGTGCCCGTTTCCCCGGTTCTGCACACGATGCCTACGTGATGAGGAGTAGTCGCATCCCGAGGATGATGTCACAGATGCGGAACCAGCGTGCCTGGCTTGTCGGTGTGTACTGACTTTGTACCATTGTGTGTGTTCTGCAATGTAGTATTCCACCCTCTTTTCCAACTCAGCTAATGTGCAATTGTCCGTATGTAGGTGACTCCGGATACCCCAACATGCCGTGGTTGCTGACGCCCCTCAGGAACCCTGTGACACCAGCCCAGATGCGCTACAATGAGGCACATGGTCGGACCAGGAGAGTGATTGAGCGGACATTTGGTCTCCTGAAGAGCCGCTTCCGCTGCCTGGACAAGACAGGAGGGGCCCTCCCATATGCCCCAGCAAAGGTGTGCAAGATTGTCATCGTCTGCTGCATGCTACACAACCTGGCAGTGCGGAAGGAGTTGCCTCTCATCCTGGATGACGATGACCAACATCCGCCACCTGTGGAGGATCCTGGCCTGGACCACGATGCCAGTGATGATGATGATGATGAGGGTGATGTCCGCACACAGCTCATCACCAACTTCTTCAGCTGAATGTGAGTATCCGGAGATGTCATGTCAATGATGTGAGTTTGCATGATATGTGTTGGTGGTGCTCTGGTGCTGTTTGAGTGTGTCCATGTGCTACATGACTGTATGCGTGCAGCGATGTGTCCTCACAGGTAGTCTGTACTCCCCAACAGTGTTGACATGCTAACTTGGTTCTGGGTGGGTATCTTGTGACATGTATTGGGCATGAGTATTGCAGTTCTGTCCTGTTCTTCAGTGCTTTTGACTGTGTGTCATTTCTGTCCTTCACAGGGTACTTTCAGGGTTGTTTGGTCAACTGTGATCCCCCGACACCGTGAATCAACTTCCAGGGTGGTAGCTGTCGTTTCCCTACAGGTGATGTGCGCCACACCCATGGACTTCCTTTCTTCTACACTTGTTGACTGTGTGCCCACTGCCAGGTGGGATTACCTTGCATCTGTAGTGGTTACAACATGTTGCAAATGTGTAATAAACCTGTGCTTCACTTTGTGATGTGCGTTGTCTGTGGTCACACATCTGACTGACATTTGCTTACTGCACCAGTGGGCTAGTTAACACAGACTGTGAATAGGTGTTGTGTCTGTGCATTGCACCGTATTTCCTGGCAACATCAGTGTAGGCGATGAGTCAGATGGCCCTGGTGTGTATGTGTTGTGTAGCCCTGGTGGTGTGTCTCCCTCATATGTGTCACGTCGCCATGACTCACATGCCGGTGTTGTACTTGCTGTAGCAGTTAGCATGCACAGTGTCATTTCGCAGATCATCATCTCCATGACAGAAACAACGTTGGAATCACAACAGAGGCAAGTATGGTGTATTAGTGAGTTTATTGACATACATGTGTGAGTATAGTGCACAGGATGGTGGGTGCTGTACATTGTGATTGTAATCCAAAGTTCCTAGATGATTTGGAAGTCCTGGTAGCAGAAATGTCCAGAGTAAAGTCCACAGTCATCTGATACATTGGTCCAACTTGAACTCCCCATGTCATGTGGGAGAGTTGTGTTGCATTCGACAGGGTGAACAGTTTGCGCACAAAGGTGATTTTCCAGAACAGGTGTTGGCTTCCTGGGGGTTGTGCATGGCCATCGGCCTCTCAGTCGCCCTTCCTCGGACGACCCCTCTTCTTTGGGGGGGACCCTCAAGTGCAGGCTGCTGCGGTGCAGGGGACTCTCCGCCAGAGTCATCCTCCCTCCCTGTGGCAGTTGCAGTTGTTGCAGCACCAGATGTTGTGGGCACACAGGGAGGTGTTGACATGTTGGTGCAAATCTGGCGGAGGCATTGTAATATGTCCCTATGCACCGCCGTCAGTTCTTGCAATGTGTCCCACTTGGACTCCATGCGGGACATGTGTAAGTCCAAGCGGGCATGATGGGCAGCCTGCTGCTGTTGAATGTCCCTGAGGATCCCCACTACCTGGCTGACCTCTCCGGTGCTAGTCTGGTACGCATCAGCTATGCGTACCAGTTGTGGGTCATCATGCAGTCCAGACCCCTCTGCAAGCAGCGACCTATGTCTACCACCCCTCCCACCACCCCTGGCGACACGTGCAGGACCTGCGGTGGCACGCACAGGTGACCCTGGGCCCCCTTGGGGGTTGTTGCTGGTGTTGGTGTCCGTAGCTCCACGTTGGGCCGGGGTCCGTGTGCTGTTGGTGGTGGTGGTCCTTGGTCTGTCCGTGTCGGCAGGGGTGGTCTGTGTGTTGGCAGTTGTTGGAGGGGTGGGTGCAGGGGGTGCAGCTGGTGGTCCTGCTGGTGCTGCATGATGACTCACTCCGGAGGTGCCAGGTAGGTCTTCGTCATCCGAGGTGGGCAGAGGCTGTTCCACACCAGTGAGCTCAGTGTCCCCCGGAGCCTGGGACAGGGACTCCTCAGCGTCTGCTGCTGTGTCCCCATCATCACCTGTTTTTGGAAGAGACACACAATGTATGTAATGTTTCTACAGGCATCAATGGTTCAAACACCTGACAGTTGTGACTGTACCTCTGGATGCGGGCCTGTACATTGCATTGTCCTAAGTTGTCACAGTCAGCTGTTGATATTGGTGTAGCGCATTGTCCTGACAACATGAAGCATTTCAATGTGAATGTTGAGGTGTGTGCATGGCCAGCATTGGTGGTATTTGGTTGACATCCGGACATCCTTCTCCCTCCAGCCCAGTTATCCCACCATGAAGCATGCCACCCTTGCAGTGGGTGCAGGTTGACTCTCAGGATGTCAGTCAGTGGTGTCCTGCTGTTGGTTGGTGGCCAGTTCCCAGCATGGCCTTGTGCTCCCCACAACAGAGCACCAGTGTCAGACATCTTTGAAGTGGCTTTTGACTCCCTGTGAGGTGTGCATGCTTCAGTGTGAGCTTGCTGGGCCATGTGGGTGGGGGATGTTGAGCTGTGACTACCACTCCCATCATGCTATTGCCTCCACCCCCTTCCCAGCATGCCCATACTTCCTTCCTTTTGAGTGGACTTCACTGTGTGTGAGTGTGACAGCAATGGCAAGATGGCTGACAGTGGTGTCCTGCTGTTGGTTGGTGGCCAGTTCCCAGCATGGCCTTGTGCTCCCCACAACAGAGCACCAGTGTCAGACATCTTTGATGGGGCTTTCCACTCCCTGTGAGGTGTGCATGCTTCAGTGTGAGCTTGCTGGGCCATGTGGGTGGGGGATGTTGAGCTGTGACTACCACTCCCATCATGCTATTGCCTCCACCCCCTTCCCAGCATGCCCATACTTCCTTCCTTTTGAGTGGACTTCACTGTGTGTGAGTGTGACAGCAATGGCAAGATGGCTGACAGTGGTGGTCCTGCTGTTTGTTGGTGGCCAGTTCCCAGCATGGCCTTGTGCTCCCCACAGCTGAGCGCCACTGTCAGACATCTTTGATGTGGCTTTTGACTCCCTGTGAGGTGTGCATGCTTCAGTGTGAGCTTGCTGGGCCATGTGGGTGGGGGATGTTGAGCTGTGACTACCACTCCCATCATGCTATTGCCTCCACCCCCTTCCCAGCATGCCCATACTTCCTTCCTTTTGAGTGTACTTCACTGTGTGTGAGTGTGACAGCAATGGCAAGATGGCTGACAGTGGTGTCCTGCTGTTTGTTGGTGCCCAGTTCCCAGCAGGGCCTTGTGCTCCCCACAGCAGTAGCCCAGTGTCAGCCATCTTGTCAGTTCTTTGCCACTCCCTGTGAGGTGAGCATGGTTCAGAGTGAGTGTTGATGGGCCATTTGTGAGGGTGACCAATGATCTGTGACTGCCACTCCCATCATGCTATTGCCTCCACCCCCTTCCCAGCATGCCCATACTTCCTTCCTTTTGAGTGGACTTCACTGTGTGTGAGTGTGACAGCAATGGCAAGATGGCTGACAGTGGTGTCCTGCTGTTGGTTGGTGGCCAGTTCCCAGCATGGCCTTGTGCTCCCCACAACAGAGCACCAGTGTCAGACATCTTTGAAGTGGCTTTTGACTCCCTGTGAGGTGTGCATGCTTCAGTGTGAGCTTGCTGGGCCATGTGGGTGGGGGATGTTGAGCTGTGACTACCACTCCCATCATGCTATTGCCTCCACCCCCCTTCCCAGCATGCCCATACTTCCTTCCTTTTGAGTGGACTTCACTGTGTGTGAGTGTGACAGCAATGGCAAGATGGCTGACAGTGGTGTCCTGCTGTTGGTTGGTGGCCAGTTCCCAGCATGGCCTTGTGCTCCCCACAACAGAGCACCAGTGTCAGACATCTTTGATGGGGCTTTCCACTCTCTGTGAGGTGTGCATGCTTCAGTGTGAGCTTGCTGGGCCATGTGGGTGGGGGATGTTGAGCTGTGACTACCACTCCCATCATGCTGTTGCCTACACACCCCTTCCCAGCTTGCCCATACTTCCTTCCTTCTGACTTTGCTTCCCTGTGGGGTAGTGTGCCTGTGCTGAATGGATGGCTGACAGTGTTGTCCTGGCGTTTGTTTGGCTACAAGTCCCATGTGTGTCACTGTGCTTCCCACAGCATAACCCAGGGTGGTGGTTCTTTGTGGGATAATTAATTTTAGTGTGAGGCAATGCATTTTCCCAGGTGAGTTGTGTGTAGTTTGTGTTAGGGGTGTGTGTGAGAAGAGCTGCTGGTAACTATGGTCAGAGCTGTCAGTCCTCCTTCCCACCCAGCCAGATATCCCACCATGGAACGTGCTTCCATTGCAGGGAGTGCAAGTTGTCTTTCAGGATGTCAGTCAATGGTGTCCTGCTGTTGGTTGGTGCACAGTTCCCAGCAGGGCCTTGTGCTCCCCACAGCAGTAGCCAGTGTCAGCCATCTTGTCAGTTGTTTTCCACTCCCTGTGATGTGAGCATGGTTCAGAGTGGTGTTGATGGGCGTATTGTGAGGGTGGGCAATATCTGTGACTACAACTCCCATGATGCTATTGGCTACACTGACTTGACCAGCATACACAGAATTCCTTCCTTTCTGTGGGATTCCCTGTGTGGTGGTGTTCTAGTGGTGGCTACATATCTGACAGTGTTTGTTGGTTAGATTTGTGCCACTGCCTAGCTTTATTTGTTGTAGGGTTTGTACATGTCATGACACAGTTACATATCACTATGAGATGGCATGTATTGTGTTTATCTGACTGACATACACATCTTGGGATGATTCTGGTTTTGTTGCTGTGGATTTGCTAAGGGTGCATGGTTTGACTATCCCCTTGACAGTGATGTGTGTATGTTGTCACATGATATTGGGTATATTTGTTGTGTACTCACCAGGCTCTGGGATGTTTGATAGTCCATATACGCTCACTGGTGGTAGGATGGCCCGCACCTTCTCCTCCCAGGGCCTGAGGTATACTGGTTTGGCAGGAGGGCCACTGCCGGTGTGTTGGCTCAAGATGTAATCCTTCTTCAGTAGGTCCCTGACCCTCCTGCGCACGTCATACCACCTGTTCTGGATGTCTTCCTTTGTGCGCAAACATGGTGATTGTGCGTTCACCCTGTCGACGATCCTCTCCCACATCTTGGTTTTCTGCGACATGGGGGTCTGTTGGACCAGTGTACCAAACAGCTGTGGCTCTACCCTGAGGATCTCATCTACCAGGACTTCCAATTCACTATCTAGGAACTTTGGATTCTTCTTTGGGGGCATGGTGATGGGTGGTGGTGGTGAGTGATGTGTGTGTTGGTGTGCAAGTGAGGGTGTGTGAGTGTGTGTTTTGCTGGGTGTATGTGAGGGTGCTATTTGTTGAGGTGCTGATGGTGTGTGGCTTGTGTGATGGATGAGCTGTGAGTGTGTGTGTGGTTGCTGTCTGTTGGTGTTCTGTGCTGGCAGGTCATTTGAATTTGCAAAGGATCATGGTAGGGATTTGTGTCCTTTATATGGGTGGAGTTGTGGGTGTGTCTTTGTTCCCTGTTTCCTCCCCCCAGTATTTATTGGCTTTGTAATTGCTTGTTTGGCCTTTTTTTTGGTGTTTTTCCCTTTGTACTTTTTGTGCATGTAGGAGACGTTCTTCTGACCGAGTCGGACCCTGCAGTTGTCTCGTGCGAGCTTCTCCGAGTCGTTCACGCTGTGTTTGTGCTGTTTCATGTGCGGCGTACGCGTCGGTCGCGGAGTATTGGGTTGCTTCGGCTCGCTGTTTTGTATGCGTGTCGTTCGTACGGCTTGTACTCCGTGCGACTCGGTCGGGTTTTCCACCCGTTGCATCGTACTGCGCGAGTCGGACTTCGCGGGTACGTTTCGTTCGGGTTCATTCCTGGTGCGTGTCGGTCGGTTCGATTCGCGTGGTTTTCCGGCCGGATAGCTGTTTTCCGCGCGGTTCGGTCGTTCGGCTTGTGTTCCGTACGAGTCGGTCGGATTTTGCACGCATTTCATCGTACTTGGCGGGTCGGGCTGCACCGGTACGTGTCGGTCGGAATAGATTCCCGATCCGAGTCGGTCGGTACGTTTTCCGGCCCGAATCAGAATCGGCCCCAGAGTATTACATTTTGGAAATTATTGATTGATGATACTCCTGCAGAGGCGAATCAGGTGAGAACTGTAACAAGATGCCAAAGAACACTTGGATACCCTTAAAAGTAGGCCTGGGTGGTAAACTCCGCTCCACTTATGGAGTTTGTGGAATTCGGGCACTCTGTGCTCTGCGGCGGAGTTCCTGAATTTTGCCTTCCTGGGCGGTAAGCAGAGTTTTTCTTCTGTTTGCGCGCTCGAGATTTTTTGTGGTACTCGCTCGCGCCATGATAATCTCGGGCCACTAGCAAGCTTGCCTGATGCTTTGCGTTTTTTGCAGCCATTTTGTGTAGCCAGCCAGTCAGCGTGCTTTGCCAAAGGCCTGCATGTCATCTTTGATACCCAATCGACATGCCTTCTTGCTCAGTGTTGTTGACCATGTGGCACTGGCTGGCAGCCATTTTGTGCGTCCACCCAGTGTTCCTTTGCCATAGGCTTGCCTGAAAGGATGAGATATCAGTTTAATAATATGCTTGAGGATAATTTGACTTATTGTTATTTTATTTATGTCAATATTTTGATTTTATTTTTTGATTTAATTTTTTTGAATTTAAATTTTTTATATTGTTTCAATTATTTATTTATTTTGAATTTGTTTTAATCAAAATGTTGTTTTAATTGTGATTTTTTTTTTAAATGTAAGGGTAAATATTTTTTTCCTGTTTTGCCTCAGTTGATCCATCATCCATCCATCCACCATAGGCGCACAGCCATGCAACAGCATTCAGTTTTTTAGGTATATATAATTCAGTTTCCTCCTGGACACCCTGGCTGTGGTGCACTTTAGAGTAGACATTAGCACCATTAATTTGTGTAATGATGATGATTATTATTCCTTTCTCCCCTGGACCACATTGCCTGCCATAGGCGCACACTAACCTCCATTTTTTAAACAATTACTATTCCATTTTCCGATTTAGTTCCCTGAGTGCCACACGTGTCTCATTTGGAATACATTGAACATAAAGGAAAGAGCTCTATCATTCTGTATATTTTGTGTTATATTCCGATGGGGAATTATGGTATGGTGGTATCAGGGCACAAGTACTACAAAAAGAAGTGGGTTGACTAACCTAGTTAGACGTCATGGCGCGCGACATCACGGCGCGCGACATCACGGTGCACGACATCACGGTGCACGAAATCACGGTGCACTGCATCACGGTGCATGACATCACACATGGCCTCACAGGAATTGACATCATAGAAAGTGGCATCACAAGCCACGACTTTACGGGAAGTGGCATCACAAGAAGTGTCATCAGATCTAAAGCCCCCGCATATATGTTGAGCAGGTCTATCATGTGTACGTTTGAGCGCATTGCAAGGATAATAGCACTGTGAGCTATGTAAGATGATATGTGAGTTCTACACCTTGCAATCCCCCAGTTTTATGTAACACATCCTGTACATTCATTTACAAACTTATATAATGTATTGTACATGTAATATTCACGTGTTGATGTAAAGCGCTCTGACACCCTGCTTTGGGATGACTAGGGCTATACAAGAAAAGATAGTGGTACTTAAATTATTTCAACGCCTCCTCAGGTGTAGTAAGATCTATATAAATGCAATTTGCTGTGTGTAAATACTGGGAAAGACCAACACATCTGACATTCTTACAGTGCATGCATATCTCCTAAACAGGGACTGAACAAAGTGGAAAAAAAAGTGAAAAGCTGCCTTTCTTAAGTATGTGTGAAGTGCTAACCTTTGTTTCCCCTCCGCTTCATTTGCATCTAGGTGTGAGGCTCCTGACTGCTCCCAGCCAAGAGACTCACAAAAGGAGGCCTGATGACCCCTCAAATTCGGCCTTTGTTATGGGCCCAGCAGGAGTCTTAAATAAGAAAGCCATGTCCCCGCCTGCACGTTGTTGCTTGATGCCGATGGAAAGCAGACAACGTGCAGGCGCTGCTGAAAGTGTCCCGGTGTTTGGAAATTACACCAGGACGAGTTTAGCACAATATTCAGTCGGGCCCAAATTCTTGGCAGAGTGGACGCCGTTCACCCTGTGAAAATAGTGGGTGGACGCTGTCCACCCGCGTGTACCCCCAACTCGTGCCCTGGGTGGTATGGTTTGACTTTAAAGTGGTTACCTAAGTTAACAAAACAACCACAATACTATTGCCTTTGTCTGTACTAATTTAAACTGCAAACAATGCCACATTTCACATTTAGGGCCTAATTAAAATGTCGGTCGGAAAGCCTCCGACCGCTGGTTAGAGGCTTTCCGACCGACATTGTAGGTTTAAACACGGACCGCGGTATTACAATTATGGTGGTCGGAGATTAATTCGGCCAGGAAATCTGACGCAAGGAGCCTGTCGGTCAGTCGGAAAGGCCTCATAATCCCTTAAGGACAGTGTTTCCACCATCGGGATTATGATGCCACTTTCTGACAGAAGTTCCATGTCGGCCTTTTATGGCATGGAACTTGCCAGTCGGAAAGGGTCTTTGGGGCCCCTAGCAGGGACCCCTTCCTCCGGCCCCCTGCAT
Source organism: Calotriton arnoldi (assembly GCA_963921515.1). Lineage (NCBI taxonomy): Eukaryota > Metazoa > Chordata > Amphibia > Caudata > Salamandridae > Calotriton > Calotriton arnoldi. The sequence continues at coordinate 196,229 of CAWUFW010003270.1, forward strand.
GTGGCCCTGGGGGTCACCTATTGTGCCCCCCTTCACATGCCTGCACTGTGTGGCAGGCACCATAAGTTTCCTGCCACACGGTGCAGAGATGTTTCAAAACTTCCATTTTTCAATGGGAGCTTGTGCTGCGGGCGGTTTCGGCCCGCTGCACAAGCTCCCTTTGAAAAATGGAAGTTTGCGACAGCACCATCAATCAATCAATCAATCAGGGGTTGGTAAAGCGCGCTACTCACCCATGAGGGTCTCAAGGCGCTGGGGGGGGGTGCAGCTCCGGATCAGTCAAAGAGCCAGGTCTTGAGGTCCTTCCTGAAGGTGCGCAGGGTCGGGGCGCATCTGATGTTAACTGGGAGCTCGTTCCAGGTCTTGGCTGCGATGTAGGAGAAGGCTCTTCTGCCTGCTCTGTTTCTGCAGATGTGGGGGGTCTCTGCCAGGGCGAGGTCGGCGGAGCGGAGGTTCCTTTTGGGGACGTTGAAGGAGACTCTCTCGTTGAGGTATTTGGGTCCGATGTTGTGGAGGGATTTGTAGGCGTGGGTGAGAAGTTTGAAGGTTACTCTCTTCTCGACGGGGAGCCAGTGGAGGTCTCGTAGGTGTTGGGTCATGTGTTCGTGCCGTGGGGTCCCTAGGACGAGTCTGGCTGCGGCATTCTGGATGGTTTGGAGTTTGTGTAGAAGAGTTCTGTTGATTCCGGCGTAGAGGGCGTTACCGTAGTCCAGTCTGCTGGTTATGAGTGTGTGGGTGACGGTCTTTCTGCATTCGGGGGGTATCCATTTGAAGGTCTTTCGGAGGATGCGGAGGCAGTTGAAACTGGTGGAGGCGACAGCGTTGATCTGGTGGGTCATGGTGAGGGCGGAGTCAAGGATGATGCCGAGGTTCTGTGCGTGGTCTGTGGGGTTGGGTGGACTCCCGAGGGCAGAGGGCCACCAGGTGTTGTCCCAGGCGGAGTTTGAGGGTCCTAGGATGAGGACCTCGGTCTTCTCCGAGTTGAGCTTCAGGCAGCTATCTTTCATCCAGGCCGCGACGTCCTTCATTCCTCCCTGGAAGCAGAGTCTTGTGTCTTGGGGGTTCTTTGTGAGGGAGAGGATGAGCTGGGTGTCGTCGGCGTATGATACTATGCTGAGCCCATGCTGTCTGACGATGGCGGCAAGGGGGGCCATGTATATGTTGAAGAGCGTGGGGCTGAGCGATGATCCTTGGGGTACTCCACAGCTGATCTCTGTGGGTTCGGAGAGGAAGGGAGGGAGTCTGATCCTCTGAGTTCTGCCGGAGAGAAAGGATCGGATCCAGTTGAGGGCGGTTCCTCGTATCCCTGCGTCGTGAAGTCTGGCTGCGAGAGTGCGATGTGAGACGGTGTCGAAGGCTACGGAGAGGTCTAGTAGGATGAGGGACGCAGTGTGTCCCTGGTCGAGTAGAATTCGGATGTCATCAGTGGCGGCAAGGAGGGCGGTCTCGGTGCTGTGGTTGCTGCGGAATCCGGACTGGGAGGAGTCTAGGATGGAGTTCTCTTCGATGAAGGCAGTCAGCTGGGCGTTTACGAGTCTCTCGGTGACTTTGGCAGCGAAGGGGAGGAGAGAGATGGGCCCGTAGTTTTTCAGGTCCGTCAGGTCGGCCGTGGGCTTCTTGAGGAGGGACTTGACTTCCGCCCGCTTCCAGTCGTCTGGGAAGATGCCGGATTTGAAGGAGGCGTCGATGGTCTGCCCTAGTTCGGGTGCGATGGCAGCGGCGGCCCTGTGGTAGATGTCAGGTGGGCAGGGGTCCGTGGGGGCTCCAGAGTGGGTGTTTGTCATGGTCTCGGTGATGTGTTCAACGGTGGCGGGATTCCAGGTAGAGACGGTTGGCTCGTCGTCGGCGGTGGGGAAGGGGGTGGTGTCTATCGTCTTTTTGCTGAAGTTGTCGTAGAGGGCCTTGATTTTCAGATGGAAGTAGGAGCTGAGCTTGTTGCAGAGTTCCTGGGATGGTGTGACGTCCGTGGATTCGCTGGGGGGGTTTGGTGAATTGCTGTATGACGTTGAAAAGTCCTTTGGCGTTGGTTTCGTTGGTGTGGATTTTGTTCTTGATGAAAGTCCGCTTGGTGTACCTTATCCGCTGGTGGTATTCCTTCAGGGCGTTCCTGTGGTTGTTCAGGTTTTCTGTGGTTTTCTGGTTTCGCCAGGTCTTCTTAAGGCGTCTCCAGGATCGACTGGCTTCTTGGAGTTCGGTGGTGAACCAGGCGGCCTTCCGGGTGCGTTGTTTGGCAGGGTGGCGGAGGGGTGCAAGCTTGTCGGCGCAGCTGGAGATCCAGCGGTGAAGTTCTTTTGCTGTGGAGTTGGCGTTGGTCGTGGCGCTGGGGGGGTCTCGGAGTAGGGTGGTGTTGATGTGTTCCTCTGTGATCTTGCTCCAGTCCCTTCATGGTGGGCGAGGGGCGGGTTTGGGTGCGGTGGTGGTATTGAAGGTGAAGTGTACGCAGTGGTGGTCCGTCCAGAGGGGCACCATGTGTGGTCGCATCCTAATTGCAGTGTCGGAACCGCTGACCTGAGGCCGGTCAGTTCCCTATCCGCAGCGATGTTGATCGGAGGTCACTCCGACTGACATCGTGATCAGGGCCTAAATGTATTTCTTGCATGTTTGCTTTTAGGTGCACAGGAGAAGAGACATCACCCACAGTATTGCCAAACAGAAGGCCTGTGCAGTCACACGTCAGCACTCCAATCACTTCCACTTATGCAGCTTAGTGCAGCTGCCAACTGAGAGCTTTAGAAGATGGCCCCAAAGAAAGATGCTGCCAAGAAAATGGCCAGTGAGAAGAAGCAACTTTCCACCACTGGGGTGCCGGTCTGGACCTTTTTCAGCAAACGTCTGCCTGCTACATCTTCCTCTGGGGAGCAAGCTGGGAGCAGCACTCCTGCATCAATAGCACCACCCCAACCTAAGCCCACAACCGAGTCTATCAGCGAGGCAGCCACTGCAATCATGTTGACATCGACGAGTAGTGACGTAGAATTGCATTAGTACTTTTTGAAAAGTTGTACACAATCGTTTCAGGAAACAGAGCAAAGTGGACATCAGCCAGCAATAGTACATTTTCCTGATGTTGGAGCAGAACAGGAGGTTGAGCTTCCTTCCGAGCAAGAACCTCCTCATTAGCTCCCAGATCTCCAGCAAGGAAAAGGAAGGGTACTACTCCACCACCTTCTCCAAGCACCACTTCTGATGATGATGATAGGGACATGGAGTGAACCCCGCAGAGTCCAGGAGACAACAGGAGGGGCCAGGGAAAAGAAAAGTTCCTAAAAGACTTAGGGGCTGATTACGACTTTGGTTCAGTTGCACCGGCTCTCCGCCGGTATGGCTGCACCAAAGCCGCACAAGGACGGACGACCTGATTACGAGTTCAACTCATGCAGGAGGACGGTCCTTTTGCCTTTCCCACGGCGGTGCCCTGAAAAAGTCACATGTTGTGCCCCCCCGAATGCACCCCATGGCAGGGGGCATGAAGGCCTGTAGGGCCCCCATTGTACCCCCACCACCAGTCTTTTCGTGGCGGGCTCACCGTAATATGCTCGGCGGGACTGCACCAGTCTCACTTAGCATATTGCATTACCCATCCACCGTGTCACTGCCACGGAATGGTGGCTCCCTGGCGCAGCGGACGGTCCACCGCCAAATCAACCCAGAGAGTCGTAATCTGGCAGACGGCACACCACCACCACAAGTTTGGTGGTCCATGGACTGCCAGACTCGTAATCAGGCCTTTAGAGTTATGGAAGGGAATTATGAGGAGGATAACAAAGATGAGGCGGTCATTGTGGAAGTTGACACAGAGGAGTCTGACATTGCTATTCAACCTGCTCCAAGGGATGTGGCACAGGTAGCACCACTGTATCATAAGCAGCTCCTATTACTTTACAACCTGAACACACAGCTCCAAGAATTTATCAAAAAATCTGTTTCTACTCTTTAATCATCCGAATTCAATTTTTAATGAAACCCTTCATGTACAATATACCCCTGCTGTTGTACATTATTTTTCAATATTTTTCAAATTACATGCTGTTGTATCTCAGCAAAATACTCAAAGTACACTCCAATAAAACAAACAATTGGCCTATTTAACAAAATCACAAAGATAAACAGGAATGTATGATGATTTTCGTTGCCCAATGCATTTCGGGATCTCTGTCCCTTCTTCGGTGGCCACTTTAAGCAGCCACCAACTGTGCTGATTGTACAACGAACCTCTGAGGTTCCTAATTGTCCATAGTCACCACTTCCCTGGTTGCAGCGTGTTAAGTACGAGTCTAACTGTCCATTGCTGCAGACTCGATTGAAAAACATTGCAACATAATGTACGGTAGCAGGGGTATATTGTACATGAATGGTTTCATTAAACATTGAATTCAGATGATAAAATAGTAGAAACAGATTCTTTGATAAATTCTTAGAGCTGTGCGTTCAGGTTGTAAAGTAACAAGAGTTGCTTATGATTCAGATATATTAGTTGCAGTGTGCCAGGCAGTCACACTACCCTGAATAGCACGCTAAACAGCTACAACAGTTATAGATAATATAAACAGTATAGCAACGCTAATCTGTCAGAATAATATAGTTGTGCGCAATACACATAAATTCACAGGTAGCACCACTACCAGCTCCCATATTTGCAAAGCCCCAGCTGAGACCTGCACTAACCCGTACCTCAGGAGAAGCAAGAGGCAATCGACAACACGATGACACGATACGATGACGACAGCTCTTCAGGCATTGGCAGTTGCACAGTAATGAAGTACTTATCCCCAGTTTGGGACTTTTGTACAGTTATCAAAGAGGGGGAGCACATTTCAGTATGCATCATTTGCAACACAAATGTTCGTCGAGGTAAGCCTGGTACGCAATATGGTACTGGAGGCCAAATGACCCATATGAAAAAACACTACACAATCAAGTGGGAGGACACCTTAAAAAAATTGCTGAATGTGGTGGTGAGGAGTAGGCCTGGGTGGAATTTGCTTAGTCGCGTTACGCAAAGTTCCGCGAAGATGTAAAAAATCTCCGCGAGCTACGCAGAATTCCGCGAGCACGCAGAATTGCTTGTTCCGCCCGTTCGCGATGCGTTTTTCCTGTTTGGGGACGCTGTTTGCGTGCTCGGGGGGAAATAACTCGCGAACTTGCCCATGCAGTCGCCAATTGGCGCGGCCATCTTGTTTCACTTGTCCCGCCCGTTCGCGATGCGTGTTTCCTGTTCGCGAACGCGGATGTCCGATGGCGCATCCGAATGACGTGTTCGCGATCGCACACTCTCGCGGGATCGCGCGGCCGGCTACCAAAATCTCGTGGTGCACGCGAACGGATAGGAAAACTCGTCGCCGAATGCAGGGATCCCGGTAAGTCGCTACCGCGTGCGCGAACATGCATTTTGAATGCGCGAACAAGGAAAAAACTCTGCTACGCTGCGGATCGCAGAATTTTTGGCAATTCCGCGTTCTCTGCGGAACGCGGAATTGCCAAAATTCCACGAGCGGAGCGGATTTTACCACCCAGGCCTAGTGAGGAGTGCCAGGGAACATCAGCTACAAGTCCAATCACAGTGGAAGGTGATGATGAGGAAGAAGAGGGTGACATCTTCAAGCAAAGCATCCCTGTCCCCAGCAGTCCGGCAGCAGACTCTGAGTGAGATGGAGACTCCATGGCATACAGTGACTGCCCCACCACGACGCACATTGAGTCTGCCACTACCATCTGCTTCTTGACAGGAGCCTTTGTCAGTGGCCCGAGAAAAGTTGAAAATCCTGGCTACTATTACAGGCATGTTTAGGCAGGAGGGGCCCTACGAGCGGACACACCCAACCTCACGTTTATACAATGGAAAGCTGGCAAACATATTAGCGCTGGACCTCCTCCCTTGTTCTATTGTGGAAGGAGTCAGAATCTTAGAATGTGTGGCTACCATCTGCCCAAAATGGAAGATTCTAAGTCGGACCCATTTTCCCAGAGTTGCTGTCCCAGTGCTGCAGCACGATGTCCTCCTGTTTTTGGTTTGAAAAGGTTTGCAGCAAAGTGATGTTCACACCATCCACCTGACGAAAGACGTGGACTAGTTGTCAGGTGACTGATTTCATGTGTATCACTGCACACTGGATCTCTTTTGCGGGGGTAAAGCAAAAGATATCTGCAGGTCTTGGCCCTGAAGAAAGTTTTAAGAGTGTTCGGTGGCATGCAAGAGTAGCCATGTTCACCATGGAAAAATCACATACTGCTATAAACATATTGGAGGAATTTAATAGCAAGGTGTATGAATGGCTGTGACCCAGAGGTCTCAGAATTGGATTTGTTGCCACGGACAATGGCAATAGCTTAGTCAAGTACTAGAATGGCCAAGAACCACTGGTAGCTTGGACTCAGTGAGCACTGCTCAAGAGTTTATCATACAACATATTGCCATTTTCATGTTCTAGTAGTTATAGTCCACATATGGTAGGCAGCATATGTTTCAGTGATGCACACAACTGATTAAAATGGACAATTGAATACACATATTAAGCAGCGAGTGCACAATAAGCTTTCATTTTGAGTAACATAGTCAAGGCCATGTCAGACGGAGGCTGTTTCACGGTCCAGTGTTTGGCCCATTGCATTGCTGGTGGTGCAAGACTTACTCAATAAAGAAGACATAGTCAGTAACATACTGACCACCTGCAGATGAATCTGCACTCATTTCAGCCATTCTTTTAAAGCCTGGAAGCAGTTGCGGATTATTCAGTGTAATAATAGAGCACCAGTTAAAGCCCTGATACAGGAGGTGCCAACACATTGGAACTGGACCTATTACACGTTGCAATGTTTGTTTGAGCAGTACAAACAGATCAATGACTATGTCATTGAAAGAGGAGGGGATGCAATTGGGATAGCTATGACCATGGCTTTGGACAAATGGGGATTAGTCAAATGCCTGACATAGATGCTACTCCATTTTGAGGTTTTCAAACAGGAAATTAGTAAGGAGGACAGTACAATGGGCCAAGCTTTCTGTTGTTGCATCTCCTACAGGACCAGGTAAAGAATGTGTCTGAAAGGTTTTCCCCCGCAGGTGTGAATGAAAACACAGAAGTGCATGCCTTGGTTGAGAGCTTAAACCTCCACTTGGCTTGTAATACAAGGCTGCAACATGATATCATTGCATCCTAAGAGTACATCTGTGCCACACTACTTGATCTATGGTACAAAAAACTTCTGCCCACTTATTCTTTTTCTGAAGGGGATGTTTCAAAATACAAGAGGTGGATTGTAAGGCAAGCCGGAGACCTGGAATAAGAAGGCTGAAACTGAGAGTCCCACCCCGCAGTTCTGGTGTGCCGCCTTCAACCTCCAGAGAAGGCAGTCTTGTCTCACAGCAGTCAACAACACCATCAACCATGACACCAACAACAACAGCAACAGAAGGACTGGACCCAACCTCTGCATTGTATTGGTTTCAATCAGCAGGGCTTAAGTACAGTGCAGAGGCGATGGTAAGACAGATTGAGGAAGTGACAGCACCAATGACCATCCACAGGATGTTCCAGGAGTATCTAGATGATCCAAAAGAGGTCTATGTGGATCAAAATCCATTGATGTATTGGTATGGGAAAATGAGCCAAAGGCCAGAGCTCAGCAGCCTGGCAATAAAGTATCTGGCTTTTACTGAAGCCAGCTTGTCTGCTGAGCGTGTGTTCAGTGCAGCTGGTACGGTTGTTACAGTAAGAAGGACCAGTCTCTTGCCTCAAAACGCAGAGAGATTAACTATGATCAAAATTAACCAACATTTTATACTTCACAATTACACAGTTCCAGAAACAGCACAGGAGGAGGAGGAGGATGATTGGTCAGAAATTTAATCAAGTGTGTTAGCTGATTAACTTCTGGGTGACCCACCTGAGTTTGAGGACGAACTCTGCTTCCCGGACTAAGTATGCCAGTGCCCCTATAGAGCTTTTAATTATTTCTTGTTGAACTTCTATCTGTGCAACAGAAAAATTAGTTAGTGGAACATTATAATTATTTCTTGTTGAACTTCTATCTGTGCAACAGAAAAATTAGTTAGTGGAACATTCTTATTTTTGTGTCAGATTTATGCTGCACCACCATTTTTAAGTCACATATATTGCCGGATTGCAGTTGGACCAGTGTGCATTGAAGAAGCCTCCACAATTCCTTTATGACATTGGAGACTTTGCCTGCCCCCCTCACATGTCTATTGCCTATATAGCACTAGAAGGTCTGCCCAGGTCTGCCCCAGAAGATCGCTGATCTACATGAATGACCGCCAATCCCAAATTCCAATGTGTTGCCTGCCTGAAAGATGAATACCTCATATCTAAACTACCTGTGCTTGGATTGGAAGAGGTAACCCCAACCATTGTAATGGTGAATGACTGATTGTGTGCGCTATGATGATCCATGATTCATGATATGGTGTCTGAAAGTGAGGGAGGGTGTGTGTTGAAATGTAATGCAGGAAATTTCTTGAGATTATTTTTTTGCAATGTTTTGGGCCTCAGTGATGGGTGGTTATTTTTGCCCTGGAGGTGAATGGCCATTACAAATTTACTTCGCGAAAACTAATTAACCTGTATGGTCCACTCCTTATGATTCTTCTGCTTTTTCATCATTTAGGATGGTTGCCCCATATGTACAAGACTGCCAAATTCCAATATGTTGCTTGCATCAAAGGGGAGATATTGTACCTACCTCCGTGCTTGGATTGGAACAGGTAACCATTGCACCAATGAGTGATCTAATTATCGAGTGATTGTGACAAGCGATTATTGATGATTCATGTGGTGGCTGACAGTGAGGGAGGGTGTGTTGAACTGTAATGAGGGAACTTTCTTGAGAGGATTGATTTGCAATGTTTGTGGCCTGAGTGATGGGCGATCCTTTTTTTCCCTGGAGGAGATTTAATTGTAGGGTCCTCTCCTTTTCTCTGGTTCTTTAGAGACCAGAACAATCACTTTAGTTACCAAACAAAAATCTTTGCAAAATTCTGCAATTCTATTTCTCTACTTGCAGTGCACTACACGTCTATCTTGTTCGGGTCATGATGACTTGTCTGGGATAGAGTTACTCGGAGTCAGGAGGAGGATGGAAGAACTCAGTGCAGGAGCTGAGTGACTACCACATCAATAGCTAGAAGCAAGAAGTTATCGACTTCAATTCAAAGGTAAATCAAGAGTCTGAGGCCTAGTACTCAACTATGTGGAATGGAGAGAGGTGAGTTTATTTGTGAAATGCTGCTCTGTGTATGTGTGTGTTGGACTTATGGCACAAGTGAAACTTTGAGCCCCCCTCTTGATTTTTTTTGTTCTGCCTCTGAATCTTCTTGATACTCTTCTCATGAAGCTTACCTTCTTTCTGCCCTTCTCCTTGACTCTAAAATATAGTTTGTTTTACTATCCGCGGGCATTCTAAATCTAGTCTCCTGCATGAACGAAAGGCGAAAGATGAGCTCAACACTCCTGCTTACCTACTAGACCAATCCAAACAGGTACCCAAGAGTGATGGACATTCCCGAGGAGAATGTAGATGCTCACCTAATTTTGCAATACAGTATCATTTTTCTTTTAACAAACATATTTGGAGAACTGGGTGGGTGGGTGCACTTCACTCCCAACCTAGAAGACAGACCATTTAAATATTCGATAAGTTGGGTCTCGGGGCAGAAGGACTGTTTGAATGCATTTAACTGTACTCTGTCATACTCATTCATTTGTTTCCTTCCACAACAGATTGATGACAAATCCCACAGTCGCCAAGAACAACTTCCGCGACGGAATGAAGGCTGTCACCACCTGGATGAAGGACAGCTGCTTAAAGCTAAACTCAGAGAAGATCGAAGTCCTTATCCTGGGCTCCATCCCCTCTGCCTGGTACAAATCCTGATGGAGATTTTGGATCCCCTATACCCACAGACCATGCACAAAACCTCAGCAACATCCCGGACTCCTCGCTCACCATGAACCTCCAGATCAATGCTGTCTCATCATGATGCTTCCACACGCTATGCCTGCTCTGAAAGGTCTTCAAGTGGATCCTTTCCGAGTCTAGAGAGACGATCACCCACGCACTCATCAGCAGCAGACTCAACTATGGCAACGCACTCTACACAGGCATCACCCAGAAACTCCTCAAGAAACTGCAGAACATTTTGAACACCTGCGTCAGACTCATCCTCAATATCCCTCACAGCAGTCACATCACCGGCCACCTGAGAGACCTCCACTTGCTCCCAGTCAGCAAAAGAATCTACTTCAAGCTCCTCACGAATGCCTACTAAGCTCTAAATGACACAGGACCTGCGTACCTCAGCCACCGCCTCACCTTCCACGCACCCACCAGAGACCTCCACTCTGCCCAACTGGCCCTGGCTGCCGTCCCACATATCTGGAAGAACACGGCTGGAGGAAGATCCTTCTCCTACCTCACAGCAAAGACCTAGAACACCCTGCCTCTCCACCTCAGGCATTCACCGTCACTGCTTCAATTAAGGAAGGACCTCAATACCTAGCTCCTAGACTGAACCACAGTGCCTTCGATGGATCAGAAGTCCCCCCCCCCAGCACCTTGACACCCTTGCGGGTGAGTAGCTTTACAAGTCACTTGATTGATTGATGTGCTGCTCATTGCCCAGATGGTTGTTGTACTTGTGTAGTGTTTATCCTTGTCAAACCTTTCACCAAATCCCCTTTCCTGTCAATTCATCAAACCACTAACCCTCTTCACCCAGGCTGTGTGATTTATTAAGGTGTGGCTTAATTTACACCATCAATGGATCACACAATTGGTGGGGCAGATATGGTGAAAGCAACACTAACTTCCTGCAGGATCTTCTAAGCGATAGCCCACACTGACCCCATTTACCCACCCGCGCATGAAAAGTGATCGATATGTTAGATATAGAACGTAGAACATCAGCATCATTCAGGCCTTGTGTTACATAACTGTAAACACCGAACTTAAGCTTGTCCACTCCAGACTTTGAGTCCATTTTTTATGACTGGAGGATTTCGTAACTAAGTTACTACTAGCTCCCCATTAGCCACATTTTCTTTGTTATTTTAGCATATCAGGAATTCTTGTTGTGTCATTAATGTGTAGTACTCTGGTGTGCCACTAACTCAGTGTTTTTATTTTAATTTAGTTGCCTAAGATGGATAATCATTCTGATTAATCCTACAGTTGGAACTCACCTGGGTGGAACTGGAAGTGGGACTTCGCTTGTGAAGTTGTGATGCCTTTCATGTTATTGCTTCATCAATATTCAGTTAAGACTACTATGGAGTGAAGTGAACTAGTTAACTTAGTAAGTAAGCAACTAACTGCTACTATCGTTTATCTAGGTTGTTGTAGACAATATAGGTCAGGGCAGCTTTCCCCCTAATGGTCAAGATAGTTAGAGAGGTATAACTATATAACTAAGTGGTACACTCTCCCTTACAAGCACATAAACTGAAGGCAACAGTGCATACCCTTCCTCTCCACCCACACAACATGCCCACCCCTCTCCACAAACAAACTGAACTACCCAAGACCCAATGTCCCAAATGTCCAAATAAAGTCAAACCCGGTACTAACTCCCTTCCCATCCTCTCCAACCACCCACAACAAGACCCTTCCACCAAAAGATTTTTTTTTAAAAAGGGCTAAGAGAGGTCATTATGGATGTCGGTCCATCGTGGTGAGCCGTCTCTCGATGGTGTGCAGCAATGCAGGATGCAGCACAGCAATGGCCTGTTGTCAGTGTGGGAGGGGATGGCACCAGTTGGCTTGCGGTGGCACAGGGGATGGGATGGCCGGGAGACTGAGGGGGACTGGCGGCACTGGGGCCTGGCAGAGAGGCATTAATTTCCTCCTCCTCCTTTCCAGGCCCACCAGCTGCAGGTATTCTTGTTGGATACACTCCAGCCTCTGCAGTTGCAGACGGGCTGCTATCTCCTGCCTGTTGGGTCCTACGGGTGGACCAGCAGGAGTAGCTATATTGACAAAAACAAAAAGAAAAAAGATAAATTGTAAATAATGCTCTGTGCAAACAATTGTTATCAATTAGTGGGTGGCACAGTAGCAGTACATTGCTGGCCCCCTAGGTCGATTGGAATTTGATGTGATTATGATTAGGAGAGTCACAAGGCCAATTTTGTTTTACCCACACATGCCTTTCATCAAAAGCACTGACTGTGTGGCAGAAAGGTATTAAGGCAGAATAACACTGGATTAAAAAACTGTGATTTGACTTTTTGTCTTCTAAAGGTTCTACAAGTAACTATAAACAGAAACTTTGAGAGGAAAAATAAATTACCTCTCATTAATGAGTACGGCATTATGCACTATGGAGTACAAGTTGTGTGTTGTGCTAAAATAATGGAGCCATGCTCATTGCTAGCCAGTCTGTATTTTGCTATTGTCTGCAGCTGGGGCAGCTGTAGTTGATAATTATCTATTTTTAATTCCAATGGCCCAAATACATTTCTCTTTCTATCCTGACTCCAAAAGGCAGATGAATAATAAATAAAATACTACGTCACACACCTCACATATGAAATGCGGATATTATCCTGTCTGTCATAAGTAGATGTTGGGGAAAATGATGGACTGCACTACAGGGAAAGTAACAGGCTATATATAGATTGTATTTGGCACCATCATCTTAGTGTATCCCATACACCAAACTTGACATCAAATCATGCACTTACTCCCACTTTACTCACTAGGTTCGCCCACCCCCACATATTATTTCCAACAAATCCATTCGCTTGGCATTAAGTAAAGAAAGGAAACTTGACTTACTCTACTGCAGGGTAGTGCAGAGGGAGAGGTGGATAGGGTAGAGCTTTTGATATAGAATAGAGGGGTCACTACACTGATCAGCGATTCGTCATCATCTTTGGCTTATTCAGTCACTATACTAGTCAACAGAAGTCGAAAGGGAAAAATCTGAAAGCTGTAAAATTAAACAGTTAAAAGAAACCATGAAATATATTCTGGAATCACTACACTTCACATGGTAAAATCAAATTTGGCACATGCCAAGAATGGATTTTCAATTTTTAGTAGAGCTAGGATGGCAGAACTTAGGAAAAATAAAGAAGTGATGTACTATGAGGTGACTGAGTGGGCGAAAGGAAATACACCTTGTGTATTAGATTTGCAGTGCATTGAAAACTTTGTAAATGATGTATTAGCTGAAGCAGTAACACACTGCACAGCCAACACTGCAGTCAGGTGACGTCACATATTAAACCATGCTGCACTTCGGTCATAGCTGGTAAAAGTCCAATGGGTTGTGAAGGGGTGATGAATAATGGGTGGGATATATCTGGCTCACTTAACAAATAGAGTGAGTCAAGGGCGTAGAACAAAAAATAAAAAATACCCCCCACTTTGAACCACTGCTTTTATACCCCTATATAAACAAAGTAAGCAAAGTAGGTGAGCAGCATGTCCCTCTCCACAAGAAGAGCTGCCTTGCTTATTCAGCAAAACAATCCAAATATCCATTCATCCTTTCATTCTAATACACCCATAGCCACCATGATTAAGCTTTACTTTATCTCATCCAGTCTTTCACCAAAATTTCCAATCCATCCATTCAATATCCACTCTTTCTTCCTGCCATCCTTTCAACCATCCATCCCTTTACCCACCAATGCACCCTTTCACCCAACCACCCTTTCACTTATATACCTTTTTCCTTTCTTTTAACCTTCCGTTATTTCACGTTTGCCTCAAGTCATCAATGCTTATTATGTGAGCTTTTGGTGAGTTGCAGATAGAAGAGGCCATAATAACTCAACCACCAATGTAGCTGGTAAAGCTGGGGGAGGTTCACGGTCACGAGTTGATGACGCCCTGGTACTAGCTAGTGAGTATAATTGTCAATAAGCAAACAATTATGTGACTAACCAGTGCCCGTCCCTGCCACTGCTTCTCCCCCTCCAACTGACTCACCTCCTGCTGCAGCACTGGAGCCGGCATCACCGGTGGTCTGTATGGCTGCAATAAAATATTATACATGTTTTAGAAGACAGATACGCCACCCTTTTAAAAAAAAAATATACAACTGCAATACATAACTAGAGCTCGGTTACCACTGCAGTATCTTCTAACAAAAATATCACTCTGGGCACTTGGTTGGTTCACACAATGTTAGACAAGCCAGGTGTGGAATAATGGTCAATGAAAGGCATATGCTGTTGGTTGGCAAATGCAATGGGAGTGGGATTTCATACTTATTTTCAAGCATGCTGCACTGTCATGGTAAACTTCTGGTATACTGTATAAATGAAAATGAATGTGACAGCATACAACATGGGAGGGGGCAGGAGACATATATATATATATATATATATATATATATATATATATTCACTGAAAAAACCATAGGTTTTAGGGACAGTTATAGTTACTTGGACATTGCACTCGTACAAAACCCGTGAAATTCCCCCGTTATAGTTAGTTCAGCTAACTATAACTCGCGCCCCACAATGCACTGCTGATGACGTCACATATTACATCACTCATGACATGGTCAGTGACATCACTGATGACATCACTGATGACATCTCAAATGACATCACTGATGACATCACTGATGACATCATCCAGTGACTGTGTGTTTCTGTAAAGTTTAAATATGTTTAATATATATAGGGAAAGGCGTATTGAAGAGTGAGTGGGTGTATAAGTGTCTGAATGGATGATTTAGTAGGTGCGTGACTGAGTCTATAAGTGAGTGATTAAACGTATCTTACTGAATGCATGGGTTAGTGACTAAACTGGGTGAATGTCTGTATCCGTCTGTCTGTTGCTGTGTAAGTGGCTGCATGGGTTTGTGAATAGCTACATGAGTGTCTATTTGAGTTATTGATTGGTTGTCTGAGTATCTGTATGGGTGCCTGACTGTTTGTGTGGGTGGGGTGTGTGCGACTCTGTACATAGATGTGTGAGTGGGTGATTCACTGGGTGCATGATTTGAAGAGTGCGTCTGTGATGGACTGCTTGGGTGGGTGAGTGTGTGTATGGGTGTGTTAGTGAGTGAATGTATATCTCAGTGGTACATGTGCGAGTAACTACATATGTAAAAGGAAGTATATATGTGTGTTAGAGTATTTAAAAGGCTATACGTGAGACTGTGTGATTGTGAGAGTGGCTGTATGGATGCGTGTGTGCTTGTATCAGTTATTGTATAAGAGCGTAAGAATGTGCTAGTATTTGTATGAGTTATTGAGCTGGTGTGTGTATAACTCTATAGGTGAGTAAATGGGTGTGTGATTAATTTTTGCATGACTGACTAGGTGTGTGAGTACCTCTATGGATGAGTGGCGGTGTGTCAGTGTTTATATAGGTGTATGAGTGCATATGATAGTCCTGTACTGAGTGACTGTAAGTATGAGTGACTGTACGGGTGAGTGAGTGGATGTGTGTGTAGACCTAAGAATCAGTGAGTTGGTATGTAGTTATTGGTTTTGGAGTGTCTATGGTTTTGAGAATGGCAGTCTGTAATTTAGAGTGGGTGTATCAAAAGTTATATTAGGGTGTGAGAAGATGCATGAAATAATCACATGGATGATGTCATCAGTGATGTCATTTGAGATGTCATCAGTGATGTCATCAGTGATGTCACTGACCATGTCATGAGTGATGTAATATGTGACGTCATCAGCAGTGCATTGCGGGGCGCGAGTTATAGTTAGCTGAACTAACTATAGCGAGGGAATTTCACTGGTTTTGTACGAGTGCAATGTCCAAGTAACTATAACTGTCCCTAAAACCTATGGTTTTTCAGTGAATTTGTAAGGTTTTTAAATGCTAATTTCTAACTATAACGTGCCTGAAACCTATGGTTTTTAAGTGAATTTCAAAGGTTTTTAAATGCTAATTTCTAACTATAACATGTCTGAAACCTATGGTTTTTCAGTGAATTTCAAAGGTTTTTTAAATGCTAATTCCTAACTATAACATGTCTGAAACCTATGATTTTTTTCAGTGAATTTCAAAGGTTTTGTAAATGCCAATTTTTAAATGTATTAATTGTTATTTTTATTTTTTTCATACTGATTTACTACATTTTTTTAAACTATATATTTTTAGATATTTTATTTTTTAAATTACATTGTAATTACATTATACATTACATTACAAAATATACTTTCTCAGAATGAATTAATTTACTTTAAATATTTTGCAAATAGGCAATAGACTTTTAAGTACAGTAGTTACAGTTGTTGCAATGGGCAACACAATTTCAAACACAATGCAACATTGAGCTCAATGTGAATTTCTAGCTAAATGCAGTTAGTTACTTTATGGATTACTTTTCTAACCACAGGACTGGATCCTAGATTCAGTCCTGGGACATCTCCTGTAAACAGTTGAGTAAAAGCGTTTTGGTTACAGTAGTGATTTTTAAGGAATATTATTGTATTTTAAAAGTTGACACTTAGAAACTTTTTCACATAGAATCACCAATGTTATCCTATGGGAGGAAATTCACTTAGCAGGTAAGTAGTGTTATTGTGACTTTTTCTCACTCAGTGGTGGATCCTGGATCCAGCACTGGTGCATCTCCTGTAAACAGTTGAAAGAATGCGTTTAAGTCATACAGGCGATTTTTAAGGAATATTTGTAGTTTGTGAAAATCGACACTTTGAAACTTTTCTGCTGAAAACCAGACAATGGATTCCTATGGAAGGAAATACAAGTTACTGGTAAGTACGGTTAGAATTACTTTTCAGGGTCAGTGCTGGGCTAAAGATGCAGCACTGGGTTCTCTCCTGATAACAGGTGAGTAAATCAGAATTCGTATTTCGGCTGATTTTAGAGGAATATTTGTATGTTTCAAAAATCGACACTTAGAAACATTTTCAGCAAAAAGCAGGCAATGATATCCTATGGAAGGAAATTCAAGTTACTGGTAAGTACGGTTAAAATTACTTTTCAGGATCAGTACTGGGCTGAAAGATGCAGCACTGAGGTCTCTCATGATAACAGGTGAGTAAATCGGAATTCGTATTTCGGCTGATTTTAGAGGAATATTATAAAGTTCCAAAACTCCACACTTAGAAACTTTTCCAGCAAAAAGCAGGCAATGATATCCTATGGAAGGAAATTCAAGTTACTGGTAAGTACGGTTAAAATTACTTTTCAGGATCAGTACTGGGCTGAAAGATGCAGCACTGAGGTCTCTCCTGTTAACAGGTGATTAAATCGGAATTCGTATTTCGGCTGATTTTAGAGGAATATTTGCACAATGGTGAAGGGAGGGGGCGGGGCCTGAGGTGACATCTGTGCAAACGCGCCCCGTGGCGCGTTTTAAGTTGGGGGATTAAGTCCCCTTTAATCATGAGGGTCCCTGGGGGCCAACTAGCCCACCAGGAACCTCCAGTATGCGCCAGGGGGCTGCGTTGCAGAGACGTGTACAGAGGCCACGCCCCTTTTTACACCTCTCTGCAATGCAGCTCTGTGGCGCTTTTTAGAAGTACATGGTGGGCTAGTTGGCCCCCAGGGACCCTCAGGATTGAAGGGGATTTAATTCCCCATCTTAAAACGCGCCACGGGGCCTGTTTGCACACATGTCACCTGAAGCCCCGCCCCCTCCCTTCACCACTGTGCAAACGCGCCCCGTGGCGTGTTTTAAGTCGGGGGATTAACTCCCCTTGAATCCTGAGGGTCCCTGGGGGCCAACTAGCCCAACAGGTATATCCAAAAAGCGCCACAGAGCTGCGTTGCAGAGAGGTGTAAAAAGGGCGTGGCCTCTGTACACCTCTGTGCAACGCAGCCCCTAGCGCATACTGGAGGTTCCTGGTGGGCTAGTTGGCCCCAGGACCCCAGTATTCAAGGGAATTCGTTCCCCCTCTGCAAACGCGCCAGGGAGCGTTTGCAGAGTGCTGTCAAGAGGGGCGTGGCCTCCCTCGCGATGCCGTTTTTAAATTTTTTTTTTTTTTTTTTAAAAGGGGGCTGTGTGGCCCCCTTTTTAGTAATTTTTGAGCCCTGGGGACCCCATCCCCCAGGGCCTGTCCCCTTTAAAAAAAAAAAAAAAAGGACTGGGAAGGGGACCACGTGTGTCCCCCTGCCGTGGCCAATTTCGACCCGGGGACCCCATCCCCCGGGCCATTGTCACCTTTTTTTTTTTTTTATTTGATGGAGGGGGGCTGCCTGGCCCCCCTCCTAAGGCCTCCTTAGGCCCCGGGGACCCCATCCCCCGGGGCCGGCCTTTGTTTTTTTTTTTCAAAAAAAATTTTGGGGGAAGGGGGCCACTACTTGCCCCGGGGACCCCATCCCCCAGGGCTGGCCCTATCCTTTTGGGGTCCGTGGGGGGACCCCAACTCCCCCACGGACCCTGCCGGCTCCCCGCCTCCTGCGCGAGCCGGCATTGCTTTTCCACATGGGAGCTGCTAATAAGCAGCTCCCCATGTGGAAAAGCAATTCTGCTTTGAATTTTGGAAGCAAGAGCAGCTTTCCCTGCTCTCGCTTCCAAAATTCAAAGCAGTTTGCAATGACAGGACGGGAGCCGCGAGGCTCCCGTCCTGTCATTACAAACAACAGTGTCCCGGGGTAGGCACCCCGGGACACTGCAGGAGCCGGCCCTGGGGGTGGCGGTCCCCAGGGCCATCACTGGCTCCAGGAGGGGGCCGCGCGGCCCCCTCCCCACATTTTCAAAGTTCCGGGGAGGTGGTGGTCCCCGGGGCTTGGGGGTCCAAAACGGACCCCCATTTTCAATTTTGTTAGTGCCCCGGGGAGGTGGTGGTCCCCGGGGCGTGTGGGGGCTGGAGTCCCCCATACAGGTTAATTTAAAAAATAAAGAAGCCCGGGGAGGTGGTGGGCCCCGGGGCTGCGGGAGGCTCAGAGCCCTCCCGCAGCTTTCTAATAAAGCCCCAGGGGTGGTGGTCCCCGGGGCTTGGGGGCCATTAGAGGCCCCCATACATAAAATAAACCCCCCAGCATGCCCCCGGGACTTGGCCCACCCGGGGGCAGAGTGCTATCGAAGCGCGGGAGACCGCGCTTCGATTTTTTCCGGCAGGATCCGCGCACCCTGAGCGCATCCTGCCGATTTTTTTTTAAATGCTTTTTTTTGCCCAGGGGTCCTTGTGGGACCCCCTGAGCAGGCCTAGGGGTTAGGGGTTTCTACCCTGCCCCCTTTGTGCGTTTTGCGCACTTGTTTCTTTTTTTTCTCAGCGGGATCCGCGCACCCTAAGCGCATCCCGCCGATTAAAAAAAAAAAAATGCTTTTTCTGCCCAGGGGTCCTTGTGGGACCCCCTGAGCAGGCCTAGGGGTCAGGGTGTTTCTACCCTGCCCCTTTTGCGCTTTGCGCACTTGTTTCGGTCCCTCGGTTCTACTGAGGGACAAAATGGCTGCCAACACTTCCTGATTTGGAGTGTTGACAGCCAATTAGCATGCAGCTCGTGATCGGGAGGGTATGCGGATCCGACGCGGCCATAGATATATATGTGATTTTAATTGTGAATTTCTCAGGAACTACTGAACGGATTTACACCATTTAACAAAAAGGGTTCTTTCTGAACCAAGAACTACCTCTTTGCCAAATTTGGTGTAATTCCGTTCAGCAGTTCGAGGCTGTAACCGTGTCTAAAGTTTCCTATGGAAAAATGAATGGGGAAAACGCGTTTTGGGACCCCCCTTTTTCTCAGCCCCCACTTGACGAATCCCCCGAGACTTTCAGGGTAGGAGCGGACCGGAGCGCCCCACAAAGTTTGAAAATTTCGCAAAGATACGTCAACCGGCAAGAGAGTTATTTCAAATAGAATGTCGCGGATTTCCTATGGAAAATAGGTCCTAACTATAACTATCTACTGGCGACCGCCAGTAGATAATATATATATATATATATATATATATATATATATATATATATATATCCAAAGCACAGTATTCCACCTGCCGCTGGATTAAAAACGAAAACACTGTAAGTGTCCCACATATGATGAAACACTCTAGCTTTGTATAAGCCACAACCTAAATAGGTCAACAGAGTCCGTTAGCGGCGGTTCAGGCAGCCCAAATTGAATCCAAAGCACAGTATTCCACCTGGGGCCAGCCGAACTCGTGGCGGGTGCAACCGGAAAGCGGTGGTGGAAACTGCTTATAAAACAACAAAAACAAGGAGTTCATGGTACTCACAGGGTCCGGTGCACTCACGGGGTGTGTGTCGGCTATACAACATCCGCAGACGCGTTTCTGGCTATTGCCGTCATCAGTGCGTAAAAGCCGTCAATAAAACAACACAGTCATTTAAACGGTCCTGCCATATGATAGGTGGATCCTTGGCCAATGAAGGGCCGGCAATGGGGCGTCGCCGTCTTCATTATTTATTGCCTAATGCAATATCTACGGCGCTCCCATCGCTGAAAAAATCAATTGGCAGCCGTAATAACTGTGCCTGTACATCCCCTCGCCTGCCGCTGGATTAAAAACGAAAACACTGTGAGTGTCCCACATATGGTGAAACACTCTAGCTTTGTATAAGCCACAACCTAAATAGGTCAACAGAGTCCGTAAGCGGCGGTTCAGGCAGCCCAAATTGAATCCAAAGCACAGTATTCCACCTGGGGCCAGCCGAACTCGTGGCGGGTGCAACCGGAAAGCGGTGGTGGAAACCGCTTATAAAACGACAAAAACAAGGAGTTCATGGTTCTCACAGGGTCCGGTGCACTCACGGGGTGTGTGTCGGCTATAAAACATCCGCAGACGCGTTTCTGGCTATTGCCGTCATCAGTGCGGAAAAGCCGTCAATAAAACAACACAGTCATTTAAACGGTCCTGCCATATGGTAGGTGGATCCTTGGCCAATGAAGGGCCGGCAATTGGGTGTCGCCGTCTTAATTATTTATTGCCTAATGCAATATCTATGGTGCTCCCATCGCTGAAAAAATCAATTGGCAGCCGTAATAACTGTGCCTGTACATCCCCTCGCCTGCCGCTAGATTAAAAACGAAAACACTGTGAGTGTCCCACATATGGTGAAACACTCTAGCTTTGTATAAGCCACAACCTAAATAGGTCAACAGAGTCCGTAAGCAACGGTTCAGGCAGCCCAAATTGAATCCAAAGCACAGTATTCCACCTGTGGCCAGCCGAACTCGTGGCGGGTGCAACCGGAAAGCGGTGGTGGAAACCGCTTATAAAACGACAAAAACAAGGAGTTCATGGTACTCACAGGGTCCGGGGCACTCACGGGGTGTGTGTCGGCTATAAAACATTATGTATACACCGAAAAAAAACAAAGGTTGAAGTAACATTATAGTTAGGTGAATTTTTCAGTGACAATATTAACATTTTGAACTAAAAAAACACAGAAATTCCAGTGATAGTTAGCAGCACTAGCTATAACTTGCACCCCTGCCATGCATTGTTTATGACCTTACATATGACATCACTCGTGACATGTTCTGTTACAACATGTATGACATCATTGATGGCATTACTGATGCATCATTCAATGAGGGTGTTAGATTGTTTTATAGGGGGTTGGCGCCCTGCAGCCTTGAGGCTCAAGGGGGGGGCGCATGCCTCTAATGTCTCGTGGAGATGGGCCACGCATCTCCCCTCCCCATAAAAATTGTTTTTGGCGCCGGGGTAGGCATCCCATGGCTTATAATGAATAAATGAGACTAGCAGGATTGCAGCATTTTTTGCTATTTTTATTTCTTTTTGCCTCCAGGGGGGGGATCCCTCTTGCCAATCAGAACACTTTATTTTTAAATTGGCGCTCCTGTGAAAGTCTCAGAGACTCTTGTGAGCCCAAATGCCAAAATATAGAATTAATTTTTACCTTCATTTCTCAAAAATTACTGAACGGATTTGCACCAAATTGCAAAAAGCACAATCTGTGGGCCAAGATCTATGTTCCTGTCGAATTTGGTATAATTCCATTCAGCAGCTTTGCTATATCCTGTCTTAAAGAAGTCTATGGAAAATGCATGGGGACTTTACATTTTTGACCTCCTTTTTTCTTGCCCCTGCTTGATGGATCACCCCGAAAGTTTCCAGGAAGGAGCTGAGGTGGATGAATATGTTTTTGTAAATGTTTCCTGAAGATTTGTCAAACAGGGCCAAAGGTATTAGCAAACCAAAAAACGCTCTGTCTATGGAAAACCAGACCTAACTCTATAGATACCTAGTGGTGAATGCCACTAGGTTATATATATATATATATATATATATATATATGGTCTTTGTGAAATAAGAACAAACCCAGCCATACTGGACCTGAATTAGGCCCCCCAGACCCAACTACCACGAATTCACTGGGGAGTGTCACACCCAGACACCCCCCTCGAAGCTACGCCCTTGCCCATCCCGCCTGGGGCAGGTAGTTCTCCCTGTAAACTACTGACTACTGTCATTTACAACATAATGGCCAGGAGTCCCTGCATTGGGATCACTTATTTTAAATGTGTTTTCACCATACACGCTCTTCCTCCTTTCTGCTATGAAACGCCTTGATGTTCGAGTTGTCAAATTGGTGAGCAGGGCTCCATGTTTTCAATCCTAATCCTTTACAAATCGTTTTATCAAGTGATTGACGGCCCTATGTGCTAAGGGGGAGTTGCAAATAGAGGTTGGCGCGCAAGCAAATTTATAGGGCAAGCTAAGCCATAATAGAGCCAAGGGTATGGCTTTGCTCTAAGAGTCCATACACAAGCCAAGCCGTGGAAATGTTTGCCATGTATATCATGCAACAAATATTATGTAAACATATGATATAGTCTCTTCAAAACAAGAAAATGTGTATTTCTTCAAATTTCAGAAGTATTTCACGTTAGTACTTTAGATTATATTACTACTGTTGTCTGAGGCCTCGGCCTGTAAGATTGGTGTAACCTGTTTACATCCACCCACAAACTCATATATTCACATACTCAACTACTCACTTATTTAACTATTCATCTATGCACACAAATATTCATCCATTTATTGATGCTCTCACCTGTTAGTTATCCATTTGATCGGCCACTCATGCATTTATTCATTCACCCACGCGCTCACATGTGCAACCATCAACACACACACACACTAACTTGCCTATGAAGAACACTTTCATTTACAGCCAGACATCCTGGCATTGCCAATGCTTTTAAGGAATAAGCTCTGAACATCAATTTTCAGATTGTCAATACACAGCTTACAAAGAATGCTGAAACTTCAGTTCTAAATTTAGTTTATTGCATTGCAAAATAACGTTGATACGTCTTGTTTAATTGCTTACAGATATTTACATGCACTTGCCATACTCAAGTATGTTAATTATGACAATTATCCTTGTGTCAGCATACATTTACTTAGCTCCAAACGGTACTGAATAATGTGCCTCACATTATCTTTGCTTTCCAGATGTAACAGAGCAGATGGTAAATATAACAATTACTGAAATCTGAAATGTGTTTGAATAACTTGTCTAATTCCAGTATTTAATCTTCCTTTTCATTACACCCTCAGGTGCACTGAGGGGTAACCCGTCCAACAAATCACAAAAAGTCACCCACAATGCACTTTACATTCAGGGCACTGTGCGGTGAACCATGAGCACTTGGTTTTATGGGACAATGAACGGGCTTTGTAGAACACTTTCAGACGTTCATGCACCTGTGCACAGGGACAGGTGGAAAAGTCTTGTATTCAGGGGAATATTTCGAGTCCAGGAATATTTAGGGAAAAGTGAAAAATTCCGCAGCATTGTGGGATGTGCTGCTGTCTTCCATGTGCAGTTCAAGTCAAAAAATAGGAATACCGCAGAGAGCATAATATGAGGACGTGGAGTGCTGGTTACAGATGAAGCATTCATTCATAAAGTTACTGAGTTATTGCCGCCACTATAGACAAATGACTTCAGTGAGGATGGGTGAATGGATTATGTGATAATGATAACACCAATAGATCATATCACAAAACTGTTGTCCTGGTGTTTAAAAATATACAAGACTGGGCAAGTTCATTTATAAGATTGTTGCTGTTTGTGTAAACTGTAAAGGAGCAAACAAGCTTTGCTCTGATTCGCTTTACAGGGATATTTTTACAATAGGGCAAAAATGGAAAATAAATGTTGATCTGAAAACATATGCAACGCATGTATTGTTTATAAAACACGTTACATGAGTTGTAGAGAATTAAACAGGTCCTAATCGATGAACCAACTTCAAAAACGAAAATTAATTGTGCACTGTCTGCTCTTTAGGTAAGATAAAAATATCTCGTGGAAATGGAAAGTAAGTATCTCACCAAAAGTTGAGTAACGGACTGCAAAAATGTTGGATCTGGTTTATGGTATAATGCATCTTTCCTGCTTCTCTGCCCTTGCTGCTCAGCCAGTGTGAATGTGCTGTGGTATGTTGGTGTGC
Organism: Calotriton arnoldi; assembly: GCA_963921515.1. Taxonomy (NCBI): domain Eukaryota; kingdom Metazoa; phylum Chordata; class Amphibia; order Caudata; family Salamandridae; genus Calotriton; species Calotriton arnoldi. Next base: position 220,589 of record CAWUFW010003270.1, read on the forward strand.
ATGGTGATGTAATGTGAGGATGCCTGGATGTGGAGTGCCAGTTGGAGTATGGGCTGAGCAGCAGGGAGGCTGCTCCTGGTGGGACTGAATACAGATCTACTTCTAGACCATTTAAGAACTTAGGGGCATATTATCAACGGCCAGCGATAATTATCGCTGGCCGTGCTTAGCGATAGATTTCTTATCGCTGGCTATCTCTGGAAATTATCGCCCTGGTAGCGCGTTATTAACAACACGCTTCTCCAGGGCGATAAAAATTCCAGAGATAGCGAGGTTATCGCCGTTTTCAGGGAACATCGCTGGTTTTCCAGCGATGTTCCCTACAAAGCGGCGATAGCCTTGCTGATACGACCCTGTGGTCGTATCAGCAGAATCCACCCCTATGTTAGGGATGGCTAAGTCGGGATTATAGCAGACGTTAGATTTTGGCGAAAACGGCCGTTTTCACCAAAATCTAACGTCTGCTACTAATCCTGTGAGCTACCTTGTAAATATCGCGATGTGCACATCGGCGATATTTACAACGTAGCCCATCTGGGAGTGCGCCAGTAACGCCCACTTTGCATCTCATTAGAGATGCAAGGATGGGCGTTGAGGGAAAGAGGCGATAGTGCAGGGATTCACACGATAGCGTGACCTTGCTGATTAGGCGATAGAATTATCGCCGCTTTCCGTCAGACGGACGCTAAAGCGGCGATAATTGACTATCGCCTGGTTGTTAATATGCCCCTAAGATCAATAAACCTTCGTCTTTATTATACACCTCGGCTACTGGACTTATTACATTATAACATAATTTGGCGACGATTTGGGATTAATCTACAGAAACTACACGTGAGGATCTACTTCAAGCAATGTTAAAGGAAAGGTAACGGAAGAAACAATTGGAGAACTTATGATAAGAGCCTGCCTAAGGATTTTACACCCTGCTGCCCGACCAGTATCCAGCTTCATTCGGACAGCTCATGGACAGGGTGTATGTCTTTCCGCCTGAATTTAATTTTTCAAGCTTCTGGTCTCATCCACCACAGGTCAGGAGGCATCTCTTATTTCAAGTAAACAGTAAGTGCAGCTGTGGTATACCAGTCTTGGTTGCGGTCCAATTTTGATAACTGGCAGTGTTATCTAGCAGTTTCTCAAAGGGACATTGGGAGTCTATGCAGTGATGCGCATATTTGGACGACTACGTTTTATGGTAATTCCTTTAAAAATGGACAGCTCAAGATTTATGATACACCATCGGGCCAAGGCCGAAAGACTCTACACTACTTCTTGCCATGATCCTATTTCAGCATTATTCTTCGGACCGAGCGGTTTGTCCGTTACTGTCATGCTGAATTTGAATCAGCCGTGTGACGAAGACAGATCGCGCACCCTTACCTTGCCCATGGGGTTGCGTAAAAGTGCCATGGAGAGCTGGACGCGCATTTCTCTTCAACGTTCTCTAGGAGTTTCAGCGAGTGACGTCTTCTGGATGCTGCGCATGTTGGGTTTCGTCTTTGTGTGCGCGCCTGTGCCCAGAGCCACCCGGCATTTATTTCAGTGCGTGCCGCCATCTTGATTTGGAGCAAGTTTTCCAGCACCAGCCCATATTCTTCCCTGCAATTACCTTTCTCGGAAGTTGGCGTGACAGGATGTTAATGGAGCAGGAGGAGCATCAAGTGTGATGCGGCATATACAATCATATTGAATTTCGGTTTTTGCTTTGTCCGACTGCCGTATGATCTCAGAGGCTATGGTGTGTACATTGTTATTTTCTATTACCTCACGCTAACTTGTTGAACTGCCCTCTTACTGGGATTTGATTTATCACCTTAATTTTGATAATGGTGCTGGATATATATATATTTTTTTTCTCTGGACTTTTCCCCTCGCTACGTGTAATTCCTTCAAGTGTCTCCAGAGGAACGCCTGAATCTTGCTGGTTTTTGCCATTGACACTTCTCTATTTTGGTCCCCTCCCGCAACAGGACTTGCAGTTTTCTTTTAATATTGCTATTTTGGTCTACACCTCTAATTACTTGAAATTTGAGAGGGACTTCGGGTGAGGAGTCGCTCACCGGACTGAAGCACCAGCTTCTTTATGCTGTTTTTAATTTTTAATTCTCAATGACTTTCTGTTTACTGTGTCCTTCATTGAGAGTGCTTATATTAATGTTGAATTATTTTGAAATGTTCTATGCTTTAAGTTGTTTTTACAGTTAGTGTGCACGTTTTTACGTGTGTGAAACTTATTATTGTGAACTTGATTTTTTATAAGATTCATTGTGCCAGTGTGTATTTCTACCTGTGCGCAAGGATCTTGTGCATGGAATTATCACTTTTATTACTGTCATGTGAGTTTGTTTTGTTAGTTGGTTCACATGTTTCCTGTGCGAAGAGAATTGGAAAGTGTTTTCTTCTCTTTCATAGGTCTTTTTTTTTAGTGTGATGTTCCACCTGTGCGCAAATCCTTTTGCGTGGACTTGTTCATCTTTGTTTTTCCTTAATTTTATTTGTTTCTAGTATGTAGTATGGAAGTTTCCCATACGTGGGAATTATTACTTATATTGGTATGATTTGCGATTGCTTGTTGCAGTGTGATCTTCCACCTGTGCGCAAATTCTTGTGCGTGGACTCGTCACCTTTATTTTTCCTTCATGATAGTTTAGTTTCCAATACTATTTTGCAAGTTTCCCGTGCGTGGGATTTATGCTGTGATGTTGTTGCTACGTTTAAGGTTTATTCTGTCAGTGTCTATTCTTACCTGTGCGCAAGGGTCTTGTGCGTGGAATAGTCATTCATATTTCTGGCATGTGGGTTTGATTTTATTTTGTACTGGTGCACAAGATTTCTGTGCGAGAGAACTTGATCATTTAAGCTACTTTATTTAGACGCCACATGACAGTGTGCGTTTTCACCTCTGCCCATGGTTCTTGTGCGTGGATTCCGCACTTATTTATTGTCATGTTGGTCTTATCTTTAAATTAGTTTATACTCTAGTGGGGTGCAGTTCTTTCACCCTTCTATTACTTTCCTCCAGTTGCCCTTCTTCAGGGATGATGGGTTGGGTTAGCCAACCGTTTCCTTCTTTTCATGTTAGGTGTCGTTTGGGTGTGTGAGCAGGAGAGTCCTGTTTGGTGTTTTATTTTGGGAGTACCTTTTCTCGTCTTTCAGGTTGTTTCTCTTACTTTTCATTGGTTGGCGTTCTGTGTTATTTCTCATCTCCATGCGAGTCTGGCCAGCTGGTGTGTTTTAGTGGTAACTCGGAGCGTCAGGTTTGTTTGTATGCGTCTGTTTGATTTGCGTTAGTATTGTTATGCGTGTGGAGGGAAATATATATTTCCACTCATATTCTCTTCCTCATTTGGATGGAATTTATTTGCTCTATTTTTGTTCTATCTTTAGCCCTTTAGCATGTAAGATTTACCTTCAATTGAGATCATTGTTGGCATCTTGCATTTCTTGTTGTTGTTTTTCTTTTGCTCTGTTAAAGGGGGAGATGTGTGTCACTTTTAGTTTAATTAATGCAATGTTCTCATCTTTCCTATTGTAGTGTTTCATTCGAATCTTATCTTATGTATTTATATGCATGTCTTCTCATGAAATGCTTTGTGTTCCATCTTATGCAAGTTTCCATTATGTGATTGCAGCATGTTCACTTGCAAGTTACTTTATGCTATTGCTATGCTTCCTTCTTGCATTATCCATTTTATATGTGTTATATAAAGGGGGAAGATGTGTTGTATCTGGTTTATGGTATAATGCATCTTTCCTGCTTCTCTGCCCTTGCTGCTCAGCCAGTGTGAATGTGCTGTGGTATGTTGGTGTGCAATGGAATGTGAGGATGCCTGGATGTGGAGTGTCAGTTGGAGTAGGGGCTGAGCAGCAGGGAGGCTGCTCCTGGTGGGGCTGAATACAGATCTACTTCTAGACCATCTAAGAACTTAGATCAATAAACCTTCATTTTTAATATACACCTCGGCAACTGGACTTATTACATTATAACAAAACATTACACTATTATATTGTTACATAGAGGATATGTTTTTCCACGTTAAGTGGTTGACAGTTTATAAAGAAATCTGGAGTGCGTTTGAGAAACTACATCAAGAAAATCGGCCTTTTCTGGAACGACTGCCTTGAGCTAAGTCGTCTTGTTTGTGGTTTTCATGAGAGAGAGAGTGTGTGTGTGTGTGCGTGTGTGCGTGTGTGTGTCTTTGCAGCATTATGAGCAAGTTAGGAATCAGTCACATGCACTTTGGTTGTAAGATTTCTCTCACTTTGATGATGTGTAGGATAACACCTCAAACACAGACCCATATTTCACATTTGAAATAAGAGCGTACATTTTATCAACTCATCAAGATGACTGAATTTCGTCACAGGTGATTGCTGTACATGTAAAGTTTAAAAAAACATAAAATGAAGGTCTGCTCCAATTTTAGTTGAACATTTTTTTTCCTTCTTGTGATGTTTGTTACATGTATAAAATATCGCTATCAAGGGCTTCAATTTATCGCCATCTGGGTAGCACAACAAACGTTTTATAAACTTTACTCTAAGTGATAACCACCCATGCCCTCAATTCCTCAAACTTCACTCTACTGAGGCCCCGATTACGAGTCTGGCGGTCCACGTACTGCCAGAGTTGCAGGGGCGCAGCAGTGGCAGTCTCCCAACCACCCTATCGTGAGATGGCCACAGCCCCACTGCAGCCACCAGGGAACCACAGTTCCCTGGCCATGTTGCAACGGTCAGGAGGAAGTAATATGCTAGGTGGGCCCGCCAAACATATTACAAGTTTCCGTTCTGCTATGATTTACATGGCGGTGCTTCCACCGCCATGAAAACTGTGGCAGAGAGGAAACAAAGGGGGCCCTGCAGGGACCCCTTGTGCCTCATGCCCTGTGGATGGACACAGGGGGGCACAACATTTGCCCCTCTGTGTGCATGCACACAGTTCCTGCACGGCATTGACTTTTCAGTCCATGCCATGTGGAACTGTTTTTGGCATTCCCTTTGCAGTGCCCATTTTCAGGGCACCGCCATGGGAATGCCAAAAAAAAACCTGACATACATGAGAATAACTCGTAATCTGGCGGGCGGTCAGACCATGGCTTTGGTGGTGCGGTGGTGGGGCGGACCCGGCGCCGCACTGCCAAAGTTGTAATTGGGCTTTAGTGACCTGAACATTCATCTGAATGATATACACACTCCGCAAGCCGCTAACGTTTTACAAGATCCGACAGCTATTTAGATTGATCTCTATCTCCAGGGGTTTAGGAAGAAGTGCAAAATCCTGGAAAGGAAGTGGAGGAAAACTTAAGATTTTTCCAGTAGACACGAATATAGGAAGGCAAATAAAAACTATCATTACAACATCTGAAAACGCGGCCAACCTTCTTTGCCACCAAAGTGTACCACCAACTCACTGAAAGAAGAATTCACAATTGTTAAATCTATGTTTGATCCTGCTAAAAAAATCCAGCAGCCACACCATCTACTGTGCGCTGTAAAAAATTGGCCAGCTTAAATTTTACTCCCCATTGGATCCTGCTCCTCTTATATTCTCAATCAGGTGGCTGCAGTCATTGACCATACACTAAATGGGCTACTCAGTTTTTTACTATCCTCTGCAGTTGTGCCTTAAGAATGGAAACATAAAGTGGTTAAACCATTATGATAGAAACTGTCTAAGGATCCTTCTCTGTTTCGAAATTTATAGAACCATTTCATGTCTTTCTTTTCTGACAAAAGTACTAGAATAGCAAGCTAATAGGCAACCATCCTAATATCACGAGCAGGATTGTCTCCTCCATCCTTCCCTGGCCAAATGTAATCTCTGCGATAGCACTGAGTCTGCTCTCCTAGCAGTATCTGAGGAAATCAGATTATCCTCGGATCAAAGCGGCACAGGTGCCATGATTCTGCTTGATCCCAGTGACGCTTTTGACACTGAATCCCATGCTATTTTGTTAGATAGACTACATAGTTTTGTAATAAGAGACAAGACATGGGAGTGGCGAGCTTCCAGTCTACAGGACAAGTCTTTAATAAGGCTTTTTACTCAGACGCACTTCTTCTGATATGTTGGTCCCTCATGGATCTTCCCTGAGGCCCACCCTTTTCAGCATTTATCTTTGACCACTAGCAGACATTGTACAGGCATTCGGTTTTACGCTTGTTACCTATGCTGATAACACCCAGCTTGGTACATCTCATTTACCCGAACATGAATCGAATGATGGGCAGCTAAAGGACTACCTTGCAATGGAAGCCATCTGGCAGCTATCCAATTAGTACAATTGGTAAAATCTTCCACTCATAAGATGGATCATCTTTTGGACCCGGTGTTTATGAACTTACATTAGATGAAGATGGGCACTTCTTTACCCTTGATCTGTCAAAACAAACAATCACTCAAAGATTTGTAAAGCGCGGCAAATCACTCATCAGGGTCTCAAGGTACTGAGGTTGCTGCTAGATTCATGGTGATCCGTTCATTCGAACAGCCAGGTCTTGAGTCCTTTACTGAAACTCGGGAGCAATGGGGAGGTCCTGGGGTGCAGGGTCAGATCATTTCACTGTCCCTATCTCCCTTTCACTCCCTGCCTCTCCCAGCTATTCCCCAACTCTGTCCAATATTAATAAGTACTAGACTCTGCAGAATCTGATCACTTGTTAACTTTTTCTATAGGAAAGAATGTTCCAAAAGCAGTTCTTATATTTAAGGATTTGATCATTGCACTAGTTATGTAAATTCTGTAATGTGATCAACCAGGCACTTCAGCCACGGGGCCAGGCCCCCAGTTTGATTTCCATTTCTATAATATTAGAAAGAAGTTCAAAATCCTGGGAAGGAAGTGGAGGAAAACTTATGATTATTCCAGTAAACACGAATATAGGAAGGCAATTAAAATCTATCATTACAACATCAGAAAAATGTGGACAACCTTCTTTGCCACCAAAATGTACAGCCAATTCCTTGAAAGAAGTTATCACACTTGTTAAATCTATGATTGATCCTGCACAAAAAGTCCTGTTCGCAGAAAAGACTTCTTCTCCAAAAAGATACTGGATATATACAATGCTTTACTGAGTCAAGTGGCAGATTGCCCCGTGCATGAAAATACCATCTGTGCCGGGCCCCCGAATTGGACACTATCATCTTTTTCTCCCTTCCAAGTAGATTGCCTTGAATTGTTGGTCAGCAAGGTTAAATTTGATTCCCCTTTGGATCTAGCCTACCTTCTGTTCTCAGTCAGGCGGCTGCAGTCATTTAACCTGCACTAAGTGGGCTACTCAATTTTTCACTGTCCTCTGCAGTGGTGACTAAGGCGTGGAAACATAACGTGGTTCAACCATTACTAAATAAACTGTCCTTGGATCCTTCTCTGTTGGAAAACTATAGACCCATTTCATTTCTTAATTTTGTGACAAAAGTACTAGAATAGTGTTTTAATAGACAACTGTCCGAACATCTTGAGCAGAATAGTCTCCTCCGTCACTCCCAGGCCGAATTTAATTTATGCAATAAGACCAAGTCTGCTCTCCTAGCAGTATTAGAGGAACTCAGATTAACCTTGGGTCAAAGCGTCACAGCAGCAATAATTCTGCTTGATCCCAGTGACGCGTTTGAGGCTATATCCAATGCTATTTTGTTATATAGATGACATAGTTGTGGAGTAACAGACAAGGGAGTGGCTTGCTTCCTTTCTACAGGAAAAGTCCTTGATAAGCCTTTTTACTTGGATGCCCTTCTTCTGTTATGTGGATCCCTCATGGATCTTCCCTTAGCCCTTCCCTGTTTAGCATTTATGTTCAACCATTAGCAGACATTGTACAGACCTTGGTTTTAAACTTGTTTCCCATGCTGATGACACCCAGCATAGTGTATCTCTGTCACCTGATCATGAATCCAATGCTGGTCAGCTAAAGGACTACCTTGCACTAGAAGCCAACTAGATGGGTAACAGCCACTTTAAACTGAACGGCAATTTTCAATGTTGGACTGCTAATTGCTGGCCAAATAGTGTAGGTACTCTCTTGCAGCAAAAAAACTGATATTAAAACTCGGGAGTATGAGCTGATGACAGACATTTATTTTGAAGCCGATATGAAGAAATGTGCAGCATGCTGCTTCAGCCTTTTTGGAACCCTAAGAAAGATTCTTGGAACTCTCCCTAATTTCACCCATAGAAAAGTAGTCATTGCCATGAATGCATCCTGACTTGACAAAAAAAATGTGCTGTATCTGGATGCATCTCCTTCGGATCATTCAAAATGTGGCAGCCCAATGTCACCTCCATATGCCTAACCATCAGTCAGTGGCACCTTCCCTTGCAGAACTCCATAGACTCCCTATGATATATATATCTTTCACTGAACAACACAAAGATTACAGGGACCTTATAATTAGGCTCACATTTCACTCATACAAAACCAGTGAAATTCTGCAGTTATAGTTACCTGAGCTAACTATAACTTACTCCCCCGCAGAGCACTGCTTATGACACATATTACATGGTCAGTGATGAAATTGGTGACATCACTGATGACATCTCAAATAACATCAATGATGACATCATCCAGTGAGTTAAATTACTATTCTTTCTGTACTACTAATAAGTGATACACTTGCTAACTTATGTGATCTGAGTGGTTGTGTGACTGTATCTGTGTGTGAGTGGCTGTGTGAGTGCCTGTATTGTTGAGTGAGTGAGTGTATGAGTGGCTGTATGGGTGAGTGAGTGACGGAGTGGCTGTGTGAGTGGCTATATGGGTGAGTAACTGGGTGTGTAAGTGGCTGTATGGATGAGCGAGTAGCTATTTGAGTGGGTGTTTGGTTAACTGAGTGGGTGTGTGAGTGACTCTATTGGAGTGTTTGTGTGAGTGGCTGTATGGGTGAGTGAGTAGATTTGTGGATGCGTTCCATGTGTATGTAAGCGGTTGTGTGGTTGTGTGAGTGGCTCTGTTGAGAGTCTGTATGGGTGGGTGTGTAGGGGTATGAGTTGCTGTATGGGTGAATATTTGGGTGTGAGAGTAGCTGTATGGGTGAGTGAGTGGCTTTGTAAATGACTGTATGGGTGAGTGAGTGGCTATGTGAGTAGGTGTATGTGCAAGAGAGAGGCTGAGTGAATGGCTGTATGGGTGAGTGAATGGTTGTGTGATTGGCTATATGGATGAGTGAGTGGGATTGTGAACGGCTGTATGGGTGTGTGAGTGGGTGTATGAGTGGTTGTGTGGGTGTGTGAGTGGATGTGTGATTGCTTCTGTGGATGTTGTCATCAGTGATGTCATCAGGGATGTCATTTGAGATGTCATGAGTGATGTCACTGACCATGTCATGAGTGATGTAATATGTGAGGCCATAAGTAGGCCTGGGTGGTAAATTCCTTTCCGCTCGCGGAATTTGCGGAATTTGGGTAATTTTGCGTTCCGCGGAGAACGCGGAATTGCCAAAAATTCCGCGATCCGCAACTTCGCGGAATTTTTTGCTTGTTCGCGCTTTCAAAATGCGTGTTCGCGAGATATTTCTCCCCGAGCACGCAAACAGCGTTCGCGAACAGGGAAAAAAGCACCGCGAACGGGCGGAACAAGCAATTCCGCGTGCTCGCGGAACTTTTGCGTGCTCGCAGAGATTTTTTACCATTTCGCGGAGCTTTGCGTAGCGCGACTACGCAAATTCCGCCCACCCCTAGCCATAAGCAGTGCATTGCGGGGAGTAAGTTATAGTTAGCTCAGTGTAGAGATGTCATGAGTTGGTTGCTAGGTAATCTTAGGATTCTCTGACAATAAGAATGTTGAGAAAGGCAGTTACTGTGCAGTACTGGAGGGAACAGGACATTGCTCTCCCTTGTGCTGGGAATGTTGTTGTAAATAAAGGCATAAGAAGAAAACTGGATGTTTGGATCATTTCATGGCGACGCGTTTCTGCGCAGGGGGTAGTTTCAAGCATCCCCACCCCTGGAATATTGATTCATTGCTAACTGAGTCCTACGAGGAATTGTTTTTCACTGGTGGAACCTTTCTCTCCTGGATTGTGACCGTCTTTGAGATTACAACCGTGAGTAAAACCCCAAACTCTTGGGTGGATATAAGCTGTGTGGTCTCTGGTTACTTTGTTGTGAGCTGGGCTTTGACGTCAATTAGACGCGTGCTCTCTATCGCACTTCATATAAGCTGTTGTGATTGCACGGGAGACTGCGCTCAAGCAAGGGGCTGCTTCGCTGTCCCATATCAATTTAACCCGTATTCAGCCTCCCGCAGAGACAGGCCTCGCATGTGAGTGCAATTGGGCATGGTTGAAGCTCATGACAAATCCTGTGCGCAGCCTGCTGTTTCATGCGAGTGAGCACAATTGACTGAGACGCTCGGTCTCATCTGCACGCGCTACCTGCCGTAACCAAGGATCTTTGCATGGGCTCTTCACAGCCTCGTCAGTCCGCACTCAACTTTCATTTCAGATAAAGTGTATACGTTCAAAAAACAAAGCAAAGCTTTCGCTTAGTTTACCATAGAAGTCCTTCAACAGCATTACCTCATTGGTTTCTACGTCTTCAACAAGAAACTAGGAAGTAAACATAGAAAACAGACTACGTAAACACCAGGAAGAGAAATCAACATAAACAAAAGAATATCTAGGAAAAAAAACTGTTTATATCATAACAATGCTTAAAGACTCATTGTTATTATTTTAGTTCATTATTTTTTCTTCTTGTTTTAATTTCTTACTTTTAATTATTATATTACATTTTTATTTTCTACTTAATAACAAAAGAAATGTCAGACCAAAGTATGTCTTCACCACCACCATTTTTTTAACCTACATATAGGCATTAAGTGGTTATAAATATAGTCCATTACAGTGCCAGGCAATAATACTTCATCATTTAGGTGTTGAAGGAAGAAGAATTTACAAGGAGTTACCTAAAACGTAACTGGGGATGGGGGAAGGGCAACCCAATAATATTTATGACATGTCCATCCAAATGTTGGAGTTACAATTTACCTCCAAAACAAATATTGTATTAGAACATCATAAATTCTTCTCTAGAGTGCAACAAGATGATGAAGATATTGCCTCTTATGTTGCTACCCTCAGGGGCTTAGCTATAACATGTTGATTTGAACAACTAAACGATTAATTAATAAGGGACCAAATAGTGCATTTTACTAGCAGGAAATGGGTAAAAGAAAAACTCCTAATGAGAGAATATATGCTTGAGGAAGCCACACAAATAACAAATGGAGTGGAACAGACAGTCATGTGATTGGAGGAAATGGAGGGTACTTCAAAGATCGCACATGATAAAGTTGCAGTTGTTGAAGGCAAATCAGAACAGAGGAAAGATGTGGAAGAAAACAACAACTCAAGAAGAATGCAGCCTGAAAGGAGGATGATTCAAGCTCAAAACAGAGACATTAAATGTTTTTGTTGTGGATCTCCAGGACACATTGCTTTTAGCTTAAAATATCTAGCCAGAAGTGCACTGTGTAGCTGTTGTGGTAAAGGGGGCATTTTGCAAAAGTTTGCAGAAGCAGAATGTCAGAGACAAGGAAAATGAAGGAGGTAGATGATGTATGTGAGAGCGTACAAGAAATTATATTGACTATTGATGAAATAGCGAATTATGACAAGTGTAAGGATGTTAGTGTGATATCGGAAAGTTCAGATATAAAAATGGAAAGTGTGGGGACTTTAGAAAAACCACATTGTAACATTTCTTTTGAGGGTAAGGAGGTAAAAGTCTTGGCCGATTCTGGCAGTGTATACACCCTCATGTCTAAAAATCATATGAAGACAACTGGCCTATGGAGAGTTGTCCGAGGTTAAGTTCTCCAGACAAACGGGCAGTAGGTTATGTGGGAAAATAATAGAAATTGTAGAAATATGTTGGATGGTCATAAGATTTTAAGAAGAAGCAGTGAAAGGTAGAGTATACATCACTGATTTTGGTTACAACCTTTTGGGATGGCGTCACCAGAAGGATCTAAACATAATAATAGATCCCAACGCCAAAGAACCTGTGATGGAAATGGAGAAAACGAATGTTCAAAAAGTGGATGAGTGTACTGAGATGATAAAAATATATCCTAAAGTGTTCAATTTGAAGTTAGACGTTTAAAAAAATGGAGCAAAACCAGTAGCTCACAAGGTGAGGAATGTTCCAAATATGATGATGGAACCATTACGCCAGGAGTTAGATCATCTGTTAGAACAACAGATTATTGAACCTATTGAAGCATCAGAATGGCTAGCTCCGATCGTGATAGCTCCTAAAGAGGGAGGGAAAATCCGTCTATGCATAGACTTGAGGGATCTGAACAAGAATATTTGGGTTGATAGACAACCTCTGCCAAATATTCCTGAGATGTTGTCAACTATGGAGGGCTGATGTGTTTTTAGTTTGCTGGACATGCCAGCCGCTTATCATCAGATTAAATTGCATGAAGACTAAAGGCATTTACCCTCCTCTGTTACACCTTTAGGTGCATTCAGATATGAGAATGCCTTTTGGCTTAGCGTGAGCCTCAGCCGTGTTCCAAAGAGTAATGAAGCATATCTTTGGAGACATGAAACGAGTGTGGTGTTTTCAAGATGACATCTTGGTAGTGGGAAAAGTTACCAATGATCATGATAAATTGTTCAGGGATGTGATGGAGCAACTGGAGAAGTATGGCTTGACCAAAAGGATGGACAAGTGTCAGTTAAAGAGAGATCGAGTGAATTACTTGGGACATGAAATAAGTGTGGATGGCATAATTCCGAAGAAAACTATTGTGTGTGCTGTGACCTTGGCTCCTGAACCATCTAATAAGGATGAGTTGAGGTCATTCTTGGGACTAGCAGAATACTGTGCTACATATGTGAGGAATTTTTCGGAGATTGTAGAACCTTTGAGACAAATAATGGAAAAAAAATGTCATGTTTAATTGGAATGCAGAGTGCAAGAATGCTTTTGAGATGATCAAGGAGAGTATCAGTAAGGCACCAATGTTAGGATGTTTTGATGTGACAGGAAGAACCTATATTTCTACGGATGCCAGTGCTGTGGGGATTGGTGCAGTACTGGTGCAAGTTGTGGATGGAGAGGAGCGAATTATTGGATTTGCATCTCGAAGGTTGCAGGGTGCAGAACGGTCCTATTCCGTTATTGAAAGGGAAGCTTTGGCTTGCTGTTGGGGGATAAATCATTTTAGATTCTATGCATGGGGTCTTCCATTTAAGATATGTACGGATCACAAACCATTGACTTACATATTCCAAGGGGGAAGAGGGTTAGAAGGAAGTGTGACTCCGTGCATATCAAGATGGTTGGTATCTGTCACGGAGTATAATTTTGAGGTGGAGTACGTGAAGCGCAGCAAAAATGTAATTGCTGATTGCTTATCAAGAATGCCAACGGAAATAAGTAATGGCGAGGTGTGTAATGACATAGTGGAGGTTGGTGATGGAGGTGAAATGGATTTATGCAGTGAAGAGTGGAATAGTGCAATGGAAATGGACTCTGTATTGAGGAATGTGGAAGAAAAGATCATTCAAGGCTGGAATCATGAGGACAGTAAGGATAGAGTAATGAGAGAATTCTTCAAAGTGAAAGATGAGTTAAGTATTAGTGAAGGAAAGATAAAAAGGAGACGACAGTTGGTACCTCCAAGTGGAATACGCAGACGAATTATGGAGATAGCTCATGTACGGCATGCTGGACGCAGTATGTCCAAACGGAGAATCAGACAGTCCCTTTGGTGGCCTGGTATGGATAGGGATTAGGGAGATAGAAGGTTTGGTGAAGGTTTGTTATACATGTGCCAATAGTGACAAGTCGAAAGTTGTGAGACAGCCCGCTTTGGTTTGTACGGAATTCCCTGGAAGACCTTGGGAAAAGTTGGCAATAGATTGTATTGGACCTGTGGAAAAAAGAGGCTTAAGGGACAAATATATTCTTTTGTTAGTAGACTATCATTCCAAATGGTTTGTGGTGGAGACTGTGGGTGAAATCAACACTGCTAATGTGATAAGGTTTTTGGAAAAGGTGCTCTTGGAAGAAGGCTTGCCCGGGTCCATTGAGTCCGACAATGGGGTACAATTTGTCTCCAAAGAGATGACGGATTACCTGAGAAGGATGGGGATTCTGCATGAAAGGGTGGCTCTTTTCAGGCCACAGGCCAATGGCTTAGTAGAAAGAATCAATCGTGTTGTGATGGAGAATGTTCATTTGTCTCTTATGAATGGTTTATCGTGGAGACATGAGTTGAGGAAGATGATATGGACTCACAGGATTACTCCACACTCAGTGACTGGTGTCTCTCCGTTTTTATCCTTGAAGGGGAGAGAGCCTGGGAAAAAAGAATGCCCTGTATGGTTAAGTACTAAGGAGAAAGTTTCGGCTGATCATCGTGCGATGAACGAGAGAGTGGAAATAGGGCAAGGAAAAATGGAGCAGGCGTACAATATGAGGAAAGGTGTGAAAGAGTTATGGGTTCGAGCTGGAGACTGGGTAGCGGTGTATAGGAATGGTTGGGTTCGCAAAGGTGAAAGTAAATATATGGGACCATTTCAAATTAAGGAGGTCAAGAGGAGTTTTGTAGTGTTGGAAAATGGATCCACATGGAGTATTGGTGAAGGAAGTGACCCGTTTAGGGTCACTCGGGTCACTCGAGACCTCCGCTAGCCTTTCATGCAATGAAGAGTCGATGACGCAGTAGAGAATGCCACCAAGCTAGTTTATTCAGAATTTACACTGCAGTGGAGTCCAGCCTAACCAGCCTCTACTACTGGCTGACGAAGGACTGACTTGAACAAGCATAAAGTTACATTATGTAGGTTGCAGAGCCCACTAAGACCCACCTATTATGGAAAAGTACTGGTAGCTGTCGTAATACAATGGGGATACAGTGTATGAGTTTCAGTTCCACAGCCTGGCACATGCTATCTACTGCCCAAGGTCGTCTAGCTTATCCTCCCCATCAGACAGGTGGGAGAAGGCCTTGATGTAACAGTAGAAGAATGTACTAACGAGCAAAACCTTAGCATTGAAGAAACGAAACTTTCCAAGGGCTATTTCTCAGAAAGAACAAACATAAAAGTTTCGTTCTGTTTATAAAATGGCGTCTAACAAGACAAAATGGCAGTGCACATGAAAATCGGACAAATATAATGCTGGCATCCACTGATTACATATTTCACACAATATACGTATTAATGCATTAGTTATATCAATGCTAACATCACTTTGAACATAATGCGAATAATATGGTCATTTTCAGTTCTATTCTAACATTGGGAGCCTATGTAAAGTGTATAATCCATAAATTCTCATGTGTAAATGTATTCTGGACGTATATCTTGTTCAAACTTGTTATTGTATACGTGGTTATTGTACCTAAGTATATTCCAGTGTTATCATTTTGTAGTGAATGTTTTATAACTTAACAATTCTATTTTAGCATATTAAAGGGGGGAGGTGTGTAGAAATGTCATGAGTCGGTTGCTAGGTGATTTTAGGATTCTCTGGCAATAAGAATGTTGAGAAAGGCAGTTACTGTGCAGTACTGGAGGGAACAGGACATTGCTCTCCCTTGTGCTGGGGATGTTATTGGAAATAAAGGCATAAGAAGAAAACTGGACGTTTGGATCATTTCAATCAGGTAACTTTAACTGTTGAATTTCACTGGTTTTGTATGAGTGGAATCTGAGCCTACTATACTGACCCTTTATCTTTTGTTTTTTTCAGTGATTTTGTAGGGTTTTTTAATTTTATTTCCTAATTATAATATCCTTGTAACCTTTGTTTTTTCAGTGAATTTCAAAGGTTTTTCAGATTCAATTTCTAAGTATTATGCCCCTCTAATGTTTAGTTGTTTTAGTTAATTTGTAGGGTTTATTTTTAATACTGAGGGGCTGATTACGATGTCAATCGGAAAGCCTCCGACCGCTAGTCGGAAGCTTTCCAACCACGGTCGGAGGCTTTCTGACCGACACGGCCGGTTTGCAGTCCGACGGCCCGAATATGATGTCAATGGTCGGAGCGTAAACCGGCCGGTCATTCCAACTCTGTTCAAACCCACTCTCGGAGTCTTCCAGCCAATCAGAACTGCACCATAATCCCCTGTGGATGGCGTTTCCGCCATCGGGATTGCAATGTTGGTTTCCCACAGCCTTCCCGTGCCAGCCTTTCCGACACTGAAAGGCTGTCAGAAAGTGACTTTGTGGGGCCCTAGCAGGGCCCCCTTGCCTCCGCGGTCTCCTGTTGGTGGTCGAGGGGGTACCCCCTGTAAAACCCTGCACTGTGTGGCAGGCACTATGTGGCAGGCACCATGGGTGCATGGTTTTACACACACCCCCATTTCTATATAGGAGCCTGTATAACAACCGGTTTACAGCCGTGACACAAGCTCCCATAGAGAAAAGTGAATATTGCATTGTAATCAGGTGGTTGGAACCGCCGACCTGAGGTCAGTTGGTCCCGAGTCCGAGACGGTGTCGGTCGGAGGCAACTTCGACTGACATCGTAATAAACCCCTGAGGGCCACATGTACGACCATAGCATTTTGGGACTTGCAAATTGCGACGAATTGCGAGTCGCAATTTGTGAGTCGCAAAATGCTATGTACAACAGTGTCTGAGACACTGTTTGCGATTCCCAATGGGGTCGCAAATTGCATGCCTCAAGAATATTAATGAGGTTTTCGCAATTTGCGACCCCATTGAGAATGGCTAGCACTCCCAGAGATGGTGGCCTGCTGGGGTCAGCAGACCACCATGTCTGGGACTGCTTTTAAATAAAGCACATTTTTTTTCAAATGCAGCCCGTTTTTCTTAAAGGAAAACGGGATGCATTAAAAAAATAAAAATCTAACGTTTCAGTTTCATTAGGTCGAGCCTATAGCGGCAGCTCGCATGTGCTGCTCGCTTTGCGAGGCATGCAGTATTCAGTACGAGTGGAAGCTTCGTGGAAGCTTCGCCCACTCTCCGCCCATTGGCTTGTGTCTTTGTCCTCTGTAAATGCTGTCTTCTGATTCATTTTTAGGCCTGTTAGTCCCTCCTTATGACGGCTATGTCGTCATTTGTCAAGATGTGCAGCTTCCTGGAGTGGCAGGACCTGAAGATCGTGTACAAAAGGTGAGCGCAGGCTGCTGACACTACAGCGGGGTGTGGGTGCTCCTAGTGCACGTCTGTGTACCCGCTCCTGGTGTGGACTTGTTCATACTAAGCTGCACGCCTGTCCGGCCTGGACCATTCCTGTCAAGTACACAGTGCCTGCCTTCCCCGCACTGGAGGCGGAGCTGTCCTTTCTCATTATCAGTTAGTGTGTAACTACTCTCATTGATTGACTAGAAAGCACAGGGAGGACCAGATTTATATTTGTTCATGAAACACGCTCTGGCCTTGAACATTTCTAGGAAAGTACACGGACAATCTGGCTTTTTTTTAAATCACTCACTACCTATTCTGAACCGAGAGATGCCTGTTTGTTTGTCATGGGCTGGTTTGCATGAAGTTTGCTTTAATTGAGCAGCACATTTGTATTTATTCTTGAATTGGCGTCTGTGTATTTGACTCTAACGTTTCCTTTGGTGTCCTGTTAGCGTGCCATGTTCATAAACCACTGTCCACCTATTCAGCATGGACAGATGATGTGAATGTTCTTTTTTCAGAAACTGCTGTCTGTACTCCACATTATTACAGCACAAAACATGGCGAGGACAAGATTCAATGCACAAGGCATGGTCATTGACCACGAGACACCTCTTAATAATATCGTATGCAGTAATAGAGTTGGTTTATTTTGTTTAGAGGTGCAGACAACTTGACAACAGAGGAGACGAGGTGGAAGTCCAGCCTTTTAGAGATCCCCCAACGAGGATGATGCCACTGACTGTTACAGAGCTATGGGATGCATGCTATGCTGCGTGTGGAGGCACCAGCAGGGACGTTTGGAGCTTAAGATTAGAAGATTCATGCACTAGAGGTGACATCCCCAGCCTAGTGAGACCCCTAAAGGCTGCCCATGTCTGTAAGAACCCAGAATGAGGTGTAAGAGGCAGAAAACTACCTTAGTACTCAAGTTACAGAAGTGCATCCAATATGAATGGCCTCTTCTAGTAGTGTAGGAACCATAAGGGCCACACAGTGTGGAGCACCCTGTAAAGATAGCCTTGTACTGTTGAGCGCAAGACTAAAGAAACCAAGGAACATCCAGTAAACAATTGCCTTTAAGTGTAGAGGGGACAGACTGTAAGGTTTGGTACCCGATGCATACCTCTGTTGATCCTCGCTCAGTGTCCATGGAAAGACCATTATTAGTATTCCAACACTAGTACTTAAACTCGGTTTGGCAGAGCAGGTTTCTGCAATCCTTGTAATCTGGGCAAGTAATTCCACTATCCATACAGAAGTCTGCACCACCTGAATGAGATGGCAGCCCCAAGCATTTCCTTATTCACCTTTTCAAGTAGAAGACACAGGCACAAGGCCGTTCTGCATACATTGGGGTGAAAGGCTACCAGCCATGGAGAATCCAACAACCTTCGACATAAATGGAGGATGCTGGCCTTGGGCAACTCTGCATTTGCTACAGTGAATATAGGGCCCCAACCATCCATGCTCATCTCTTTATCCACAAAGTATGAAGATTGTAGTGCCCTAGATGTTTGTGCTGACTCTGGCGAGGTTGTAGCAGGAGGCAGGTTAGCGCAATACTCAATCCCTTAGTTACAGTGAAGGGGAGCTGTAAATGTGAGGGTTGTCTTAACTGGGCTGGCACCAGAGGTCTCCAAGCACCTTTTAATGCCCCTAACAGCTACCTCTGTTCAGTGCCTCCTCGTATTCCCACCCCTTCTTAACAGAGTTCTTTATTTAATGTATTGCTGTCACGGAATCTCTAATTTGCACTCATTGTCACTCTTTTACTGTTCTCTTATGTCTTTTCCTGCAGGTACGCCAGTTTATATTTCTGCTGTGCAATTGAGGGCCAGGATAATGAGCTTATCACTTTGGAACTTATTCATCGATACGTGGAGCTACTTGACAAGTATTTTGGAAGTGTGAGTATGTGTTTTATGGTGGGAGCACTGATCCCGCACTTCATTTGACTCCATGCCTTAAGTACCAACACTGACCTCTTCTAGTCGAACATTGATTACTTAATTCAGAGTGCCTTGATCTCATGAATGTGTTAATACCTAGGGGCTTATTTACAAGGCCCTTGCGCCACTTTTGCGTCATTTTTAACATGGGAAAAGTGACGCAAAAGTGGCGCAAGGGGCTTGTAAATCTGCCCCCTAGTATTTTGGAAAACAGCCTTGTCAACCAACCTGATCTGTCTGAAATGAAGGGGAACACCCACCCCCTCACCACCATGCCTGAAAAGTGTGCAAATGTATCGCTGTCTGTGGTTTAGTTGCCACACCTAGTGGGATTAGTGCGGGACTTTCCTAGCCCTCGGGTGGTTAGAGCTCTTTCACTGTTCACTTGGGAGAATGAGACAGCTGTTTCCAGCAGTCAACGGCCAGAGAGTCTCTCCTGAGGTAGTTTAGGCCCATGTCTCCAGGGAGTTTGGTGCTTTCCTTGTCCATTGGGAAATATGGCAACATTAGAAAAGGCCCAGGGACTGCACCTGCACAGTTAAAAGCCTTGTCGACGTGGAGCTAGTGTCCTCTCTGTAAGAGTCAATCTGTAGTTACCATAGAGGTGGGCGGCATCCCGTTAGACAAAGATAGTCATATGTGAACATTCTCAAAATTGTATCATCTTGACTGGTTCAGGATTCAGGCAGATATTGGTTCGGATGGGTAGGTTAGATCCATCACTCCAAAATGTAGGCCAACATAGAGCAGCTCGTAGGAAAGACCTGTGGCCCTCCATTTCCCCTCTCAACCTCTGCTCACTTCTTCTGAGGTGTATCTTTGCCCAACGTGCCCAAATTAACACTTTTTTAGAAATGTTTTAATTTCCTCGTAAACGCGTGAACTCCAGTACTTTTTTTTCTTTCTCTATTGTCGAAGTTTTGCTTGTCCTAATGTATTTCGCGATCTATGGATGACGTTTTGGTTTTCCATTCTGTTCCTATGCTTCGACCACTCCTATTTATGTGTTCTTGCCCTTGACTTAAAAACGTTGATCACTTTTAATTTCCGGGTCCAGATTTATGGGCCTGAACTGAAGGCAATGAATGGCACATTTGAATGAAAAACAGCAATTTCAGAGGAAAATTCATATTGTTCTACACTGAAACACATTCAGAATATTTTCTGCATGAGTTGGATGAACGCGCATCTTTCAGGTGCATCTGTTATTTAGAGCAATTAGAAATGTCAGATGCATGATATGAAGTACTACATGAAAACAAATCTGTTATTTGGCATATTAAGAACCTTTTAGTAATTGATGGTTGGCTGTTTTCCATGTGTTGGGACGTTTCGTCAAAGGGTGCATATGTTTATAGCAAGTACCCCAAAATAAGGCCTTCTTCAGAAAGGCTTAGCAGAAGGAACTGAGATGAAGATATTACCATCTCTTAGAAATTACTTCACTAACCTAGTACTTCTATTAGCTTGGTTCTTCTCTCCTTTGCTTTTATCTGAATTGGTACCCTATATTTTGGAGATTTGTGCGCTGAAATAGCCTTGATTGTTTTGATAAGTTTGTGAACTTTCAGTTGGAATGGAAACTAGAGACCAATTTCTTTTGAAGTTGCGAGCATCAAAACATACAAGACAGATTGTAGCATCTGTCACTGGCATAAACGTCTACGCTGTGGAGTGTGCCCAACTCTAAATCCCATTGCTACTTGGTGTCTGTGGCTTAGACACACTGAAAAGAGGTAGCTGAACCTTATGCTGTAGGCTGGGATATGCCTGCTGAGCAGTTTTTTAAATCCGTATACCATCTCTTCAAGGACTCGTCCCTCCCACACAATTCACCAGTACTGCAGTCAGTGCATTGTTATTTATTTTGGAAGGATTAAAACTAGTATAACCGTTCCTGCACGCATATCCTGCTTGAAGACGATCTTGACCTGCTTAATGCAACCTCTGTGTGAATCTATCGATATATAGTTCCTCAAACGTATTGGCCCAGAGTGAATTGATTAGCTGTCCTTCATTACAAATAGTAGATGAAATCCAGGCACTTGTTAACATGCAGCCACACCAACATGCATAGAGACGGGGTGGATTTATGTACTTATCCAACAGAGGTGTTGCTTTTTCATATTAATCATACAGTTGCATTACCATTCTTTCTTGAACCTCAATCAGCAACAGTACACTTGGCAGAATTTGAAGGGCACTTGTGTTTCATTGATTTGCCTAAACCGTCACACGAATCACACCAACTCTCTCATGCTGTATAGATGTTGAAACCTGTTGCAGAGTGAACCCTTCCACAAGAACTTCTGCAGTCCATTCAGTTAGGCTCTTCTTTAGCTGTCAGAGAAGTATTCTGTATGCCTAGAGGGAATTCTTCAAGGAACAAAACACCTTAAATTGCTTTTCTTGGAAATATTTCCTTGTCAGACACATGCAGAGTTGCAAATTCATTGTTTGCTCGCATGTTAACTGAACATTCGAGCGTAGATGTTTAATGAAGTCACGGTGGGGAAAGAAATACTAAAATGAATTTGTTTCTTCAAGCCCATCACCACAAAGGGTATTGTTTTACAGTCGATGTACATACAGCATGTGAATAGGGAATAGATACACACTACCAGAAAGCATGGCCTCAGCTCAAAACTATTTTAGGTTTGCATACGGTTCCGCCCCCTCTCCCTCTGTTGGGAGGCGCGTTGGCACATGGTTCTTTTTCTTGCACTTGGCTACACTTTTCTGTGAGAAAACAATAAATCTGAAAATCGGCAGATGAACTGTGGGCTTTGTCTCTATGTTCTCATGAGTGCCACTGACTGCCTATTGTTTCTCAGAAATCTTTATTTTTTGGGCAACTGAGTGTTATTATCAATACAACCACTAGCTGGCGGAATAATGCAAACTGTGAATCTAGAGTAGTCTGAAGTTGAAAGTATTGCTAGAGATACGTAGAGGCATATTAACAACGGACGGGGTAATAACGCAAAGCTCGCTTAGCGCTTTGTTATTTATCGCTGTCTATCTCTAGAATTTATTGCCCTGGTAGCACGTTATTAACAACACGTTTCTCCAGGGCGATGAAAATTCCAGAGATAGCGGGGAAATCGCAGTTTTGCAGGGAACATCGCTGGAAAGGTTTTCCAGCGTTGTTCCCTGCAAAACGGCGATAACCTTGCTGATACGACCCTGTGGTCGTATCAGCATAATCCACCCCCTATGTTAAGCATAGGTAAGTCAGGATTTTAGCAGACGTTAGTTTTTGGCGAAAACCGCCGTTTTTGCCAAAATCTAACCTGTGCTAAAATCCTGTGGGCTGCCTTGTAAATATCGCGATGTGAACATCAGCGATGTTTTACAAGGTAGTCTATCCGGGGTACGCCCAGTGACGCCCACTTTGCATCTCATTAGAGATGCAAAGGGAGGCGTCGGGAAAAAGGGTGCTAACATGCGAGTCACTAACCCTATTTTGCGAGTCGCAAACTGTTTGTGACTCGCAAAATAGAGTTGGTACATGGGCCACACGTTTTGTGCGGTCCCAAACTGGCCTAAAACCCCTTTGCGACCGCAAAAAACGATCGTACATCTGGCCCTGAGTGTATTACAATTTATTTTGATTTTGTAATTTCGTTTTTTTTGTACTGTAGACATTCTCTTTTAAAAAAATACTTTATATATGTTTAAAAACATACAAATCACATATGTAACTTAACACATTTTATTTTTTCAATTATTTTTTTGGGTTACACTGTACTTTCGCGGGTCCGTAAATATAGACAGACTAATTTTTAATCCTGATCACGTGATCAAAATGAATCCGTGAGTCTGCATCCGAGATTCACTGAAAATATTATAAATTACTCTAAATATGTACACCCCTCCATTGTCATTAATTACATCAGTGTGAACATATTTACAAGCATATATATACCACCTTATATGTGTTTTTCAACAAAGTTACCCATTTTACGAGTTTCGCGAATCCACAAATGTACGTACGGGATTCGCAAATCTGCTCGAAAACACACCAAAACCTTGTCTTCTGATTGGCTATATTGGGACTTGCACATGAACATGGAAAACCACACCCAAAAGCAGTTACTTCTCCAGTGAAGTCTCTTGAAGAAGGATTGATAGCCAGTGGTGCTCTGCTTTTGCAGAATGGCTGAAGCTACATCGTCTGTCCAAGGTAAGCATCCACAACCTGTTGAGGATGAGGTGGAAGACACACCACCTCACAAAAAAGAAAAAGTGATGTGTGGAAGCACTTTAATATACCTTCTGGGGAAAAGAAGGTAACGGCAAAATATGTGCAGTGCAATATTTGCGGCAAGCAGTTATCCAGAGGCACTGCAATGTGGAAGCACCTAAAAACAATTCATGAAATGGGCTACAACCGGATTATGCAGGAGAAAGCAAGTTCAGTAGTACAGTCGACCTCTATAGCAGCCTTCGGAGAACCATCATCAGCTGCAGTCATTAAAGTACCAACTGCCTGAGAAGAATTGAGTGACATGGTTATTCACTGCGCAAAATGCCACATGCTTGTCGCTGTAAATATGTCTTGTATGGGTGCATTCTTGGATACAGTGAAGAAGCATCACAGTTATTTTTTTTTTTTTTGGGTTCCAGTGACCACATTATGCTTTTTGAAGACTGAAGCCAGTTTCTTCTTTGCATTTCCCTTTCCTTACTCTTTTTACCACCCTTTTCACTTTTAGTTTAAAAAAAAAAAAAAAAATGAACACACCATTTCTGAAAAAAATGGTCGTCGTTAGAACCACCATCTGGTCAAACAAAGAGCTAACTCTGTGTTTTTAAAGTGTCAGTGACTGTATCAGTGTGAGAGTGGGTGTGTCAGTGTGAGAATGCATACTTACTGACAAGAGCCTCTTTCTTGATGGGATAACTCAGCCTCTCCCCCTTCTCTAGGGCCACTAGGGCATCCCTTCTATCACCATGAATATGGCTCTAAAGGCAGGCTCCCTAATCCTCCTCATAGATCCTATGTACTTCTGAGCTACTTCATATGCCTGAAGCGACTTGTCTATATCACCCCTTCTCACATTCAGGCACCAAGTCTCTGGGTATATGGACTGTTTGTTCTGCACTGGACACAGTAGTTTTGCTCCCACCATTTTTGCTAGATTCTAACAGCTATTTGGCCTTCAAGTCTACCTCCATGCCAGTTACTTCATGAGTCAGCGAGACCCTTTTCTCCCCCAAAGCTCTCTCAGCATCAGCTTTTCTCTCCTCTGCAGCCACCTGGGCCAGCTGAAGCCTCTGGTCCCTCTCAGCCTGTCTGTCCTTGAACCCCTCAGGGGACTGGCTTTGGGAGGAGACTATACTTCCTGCATCTAATCCAGTAGGGAACTTTCTGTGTGGGGGATCCCCTCTCTCCTCTGGAACCTTTGCCCAGTCATTTCTCTAATCCTTTCCCTCTTTCTCAGAGCCAGTACCCTTAGGGGCCCTGATTGTAGGGTCAACTATAATCAGGATTCCCACGTTTCAAGAGTGCTGAAGTAGTCCTCTTAAAATTCTTCTTGTGGTGCAGGTCGACTTCTGATGAGGTCCTCCCAGACTGTAAGGGCAAAGTAGTACTCAAACTTGGACGTATAATGGTGAGTAAATGGGTGTGTGAATGGTCTTTTGGTTATGTGACTGAGTGTGGTAGTCCCTGTCTGGCTATATGTGTAACGGGTACATAAGGGCTTTAGTAGGAGTGTAACTGGGTCTGTAAGTGCCTGTCTGACTATGTGAGCATTTGTAAATTACATACTAATACATTACATACTATAAGCAAGCACCCACATCTAATATCAAACACATTCATTTATAGTGGCATAATAATTTAACATATTTATTCAGAATACCTACTCCTCTTTCTCCTTTCCTGCTCACTGTATTTTTAGGTAATGTTCTTATCTAAGCACCCTTCTATTTTCCCTTCTAGTATACCGTCTAGTACCTACACATTTTCTTTCAGCTTATATACTCACTATTTTTTACTAAATATACATATTTATACAACCTAATTAACATACCTGTAAAAGCTGTTTGCTGTTCTCTTGGTTTTATTTCTATGTCTGGTAACGTCTGTTTTCATTGGAAATCTCCAGTCAGAACTCCTGTAAGCCACATCCTCTCTCAGTAGAAAAGCAGGTAAAATAGCTACCCCTCACCATGTGCTCTTACTTATGCTGCTCTAGTTAACAAATCACAGGCTTCCTTTCATCTTTTTTTCTTTGTTGTTATACCACTTCTAAATAGTCAGTATTTCTTTAACCCATTCCATGTTTCCTGTGAAGAAGCCCAATTTGGTTGTTTTTTTCCCACAAATCCGCGAATCTTCCACAATGCTCACCGCCCCAGTGTAACATTACTGTGGATTTGCGAATCAATGCGGGAGTCCGTTAAACCATTTAACATTATACTGCTATAAATTGGCATCTACATTTAACTTTATAAGATAGTATTGATTTGGAAAATAACTCCTCCATAATTAGGAATGTGTCTAAACCACTCTACTTTTACGTTTGAAAGTACAGTCTCTTCAGAACCCTTCCCACCACACTGCTTTAGCTCACTTTCCATAGCAACCGCCTTTGGAACACTCTCTTGTACCAGTAGGTCAAAAGTTCACAAGACTTTCTGTGAGCAGCATAACAGTTTCAAATTCAACTAAAGCAGGAGTGGTTCACTGTTTGGAAATATAAGCATATCCCAAATAGCATAACATGTTTTAATGTTTTCCAGAGCAAATCACAAATCTAGTTTCTTTTTTCTCAAAACCAATACCTCATTTTAGCTACCTGCATAGTCACACCATCCAATCAAATTAGTTTTTTTTAAATTAGGTGCTGTTCTCCATTTTAACTGCCTTTCATTTTGAAAACGTTCTTATTCAGCTACAGCCTTCTCCTGTTGGGTACTCCGACCTGCCTTCAAAATCGTTAGAGTGTGGATTGTGGGTCATGGCTTTGTGTTTTGGGCTAGAGAGTGGGCAAGAAAGAGTTGCATTGACAGGTACTTGGGTATGTCTAATGTGGACATTACTTGCGTTGGCCAGAGAGGGTTAAAGTGGCATCAATTGCTGCTCATGGTTGAAAGCATTGCGGATTGCCAACATCCAACCCTCATGATCATGCCCTGTGGTGGCAATAACCTAGGGACACTTACTGGGGTTGGACTGGAAATCCTAATGATGGATACCTTTGCTGAATTAATGGAACTTTTCCCTCATACTACTTTCGTGTTTTGCAACATTTGCCAAAGGCAAAAATGGAAATAGTAAAAGAATTCTCCCTAAGAAAAACAAAGCCAGGAAACATGTCAATAAAACTGTTTCTGCATTCCTCAGGAGACCACAACATGGGCTCCATGTACAACAACAATTTACGCTTTGACATGCAAGGCATATATAGAAATGATGGTGTTCCTCAAGAACTTCAAAGACTGCCTCCTGCATTATGTGTAGTTATCACCCACACATCATAAACACAAAGGATCTTTTCAGAGCCAAACCTTTCACTAAAGACAGTTTTTCAAATTTTCAATTCCAATTTCTTAAATCTCATACGTATCCATTGAAGTTTCACCAACCAAAAGCTCTCATCTAATACACACCAGTAACACTACAGAACATCTTTTTGGATATGTGAGTGGTGCCTCACTCTAACAGTAGGTGTGCAAGTGATTATGTGTGTGTATCAGTAAGTGTGTAAGTGAGTGTCTGTGAATGGGTGTGTGAGAGTCTAAGTGGGTCTGTGAGTGGATGTCTGACTGTTTCTGTCAGTCTGTGAGAGGGTGTATGACTGTCTGTGTGAGTGGGTGCCAGAGTGCCTGTATGTGTGTGAGAAAGTTTGTATAGGCATTAAAGTGGGTGTGAGAGCATCTGTTGGGGTGTGTGAGTGAGTGTGAGAGTGTCTGTTAGTGGGTATGAGAGTGTCTTTCTGGGTGTGTCACTGGGTGTGAGAGTGTTTGTATGGGCATTAGAGTGGGAGTGAGAGTGTCTGTGTGTCACATTGGGTGTGAGAGTGTCTGTGTGTGTATGTGGGTGTAAGAGTGCCTTGTGTTTGAGTGGGTGTAAGGCTGTCTGTATGGGTGTCATCAGAATGACTGTGAGAGTGTCTGTCTGGGTGTCACTGGGTGTGAGAGTGCCCGTCTGGGTGTGTGAGTGGGTGTGACATTGTCTATATGGGCATCAGAGTGGGCGTGAGAGTTTCTGACTGGGTGCGTCACTCGGTGTGAGAGTGTTTGTATGGCTGTCAGAGTGGGTGTTGATATATATTTTGTTTTTGGTCCGCTCTGAGCCCCACAATGGATCCGCGTATCTCATGCAAGGCCCAAAAAACATTTTCTGGCATTTCACTGCAAATTAAGCATGCTTTCCCCACATTTATAAAACACACATGGGGTCAGCAAACCTCTCACCTGACCCCATCGAGGACCGTTTCACGATATATAAAATGGCGGCTGCAAATTATCTCGCCGGTTGCGGCCAGTCAATCAGGGCCCAGCTGTGGCGCATACAGCTGCGGATTTACAGCTGGGGGATCTGCGGAGGGTCTGTGCCCATAGGTATATAAATACATTTGGCTTTCTTTTAATATCTCAAACTACTGAATGGATTTACACCAAATAACAAAAGGCACACTTTCTGGACCAAAAGCTACCTTTCTGCCAAATTGGGTGTAATTCCATTCAGCGTTAAATTAAAATGATTTTTCCAAGGTTTAAATAAAAAAATAAATGATGTCGCGAATTATTTAAAATAAATTTAGGGCCTGATTACGACTTTTGCAATGCTGCCTCCGCTGCGCCAAAGCTGCGCAAGCACCGCAGACCGTATTACGGTGACGTCCATGCCTTGCTGGAACTGGGGGGAATACAGACAGGGGGTCACATGTTGTGCCCATCTGAATGTATCCCCATGGTGTGGGGGACTTGGGGGCCCTCTAGGGCTCCTTTTTGTTCTTGCATTGCCAGCTTTTTCATGGCAGGTCTCTGCCATGACAAGGCTGGTGGTGCAAGAACTCATATTATGCTGAGCGGGACTGCGCCAGTCCCTGCTCAGCATAATGTGTTGTGTCGCTCCTGCGCCACCGCCAGGGAACGACTGCTCCCTGGCGGAGTGGACTGCTTCCCCAGGGAACGACTGCTCCCTGGAGCAGCAGGCGGTCCACTGCGGATACGACTTTGTGACTCATAATCGGCAAAACGGTAAACCGCCAGTCTTGCGCCACCGCGAGTCTGGCTTTCGCAAGACCGCCATACTTGTAATCAGGCCCTTAGTTATATTTTAATCTATGTCAGTTACATTATTTTTATAGTCAAACTATGCTATTAAAATATTATATAAATGCACAATAATCATCTACTATTTGCATTTATTTTACTATTCTATGTATTTGAATTTTTAACTATTTTAAATAATTTTATTTAACATTAACTTGATGGAGTTTTATTTGAATTCCCTACCTCCATTATTTTCAATGCAGTACTGGTGGTTAGCTGTGTATGGTGTAGTACTTACTACTGTTTTTTTTCAGTAGTGACTTACACTCTGATTTTGTGAAAAAGTAGTAGTCTTACTCAAAAGTGTAAATTACTAAAAAGTGCAAGTTTCCATTGTGAATCAGGTCTTCAGTGTCCAGACAATACTTATAGCTACATAATACTTTAATAACTTATGAATATATACATATTTTCCAGCACAAAATATAGTTGAAACGCTATTAGATACGCAGCACAAAACACAATAACCATTATGCATAGAAAGCAACATATTATAGTAGAACTATGGCCCCTGGTTATGCACACTACAGACTTGCAAAATCACTAAATGATGATTAGCTTTGGTACAATCTAGCAATCAAAAGGACACTACCACAAGAATACAGTTAGAGCACCAGTGAAAGAGTTGAGCAATGTTCACAAGCAACACAGTGACTATGCTTGCTGATTGGGATCAATACTCTGAACTACGGAGGATCACACTGTTCCTGACAAACTGAGTTTACTCCCACGAAAACGGGCCCATGAAACAGATGGTGCTCTCAAGCTCAAAAGGCTTTGTTCAACCCAAAAAGGGCTTAAATGAACCAGTGGCCTTCCTGTCCTTTCATAGCGCTGGCATGCTTTTGGCTGCCTAGCTCTAACTGAAGCACCCTTGCATCATGTTGCAAGTTGTAGGCAGGATTCTTTTTGTGCAGGAAAGAACACCTTCCTGCAGATAAACAATCCTCAGAGGTATTTTCCTCTTTCTACGTGTGCTGCAGAATGCAGCACACGTAGAAAGAGGAAAAATGAGGAGAAATATACATATTTCTCTTTGTTTCACCTCCCCTGGGAAGGTATAGCTTTTTTTTTTTTTAGATTTGTAAACAGCTGGCTGTACAGTACATAGTAACATGACATAAGGCAATATCTGACATTGCATGGTATACATAATGGCAGTGTTGGCAAAGGTGCGCATTATAAACAAGAAAGCTTCCCTGGCTACAGTACCATCCATAGTTTATAGGGCAATCAGCCGATAAAATCACTACATCAGACTAATAGCTAGGGTCACATAAAATTAAGTGGACATCTGTCTTAAAGCAGATTAGGGAAGGCATAGCTTTTTGACGTATTTCCAAGTCTAGCATTAATGGTAAATCTGGGAATGGGCCAAAATTCAGGGGTGGATGAGTGGGAACACCCACACTTCACCCATGGAAGTCTTCCATTTTGACTACTAGGTGCAGGTTTTCTGACTCTGACTGTGCCCTGGGCTCTGCTAACCAGACCCAGGGCTTGTGCTCTGTGTTAAAAATACAAGGTAATCTGGTATAGTTACAATTGGAAATGACAGACCCTTGTAAGTCCCTAGTAGATAATAAGGCAAGGGGATTCAAACTACCTATAAGTCTCTAGTATATACTAGGACAGGGAGGTTGAATGAATGAATGAATATAAGTTTTGTAGAGCGCGAACTTAGCCCAGGGGCATCAAGGCGCTGCGGAAAGCGATCAGAGTAAAAGGTGTCTATAGAGTAGGAAACTTAAAGGTTAGGGCAGGTGAAAAGCCAAGTCTTCAAGGACTTACGAAATAAGGAATAGGTTTCCAGAGTGGAAATTGGGGAAGGAAGGGAATTCCACAAATTGGCCCCTAACAGCGACAAGAGGCCAAGTAGATTTCCTGCACTGAAATGTGCATTGCTGTGGTGCCTGCTGTCATTGTAAAAGCCAGCACTGCCTTGCGTTTCAGGCTGCTTTTAATTTTAAATTATATGCAAATTCGACTTTGAATTTATAGGTACTTCGAAAGTAGTATTCTACCTTTTTTATACATATAAGTCACCCCTAAGGTCTCCCCTAGGTGCCCCAGGGTTAGGGTGCCTTGTAACTATATGATGGGACATTATAAAAAATGTTTTAGAAGCCCTGGTGAGGGCAAAACTGCCAATTCCCATTCTCCAGGCTAACATTGTCATATTTTGTTTAAATATAAATATTGATAGGAGCTGCCTAAAAATATACTTCAAGGTATCAAATTATTAGTTGAGATAAATCCAACAACTTGCCACTGTTAAATTTATAATAACTAATACAGAAAATACGTTTTTCAACTTTCTTTTCTGTGAGCCAAAATCCAGCTTTCCAGTGCCCTCTCCCAATTGGCCAGCATTTCCCAGGCTGAGCCAGAGCTGCTTGATGAGGTGTGAAGTGTCCTGTCAGAGTGAACAATGGATTCCCTGTGGGTTTAGAACTTTGGCTGCAGAAGCCAAAAGGCAGGAAGGGGGTGGGGGAGTCAGACTGGTCTTCAAAGAGAGAAGGACACTTAGGACAGCACAGGCTGACCCCCATATCCTGCACCCCCCAGCCACACAGGATCCTCAGTAATTAGATTAATTAGCGGGATGGAAGGGGAGTGCTAGTAAAACTTAGCCACGCCAGTGGGTTGGCTTAGCCCATCTAACTCTTCTGGTGAGAAATTCTCCATGTTGGATTTTGAGAGAATAGTGCTTTCTGGGACAAGAATATGCCACACTTTGGACGACATGATAATACACCTGGGTGGCACCCTTCATCCCATTGGTTAGGAATGCCACCCTGCTTGACACCCGGAAACTGTGAATAAATTTGGGAGAGCTGCATAGCTCCTCCGATATATTGCCGGAACTACAAGGAGAAGAAAGACTGCCCAGCTGGAATCTGGTTCTGCACCTAAAGGACTGCACCTGCTGCTTTGAACCCTGAAGGGGAACTTCAGGAGGAAGTTCCAGAAGTTTGAAACAACTTTTGGAAAAAGCTCCTTAAGGTGACCCACTCGATATCGAGAGTCAAGCCGGCTATCTTCAACCGTGACCCGGCCTGGATTTCAGGTTCATCCCGCTGAAAGTTCTGGAGCTCTAGACTTCCAGGATTTGACCGGGGCCTTGCGGAGAAGTAATCTGATGAGGTTGCATCGAAATTGGCCTGCTGGAGGGGACCACTCGACGTCGAGAGAAAAATCCTCTGAAAAGTTTCTAAGCCCAAAGGTAACATTTTGACCGAGGTCTCCCGATTAGTGTATCTGACCATGGCTCCAACATGGTCGGCCTCAAACTTTGACTTTGCCCCAGTCTAGCCTGTCCCAGATGCCCCAATTTGGTGCTATGTGCTTTTAAGCACTGGAAAGTGTCTATTCTTTATAAATTCATACCTCCAGTTCCCTACATTTGAATTTTATCGTTTTGATGTCTATTTGATCATAAAATATAATCTAATTTATACACTGGAGTGTGAGTTTTATTGTGTGTTATGTCTTACTTATGTAATGTATTGGTATTTTTAAATGCTTTACACAACTGTCTCCTAAGTTACGTCTGCCTGCTCGTGGCCAGCTACCAAGGGGTGAGCAAGTGAATAATTTATTTAGACCTTCACTGACCCTTTTATTGTGTTTGTGGCCTTAATCTTAGTGATAATACACTACTTATCACTGCTAATAATCCACTTTCCAACACTAGCTAAGAGGAAACACACAAGAGCCAAGGTCCATGTTCTTAAAGAATTAAACAAAAGCGGGACCCACAAAGATCTGTGTCCAAAATGTGTTCGCAAACTGGAGGTATCTGAAGTCAGTGTGCCCATATTCAGGCAGTTGGATGGCAATCCATTCACAATCGGCATCAGTGAATTCTTCAGATTTAAAAGCTGCAGCCAGTCAGCCAGGGCCACAGGTTCCTTTCTCAGGGATGTCTTGCAAGGTCCTTTCCACAGACTGCATTGCAGAGACAGCTGACAATGTGAATCCCTTTCTAGGGGCTATTATGATGGGAAACCTTGTGTATACCTGTCAGACAATCCCAGAAAACGAAGAAAATAAATCATACAATTTATGACCATCATTCTACATGTTCATTAAGCATTAACCATGTGCACACATTCAGATGATCGTGATCAGTTATTGCAGAGGATATGCTCATAATGATTGAAAAAATCCCAAACGTGCACTAAATAAATAATACAAACAGGCTCCTGTGGCTACTCCTGATTCACTCACCACAGACTCAGAGCTTGCCTCAACTCAACTTTGTATTACTTCTAGAACTTTGTACCATGGGTTGACTCTGAGGTTCTTTGATGTTGTCACCCTACTCTGCTCTTAACGGAATTCATATGGTGGGGGTTGAAATTCAGCAGCAGGTGTTACCACCTCCTCATTTGGACTCCCTAATCGCTTGGTATGGAAGGCATGTGTCCAGTATGGCAGTCCACCACACTTGACGGCTGTGTTGGTTACCAAAAATGACCTGGAAAGGGCATTTCCAACAGGGCTCCAAGCAAAATTTTCCGACATGTTTCTTAACCAGGACCCAGTACTCTGGACTGAGGTCGTGGCACTGTCCATGTTGAGGAAGAACAGTGGTTGCTTCAACCTGGTGAGAAATAGAATGCACCACATCAGCATGCCCCTTGAAGTAGTTGAGAACCATATCATCTGTGATATTCACAAGTGCATTAGCAGACACAGCAGGCAATCTCATGGCCCTTCCCATGAGAATTTCATAGGTTAGCAGTGTTGTTTGCCAATCAAGAGTTGAAGCATCTGGCCACTTCAGTGAGGTAGAAGCACACACTTTAGCCAATCGGGGCTTCAGCATCCCATTTATCTGTTGCACAATGCCAGAAGCCTCTGGTCGGTAACCGCAATGCAGTCGCTGTTCAACCTGCAAAGCCAAACACAGCATTCTCAGGACTTCGTAATTAGAATGAGTCCCTAAGTCTGACTCAAGAGAAGCTGGAAATCCAAACCTGGGTATCAGTTCACGCAACATCAATTTGGCTACATTAAGTCATTCCTCCTAGTCGGATATGCTTCCACCCAATGGGAGAAAATACACACTATAACCAGGACATATGTCAGCCCGTTACCCAAAGGCATCTCAAAAAATGTATCAAGCAAGGAAAAAACTCTACTCCGCCGAGTTTTTTGGAACTCCGCACTCTACGTGGAGCGTGAATTGGAAAAAACTCCACAAGTGGAGCGGAATTTCACGTCCAGGCCTAATTATTATTCAGCCATAACTCCCAATAGCATGCCTTTTGTTTGAAACTACAAAACATTTTACTTTTTCTACAGTTCATTTTGAATGCCACTGAGTACTGAGCCCACGTACATGGCTTATACTTTTGTTTCCATCATGGATGGATCATCCCACCTGAAACAACCTGTTAAAAAAGTGTGACTTCATGCTATAAAGACTTGACATGTAACTGATAACATCATTTTTTATTAAATGCGTACATAATAAGTCCCTCAAATGCATATTTTTCAAATCCCTGATAGAGTGGGCTTCCTGAGTCTTAATCTCTTGGTAAAGTCATCAAACAAAACTGATCATATGGACCTTTGATTGTTGACTTGAAGTGTAAGAAAGGAACTAACATCAGAAGTACATTGCAAATACAGTGAAACCAATATGGCTCCACAACAATGACAGAGAAGATGGCAACCAAACCGTAATGGTTCATTAACAAATTTAGCTCAGGATACAGGTTAAATCGGTCAACAAAACTGATATAAGAATATAATGAAAGCATGCAAAGTTAAATGTTCATACAGTTTGGATTTATATATATAATCAGAAAGAATATGAAAAACAGGATAACCTACAGCAAGCAAAATATGAGCCAAGCAAGCTCCATAAATACATTTCCCTATTGTAAATAAATTATTGAAAGTGGCGTAGGAAAGACTTTAAGGAAGGTGTCAGCATCAGATGAACCAGATTTAAGGTTCAATGGAAAGAGTCTGAGTATTCAAGTATGAAGCTTAACACTCTGATCAGGGCGAAATCAGCAGAGTCTCCTCTCAACAAAGTCAAGATAGGGTCTGATCTGCTATTCTAAAAAGAACACAATTGAAGCATGAAAGAAAATTCTTGAAGGCTTCTACTTATGGTATTCCACAGAACAAACCAATCAAAAGCTAGTGTTCTCGGGGAGCAGTGAGACTCCCTATTTTCCGATCCCTCATCAAATAAGCAATCATCTGGATGACCTTGGATGTAACATCAGTCAGGTCTGCCTGGTACTGGATGGTGTTTTTCACCATTTCAGTCGCCATATCCATGGCCAAATGTTAATTAAAAGATCAGTAGCCTGCTAATCTAATACAATGAACAATGAACAAATTCTAAGCTAACGAGGACATTAGATAAGACACCTGCAAACAAGAGAAAAACAAGACACTTGCAAATTACTTTTACAAAATGTAATGTGTGCACTGAGGCCTGGTTACAGGTTAGGCCAACGCTAGCTTTAAACAGGTTCTAAATTAATACTGTTAGCATAAGTGAATATATCAAATGCAATTTTAAGGAAAACATTCATCTTCTTTCACGTGGCATGCTTTTTTTAATAATTCAGCTAAGTATATGAATGGCTCTCATTTTAAGGAATATAGATCCACTTACTACAAATGATTAACAAAATGCACACAGATTAATACAGTTAAACACACGCTAAGCATTTTTGTTGCATATAAAGGGGTCGGACATTAATTATGCTGCTCCACCCCTCTGCATGATGGTGGTCAAGAGACAGATTAGTATTCATTTCTTCGTGTCCCTTGGTTATATCATTGAAATGGAAAGCTTTCACCACTCACATTTGAGGCATAACTGGGCTTTGAAACAGCCACTACAGGCCAAATCAGGTTTTCAAACACAAAAAGAACATTTTTGCAGTGTAAGTGATAGATTTGGACTTTGCAGGTTAACTCTGTGTGAAAGTAAAAGTTATGCACAGATTCTTACTGTCAAACTCTAAATAGGGAAATGTTGGTTTCAGAGCAGTGGTCTTCAATCTTTTTAGTGCTGCACCCCTCCTGTGGGAAAAAAATCATTCCCCCCCCAGAATTTTTCACAATTATTCTATTAAATTGGCAATCTTTAAATATGTATAGATGTATTTAAACATTGCAGTGGAGTTCTCATAACTCTTTAAAAATGCAGTCAAATTCATGATTGCCAAACATACTTTTCTGGTCAGGCAGGCCTTACTAATGTGTAAAAGTATTCACAGTGTGATTATTGGAAATGGGGCTGGGGGTTTTTGAAGAATATTTGGTGTTCCTTCCCTTTTGACACATACACCCAGCTAGGATATAAATAACAAAAGATGTTAGTGATGGTCCATTACAGAGCAGTTTATTGCTGTTCACCTAAAACAAAGCACTGTTATCAGCATAATGATTCTTTTGACCAGAGCCTGGCACACCCCCTACCCACCGGATCACTTGCGGCTGCCCTAGGGGGTCCCACCACCCAGTTTGAGGACCCCTGCCCTAGAGCCATGTCTGTACATGTTGCAATTGTCATTAAAAGGGGTTGAAGGCACTGATCACCTTTTTGTTATTGGAATTGCAGGGATGTGCTAATCCAAACCAGTTCCTGGCAGGAAAGGAAAGGCTGGTGGACATTGCAGAGTGTTAACGCTTTCTCGACTGAGGATGCGTGCACTGCAATGTTGCTGCAGCCAGGACCTTTCAAATTTCCTTTGTCAAGACCCATTTGTTTTCGTATGGATTCATACTGAATGCATTGTGGATACAGAGAAGCATTCAGAAATTTGTGTTATTGAAGGAAAGAAACTTGAACAAATTTGTGAACATTCATATAAACTCCTTTAAGACTGAGAGCTCTTACATTTAGTGAGAGTTTTTCTGTTACTCATCCAACCACCAGGAAGGTTTCTTAGTCTAGATATGTTGCTCATGCTGTGTGGAGTTCTACAACTGGAGTTCTACAATGGACATAAGAATTGCTAAGTCTATGGAACAGCAGAATATTAACATTGGTTACCTCGCAGCTCTACAAAAGTAAAGTAGATAATATGACTCATCTTCTTCAGAGGGTGCCTCGTGACGAAGCTTGAGGTAGTGTTTCAAGTGAATGGGAGAACATTTAGTGAACATATATTGGATATACTCATTATTTCTATGTTTAGTTTCCAGGAATTGCAAGTAAGTGCCATCTCAAGAGAGAGAGAGTTGTTTACAAAGCGAGATTGTTAAGGCATATGAATTCACTAATAAAGTAAAACATAGAACCTTCTGCAGAGAGTTACTTAAGATATATCTTCGCCTTTTAGACATGCTTTACAGCCTGCAGTCAACAAAGTGACAGATCACAGTGTTGGAGTCCAATGTTTCTGTTTTCTCTCTCATCCATTCCCCTCTTTTATCACTGACCCTTATCTTTCTGTGTATGTGGCCACTGGTGGCGACAGCGAGAGTTGGAAGAGTGCATCAACCTCATTGGGTTTCGAGCACAAGGTTAGTGCATCCTGACCGCAGTTTAAAGGAACATTTCATTGTAAAATCTGATTTAATAACTTCAGTATGGAAATCACTAGACGTGTCTTTCTCAGAGACTTAACATTATTATTAAAATAGTATTCCATGGACACATTAGATTTTAATTACCTTCAC
The DNA here is from genome assembly GCA_963921515.1 of Calotriton arnoldi. NCBI lineage: Eukaryota > Metazoa > Chordata > Amphibia > Caudata > Salamandridae > Calotriton > Calotriton arnoldi. The sequence continues at coordinate 257,624 of CAWUFW010003270.1, forward strand.
TGCAAAAAATAACTTTTGTAACACAAGGTCAGACGTTCAACTGTTTTGCAAATCACAAACCAGTTGCAAATTAAAACCTAGTTGAAATGTATTGGAATTTGTAAGTGGAACATAGTAGTAATCACTAAAATTGTTTAGCAAACCGAATGTATATTGATTCACATATTTTGAGACATTTCCTAATACCAATTACCAAATAGCGATTTGGTAATGTTATGTATTACCGATTCACAGATTGTGAATGGTCGTAAGAATGGGTTTTGCGCTTCCAAATTGCAATCATGTGGAACCAGGTGCAAAATATAAAAAGTGGTCTAAAATGCATCAGTTTGTTTCACAAAGCTAGGTTTGTATGCAATGGTGAGGAGAAGGTAAATATATGGAGCACAACAGAGAAAAACGCGCTAGAAAGTGACAGTTTTTCAACACACAAAGGAGGATATTTATTGAAAGTAGAGGCACAGCAGGTGAATATATTCTTGAATTCATGGAGGAAGAGAAACCTGTTCTTAGAAGACAAACACATAGGAGCATTGCAGTCCCAACATGTGCGGGTACGACGCTCACCTCCTTGCTTCAGGCAGTTCTGAGGGCATTATAGCTGCAGCAGGGGGTGTGTGTCAGAATGCTTCCTTCGTCCGGTGTTTTCATGGTTTTTAAATGCTTTGTTGACTAAGATAAACAACTCACAAGATTGACAGGATACAATGGTAAATTTTTATCAAATAGCACATTTCCCAGCAGCAAGTGCTTGCGAAGATGGAACACATATTGAGATCTGGCCCCATTCTGCCACAGAATACCTGTATTGGAATCTCAAAAACCAACATAGCCTTAATGAAAAGGTGGTCTGCAATGCAAGATTTCTTATCACAGATATTGCAGCCCACTATCTAGGGAGTAAGCAGGATTCATACATGATCAGGCACTGTGGAGCGAACAAACATCTTGCACGAGGATAATTTAGTGATGGTTATTTATTAAGGAAGTCACATTAAGGCCCTCAATTATGAAAAGTGACACATCGCTGCGAGAAAACAGCGATGCGTCACTTTTCATTGCGCCCTCCTTGCGACACCAATGATGCGTCATATTTACAGCATGAGGCATCATGTCTCAAGGAGTTACAGATACGTCAGTATTTCTGACATATCTGTAGGCGCAAAAATTACGCATTGCTGGAGTGTGTCACAAAAGTGACGCAACTCCAGCGATGGATCATTACACATGGGCAAGTCCCATGTTAAATGTGCCTGCGTCAGTCTTCCGCCTGCCCTGAGGTAGGCATAAGATATTGACGCATTTGCGTCCTAGAAGTGGCGCAGTGAAATCTTATAGATTTCACTGCGTCTCTTCTACGACCCTTTCTTGCGTCAGAACGCCCCCTGCATACATTATACCTGGCGTAGGTATAATGTGGCGCATGGGTTTACAAAGTGGCGCGTCTACCTAGATGCATCACTTTGTAAATATGGCGCAACCTGGCGCATTTTTTACACTGCTGGTGCGTCACAAAAAGTGATGCACCGGTGGCGCAAAAGTGACACAAGGGCCCATAAATAAGCCCCTAAATGTTTTCAAAACAGCAGGGATGGCATTTTAGAAATAGTAAACTTAAATTTAGTCTAATTTGTAGGTGTCAGTGCATATGTCTTACATCCATGGCTTCTCACGCCACATCATACCTCATTGCCCAAATCACAAGTGAATGAGGGTATATTAGAACATTGGAATGTTGGGAGCTCCATTGAAGACAATGGAGTTGCTCTGGGCTTATAATGGCTGGTATAAGCCCAGCGCTCCAACATTCCAATGTTTGTCTTTTTGTTTCTCCATTTTTAATTTAGAACATTCTACCCTTAGTGGGTGGAATGTTCTAATAGCCTTATAGCTCCTTCTGCCTCAGGCTATACCGGTTGTTAAAGGCCCTCTCCCTCGTTATAGGCCCTCGCCTGCGGCTCTGGCCTATAACTCGGGATCAGGGCCTTTAACAGCCGGTATAGCCCTCGGCAGCGGGCTATAAGGCTATATTAGAACATTAGAATGTTGGGAGCTCCATTGAAAACAGTGGAGTAGCTCCGGGCTTATAATGGCTGGTATAAGCCTGGAGCTCCAACATTCCAATGTTTCTTTGTTCACAGCTGTGGCCTGCGGCTCGGGCCTATAACTCGGGATCAGGGGGTTTAACAGCAGGTATAGCCCTCGGCAGCGGGCTATAAGGCTATATTAGAACATTAGAATGTTGGGAGCTCCATCGAAGACAATGGAGTTGCTCTGGGCTTATAATGGCTGGCATAAGCCCAGCGCTCCAACATTCCAATGTTTGCCTTATTGTTTCTCCATTTTTAATTTAGAACATTCTACCCTTAGTGGGTGGAATGTTCTAATAGCCTTATAGCTAAGCCTGGGCGTAGTTCGCGAAGTAGCTCTACGCGAAGCTCCGCAAAGTGCAGTTCGCACTACGCGAGCTACGCGTAGCACTACGCGAACTGCGTAGTGCACTGTTCGCAATGATTGCACAGTGCCGGATGCTTGTCCGCACTGTGCAATCATTGAAAACGGCATCTTGCACAGTGCGAGCTGTCTTTACTGCCGCTCGAGTAGATTTTTACTCGAGCGGCAGCTTTCTCAACGCGGACTGGTAGTTTCTCATCGCGAGCATACGCGACCACTCGCAATGAGAAACCTGACCTCCCGCGTTGAGAATCTCGCCGGGAGGTTTATTTTCCACGCTCGCGATCGGCAACTTGATGTTGCTGATCGCGAACGCAGGAAAAAGTCTCGCCGGGATGTCATTTGCTTGCTCGCGGTCGCCAACTTGACGTTGAGGACCGCGAGCAAGCAAAAATGACCGCTGCACTACGCTACGCGTGTTTGCACTGTGCTACGTGCAATTCGCGTTGTGCGAAGTAGCGCAAACTTCGCAAACTACGCGAGCGTAGCGTAGTGCTTTGCCCAGGGTTACTTATAGCCCTTCTGCCTCAGGCTATACCGGTTGTTAAAGACCCTCTCCCTCGTTATATGCCCTCGCCTGCGGCTCGGGCCTATAACTCGGGATCAGGGCCTTTAACAGCCGGTATAGCCCTCGGCAGCGGGCTATAAGGCTATATTAAAGTGAATAAAATGTTACTTAAACCCATTAGCTCCCGAGGCTATTCCTGCCCTCGTGCTGAACCCTTTGTTGCCCTTTGAGGCACTTTGCGCTTAATCTGCAAAACGTTTTTCACACAAAAGATATTCAGGCCAATGGGTGTGCTTCTCCCCATATTGTGGGATTTGGGGTATTTTAAATGTACCTAGAGTTCGTATATTCCCCTCGAAGAGAATCGAGAAAATGACCAAAATTTAGCAAAGTTTTGTTTTTATTGCCAAAATTTAAACCATTTCTAGGCAAGGAAGTCTTTTTTTTCTTAAAAATGGCATCAACAAATAGTTGGCTACTCTGAGATCATTATCTTTCCAGCTTTCAGGAAAGAACAGAGTTGTGAAAGAAAAACCATTTTTTGCATTGGTTTTTGCATTCTTCTAACTGGTAGTCCATTTTTTCAATATTTTGCTGTTTCAACCTTTTTGGAGTTTGTGGTGAAAGCAGGTGTGAAACCCACGGGTGAACCATGAAAGCTACACATTTCTGGAAGCTAGGCAAAATTCCAAATTCATCATGGGGTAATATGTGTAGATTGCCCATGGGCTTGCAAAAGAAAGTAATAATTGAAGCAAAAAATTATGAAAATAAGAAGGAAAAAAATAGCAGTTAGTGATGGTTTCATCTGTAATTATTTGCCCCAATGACTGATTTACAAAAGAAACATACCATTGTGTCTGTCAGACTTTTCTGGTTGTAGGGATATATAGCATTTGCTTGCTGACCAAAAACATATGATGCCCAAAGCTAACAACTGAGCAGCATCTTGTAATGATATTTCATTGTGTACCGACCATGCAGTAATTTATATGGTAAAATCTAATGAATTAAAAATGGATTTGAATCTATTTTTGAAATGTGCACAAGATACTAAGTTTAGGAATAGTTAGTATTTGTAAACCTCTGACTGGTGAGAAATCCAATTAGTAAATTAGTAATAACAAATGGTATACTAATTTGTGTTAATGTTCTTCTATTGTAAAAATTATGTCCAACTGGTGTGACTGGGCCTATCATCCACAACACAAGCACCACAAAACATGACCTGGTAACTCGAATTTCGGACCTAAAAAAGGTAATTTTTTGTGTTGAGAACAGGTGTGAAATTTGAGACCGGGCTCATCCGACACCCAGGGAAAACAACCAAACCCTGGCATTTCTGAACACTAGACACACAGAGGAGTCCAGGGCATTGTGATGTGCATGGATACTGCTAAATATTCTTACCCACAATGCTCTGCAAATCCCAAACTTTGGCTAAGAGCATGTATTTTCATCACATTTCTGTAAGGAAACATTCCGGAAACTACAGGGGTCCACAAAATTCCTACAACACAGCATTTCCACACGTTCACTGATAAAAACAGCATCCTAATGTTGTGGATGCGTGGGTGCCTGTGACACAAAAGACCACAAAAACTGATGTGGAGACATCAAATTTCTGGCACAAAACCAACCTTTTTTGACAATATGGATAGCTGGCTGTGGATATTAGGTTCGGGCTCAGTCGCCAACCAGGAAACTCTTCTGAAAACTAGGGATGTGCGAAATAAACATAATTTGCTTTCGTGTATTTCTGTAAAATTACAACTACATTACGCAAAAGTTACATATTTATGCAAAAAATCACATCATGACATGGAATACTCAATTTTTGGTTGGAAAAACAACCCGTTTTGTTCATGTGGGTAGCTGCAGGATTTGAGCCCAGTCTTGGCCACATGCCATATAACCCGACCAATTATTCCTGAAAACTAGGCAGGCATGGAGTTAGTGGAGAGGGGACTTATGTGGATCCCACTACTTTCCCTTACCCACAGTGCCCCATATCCCCAAAGCTTTGGCTAAAATCTTGCACTTTCCTTTTCTTCAAGGGAACGTTCCAAAATAAGCAGGGATTCACAAACGTCCTACAGCCCTGTGTTCCCACACATTACCTTGCATGGCTGGATCTATCGCCGGAGACATGAAAAGCCCAAAAACACGACATGGAGATTTCTAATTTCAGGCATAAAAACAACCCTTATTGGCGATGTTGGTAGCTATTAAATTTGTCTCAGCCGCCACCCAAGGAATCCTGACAAACCCAGACATATCTGAAAAATAGACATCTATAGGAGTGCAGGGTTTTCAAATGTCAAAGACCTCACTACATTTTCTTACTCACAATACCCTGCAAACCTCAAATTTTGGCTGAAATCATGCACATTCCTCACATTTTTGTGGGGGAAGGTGAGAGAATCTGTGGGTATCCACCAAAATCCTACCACCCAGCGTCCCCACACTTCTACTGATAAATATGTTACCCCACTTGTGTGGCTAGGCCTAGCACACAACAGACACATATCAAACCTGGGACAACCATGCACAAAGGAATTCAAATGTCCGTTCACGTGCATGGGGATGGAGATGGGGATGCTCTAAGCCCCAGAGGGGGTAGACAGGCAGTTGGGCATAGTCTGTGTTTGGGCACAGGCCAGTGCATAGGCGGGCCAATCAGTTTTTTTAGACCATTTTCCCTGGTGTCTAGTATCCTTTCTGCACTCTGGGGAAGAGCGTGAGGGTAAACCGCGCCAATCTGTGCCCAATGCAGGAGCAGAAGGACTGTTGTGCCTGAGGGTGGAGGGACAGCACAGTCTAGTCAGCTTTCTTCATACCGAGGGGGCAGACTGGGATTTAAACATCTGCTATCTACCCCCAGGGTCCAGAAAGACTGTGGTGCCTGTGGTGTGTGTGGGGGGGGGGAAGCACAGTCCCATGCTCATGGGAGGTTGCCCCATTTCTATTCTAAATACTCCCTGGTATCTACAATGCTTTCTGCCACTCTATGGGGCAGATTGAAGGTAAACATCCCCTAACTTCCCCTGGGGAGCAGAAAGACTGTTTTGTCTGAGATTAGGGGAAGCATAGGCCAATGCCATGTATGCCACTCCAGTTCATAAAGTTTTCCAGATGGTCTAGTGGGACAGATCCTTGCTTGGGGATTGCATAGCCAGTGTGATTTCCAAGCAGGGATCCACTTGGGAGAGACAGCACTGGAAAAAGCTGCCTCTCTCATACTATTCAGTGCACGGGGACAGAGTTATATCCCTCAGCACCGATCAAGAGTAAAAACAGACAGCACTAAATGCACAGTCAACTTTCACTTTTATTATTTATTTTGTTTGCTTGTTATGTCAAAGCGCACAGCATGCCGGCACAACAGCAAAGCAAAAAATAATGAAGCTTAGGACACAAGGGAATCACTTCTTTTATGTATCGACTTTGATTTTACAAAAGAAAATGTTTCTAGTGTTAAGACCTCAATATTATGATTAAGGAGTTCAATATCCATATTTGCGGTATTTCATTAAGTCTTGTAGCCTTCTCTTATTTCTGGTCTCCAACCACCAGCTTTTCTACTAATACTTCTTCAGGGCTTAGATTCTTGGTGTTTAAAAGATAGCATTGAGTACTCAAGTTCACAAAATTGCACTGATGTTGGTACACCTTATTTTCTATTCTTGGAACCCCTCAAAGTGAGTAGGAGAGGTACCAAAAACATGTTCACCTATGATATAGAAATCTTTACATCACAACTAGTATTACACAATGCTTATGTATTAAGTGCTGACACTGTTGTGCAGCGCTGTGGTCTGATCAAACATAGAGTTTCAAATTTTGGTTCTTATGTATGGGTTATTAAAATTCCATTATTCATTGTTCTTTAGGTTCCCCAGGTATATTTGTCTGTATGGTATTGTGCCCGATTTGGACAAGGTCCTGAAGAAGGTGGTTCACGTCCTGTGTTAACCCACCGAAACGCGCGTCGACCTCTTGTGTCCAGACCTTATTATTTTTCATCTTGGTGGAAATGATTTACATCTTATGTTTCCCGTTTACTCCAGATGTGCATAAGTGTTTTGTATGAATGTGAACGAGTGTGAGGAATGTATGAGTTGTAAGAAGATTTGTTATTTTGGGGACCTATTATATTGTATCTAATTTTGTATTATTGGTTACATGTATATAACAATTTTTATGAAAAGAACAAAACAAAGTTTCGTATTTATTTATAAAAATGATATTCAATGCATTAAGGAAAAGGAAATAAGAAATTAATGACAATAATAAATATGGATTTAAAAAATGATTATGTTGTAATGTTATAAATATTTGATATTTGCCAAATTTGTAAACCCATACTAGATTGAATCCTTTGTAAAAGCAATATAGGTCTAAGGGGAGTGTGTTCTGGTTTATTTTGGTCTGTTTAGTCCCCCTCTTACTCCCAGACCCCATTTGTTCTTTAGAGGGGATCCCTTGCTCTCTCATGGTACAACACTCTCTCCTTCAGCCTCACTTGAGACTTGTTCCCTGATTTCTGCTCTCTGACCATGGAGAAGCCTGTTTCCAATAATTCTATGCCTCACAACTGCCTGTGCTTGTACTTGGCTTATAGTTTTTTTTGGAGCTTGAGCGGGTGGCTGGGGCCATTGGAGTTCTCTTGGGCCTTTTGGTCTTCAGCTTTGCACTGAGATTAGAATGGCAGTTAGTTCACTGGGCTCTCCAAAACCCATTTCCTAGATTTCTTCATGCCTCTTTCCAGCATCTACTTCCTCGAGTGATAGTATGTCTGTAAAGGGAAATCAATTTGCTTACTCTCTTCTCTGTGACATGCATAAATATAATAAACATAATATGGTGACTCTTACCTACTATTATTTTAAATTGAAACTTCATTCTTTTTAAAGCTATATTTGCCCTGATTTAGTACAACATTTAAAAAATGTGTACTTTTAACTTCACTTTTCTTGGATAAAACTACAAATCTGGCTTCTGTTATCCCTAATGGACCTATTAACTTCTTGATGACAACCCATCATTATAGCTGTATAAAATGATCCCTTTGACTGCTATTGTTGTAGTACAATTCAGCATTTATTATGGCTCACTGGACTTCAGGACTCTGGGCAATGGTGCACTGCACCTGCTGGTATGCACCACTGGTAGTTGTGCCCCTGGGCCTTTTCCTTTATTCAGCATAAGCCACTTAATGTGCAGTCGATATTGTGTTCCCTTTGTGAGTGCATCGACCTTGAAGCACTGCTGCCAGACTGATGCGATCACAGCCTAGTGCTACCTGACTCCGAATACCAGTTCCACACAGATTAGGCAGTGCAGCAAACAAAAGCAACGATCAGCACTGTGGGCCCCATGCATCAAAGTAAAAACCGGTTGCAAACGGGCAGATTCTCAGAATCTGCCCCTTTGCGACTGGTATTTTTGCATTTGGGATACATCATCGCAAATGCAAAAATCAGAAATTGCGATTGCATTTAAGGAATCGCAAATTGCGATTCCTTAAATGCAATGCTAGAAGCAATTTAAAATAGCGATTTCGCTATTAGGGTTCGCAAATTACCGAAAAATAAAACAGGTCGGTAATTTGCAAGAACTCTGAAAAATGCACTAAAGTGCATTTTTCAAAGTTACATGTTACACACACACATGCCCTTGGGGCATGTGTGTGCGCAACATGGGTGCACATTACAATTTCAGGGTGCAACAGGGTGTCCTTTTGACACCCTTGCACCTTGAATGCATGCGAATTTGCGAGTACCTAATGGGTACTCGCAAATTGCGCATGTACTTCCCATTCATTCCTATGGGCCTGTAGGCCCATAGGAATGAATGGGAAGCCATTCCTTAATTGCGACTCGCAATTTGCGAGTCGCAATTAAGGAATGTTTAGGAATCGCTATTTTTATAGCGATTCCTACATGCATAGGCTTTTGCGATTCCTTAATTGCGATTCCTTAATAATCGCAATTAAGGAATGCCCAAATGGTGCTGACAGATTAGCTACACCACAGATTGTCGGTAGAAGGCTTGCTCAGATCACTAGTCTGTCTGCTTTTCACAATCCAGCTGGAGACCCCTTCACCAAGATAGGGCCCAAGGGCAGGCAATGTATCAAAGTGGAGTGGAGAGCAACATTATATGCCCCTTCCAGATCGTATAGTCTCTCTTTGGCTGTACTGGCAATGTGCTGTTGTTCTTCACAGTTGTGATGTCATCAAACATTGCCAGAGCTACCTTCACGATTAGCGACTCTGCCTGAATTGCTATTTGCTGTTCCATAGTTTGCAAATGTGGATCATATCTAATGACTATTTGATAATGGCTTCCTTTATTACATAGGGTGTGAAGATTCGCAATTAGTAATTCTGTATTTTTCTCTAATTACGAATCGCTATTTTTGTGCTTTGTACATCAGGCCCAAAGTCATGCATCTGCCTAAAGGGCCGATCACTTTAATCGCTTAATCCCTTCCCTCTAGCTGTCCTACTACCCTCGGCACAGGGTTTATTACTGTTTATTATACCTCATTTCCTTCCGGGACAGTTAACCAAGTGACTAAGGGGCAGATGTATCAAGGATTGCATTTGCGATTCCTTAATAACGAATTTTAGCGAATTGCTATTAAGGAATCGCAAAATACTATGTATGTAGGAATCGCAATAATAATTGCGATTCCTTAATATTCCTTAATTGCGAATTGCAAATTGCGATTCGCAATTAAGGAATACCTTCCCATTCATTCCTATGGGCGTAGCGGCCCATAGGAATGAATGGGAAGACATTCTCAATTTGCGAATCGCAATTAGAGAATCGCAAATTGAGAATGCAATTTCAAGGTGCCAGGGTGTCCTTTGACACCCTGTTGCACCCCTGAAATATGTATGTGTGCACATGTGACGCACATACATGCCCTAAGGGCATGTATGTGCGCCACATGGCACTTTGAAATAAGCTAAAAGTGCATTTTTCAAAGAAATGCATATTACCACCAACTTGAAGTTGGTGGTAATTTGCGATTCCTTAAGGCCAAATTGCACTTTTTGGTGCTTTACATTGGATTTAAGGAATCGCAATTTGCGATTCCTTAAATGCAATCGCAAAATAGGGAATCACAAATTTTGCGATTCCTTATTTTGCGAGGCAGTTTTGCCTTAATACATACCACTAAGCAAAATTGCGTTCGCGAACGCAATTTTGCTTGATACATCTGGCCCCTAATTCCCAAAATACCCAAACAGCCCCCTGTCACTGTCATCTCTTTACTCTCAAAAGAAGGGGCATAGCAAACCCAGGGACCAGCTACAGGAGGACATTCTGCTGTTAACCTGAAGGACCTGATGCACCAACTCCCCCTGTTGAGTAAGTTTACATGTGCTGGTGGAGAACCTTGCAGTGACGTAAACCTCATCTCTGTGTGTCACTGCAAACTGCAGTCAGGTAATATGTCAAGATGGGAAAGAGGACCACCCCACCAACAAGCTTGTGCAGATAGGAACTACACCTGCCTGTGGTGAATGCACTACTGGGGGTTTACCTGGGACCCCTGTGCTTCTGTTGAAAGGTTATCCTAAGGGGAGACACATCGTTTTTGTTTACCACTTCCTAGGTATGATGGTGCAGGGCTAAAGAGGAAGGTGTTTACAGAAGAGTTTATACAAGTGACTTCAGCACTTTACGTACGAAGGAAGTGCCTACGTGGCAAAAAAGGCACACATGTCTGTTGGGCTCATGGGGCAATGATGTAAATGTTGTCTCAGGTGGTAAAATGTCTTTATACATGTAAGTAATACAGACTGTTTAGACTACGCCAGGCAATCATCAAAGCCAAACCTAAAATGGCATCCATAGCATCCACATGTGGTGTGACCCCAGCATTGGTAGCACACACTGCACTTGGTCCACAACAAAAAAACGACCAATGCTGCAACTACAATGCTCCCTGCACATAAAGGCAGGGGGCATGGCAACGACTGAAATGGGCCAGGAGTGTGAATGCAAAGTAGGACACAGCAGCAACCACAGACAAAGATACAATGGGGAAGAGAAAGAGATAGCATCAACTTGTAGATGAATACACCCTCTGCCACAAAACATTAATGAAAGAAGAAAGAGAGGGTAGTGTCAGAAGAAAGAGAGAGATGAGAGTGGTGAGCCTCTCCATCCTATAGCGCGGGTGAGTAGAGAACCCTGGAGGGCGCAGAATTGCCGTTCCAGCCGAGAGCGGCACACCGCTGCAGCTCTCGACCCTAGCATCTGCTCCTGCTTCGCAATTCTGTGACCTTCAGGGTTCTCTACTGACCCACGCTGTAGGATGGAATGACTCACCACAGTTGCCACTTTACCTCAACTCTAAAAGCCATTTGGCAAAAGCGCTTCGCTGCCGCAACACATCTAGACGAGCCGTAATGGACCCATCCGTCCTCCTGAACCCCAATCTGCACATGACGTGCTTCCCCATCTTTGGGCCACTTTCCATACCGCCTTCGCTGGACGCCAGTACTGAGGCACTTGGGGCAGCACCTACCTCAGGCATTGCAAATTTGTTTGCCTTGCCCCCAATCCCAATTGGTTTTTCTCCTCTCACGGGCATTTCTTCCCCCAGACATATATTCTAAGTCCTGATGATGGTCCCCATATCTTAATAAGGGATTGAAACATCGTCAACACAAAGTACCATGACTATTGTAAATGTTCTTTATTCTGATAAGAATAGAATTGGTACCTTATAAGAAATAAGTGCCACTAATTGTCCAGTATTTGTGGAGCTACCCTGTGAATGTCTGAGTTTTGTTAATCTAATTTGTTCATTGTCCTGTTTGTTTTTCACTCGTTGTGTTTTAGCTTTTTTCTCAATATTTATTAAATTCATGCATTATATGATTCTGTTCAAAGTAAATATAGAAATCATTTCATTGTTGTAAACATTTCTTTGTAAGGGACCCTTTGCTCCTCTATTAGTGACTCTCTCCGCATGACCTTAGGAATTGGGGCACCTTCTCACTGTATTGCAGAGGGAAGGTGTAGTCGTCCGCCATTTCCGTACTGGGAAGGGAGCTGCATACACGATAGGTTTCGAATGCCGTCCCACTGTGCTCCCCATAAACAGGTACACTACATACCTGGGGCAGGTACGGCACTGGCTAGTAGTGGGACGTTGCACTGAGTGCGCCACACACCAGATAGCATGCCAACCATGTAGCAGGCCTGTCAGCGCAGGCCTGTGGGGAGGCATTACATCCATGCCTAGGTTGGCATTACTCACATCTCAGCCAACCCTGATTGGGTTGTCCCGTACTATGAAGGCACCCCCCAGGGAAGCCCAGAAGGGTGCAGGGGGGGTGGTAGGCTGAAGGCTGGGTGGGTATATATGGATGTTCCCTGCCCAGGTAGAGAGGAACCCCCCATGGGGGTGCTTCCCATGCCTTAGAGTTCGGCTCTTCCCATGAGGATACTCCTTGGGTGTTGCCGATTCTCTTGTGGGGCCTCTGGGCTCTGAGTACGTCCACACTGTTGAGGCAGTGTGGAAGTGCGTGCGCACTCCTACACAGGCTAGGAAGAGGCACTGACACAGTGTTCTCTGAATATAGGCCCATCTGCCACTGCAGACCTGGGAGTGCGCACTTGCTCCTGTGAAATGTAAACTAGGCACCCAGACTGTCATACAGGTCTGGGTGTGTGTATCAGCCCTTGTGCCCTTTTGAATACATGTCCAGTCTGCCGTTGCAGGCTTGAGGTTGCACCCTAGCACCTATGGCATGTTGGATAGGTAACTGGCCTGCCATCGCGGGCTGATGAGTGCATACCTGCATTCCGGGGGTTCTAACACCTGGGACAGGCCTGCCGTTGAAGAACTATGTCTGTGCGCTTACACCTATGCAGCCGTGCCCTTTTGAGACTAAGGAATAATGGCAGTTTTTGGATGGTGGAGGCCTGTATTTAATAACATATCCTCATTTTGCTTGTGGTTTTGTGAGTTTTGTTCAGATTTGTTTTTCAAACTGTTGTATGCTTTACTTTTTGAGACTGAGTCTGCTGTAGGTAACCCTGGGTGGTAACTCTGCTCCACTAGCGGAGTTTCTGGAGTTTTGCCTACTCCGCGTTCCGTTGCAAACGCGGAGTTTAGGCAAAACTCTGACTCTGCGGCAGAGCGTAGTTAGCCGGCCCCTCCACCCTCCCAAAGTAATTATAATGTAAAATAAAAGCACTTACATGCCGTGGCTGCCTCCTCCTCGCCATGGCCGCTCTCCTTCCTCGTCCTCGCCGTCTTTTGTCTTTGATAACCCCTACGTTATACGTCATGCACGTATCATTGGAAAGGGGAGAATCTCCCCTTTCCAATAGTACCCCTTCCTAGTGGATCCCTGCCTGGGGATCGCCTCAGGAGGGTGATCCCCATGCAGGGATCCACCACTAGACACCAGTGTGGGGGGTAGTGGCCCCTTGGGCAAAGGCCTTTGCTCCCCCCAAAATCATTTGGGCAATTTCAGTCTTTCTGTTCTCCCTAACGTGAGCAAAATGTGATTTTCTTTCAGCTAAATTTGAGGTTTGCAGGAGATTCTGGGTGGGAAAACGTTCGGGGATCTATGCAAGCCACACATCCCTGGACTTCCCAAAGTGTCTAGTTTTCAGAAATGTGTGGGTTTGGTAGGTTTCCCTAGATGGCCGCCGAGCCCGGGGCCAAAAACCCAGGTGACCTCCCTTGCAAAACCAGGTCGTTTTGTGATTGGTGATTTCGATGTCTCCACAATACGTTTTGGGCCCTTTCCTGCCGCGGGTACTTGGCCCACCCAGTGAGGTACCATTTTTATTGGGAGACCTGGGGGAATGCTGGGTGGTGGGAAATTTGTGTCAGCCCGGTGATCCCACAACTTACCCACACAGAAACGTGAGAAAAATGTGATTTTTTTCACCTAAATTTTAGGTTTGCAGGGGATTCTGGGTAGGAAACGATGGGGGATCCACGCAAGCCATACCTCCTTGGACTCCCCAGGGTATCTAGTTTTCAGAAATGTCTGGGTTTGGTAGGTTTCCCTAGATGGCCGCTGAGCCCGTGGCCAAAAATCCAGGTGACCCCCCCCCCCCCTTGCAAAACCAGGTCGTTTTGTGATTGGTAAATTTGATGTCTCCACAATATGTTTTGGGCCCTTCCTGCCGAGGTCACTTGGCCCACCCACACAAGTGAGGTACCATTTTTATCGGGAGTCTTTGGGGAATTCAGGGTGGGTGGAAGATTCCAGAACTTTCCATCACAGAAATGTGAGGAAATTGTGTTTTTTTTTATACAAAGTTTGAGGTTTGCAAGGGATTCTGGGTAACAGAACCTGGTGAGAGCCACACAAGTCCTGGATTCCCCTGGGTGTCTAGTTTTAAAAAATGTATAGGTTTGCTAGGTGCTGGCTGAGCTAGGGTTCAAAATCCACAGCTAGGCACATTTCAAAAAAAGGGTCAGTTTTCAGTTTTCACTGGAAAAATGTGATGTGGCCACGTTGCGTTTTCTGCCGTTTCCTGTTGCGGGCACTAGGCCTACCCGCACAAGTAAGGTACCTTTTTTATCAGGAGACTTATGGAAACACAGAATTGTAGAACAACTGTTATTACCTATTGACTTTCTATGCATTTCTGCCTTCTTAATGTAAGACAATGTGTAAAAAAGAAGTCACTTTGAAAAATGTCCTATAATTCACATGCTAGTATGAGTACCCACAATTTTGGAGGTGTGCAAATAACTACTGCTCCTAAACTCTACATTTTGTTCCCATTTCGTAAATACATAGGTGTCCTTGATAACTATTTTTCAGTCTTTATATTTTACCAAATGATTTGCAATGTACCGGGTACACATTGAAAACCCATTGCCAGACGCAGCTCAGTTATTGGCTCTGGATCTATGTTCCCTCCACGGTGCGCGCCTGCGCACGCGCTCACACAGCCTTCACTAAGTGCTCAGAATTAATCTGAAAGCGCGCAGATCACTCAAAGAATTAGGAAGGAGAGAGCCTGCTTATTGTTAGCAGAGCGTCTTTTAGAAAGGCAGTGTCTCTTTTTGCTGAGACAGATAAAGCGTCCCCACTGGGAAGGGCATCGGAGGTGTCGGACCCCTGTGGTGATAGAAAGCTGCACATTAGCCTGGGCGTGCAGAGCACACAATGGGGCACCGAGCGACAGAGCAGGCAGTTTTAACTTACACCGTCTGTTTTACTATTAGCCTGGGGGTGTGAGCTGCGCAGAGGGGCTTTCACGAGGTATGCCTTCTGCCACATCTGCGTGGTATACAACACAAAATGTCCTGTTTTTGAAAGACATTTAAAGTGACAGAGCTGTGAAGTGGCAGCATTTATTCACAAGGCTGTTATCAAGAAGGAACTGCAGTAAGGGTCACCACCTTTCAAGGGGAAAAATATTAGCCATTTTTAAGAGTCTGCAAGGGCATGACACTAAATAGGACTGTAAACAAAACCGAATGTACTCATTAGTAATATGACTTTTCTGCCTTTTTTACCTTAATTATTTTTAACGCATTGTTAACTCCTCTCTGGAACACCTTTGAAAGTGTTTTCTATTTATATTTCCTGTTTGAAGTTGTACAGATAAGGGCTACAATTACTGGCTTTAAGTGATTGTGCTTATTTTTGTACCGACCGGGACATTACAATACGTGTAGTAGAAAACCAACCAGGTGGCTACCCTTGCTACAGTCCATCATGCATCCTGCACAAAGAAAGTACATCACCTGGAAATTATATGGTACAGTATTTATGAAGCCTACTTAAACCCCGACGAGGTACTGAAGCACTTAGATGCCACTGAGGAATATAAACTGCTTCACTAAATGGGACAGACTGAGCAAAGTGTTAATGTAGCCCCTGGTGAGGACCACTTGAATTATGCAGCAGGAGAGGGCCAAATTATGTGGCAGGGTTGTCTAAACTATGCGGCATGAAAAGGCAAAATTGCGGGATACTGCTGCACATTTAGTGATAGTATTACCTCATTATTTTGTCTCTTTGGACATAAGTTGCATCTCATTAGTAGCGGTTTAACACTCACATTTAGCAATAAGCAACAGAAAGTTCCCTCGATGACAGAGGGTTGTGTCTCCCCTTATGATATTGGGACTATACACGAGAACGAGGAGGGGGCGTTAATCTATTTTTTTTGTTTGTTTTTTATCTTTTAGGTTCTGGTTTTAGGGTTGTTATATGTACAACTGTTTGCCTCACATAACCAATAATGCTCATTTGTTACTATTATTGCTATCATCCTGAGATCCTGCTTACTTATTTGTGTTCAATTAGAGCCTGCAAAACATGTTTCTTGTTCGAGTATTTCCAGCATGCCGACCTCAAAGCAAATAACAAGTGATTAATCTGTGTTGAATTTTGAATTCCTGTTTATTTTTTCATGCTTGCAGAGCTTGAGCAGTGGAAAGTGATGTTATGTATTAAACTGAGACTCCTACATTGTACTGATTGTGAAACTTTACCCAAAATCAATAAAGTTTATTGAAAAGAAAAGCAGGAGAAAGGTGACCATTCAACCTCTGCAAAGGGCCTTCCACTGCAAGTAACATGTGCTGTTGCATTTTTAGTATCTTTCTGGATGTTTGAGCAAGAAATGTTGTTGTAGTGCGGTATAAGTGGCAGAGTGTTTGTTTGCACTGACCTAAATGTAGTATGTTTGGTGTCATAACCCCTTCGATGCGCGTGACGAGCTCAGCTCGTCATGCTGCGCGGTAGCGCTGTGCGCATGACGAGCTCAGCTCGTCACGACCACACCCGCGATCGGAATCTCCAGCACACGAGCGGAATTCCGATCGCGGTCAAGGGGATAAGGGAGGTTGAAGGTGTGCAGCAGTTGAGAAGCAGTTAGTCTGTAAGAACATTTATGCATGGAAGTGAATGTGAGTGAGAAATAGCACATTGGGTTGCCTACACCTCCTGTTACATCCTGTCACCTGCACCTGATGGACCGTTTGCTAGGGAGCAGTTACTTCTTCTTTGCTTTTTGGTGATCTTGACAATTGTTGATTATCCTTATTCGTTCCAGGAGTGTGTGCCAGAGCTTGAGATCTTCTGAAATTGAACAAGTAGTTGAGTTATGTCATTTCTTCAATGGATTCCACACTGGTGGATCTTAAATATTCCATTGTTCAAGTCCAGAGACCGCTAGAGGTGACAGACCAGCCTACAAATGAATTTAAATTGGTCTGCCTCCCTATGGCGACTGACAGGGTAATTGGAATCAAAACACACATTAAGCACTTGGTAGCTTATGCACAGCATTTGCTCGCGTAGGGATTTGTTGCATGTTGGCGCACGTAGCCTTAGCTGTGGTGCACAAACACCCTTCTTTGGTGCACAAACACCCTTCTTTGCCGCACACAGAGGAACAAAATTAGAGGGAATATTGCTCTGGATACCTCGGGTTCTTGGTGAACCTACAAGTCCTATAAATCACCACAACTAGAAGGGTCCAGAGGACGTAACGGTATATTGCTTTAAAAAATCTGCCATAGTTAGAAGAAGTTACAGGTAAAAATTATGGCACAAACTGCTGGTTTTTTTCAACTCAATTTCAATATTTGTTTATTTCAACTGTTAGTTTCTATAGAAAAACCTTGAAGGATCTACACAAACGACCCCTTGCTAAATTCAGAATTTTGTCTACTTTTCTGAAATGTATAGCTTTCTGGGATCCATTATTCCGCTCACACCCATTTCTACCAGAAACTGGAAGAAGGCTGAAAACACAAAAATAGTAAAAATAGGCTATGTCCCAGTAAAATGCCAAAAAAGTGTAGAACATTTTCGTTTTCAGCACCACAAACCCTTTGTTGATACCATTTGCAGGGGAAAAAACAGATGCTTTCTTCTGCAGCACTTTTTCCCCAGTTCTTGGACTCTGTAAATTGTTAATTTACCTGGCTAAGGAATGTAAGAGAATATTTTGATAATAACTCTGATATTCTTGTTGACATGGAGCACTTCACCTAGGTGTAGCAGAAGGTCTTGAGTCTAGAAGGAACTCCTGGAGTAAGGTGGTTCCTGATCTAGTACCTCCAGATTCCACAGGCACAGTTTTCTCTCTCTCTCTATTCCACACCCCCTTTCCCTTCTTGAGCAACTGCCACATCCAGTTGTCCTGACACCTGAGTTGAGAGTTCTTTTGGAGGAGAGAGGGAGGGTCAGCATCACCCCAGCGGAATTACCTGGAGTTCAGGTGAGTGGCTTCTAGCAAGCCTGAAAGCTGGTGACATGGAAAAAGAACAACTGTAAATTTGAGGCCATAGCAGAACCAACGTGCTGCCTTCAACTTCTGGAGAATGTGAAGTTAGCCCAGAATCAAGAAGCATAGTGCCCTCGCAACTGCAGCAGCACCCATCAGGGGTAACATCATCACCTGCTACTAAACCGACAGCACCAACAGCTTCACTTCTAAACAACTGCAATGGGTTGGTTTATGGCTATAGCAGTACTTAAATCAAGTGCACCAGCGCAGGCAACACAGAAACAAGTGGCAACAACAATGACACTTGAGAAGGAGTAGAGGACTATTTGGACAACTCAGCAGAGATCTACTTGTCTCAAGACCCATTGACCTATTGGCATGAGAAGAAGGAAGAGTAGGCAGAGCTCAGCAGGCTGACAATAAATTATCGGGCATGTCCTGTTGCCAGTGTATCTTTGGAGCACATGCTAAGTGCAGATAGACCAGTCTCTCTCCTCAACACGTGGAAAGCCTGACAATGATTAAAACTAATAAACGTTTCAAACCCAGACATTTTAAGGCTTCAGAAGGATGGAGTATACAGTTATTTGGCCTGGTAAGTAAGTGGTGAGCAGTGACAAAGAAAGAAACATCCTATGGCTAACCTTGCATTCCCATGCTCAGATGTAAGTGAAGATGCACAGGACTGCACTGTACAGCTTATGTATGTAGATTCCATGGGAAAAAGAGTAGCATAGACACTTAACTGGACACCACATTTGGAACAGTTAACATGTATCAATGAATTCCAAATAATGTTTCATGTGATGGGCGCAAAGGGCTTAGCTTAGGTAAACTTAGTGTTTCATGCTTGGTTGATGATTTGTTTCAGGAGGAACCCAGGGAGTGTTACTTGATTAGCATTTTGCTCATTTGCACACCTGCATCTTTTGATTCTTCTGAAACTTCTCAGTTTACCTAAACGGAACTAAAACTAAAATGCTTTTTATTTTCTTATTCAACAAGCCTGTTACTCTGTCTCTTTTTGGAAGAAGAAACATAATATGCAAGTTTCCACAACAACGAAGAACTAATGCCTATCCACTTCGATGGGAAAAAAGAAGACTTACGGACGCCTAACACTGTGGACTGGAAATGGAAAGAGGTGAGTCACAATAACAATAAAGCAGACTAGTGGCTTGAGTGGCAAATTCTAAGTGGCTGCCAGCTTGTGGTGGACATGATGATGATGGGCAGCTAAATGTTTTTTTGGGGGTGATCAATCATTCAAGGTACTTGCAGCTAGTTGTCTGGGCTTTGTGGCATTAGATTGACCCTTAGTTAATTGTATGCTAGCTTATGCTCCGCACTCCGACTCCTCTTGCACCATGCTTACCTTGACTCTCAAATATTGTCATTTTTTCCTCATTCTACAGACCATCTCTTGGCAAGCCTCCTTGGCACTCCTGCTTTGCATTTCACCCCTGCTTCCTAGACAGGCAATGCCACAAGAATGCAGTTACAGATGCTATATCATTTTACTTACCTGTTATTATAAAAAATGCCTTCAATGCACGCACAGTTTCTGTAGATATAACCCAACTTCTGTATGAAAACATAATTATGCACATTAAAACCAGAAAATATATGTGAACAATTTAAATACATTGAAATAAATATGCTGGAGATGTCACGAAAATTGCATAGAAGTGTCTGAAACAAAGTCTATCATCCTGACTTTTAAGCGTTATCACAATTACATCACACCCCAGTGGGAAAATTACAGCAGTACAAATAGTCCTATAATTTTGGTCAAAAAGTTCAGCAATACATTTATCTGACAAGTTACCATAAATCATGGTTAGGTATGATAACACTTCTTTAGCGATTTCTGCTTCTTTCTACCATATATCATAGTTCAGTATTTCAGCACATCTTTAGCATTTCTGTTCCCTTGCTCATGTGAAATAAGCAAACTAAATATTATTAATGCATAATCCTAAATGAATCACTCCGAAGAGAAACTAAACAGATCCTTAGTCATGATCTCTTTATTCACACAATAAATGCACATAATGCTAATCCAAACATACATGTACGGGGAGTCAAGGAGGACTGAGCCAGCTGAGCCAGCTGAGCCAGCTGATGCCCAAGAGGAGATGTATATAACAACCAAACAATAATAATAATCAATCACCCAAAGACACTACAAGCTCCTACAAACTATGGTGTTCCAATGCGTCATGCTCTGATATGTACCTTGATGACATCCAATAGAGTGCTAATTCTCATTTTTTTCCTCTTGCATTCTGGCATATGCAATCGATCACAACGTATTTAAACATCTTTAAAAGAAGAAGCCAAGCAAGAAGACTTAATTTCCCATCACTCACTACCCCCTCCTTGGATCAATTTAATGGCAGCTACACCTTGAACACGCTGCAGGCGTTCCAGGAACTCTGGTCCTCACCCCACCCACATCTACCCTGTGTGCTCCTCGGCGCTCTCTACCCCAGTTGCTGCTCTTCGCACTGCAGCCATATCTCACAACACAACATGGAGGGAGTGTTCACATGCACCACTTGCAAGTCTTCATTAACCCTGGTCGTAAAACTCCGCTCCGCTCGCGGAGTTTGCAGAGTTTTGACAACTCCACGTTCCGTGTAGAACGCGGAGTTGCCCAAAACCTCCGCACTCCGCAACGGAGTGGAGTTTTTTTGTGTTCGCGTGCCCAAAATGCATTTTTGCATGCGCGGGAGCGACTTACCGGGTGCCTGCAATCGCTGGCGAGATTTCCTGAGCCGTTCGCGAGCGCCACGGGATTTGCGATCGCGAACACGTCAATCGGGCACTATCGGACTTCCGGTGGAAGTTTTGCGAAGAACACGATCCCGAACACGCAGAATCTACCGCTACTGCAATCTGGAGAAGGATCTCTCCCCGAGCAGCATCAAAACCTTCTCAAAATGACGATTTGGATTAAAAAAACTCCTCAAATTGACATTTGACTGTACTTTTTTGTACACGGAGTCCTGTTTCTTTTTTTACTTTTTTTTGGGAAGAGTAGAGACGTGCCCCAGTCTCCAACTTACTGTTCCTGTCCAGCAGGCTCCTCCCAGTGCTTTGTCCATCTCCTAGTCACTTTTTATTTGGATTTGGAGCTGGAAGGATCACTCTTTGTGTCTGCTGCATCATATATCATTGGATTTGAGGACTTTTGAATTTGAGATTTCACAAGTAAGTTGGAAAATTGGTGTTGTTTGTTTGATTGGGGCCATGCACCTTGATTTGGATTGAAATATAAATTCTTTTTTTTTTGGGCATTTCACTTTTTTTTCATGTGCATTGGATTGAAATACAAAATAGTTTTTTTGGGAGGTATTTCACTTTTGTTTCATGTGTGTTAAATCAAATGCATTTGTTGGATGTGTGTGGTTGCAACTTGCAAACCTTTTTTTAGCCCTATGAATTTTCGTTTTTGGCATTGTTGCATTAAAGATGTGTTGTTTAGCATGCCTCCTTTGTTTGGCCAGTGTGTGAGTGTGTTTGGAATAGTGGCCCATCATTTGCCTTTGCTGAGCCTCCCCATGTGCATTGGGGACATTTTGTAAAGTCTGTGTCCATTGTTTTTCAGGCCTCCTGCTTGTTGTTGTTGTGTGACTGACCATATGTCTGGCGCGCATTTTGTGAAGGCAGCCAGTGTGCTTTTGCCATAGGCCTGCATTGTCTGTCTTCCCTTTGTAGGCTTATTGCTTGTTGTTGTGGCCTGGCCATGTGGCTGGCGGCCATTTTGTGAAGGCAGCCAGTGTGCTTTTGCCATAGGCCTGCATTGTCTTCCCTTTGTAGGCTTATTATTGCTTGTTTTTGAGGTCTGGCAATGCAGCCGGTAGCAATTTTGGGAAGGCAGCCAGAGTGCTTCAGTTTGATTTCTTTGTTTGCATTAGCATCATCTATTAAGTAGATTAACTTCTTTACTATTTGGTGTGCAAGTGTCTACTTTTTTGTATAGCCAGAGTGCTTCTGCCATAGGCCTGCATGCCTTCTTTGTGGTGGCCTTGTCTTCCTGCTGGTTGTTGTCTTGCATGCAATTTTTTCTTCTTTTATTCAGCAAAAAATGTAACATAGTTCACTACATTTTCTCCATGTTTTTAACACATTTTCAATATTGATTTGAATTGAGATTCACTATGTGGCCTAGTCTGCCAATGGGTTTTCCAACGAATAGGCCCAGAGCTACTCATGGGTACATGAAACAACTGTTTCTGTGGTGTCTGTTGAATTTAAACATCATTTAGGGCATGGATAGCATTGGATTGAAATACAAAATTGTTTTTTGGGGGATATTTCAGTTTTGTTTCATGTGTGTTAAATCAAATGCATTTGTTGGATGTGTGTGGCTGTAACTTGCAAACCTTTTGTTAGCCCTGTGGATTTTCGTTTTTGGCATTGTTGTATTAAAGATGTGTTGTTTAGCATGCCTCCTTTGTATGGCCAGTGTGTGAGTGTGTTTGTAATAGTGGGCAAACATTATCCTTAGCTGAGCCTCCCCATGTGGCCAGGGGCCATTTTTTAAAGTCTGTGGGCCATATGTACAATAAAGTGGCGGAGAGAGGCGTTAGCCTTCCTGGCTTAACGCCTCTCTCCGCCACTTCTGAAACGCAAGGCAGCACCATATTTACAAGAATGTGGTGCATCCTTGCGGTTCCCCCTGCGATGCGCCAACGCAGGCACCCTTGTACCATAGTGCAAGGGTGTCTGCGTGCAGGGGAGGATTGTTTATGTGTAGGGAGGTGTCCCTTCCTGCACATAAACAATCCTAAAATGCCATTCGGTCAATTTCATGTGTGCTGCTTCATGCAGCACACATGAAAGTGACAAAATGGCATTTATTTTGATTTGATTGTGAAACTTATATAGCGCACGAATGCCCAAGGGCGTCTAGGCGCTGTGCGGAGATAACTGCCAGAATTTCAGTGGATGAAGGTGCAAGTTAATTGGAGAATAGCCACGTTTTTAATGATTTTCTAAAGGAAAGCAACGTTGAGCTGTTTTTGATGTCTAACGGAAGCGTGTTCCATAATTTCACTGTACTCAGAACAAAACTTCTGCCTCCCCAACGGGCTTTCTTAAATCTGGGTATCTGGAGGAGTTTACTCTGAGAGGAACGAAGGGTTCTGAGAGGATGATACCAGGTGAAGTGTTTTTTCAGGAACGCGGGTCCGGTTCCATGCATAGCTTTGTACGCTAGACAAAGAGATTTTAAATCAATCCTTTTTTTCATAGGGAGCCAGTAAAGTTTTTTAAGCCTTGGGAAGTGGACTGGAATTTGGGGATATCCAGCAGCAGTCTGGCGGCTGCGTTCTGCACCCGCTGGAGTTTTAGCATGTACTGTTTTTGAAGGCCTATATATAGTGCATTTCCATAGTCTAGTCTAGCCAAGGCTAGGACCGTCACCAGGGTTTTTACTGCTTCACGGGGGATGAGGGAGCGCACTTTCCTAATTGACTTTAGTGTTAAAAAGACCAATGAGGAAACCTTATTGATCTGATGTCGGAAGGTCAGTCTGTCATCAAAGATGATGCCCAGATTCCTCACCTTACTGACTGGGACTGGAAGAGTTCCCATACCAGGAGGCCACCAGCTATGTGACCAAAAAGAAGTATCAGAGCCCAACAGGAGGACCTCCGTTTTGCTTCCATTAAGCTTTAGGCAGTTTGCGCTCATCCATTGGTCTACCAGTGACATACATTGGCTAAAGTGCTCAGCGGTTTCCTCCGAATTGCTTGAGATGGTGTGGCGAGGAGCTGCCTACGGATCCCTCCTCCAGTCCGTTGTCTGACCGTATGCCCCCTTACCTGTCACCTTGTCCCCTCCTCTATGTCCAGCCTTCGACTCAGATGCACTGGCCCTTTAAGACTCCACTACCCTCGGCTTCCAGAGCCGATCACGTGCCTTGGTCAGGTGATCCTCTCCCCTTCAAAGGGGAGGAGGCGGAAGGACTAGCGTTCTCGTCACGGACTCGAACGCTTGGAGTACCGACGTCGTGGGACCCAGAACGAGGAGCCAGGACTTTCCTCATTTCGCCAGGACTGGGAGAACCGGGATCCGCCATCGGGATCGAACCGGAAGCCCAGTGGACCGAAGAGGTGCCATCCAGGATCGAGGAAAAGGGGGAGCCGGACCCTTTCCGGCAACACGCGAAAGCCAGCCACGGTCCAGGAGGGTCGTGGCTCCAAAAAGGTACGGGGCCACCTGGGGACTGTGTGGGACAAGGGGAAGGTGGGAGAGAAGGGCGGGCAGTCTGACTAGTCCTACCGACTGGGGTCCGCAACTGCGAGTAAAACAGAGCAGAGCGTAACATACTCCTGGGAAGGAAGCCGCGCGTCTCACGGTGACGGTCGGGTGCTCAGTCCCTCACTCCCTTTTCCTTGTGTGCAAAACCATGTAGAAATGTACCACTTACCAGGTCTTTCTTTGTTTTCTTTTCCCTAAACTTGACACGGAGCGGAGGGAGCTATCCGAAGACTGGACCCTCTTTTAGTTATTCCCTGCTCTCTGATGTAAGAGGGTGAAGAACTATACACCGGACGTTGGATCCTTTTGTCCTTTTCATGTAAAAGAACCCCTTGTAATAAACCTACTGTTGAGTCACTTACCCTCGGTCTCCCTGTCTCCTTCTCCACCACGCTACAGATGGACACTACAATTTGAGTATCGTCCACATAGGAGACTAGCGAAAAGCCAAACTGCCTGATGATATCAGCTAAGGAGGTCACGTAAAGATTGAACAGTGTAGGGCTCAGTGAAGAGCCCTGCGGCACCCCACATGAAAGCAAAAACTGCTCTGAGCAAGAGTCCCCAATCTGAACATATTGAAACCTATTGTTCAGCTATGATTTGATCAGGTTAAGAGCAGAATTCTTGACTCCTGCCTTTAGTAGCCTTCTGATCAGGATGTCGTGGTTCACGGTGTCAAAAGCCGCCGTTAGATCCAGAAGAATCAAGGCGGCCTTGGCACCAGTGTCCAGTATTGCCCGTAGCTCCTCTGCTGCCTTAACCAAGGCAGTCTCTGTGCTGTGCCCCTGTCGGAAACCATATTGTGAGTAATCCAACAGGTCTGCGAGGAAATAAAGGCAGTGAGTTGGGAGTTAAGGATTTTTTCCAGGACCTTGGCAGGGGAAGGAATCCTGGCAATAGGTCTATAATTACTGTTCTCACTGGGATCTAGATCAGGTTTTTTTAGTAGCGGAAGAATTGAGACCAGTTTCCACGCGTCAGGAAAGATACCTGAACCAATAATTTCTTTAAAGAGTAATAATAGTTTCCGGTGCCATTTGAAATATTTTAAATATTTTAAAGGTTTGTCTATGTACAGGAAGGGACACCTTCCTGTACATAAACAAACCATGGCATTTTGCTTTTTCCATGTGTGCTGCACAAGGCAGCATACATGGAAAAAGCAAAAACTAGGAGAAATAATGCATTCCTCCTCGTTTTGCCATCTTAAGACTAGGTTTCTCCTGGTCTTAATTTTGGCGCTGCCTTCTATGTACGCCACCCTTGTACATAGGGGGCAGCGTCAAAATGAATGGGTGTTGCGGTGGAACGCCCGCCGCAACACCCACTGCCCACCCCTTTCACGCTAACCATAGCGTGAAAGGGGGCCTTATGTACAAGGCAGCGTTAAGCCACATGGCTTAACGCTGCCTTGTACATAAGGCGCAGCCCCTATCGCCATCCACAACGTCGGTAAAAGTTACGTTGTGGTGGCGATAGGGGCTTGTATATATGCCCCGTGTCTCTATAGGCCTGCTTGAGTTCATTGTTTTCCAGGCCTCCTGCTTGTAGTTGTTGTGTTGTTACCATGTGGCTAGCGGCCATTTTGTGGAGGCAGTTAGTGTGCTTTTGCCATATAGGCCTGCATGTCTGTCTTCCCTTTGTTCCCCTTGGCTTATTGCTTCCATTGTCATTTGTCAGCTGCAGCTCCCTGAGTGCTGCATCCCACGTGATGCACAATGCCAAACCGTTACATTTGTATTTTTGTTGTTGTTGTTCTTCTTTCCTATCCTTCTTGAGTGTACTACTGTAGTGTACACAGTACACCATGAAAGCCCTTGTTGTTGTCAAAGTCTCAAAAATTATTACACTGTAACGTTAATTGTTTTAATAACTGAGGTAATAACACTAACAAGTGTAACCACACACACTAAATTATATTATATTTGTTTGTACTACTAATTGAACCACAACAATGCCGTGTTTCACTGATGTTCTTCTTGCTTCTTTGCTTTTAGGTGCACAAAAAGACTCAGGAGGAGACAACATCACCCATTGTACTGCCAGACAGGAAGCCTGCGCCCTGAGCCCGATGTCATGTGGCGTGTGACCATAGACAGACATCTCTTCAACTTGTGCCACTGTGTGCTAACTAAGAGCAAGAAGTGTCGTAGCCTGAAGAGAATCCCATAAGTCACCCTGGGAATCGAAACGCGTTGGCATTACACAACATGGGACTGTTGTATTTGATAAACATTTTCCGCCCAGTGGAAATGCTTTTTGAATTGTCTCACTACTGGGTTTGATTGTTTTGTTCCCCGTGATAGCAGCTACTTAACTCAGTTATACAATGTGGATGTTATAGGATATCCAAGTAGCTGCTTTGTTTGTGAATTAAGACTGGTGACATAATGTTTGTATAATTTGTTGTTTTGTATCACTTGTTCATGTATTGGTTTTTACATCACACTACTTCACCACGAAGTTTGTATGTTTTTGTTTGATCTGTGGCATAAATAAGTGTAATTTGTTGTAGACTGAAACGTATCTAACTTCTCTGACCCATGATTCAAATGTGGAGCAAAGTACATAGAAATGAGCAGCAAATAAATGTCTGTTAAATTAATGTAGCAGCATTTGAAAGGTGACGGCTAGGACACTTCTTGCTCTTAGTTTAATACGGCCCGTCCAGCCGCCTAGGGCCAAACCTCTTGTTGCTACTGTGTGCTAACTGACATCTTCAAGATGGCCCCAAAGAAAGGTACCAGGTCCAGTACTAAGAAAGTTGCCAGTGAGAAGAAGGCACTGCCACTCACCACCACCGGCATGCAGCAGCAGTGTCCAGGGAGCAAGCTGGGAGCAGCACCCCCTCATCAGTGGACCCACCTCACCAACCTAGGCCTAAGCCCATGTCTGTCGCAGAGGCAGCCAGTCTAATCACGATGACAACGAGCAGTGATGTTGAAATTGACTTATCGTTATCGCAAAGTAGTACCAAATCAATGCAAGAAACTCAGATAAGTGGGCAACAACAGATGCAACCACCCCCAATAGTAGTTGTTCCTCCCGAAGTAGGGGCATTTCAGGAGATCGAGCTTCCTGCTGAGGAAGAAGAAGAGCAAGCCACTCTTTCAGAAGATCCATTGTTTTCCAGATCCCCTGCAAGGAAAAGGAGGGTTAGTCCATCAACTTCTTCCCCAAGCCCCCCTTCTGATGATCTAGATGGCACTTGGATCCCACCGCAGTCTGAGAGTGAGACACGCCACAAGACAAGGCTAGGCAAAAGGAAGGTTCCAGAAAGCCTTAGAGTTATGGAGGTAGATGTAGAAGAGGAGGATGATGATAAGTCAGTCATCATGGACAATAGTCCCGCCCCAGTGGAGACCGACATTACCCCATCCCAAATTGCTGTGAGGGATGTGGCACAGATACCACCAACACAGATACCACCAACACCACCTCCAGCTGCCATATTTACAAAATCTAGGCAGCCTCAGTTGAAGTAGGTACTGCAGAGAGTCAAAGGTCACGCCCAACTACCAGTTCATCCGACATTGCAAGTGGCACCAGCAGCGTCAGAAAGTTGACCTCCCCAGTTTGGGACTTCTTTTCGGTTAGCAGGAAGGAGGTGAACATTGCTATATGCTCCATTTGTGGAGTAGGTGTTAGTCGGGGTAAGCTTGGTACAAACTATGGTCCTGGAGGCCAAACAACCCATCTGAGAAAACACCACTTGATCCAGTGGGAGGCGCACCTTAGCGGCCAAAAAACTGCAAGTGTTGTTGGTGGAGGGGACAAAGAAGATCTTATCACGGTGGAAGGTGAACAAGAGGGAGACATTTTCTCCGGTACACAAAGCAGCCCTGTCCCCAGCAGTGCAGTGGTACCACCCACATCATCAACAGCAACATCGCAATGGCACAAGAGTCAGGCTGAGACACCAAGGGGTTCAAGGCAAGAGAGTACTGCAATGAAAAAATGCGCATTGTTCCTAACATCTGGTGTCAAGAAGTCACCTGCATCAGTGGCACCAGAAAAGAAAAAATCTGTGCTACCATTCGCAGCATGTTTAGGTCGGATGGGCAGTACGAATGCAACCAACCAACGACACGTTTGTACAATGCGAAGCTAGCTAAAATGTTAGTGCTGGACCTCCTTCCTTTTTCTTTTGTGGAAGGGGTGAGTTTTCTTGAATTTGTGGCAGTCATTTGCCCGAAATGGAAGGTTCCCAGCCGGTCCTATTTCGCCGGAGTCGCTGTTCCAGCACTACATCACGATGTGCTGGAATTGCTTGGACAAGCTTTGCAGCAGAGTGATGTTCACACTATCCACCTGACAACGGACATGTGGACCAGTTGCCAAGCAACTGATTACATGTGCATCACTGCACACTGGATCTCTTTCGTGGTAGTTAGAGACAAGATATATGCAGGTGTTGACACTGCTGAGATTTTCTGTGCTGCTCGGAAACATGAAAAAGTAGCCATGTTCGCCATGGAGAAATCTCATAGTTCTGCAAACATTTTGGAAGACTTTGACAACAAGGTCTTTGAATGGCTGCGACCAAGAGGGCTTAACATTGGTTTTGTTACCACGGACAATGGCAGTAATATAGTTAAGGGCATGGCTGATGGTGGCTATTTCAGGGTCTTGTGTTTGGTGCACTCCATTAACATCATTGTTCAAGACTTTCTGAAAAAATAAGACTTAGTCAGCAACTTACTGACCACCTGCAGAACAATCTGCACACATTTCAGCCATTCTTTTAAAGCCCGGAAGCAGCTGAGGATCATTCAACGTAATAATAGAATGGCAGTTAAAGCACTCATCCAGGAGGTGCCAACATGTTGAAACTCACTTTTTTACATGCTTGAATGTCTGTTTGAGCAGTACAGACCAATCAATGAATATGTCATGCAAAGAGGGTATGCAATTGTGAAAGGCATGATGACTGAGATGGACCAATGGGGCCTAGTTAAATGCTTGATGGAGATGCTGCTTCCTTTCGAGGTCTTCACACAAGACGTCAGCAAGGGGACTGTACCATGGGCCAAGCTATCCCATTGTTGCACATGCTACAGGAACAGCTAAAGTAGGTGTCTGCAATGTATGCAGGTGTGGAGGGAAAAAAAAGCATATGAGTTGGTGGAGAGCTTAACCCTTCGCTTATCTGAAAATACAAGGGTGCAAAGAGGCATTGTGTTATCCAACAATTACATTTGTGCCACAATTCTTGATCCACAGTACAAACCATTACTGCACATTTTAATTCCTTTTCAGACGGGGATTTTTCCAGCTACAAAACTTGGATAGCTGTGCAAGCCAGTCAGCTAGAAAAAGAACGGCCAGGAATTAGAGGCCCGCTCCTCCAGGGCACAACAAGTACTGCAGGGCAGCCGGCTTCAAGTTCAACTTCAGAGTCTGAGGGCAGTGCGGTTGGCTCACAGTAGTCAAAACCACTAACAGCACCAAGAACAACAACAACAAGAACAGGAGAATCAGCCCCAAAATTTGCACAGGCATGGTTTCTACAGGCAGGGCTTAAGTCCAGTGCTATGGGCAAAGGTAAAAGAGGCAGACCAGATCGGAACACCCATGACCATTGGGTGCATGGTCCAGGCCTATCTGGATGACCCAACAGAGGTCTACTTTGATCAAAACCCATTGCTGTATTGGTATGGGAAAAGGCACCAATGGCCAGTGCTCAGCAGGCTAGCGATAAACTATCTGGCTTGCCTCGTTGCAAGTGTCTCTGCTGAGCGTGTTTTCAGTGCTGCTGGTGCCATTCTGGCAGTGAAAAGGACCAGTCTCTCGCCCCAAAACGTGGAGAGGTTAACCAGGGTGGCTTATGGGATTCTCTTCAGGCTAGGACACTTCTTGCTCTTAGTTAGCACACAGTGGGACAAGTTGAAGAGATGTCTGTCTATGGTCACACACCACATGACATCGTGCTCAGGGTGCAGGCTTCCTGTCTGGCAGTACAATGGGTGATGTTGTCTCCTCCTGAGTCTTTTTGTGCACCTAAAAGCAAAGAAGCAAGAAGAACATCAGTGAAACATGGCATTGTTGTGGTTCAATTACTAGTACAAACAAATATAATATAATTTAGTGTGTGTGGTTACACTTGTTAGTGTTATTACCTCAGTTATTAAACCAATTAACGATACAGTGTAATCATTTTTGAGACTTTGACAAAAACAAGGGCTTTCATGGTGTACTGTGTACACTACAGTAGTACACTCAGGAAGGATAGGAAAGAAGAAGAAGAACAACAAAAATACAAATGTAATGGTTTGGCATTGTGCATCACGTGGGATGCAGCACTCAGGGAGCTGCAGCTGACAAATGACAATGGAAGTAATAAGCCAAGGGGAACAAAGGGAAGACAGACATGCAGGCCTATATGGCAAAAGCACACTAACTGCCTCCACAAAATGGCCGCTAGCCACATGGTAACAACACAACAACTACAAGCAGGAGGCCTGGAAAACAATGAACTCAAGCAGGCCTATAGAGTCACGGGGCATATGCACAAGCCCCTATCGCCACCACAACGTCACTTTTACCGACGTTTTGGTGGCGATAGGGGCTGCGCCTTATGTACAAGGCAGCGTTAAGCCACTTAACGTGGCTTAACGATGCCTTGTACATAAGGCTCCCTTTAACGCTATGGTTAGCGTGAAAGGGGTGGGCAGTGGGTGTTGCGGTGGGCGTTCCACCGCAACACCCATTCATTTTGACGCTGCCCCCTATGTACAAGGGTGGCGTACATAGAAGGCAGCACCAAAATTAAGACCAGGAGAAACCTAGTCTTAAGTTGGCGAAACGAGGAGAAATGCATTATTTCTCCTAGTTTTTGCACTTTATACCACCGGATTACACCATACCTGAAGTAGCACAGCAGGAAGATGATGACGGCGACTTAGGTCATGGAAGTAGTGTGTTAGGTGACCTATTTCTGGGTGACCCATCAGAGTTTAAGGACGAGCTCTACTTCCCTGACAACTAGGCTCTTTCATTTTCCAGTTACTTTCTTTCTTTCTTTGACGCCCCCCCAAAAAAACAAAAAAAAGATATAGCTAAGGAATATTATTTACTTTATTATTTGTGTATGTCAATGTCTTTCTGGTTCACAAATCCAGCCCCATTGTCTTACTCTTTTTATTGCCGGATCACAGTTGTAACTGTGTGCTGTCAGTGAAGAAGTAAAGTCCACTCCTGACTCGCCCAAAAGCCATTTCCCTCAAGTCAGACATTGGATGGAGAATTCAAACAAATGTGCGCATGCCTACATCCCTGAGCCCTGACTATCTATCTATCCTTTCCTAACCAAGAGGGACTGCCGCGGAAGAACAGGTAAATGATGGCATGCATTGCACACTGAATGATTGTTGTTTGTTGTGAATGTCTATTCTACAAAGTGACTCAAAGCAATCTTTCCCTTCTTGTTGTTCAATAACAAAATTATACTACTACAGGCCGATCCATTGCATTTTAGTCAGGAGTGGACGAGTCTGGAGGACTCACTCGGGAGTCGGACTCTGTTGGTACGGACTCGGAGATAGACACCATAATCGCTGTCAGAGTCAGGTCAGGAGTGGACTCAGAAGGATCAGAGATGATTGATGGAATAACTCAGGGCATAAGAGTGACTACTTAGAAAAATGCCACCAGAAGAAGAGGGGAGTTTTAAAATTCACTGAAACCAACCGATTTGGATGATTGATGATGACTTTGAAGTGGCATAAAGGTAAACAACAACACAGACCAGATCTACATGTCTGTGTAGTAGTGGTGGGCGACGAGTGTGGTGTGACTGACAGTGGTGCATTGATTTTTTAATTTTTACTTCATTTGGAAAATGCTATGTTTCTGTGTGTATACTATGTATGTGTGCTCAGTGCTGTCTGGCTCAAATCTGAAGCTAAGTGAAGTTTGGGTGGGGGTGGGGATGGCCTGTTGTTGGAGGTAACAGTCTGATTTAGCCATGCTGTCTCTGAAAGTCTTCTTGTTGCACTCCTGATGCATTTTAACTTTTTGTTTTCTCCTTGATTTTTCAATATCCTTTTTGTTTTTCCATCTACAAGACCTTTACTCTGTGCCGTACTGGAAAAACAACTCACACTTACCATACCAAACCACATCCACCAGGCCCCAAGATTGACGGGTGGACAGTCCAATAGGAATGCAGAGATGCAACTCCAAATTTATATAGTATCTTTTTTTTCTCTTCAATCATTACGACTGTGTGTGTTGTTTATGTTTGCTTATTTTACTCCTACAGATATTTTAATTGTATTTGCTATCTTTCTAAGCCAGGTACAACAGAACAACATAAATATAATGTATGTAACTTGGGCCTCTCTGGGAGCAGACAGAAAATTGCATAATTAATATACTGCCCTGTACTAGTCTAGTACTAGTCATCATCATGCATGCATTTCCTTTTCCTCCCATAACAGACTTATGATGGTATGCTGCCAAGATGAGTGTTGTCTGTGTGTAGTGTTTGTCTTTGTCAACCCTTTCCCTCAAATCCCCCTTCTCAACCATTCATCAAACTCCTAACCCTCTTCCCCCAGGCTGTGTGATTTATTGAGGTGTGACTTAACAATTTACACCATTAATTGATCACACACTTGGTGGGGCAGATGTGGTGAAAGCAACACAACTCAGTGCAGGGTGAGGAGGATCTTATTCTTAAGCTCATATAGCCCACACTGGCAATATATGTTATATTATCCACCCCAGCAGAGTGTATGATATTTTTTTTCAGAGGAACATCTCATTGCTAGCATCATCATTCAGGCATTGTATTAATTTGCGTCTAAGGTTAAGCTTGTCCACTTCATATAGTTCGTAGTAGCTCAACATTGTTCTGATTAATTCCATTTTTTATTGCTTATCATGCTCTCTTCTTGTGTCTGAGACTGAGTCTGTTCTAGTAGTCTATTCTCTTGTGACTGTCATCAAGCTTGCATATAATAACGGCATTAACCTAGTTTT
Organism: Calotriton arnoldi; assembly: GCA_963921515.1. Classification (NCBI taxonomy): domain Eukaryota; kingdom Metazoa; phylum Chordata; class Amphibia; order Caudata; family Salamandridae; genus Calotriton; species Calotriton arnoldi. Next base: position 291,102 of record CAWUFW010003270.1, read on the forward strand.
TTTTATTTCAATTTGTTAACTTCCCTTTCGATGCATAGTCCCCACTCTCCAAGTCCTTATCCTACAGTTCTAGTTCACCTAGGAGGGAGTGGGACCTCACTTAAGTTCCGTTGAGTATGCCATCAATATCAAAACAAACGCTAGCAATGCATGCTGCTACTACTACCACCACCATGATGGCACCTTGGGAAACCATGGAGCTCTCGCTTCATCTAATCAGGTAAGAGACGTGAACTGTGGTTGATTGATCACTGTTGAACGACAATCATTCTATACAATGGTAATTCACCCCCACCCCCTCTGAGTCCTTAGGGGTTAATAATAATATATAGTAGCAGAGTAGAATGCAGAGACTAGGAGGAGAGAGTAGTAGGAGAGGGGAGGGTACCGCATCACTGTTTTGTTTACACTATCAGCAAATTTTTAAACTGACTGCGGCAAAGGCAGCAGTGCGAAGTAAAACAAACAATCAATAACCCCACCACATTTTTTTTTAAATCATTCATAATCATAAAATGTAAAAGTATGAAAAGTTTATTCCCTGAACAAATCTAGATCAAACCCCCAACTGGCCCACCCCTCTCCCTAACCCCAACCAATGTCCAAGTAGTGTCCAAGAAATGTCCATAAATAAAGAAAAACCCAACAATCCCCCAACTTACACCCACCCAAACAAAAACAGATTAAAATAGGGGCTGAACACTAGAGAGTAAGCCTGGGCAGGAACACTTTCCGCTGGCGGAATTTTGCATACTCCCCGTTCCGCGGAGAACGCAAAGTTCATGCAAAACTTCCGACTCCAGAGCAGAGTTCAGCCCCGGACCCTCCCGCCTCCACCCCCCTCAATAAATATTTTTTTTAAATAACAATGAAAATTAAGGTAAATAAAACATGAAGCATCTCCGGGCTGCCCTCCTCCTCCTCGCCGTGGTCCTGCAGAATCCCCTACGTCAGACGTACGTCATGGTAGGACTAAATAATAGAAAACGGGTAGACGGCGATGCCACATTATTCAAAAAGGAGCAGAAAAATTAGGGGAATAAATATATTAATGTTAACAACACCAAGAGGACTTACTGGGGCCAGCAGAGCCATCAGCTGAGGAACTCTGGGAGGCACCTCCTGCTCCAGCTCCCGGACCTTCACCCGCCTCAGACTTCTTCCTGCCCCTGGATGCTGATGTAAAACATAAAGACAAAAAAAGATCAGTGGTAATAAACAATTTCTCCCGAAAATACATTTTGACAGGCAAAGGCAATCGCAATAACATTTAACTTTTCTAAATCAGATCAACTAGTAGTAGTATATCATGGACCGTCCTATCCTATTGAAAATTTCCAAAACCTACCTACCCAGTCCACTCCTATTCCAAATTTAGTAAACTGCATTTTGGAATTACTAATAATAAATTGCAACAAATGATGTTTGCTTCTTCTCAAATCTCATTTGCAATCTCTCAGTCTCAAGTCAACCCTCTTTGACGGGCCAATGCACTAATCACTAAGGGCCTTATTATAATGTTTACAACGATGTCGGGCAGATGCCATTGCGGTTCTGGAACCGCCCGACCTTAGGTCGGCACCACGGTCACCCATAGGCCATAGGGGGGTCCCAAACTGCCATTTGTAAATGGAAGTTTGTGTGGCAGGTAAAAAAGGCCCGGAGCACAAGCTTCCATTGAAAAATGGATGTTGTTGTTCACAAATATCCTTGCACCGTCCGTGTGGCATGCACCATGTGGTTGCTAAATTACAAATAACTTTTTACAGAAAGTCTTACATAATCATCACTAATCACATCAGCCAAAGCGAGTGGCAACAAGTACGATTCGATAACTAGGTTAGGTGGGTAGCGCCAAGTAAGCTAAGCACCTGTCTAGAATATGAGACTATTACATAATATTTGAAAACTTAACTCCCCTGCATGTGAGCAGCATGCTTGCTATTATTTGGGAAAAAATATTAGCTATAGCATAGAACACACAAGTAATAATACAAATTAATAATTTTAATAATTACTCACCTAGCCCCGCAACCTCAACTCCTAGCAGGCCCAGCAGGTCCTGCTCTCGGTCCAAGATGTCGGACCAGCAGTGCGCCAACTGATGATGGGTGCGCCGGACCACAGGGCAGCGGTAAACTGCCCGGCGTACCCTCGCCAGCACTGCTGGCACTCCTGCATCCCGTACCCGGACCCAATCCTGCCGCCTGTGGCCAGGGTGGAGGGGAGATGGCACTGGATATAAAAAACTAGCGCTGCCACCTCCACCTCGGAAAACAGGGCAGGGGGCTGCACCCCTGCCTGGCGCCGCCTTCCACAAAGAAAGCAGCCGCGCCTTGGTGCACCCTTATCTGCCATGGGACTGGGGGGAAAGAGAGAAAAATAAGAAACAGGGAAAAATAGGGAAGGACTGGGTAATAAGGAAGTAGGAAAGCTAAAAAATTAAAAAGTACAAAACTCACCAAAAGACACAGTAAAGTAGAAAAAACCCACAAATACACACTTAGAAAGACAATGGGTAAGATAATAAATAAAATAGATTGAAAAAACAAGTTTTAGAAAGCAAAGATTGCAAAGATTGAATAAGGATGGAAAAGTAGTCCCCAGCACCATAAACAGAGTAGGAAACAAGATTGCCATGCCCATGTGTGACCGCGTGGTGCAGTTAGTCTGATATTTCCACCCGAACACGTAATCAGTGTTGACGTATGGTGGAAACGTCACACGAACTGGCGGGACAAGCAACTCCGCCTGAGTTCCGCGTATTGCCACTACGCGAACTCCGCCCAGGCTTAGCCTTCATGCACTCTCCCACACCCAACACCCACCACTCCTGCACCAAAAGCATCTAGCACCCTAGTTACTCAAATTCACAAAAACCAGTCACCCCCTCACACAGACAATCACCCATGCAACACACCAAACTCACATGCAGGCTTCTCAGCATTGACTCTTTCACCAAACACAACACAAAGATATGGGACCTATTGCACGACTACATTCTGGGCCAGCTCTTCTTCATGGAAAAATGGCTAAATCCAACCTCTGCACCAGACATTGCTACAGCCTCCCCATAGGATACAAGATCACCAGGCCAGACTGTCATCACAAGCCCGGAGGTGGAGTCGCCATCATATTTTGAGATGCCATAAGCTGCACCACCAACCCGGACACCCACACCAGCTACATGGAACACCTCAGATTCAAGATATGTATCACAGCCAACTTCTCCTTGACGGAATCCTTGTTTACAGACCACCAATTTCAACAGCAACATCACAGACTTTGCCGCACCCCTATCATTAACCCCCGCACCTTCATCCCCTTGGAAACCTTAACATTCACCTAGAGAACCATACTGACCCAAACCGCACTGCCTTTTCGAAAAACTCAGAACCCTCGGCCACGCTATTATAAAGGAAATTTACTGTTCCCAGTTGTTTCTTCCTAAAAGCAAAGTGAGTCTAAAAATTGTCCTCAAAGGTTAATTTCATATGTAGATACCCAACTGTTACATTGCTGATATTTCTACTCAATGTCGTAATGTTCAGTTTGCTCTGCTTGAGAGCATTTATACATTTTCTTGTTTGACTTCCTTTTCCTTCCATATAAGGAAGAGATCATCAATATATACAACCAAATGGTAGGTGTTCAATGTCAGTCCCCTGTAATTACAGTACATGCAAGTATCAAATAGGAAGATGTTCTCTTCAAGGATCCATTTCACCATCGTAAGTATGTTGCTCGTGTACTAAAAGACGTTCGTAGGTCAAGACCTTAGAAAGCGCCTACAATCCCTCCATCCATCCTCATGTCTGATGCTCATGTATAGAGCCTGCACATTTCATGTAATAAAGCAGAAAACTGCTTTCTACTTTATATCATAGATTTTATAAAGAAAAACCTTAGTATTTACAGCAAACGAGGACAAAGCATGTTCAATGGGCTTCAGTGCCTAGCAAACATGGTTAAATTGGTTTATCTACGGTTAACATATTTACCTTGCCTGTAAGGGCCTGGCGTATGGTGTTAAAGATACACCCAGGACCTGTAAGTTAAATGCTACCTGTTGACTGCAGCACCTTTAGTGAAATCCACAGAGTGGGCCTGTAAAACATAGCTTAATGCCTACCATGTATAGCCTAACTGCAGCAGTCCAAACACCTGCTGTCAAACCTACCAAGATAACCGTTTCTGGCAGACAGTGATCAATGCTTAGATGCACCTAGGTACACCTTGTTTCCACGTGGCAGAGTACCTGATATTTTGGAAGTGTGGACTGTGTGAAATTAAAGTTTGAATGTTCCTACAGTGACAAGTCCCCAAGAGCTCCTTTTATTGGTAGGGCTGTAGCTTTGTCCTGTGATATGGTAATCTACAGATTATAAACTTAATTTGTAACCTTTGACATGAAATGTCTAGCATGGTCATTCAAAGTCTCTTTTTCATAGTTATTAAATATTCAATCCATTGGTGAAGTTCGATTTTTATTAATTATACGGAATGTAACTTTTAGCAAGTTATTCTTTTCCTGTGGAGCTCCTGTTGAGCTGATTGGGCTGAGACAATAGCCTGAGTATGGGATGGTGTTCTCCTTGATGGAAAGACAGCTTGGGTCAGCCCAGGAACTTCATTAACTTAAGGTGAGGCCTGCCCTCACACAGACAGATGTAAAGGGAGGCCTGGACGAAGGCAAGCCTTTGTTCTCCAGGCCACACTAGCCTGGCCAGTTCCAGACCCAGTGGGAGGGAGGCTGCCCCCAAATCCAGCCTGAAGTGGACTCATGGGAGGGAACTGCTCATTTCCTTGGCCACATCTCTGGGTGGAAAAAACCCTGCCTCTTCACACAAGAGAGGGAGGATTGCCCCATCTTGGATATTAAGAGTAAGGTGCAGTATGGGATTGTGAGCAGTAGGGAAAACAGGAACTGCTGAAAAAGAAAGTAGAGTTACCCTGAAAGCTTTTACTCTATTGGTTAGGGAGATGCCAGGAGGCACACCCACCCACTGGCTGGCACACCCCATAAATGTGGCACCTCGAAGAGCCTTCCTCAGAACTCTTTCTAGACCTGTGGAAGATCAGAAGTGGACTGGGCCCTTCTGCCTGTAACCTGTGAAGAGCACTGAAGGACGGGATCTGTTCCCTCTTATACCCAGGACAAAGATGTGGACTCCAAGGGTCAATAGGTTGAGCTCATGTGTGGCTAAAGGGACACAAAAGGCTAAAAACCCTTTTTTTCCTAGTTTTCTATATACCCAGTCACAGCTGGACCTTCATTGGACTTTGCTTAGGCCTTTGCTGAACTAAGCTCCTAAAGAGCCTCCCTGAGGTCTGGGATGCTTTGGTGATGAGTTAAGGAAAAGGGGACTTACCACTGGAAAGGCTTGTGACTTACAAAAAATCCAGAACTGATCCGGCAAATGCACACCTTTATTGAGCTGAAGAAACAGGTTTGTCCCGCTTGGAGTTTCTCTGCAGCAGCAAATCTGTTTCCCGAAATCTGTTTTTGTGTAATTCCATGAAATTTCAGCAAAATTATGTGAAATTACACATAATTAAGTGAAATACAAATCCATCATTTTACACTGTAATTTAGCGTAAAGTGTGCCCTCGTGTCAATTTTTGGCACGAGGATGCATTTTATAAAAGCACCTCAAACAGCTGCTCTTGTTCTGTTGTTTGCGTGCATTCTCTCTATGTTTTACCACAAATGGCATGCTACACAGTAAATGTTTACAGCAAATGCGGCATGATTACGCAAAGTGGCCTAATGGCATAATTTAGGGAATTTTGAATAACAAGTCTAATGTGGAATTCCCAAAATTACGTGGATTACGCCAGCGTAATTTTCATTTTGCCTAGGCCTAGTATCTGGTCTCATGGAGCACTCATCGAATACAGCCTGCTATCTTGTTCTATTGAACAAAAAGACTTTCATCTCAGAAACCAAGGGCCTGATTTAGATCTTGGTGAATGGGTTACTCCATCACAACGGTGACGGATATTCCGTCCGCCAAAATATAAATCCCATAGGATATAATGGGATTTATATTTCGGTGGAAGGATATCCTGCCTCATTTTGATGGAGTAAACCTCTGTCAAGATCTAAATCAGGCCCTAAGTCTCAATGAGAAAATCTTGACTTGTTGAAGGTGAGAAAAGTATCTGGGAGGTGCTTGTACCTCGTCGAGAGGGAAAATGAAACTTCTCCAGCTCTGAGCTTTTCCGGCCTAAGCCAGTGGCTTCAGCATGACCTTGTCCAGTGCCTCTGCGGCTTCAAGAGGACTTTTGCATCTGCAGCCTTCAGGCTATACCCACAGAAGGATTTTGACTTCCATTTGCAGTCTAAAGTTAAAATCCTTGGCCAGCCCGTCTCGCTTGGTGTACCAGACCTCAGGATCCATTACTGTCGGCCTTAAAGTGCGTATAGGGCCCAGTCTACCGCAACCATAGGCTGACTTTGCCGCTTAGTGCTATTTGGGGCTGTTGTCATTTAAAACTTTAATGTCATTTATGTAATTTGTAATTTTGTTTATTATATCTTATTCTTTTTTCTGAATTGGAGTGGGATTTTAGGGCCCGATTCGCAGAAGTAATCTGAGACAAAAGTCTAACTTTACGACTTTCAGTATTCACAAAGGGCATTTACGAGTAGTAAAGTTAGACTTTTGGTCTAATTTTAGACCAAAAGTCTAACTTAGACCAAAAGTCTAACTTTACTACTACTAAAGTTAGACTTTTGGTCTAATTTTAGACCAAAAGTCTAACTTTAGTAGTAGTAAAGTTACACTTTTGGTCTAAGTTACACTTTTGGTCTAAACTTAGACCAAAAGTCTAACTTTACTACCCATAAATGCCCTTTGTGAATACCGAAAGTTGTAAAGTTAGACTTTCGTCTCAGATTACTTCTGTGAATCGGGCCCCTAATTATTTGGTAGTTTGACTCTATGACTGTTTTGGTACTGCATAAATACTATGCACATTGCCCAAAGCTAAGCCTGACTGTCTTGTGCCATAGCTACCGGGGAGTTAGATGAAGGTTAATTTAGTGACTTTTGGAGTTCACACTGACAAGTTAGTGCTATTTTTCCCTGAGGTTGGTGACCACCCACCTCAAATAATAATCTACTTTCTTACATGTGATATATGTTCTGAGTTCTCCTTGTCCCAAAAATATGTGGTAGTACAATCTTTCCAGCACACAAGTGGATTTTGGAGCTTATTGCAGCCACACGCAATAAGAATATGACTACAATGTTCATGACGATCACAAGGACAACACACAACGATTGCAATACTTTATGTTTGACTGCATATACGAGAATTTTAAGGGGAAGAAATAGTGAATTATCATTCTGTAGGATGGAATCAAGGTACATATTTGACCCTGACATATGGGAACTCCTTGGTTTGAACTTGGATGAAGTGCTGGTGGTTCAATTCATTTATGTATTAGTATTATTCTGTTGTTATATATGTCTGCTCTTGGGCATCAGCTGGCTCAGTTTGCACACAAAAACTGTTCCCCTTGATTCCCCATTCGCATAATTTTAGATTAACAATAAGTACAGTAATTGCATGAATATTGCATGAATACTGAGATTCTTAGTAAGGATCTTTTAGCTTCCTTTCAGGAATTATTCTAGATATTACACAAATATTGTAATAATTCCATGATTTTTGTGTAACAAACATAACGTGAAATTCCCAAAATTAAGCAAATTACTGTGACGTAATTTAAATTTTGCACAGTCTAAATGTAACTGTGACTAATATATTCGACGTAGTAGCACCAATGTAATTGAAAAGACAAAAAAAACTAAGCTCGTCCCCATGGTAGGTGCAAAATTAGTCCAGTAGAAAGAAAATGGCAGCAAACCCCCGCAACCATGAATCCTGACAAAATGTACACCAAAAGGGAAAATATAAAAGCAACATCTTTAAGGCCAATGTTTTCTTCTTAAGACCACAACTAGAACAGGTTAGGAACTGTCCCAGAAAACTGTTTGATATTGTCAAACCACACAGTAATCCACCTCATAAGCTAGATACCCACACTTTAAAAGAGAAGTATGGAGTTCACTAAATGTACCAGATTGAAAACCCAATTTTTTTTTGTTCGAAAAAAATTTAACAGCATCTTCAATTTTATCTTTAAATACATAAATCATATTACCAATTCATACAAATTATTCCTAAAACAACTTAATTAATAGAATGCAGTAAAACATCACACCGCTAATACTTCATGATAATGTTTCTTCGTTTCTAAGATGTTCGAATATATCTCAATTGCCATGCTATAAAACTAAGCTATTGGATTGTTAAAATAATATATACAACAATACTTAATTCATAACTTCTTTACTCTGAGCCCGGTGTCTTTTGCCAACTTGACCAAATTTTGTTAAACCGCTTGATGGCACCTACTCTCTGTGCATATATTAACTCATGATGATACACTTTATCCATCTTATTACGCCATTGGTTCATACTATAGTTGGTATTTTAGTAGACTTCCAATTTGTCAAAGCTAATGATTTAGCTACCAAAGATGCAATAAAACAGGGCTGATTCAATTCGGTGGTCAGATTTAAGACAGTTGATGGAACGTCAAAAAGGGCTCCCATCGGATCCGGTGTAATCACTCGTCCCACCCACCCACTTATTTCTGAAAAAATCCCTGTCCAAAACTCAGATAATGTACAGCAGATAAATATCAGATGAACCCAGTCGCCGGGCTTGATCTGCATCTAAAGCAAGAGGGATTGGCAGTATGGTACATTTTTAAAATTTTTGCAGAGGTGAAGGAAAGCATCCATTTACAATAGAAGCTCATTCGCTTAAAATTGGCTGCTCGAATGGCTTTTTTACTCAAACAATTATAATAATCCCAATATACCTTTGTAATACTACAACCTGTAATATTGCTTACGCTGTTGATGTGCTTCGATATTACTTCGTCTCCTACATGTTGCTGGAGAAGTCTGTACCAACTACTGACTCCCCTAAGCCGAGCAATGAAAAAGGCTTGCCCTATTTTCTCTACCGTGGCGTTCGATTCTACCATGTTGCCTGAACAAATATGTGTAATTTGGGTATAACTATAAAAAAAGTAATAGGCTCAGTAATCTATGTTCACGAGTAAGTGCTTACCAAGAAATAAAACCCTTATTATGAAAAAAATCACCTAGTGTTCGAAATCCAATATTTGCCCAGTGTGTTAGTATGGAGCGCCTTAAGCTCAGACCTAAACCAGCGCAAGCCTCGAGATTCATCTGAGGGTGGTAATATGGGATCTGGTATGCTTGTCAAATACAAATGGTACGATCTACTACAATTTGAGGCGTCTTATAGCCTGTACGTTTCGGTTGTCTTGGGATTGTAAAAAAAGAAGCTGGATCTATTTTTGCTGTTTTTAACTTATAAGCATGGCCTGATAGTAAGTTCTTAGGGAGGGAAGGGCTGGCCCTCCCTCCTCCTGAGGTAATGAAAGTGTTAGCAACTTAACCCTAGGTCACTTTGAGTTTCATATGAAAGACTGGATTTTGCCTTCTAGGGCTCCAAAAAAGTCTTTGTTAGCTTAATTGGGACATTTGAAAAGGCAAATAGAAACAGCGGTACTAAATTGATTTTTATGAGTGATATGTGGCCAATAATTGTAAAAGTAAGTTTGTTCCAGCACTTAAGCAAGGCTTGAGCTTTCATTAATAAGGGAACATAATTTAGTGCATATAAATCATTGTAATTTGCTGTAACCTTAGTCCCGAGATGACTAATCGGTCGTGCGGCTAAAAAAGACGATTGCATAGCAAGTGGTAGTATCTTTGGGGAGCTATTAACAATTAGAGCCTCAGATTTTGTTTGATTAATCTTATAGCCCCCTACGGCCGTGAACTCAGAAATCTTATTAAAGGCACATTGAACGTTATCTTTATCTGCCTTTAAATATACAACCATATCGTCCGCACATAGCTTACGTTTGGGTGCCTCGCTCATAGGTGGCTTGATAGATTGATCAGAACGAAGAGCACATGCCAAAGGTTCGATAAATAGTGCAAACAATATGGGTGACATCGGGCAACCTTGCCGAGTACCACGACTAATATTTATATCTCCTGATAAAATATTATTAATCATTATAGTAGCCTTAGCCCCGGAATATAGTGTTCGTAACATCGACAGGAAACTAGCTGGAAAAGCAAATTTACGAAGTATTGCAAAAAGTACAGCCCACTCCACCAAATCAAATGCTTTCTCAGCATCTAACATAATGGCATTGGCTTTAATTTTCTCTGTTGAAAAATAATCTATAGCTTGTAATAAAAAGTTGGTGTTTGAGGTTATCGATCTCCCTGGAAGATAGCCTTTCTGATCAGGATGAACAATAGTTTGCACTGCAGCTGCGACCCTTTTGGCCAAAATTTTGGCAAATAATTTATAATCAGTGTTAAGGAGGCTAATGGGGCGATACATGTTCGGATCTAGTTCCGGCTTTCCCTTTTTTTTTTTAAACTGACTACAATTGATTCAGAAAAGGAACTGGGAACACAACCTCCTTGTAAAATCTGATTAAACAAACGAACCAAAAAAGGTACTAATTGTGGTGAAAATGTTTTATAAAACTCGGCCGGCAAACCGTCTTTACTGCAAGCCTTGCCATTGGGAAGAGATTTAATAGTTTGTTGTACTTCCAGTAAAATAATAGGGGTTTTGATTAAGTCAGCCTGGGCTTCATTTAGAGTTGGGCCTCTATGTCCGCCAGCCATCGTTCAATTGTCTCCTGTGAGCTTCCTATCCCCCAGCATAAATTTTAATATAATGTTGATAAAATATCTGACTACTTCTGCGGGAGAGTTTTAATATTCTGCATGGAATCTTGTATTCTTTAATAAAATTGAGTTATTTCTAGATTTTGCGGACCAGGACAAAAACCGACCCACAAATTCACTTTCTTCATTTCTTTGCTGAACGCATGCAGCATGATTCAAAGTTTCTCTCACAAAAAGAATTCCTGCAGGTTCTGCTTTGCTTCTTTCATTAGTTTCTTTTTTTTTTTATATATTTTTATTGGGTTTTTAAATGCACAGCATCAAAATTCATTACACAATTCGCTACTTAGGGGGTCGACCCACTTAGTTAATACAGTACTTAACATAAATTCCATATTGTAATAACAAACAAAACTCATTCTATAAACTAGGACAGCTTGAAACAAAAAGTAATTAATTATACAAACACATAAAAAGCCATTAGTTGCTCATTTCTTCTTTCCAACTATAAATAGGGGCCCATATTATCCTACCAAGCTTCCTGCCTCTTTTACCTCTCCTCTCGTATATTCCTTTCTCAAGATTATAGATAGACAGTCGTTTGGCTAGCCATTGCTGAAAAGTAGGGGCTGCCCGATCCAACCATGCAGAGGAGATACATATACGTAGAACAGCCATGGCAATAAACCAAAAATAACTCGCTGAATCTCGCAAACCAGAATTTCTCACCCCTAGTAGCATTAAAGCAGGGGAAAGGGAGCCTCTTAGTCTCAAAGTTTGGTTGATAAATTTTTCTATATCTTTAATCAGGGTTTCCAGTTGCGGACAGGTCGCGAACATATGTATTGCATCCGCTTCTAAACTACCACAACGAGAACATCTGATCCCTCTTGACCCCCCATTGCGCGATTTTAGCGGGTGTGATATATAAAGAGAAGACAGTCTTGTAGTGCTGCGCCTGAAGTCCCGCTGAGCACAGAATGGTGTTACCTAGCTCAAGGGAGTCAAGAAAATCATCCCTATCTATATCAAACTTCTCAGCCCACTTTCCCCCATGCTTATCTAGATCGCCTGGTTTAAGCTGGGTCAATTCCGCATATATCCACTTGATAGTACAATTCTCCCCTGATCGAATATTATCAATGATTCTGGTTCTTCCAAAATGATATAATCCCCCTTTTTTCCCTTTTAGGAAGCTAGCTAATTGCAAATACTTAAAAAGACTCCTCTTACTTAAACTGTGCTCGCTTTGTACTTCACTAAATGATCTTATCCCACCTTGCCCCAGCAAATCACCTATCATCCGTATTCCACACTCATCCCATACCTTCATAGTCGCGTCTGTAAAAATTCCCGTGAAGGAGGGGTTCTTGTATAGAAGTGAATTCTCCCAAGGCCCAGACTCTTCTTAAATGCAGTCCAGATTTTAAATGCGGCGTTTAACGTTTTAAACCTTGTCTTTTTAAAGTAGCTAGGTTCGCTAAATTTCATGAAGCAATTCTTGGCTTCTTTTCCTATCAGATATTGATATGGATCCGGGGGCTCTGTTTTAGTCCAGCAATCTACCTTACTTCCACCCACCAAGTTAATCATATATTGCAAAGCCACAGCCCAATAATACATTCTGAAATCAGGGACCGCCCAGCCCCCTCTGTCTCGTGTCAAGGACATAAATCTCAGGGCCCTTCTAGTTTTGCCATGCGCCCAGATAAACCTGTTCACCATATGCTCCATGACCCTAAACCAATGTTTCTCGAATTCTAGCGGTATTGCTCTAAACAAATACAGTATTCTAGGCAAAAATACCATCTTAAATACATTGCAGCGTCCTACAATCGACATATGCAAATTATTTATTCGATCTAAATCTTTCTTAGCCTTGGTAATAATTGGGTCGATGTTTTCCCCCACTAATTTCCCCAAATCAGGCATTATATTAATGCCTAAATATATTGCTGAATCAACCACCCGTGGATCATCAAGTTGAACCCCCTTATTTAAAACTATTTGGGTCTTAGCCCTATTTAAAGCGTATCCGGCTACTAAGCCGAAAGCTTCCGCTTCACGCTCTATACTAACTAAAGCTGCAGCTGGATCTGGAGTAACCACGGTGACATCATCTGCATATGCCATTATCTTTGCATCCAACTCATGAAATCTAATTGGTCTAATACTGTTGTTAATCTCTAATTTCCTGATCAGGGGTCAATATATAAGGCAAACAAAAGGGGCGAGCATGGACACCCTTGCCGTGTACTACGATTAATTCTCATAGGTAGCGTATATCCCCCATTGACTCTCAGCCGAGCCATCGGAGCTTTATACAGGGCCTGCACTGCCTTAATGAAGCCGGTGCCCAAGCCATACTTATACAGTGCCTCCCAGAGGTAGTCCCAGGAGACCCTATCAAATGCTTTTTCGGCATCTAATAAAATCAGTGCCATAGGGTCTCCTGAGATCTCGGCTGCGTCAAACAATGTAATGACCTTGCGGATGTGTTCCGTTGTCCCCCAGCCAGGTATGAAGCCATGCTGATTCGAATGAACTAAATTCCCTATTATTTTATTCAGCCGGGTTGCCAATGCCTTGGAATAGATTTTAGCAACACTATTCATAAGTGTTATCGGCCGGTAAGAGCCAGGTTCTTCCGGGGGTATCCCCTTTTTTAAAAATACAATAATATCTACCCCTCCCCATGAATCAGGAATTGAGCTCCCCTGCTGAGCCTGACACATCGTTTCCAGTAGATCCGGCCCTATTACTTCAGCAAAGATTTTATAAAACTCTACCGGAATCTGATCGGGTCCTGCCGCTTTCCCCGAGGGAAGACTTTGCAGTGCCTCAAATGTCTCTTCTAGGGTTAGTGATCTCCCCAACGCATCTCTATCGTTAACATCTGCGCCTTGCAAACCTGCTGTACTTAGATAATTCTGGCTGAGAGCCTGATTGGAAGCCAGTTCTTTATTCTTATCCTCGGAGTAAAGTTTTTCATAGTAGAGGCGAAACACCTCCCGAATCTCCTGCGGGTCTTCTACTACTCTCCCATTAGCATCTGAAACCCGTCTAATCTCAGCCGCTAGGCTCTTTTGCCTCAGTCGCACTGCCAGGGTATGCCCAATTCTTTCATTATACTCATAGCAATGCTCCCTTCTAGTTAAAAACCTTTCAGCCGCTTTAGCCGTAGCTAAATCTCCCAATTCAGCTTTAGTCAAAGCTAAATTGGACAGTATCCCGTCCAGAGAGTCATTCCTACTAACCCCCACAGCCAGATCCTCCTCTAGCTCCTTCAATCTGTCATTCAATGCTTTCTCCCTCTGGATTTCCCTCTTACGTCTAAATAGGCTATAACTCATTGTTTCACCCCTAACTCCAGCATTAAAGGTGTCCCATACTACCCCAGGGCTAGCGCTCCCCCTATTAATCTCCCAGAATGTCTTAATCCATTCGCTTAAATGCCTAATATATTCAGGATCCTTTAATAAACCTCTCTCAAATGTCCACGGCCGCTCTTGCTTAGGTTTCCCCCCCAGGTTAACGGTAAACACTAGCGGGTTATGATCCGAGAGTAGTCGTAGGTATTTCTCAATTTTAAACCTAGGTATTAAAGAATATGTGACAAAAAAATAATCCAGTCTCACCAATACCCGATGAGGCGCCGAAAAGTATGTACTACCCGGGTCTTTAGGATGCTGGCATACCCATACATCCTTAAGTGCGTTATTCTGCACCAGATTAGTAAGTGCCTTATATTCCCTCTTCTTTCTGCCCCCATAACCTCCCCCATTTTCCCCCCAAAGACCACTTATGCCATTAATATTATAATCTCCGCACATAATCACCGGGGCGGGCCAGGAGGCTAACTCCACATCCAAAAATTCGAGTAATTCGGGATCATCTCCTGTTGAACCATAGACAGAGCATATTGTGAAGGCATCTCCATTTATCCAACCTTCAGCCAAAGCCCACCGACCCCACTTATCCGCCGCTTTCCTTCAGAACACAACACCTTGCCCCCGGGACATAATAGCCACCCCTCTTGTTTTGGTATCCTGGTTGGTATTAACAACTAGCTCAAAGCCTAGCTGTTCCAAAACCTTGCCGCGGCTGCCTTCTATATGGGTTTCCTGAAGGCAAAGCACATCGATGTGCAGTGCTTTCAAGATTATAGCGGCTCTCTGTCTCTTGATTAGGTCACTTAATCCACATATATTCAGAGATGCAACACGCAAATTCATCAAGTGTTATTTTTGTTTACTATATTCATTTTGCCGTCCCAATTCAACTTTTGTTTTCTTATAAGCTTTCCTTGAACTTTCCTTTGCGCAATATTGTTTGTTGGATCTGCCCCCATTTTTTGTTTCATACCAAGCTGTGCATTGCTCTTACCCCCACCTTCCCAGCACCCCCTCCCCCCTCCCTCTTCCCCAACCCCTGGACCCCCCCACCACCCCCACACCCCCCCCCCCACCATCCCACACAGGCAAATAGGTCTGGCGGACCTATGTGTGGAAGCCGCAACTAACACCTCGAGTAGTCCCTGACTCCCCCCCCCACGACCCGTCTTTCGTGATAATTCCCACTAAATTCTACTTGGTGTATTGTGATAACCACTAGCAGTGAGAGACATACTATAGAGCTAAAAAAAGAAAACAGCAAGGAAGCCGCGGGAAAGGAATATTCATCAGTGCAAAATCAATATGCATTTTAAGGAATTTCCATCAGCCTTAACCTATCCCCCTCAAACCTTCCCTTTAGCTTCCTTTAACTCCCCCAAATATTCTTGCGCGTTGACTTCGGAAAAAAACATTCTAGCCCTCCCATTCCTTATAACCTTGAGCCGCGAGGGGAACAGCAAATATGCTTCACAACCAGCCTCTTGAAAGGGCGCTATTAATTGTCGGAGTCGCCACCTCCTCTCAACAGTAGTATGGCAAAAGTCTGGCCTAGTAAAGAAAGTATGTCCATCGTAAGTCCTCTTGGAATCCGGCCTTGCCTTGTCTATGAGCGCCTGTCTGAGAAGAAAGTTGCCCACGTAAATCAGAATGGCTCTTGGTCGCCCGTCTTGCCCGGCACCCCTGTTCTTCTTCTGGGTAAAGGGGAAACAATGCACTCTCTGAATTTCAGCCTCCCAGTTCCACTGTGCCAAGTCTGGGAACGCACCCTTTAACAGAGCAACTACAAAAGACATAATGTTCTCCCCTTCACCCTTTTCGGCAATACCCAGCAACCTCACATTATTGCGGCGCTGCCGATTTTCAAAGTCCTCCATCTTCCACATCATGTCTTCAGACATCTTCTCGTGCGCCACCTTAAAGCATTGAAGCCTCCCCACATCCTCCTCAAGAGCTTCTGTCCTTTGCTCGACATGAACTACTCTTTCCACCATCTCTGAGTGTAGCTTGTTCATTCTCCGTAGACACCCTTGCATTTTTT
Organism: Calotriton arnoldi; assembly: GCA_963921515.1. Classification (NCBI taxonomy): domain Eukaryota; kingdom Metazoa; phylum Chordata; class Amphibia; order Caudata; family Salamandridae; genus Calotriton; species Calotriton arnoldi. The sequence continues at coordinate 307,307 of CAWUFW010003270.1, forward strand.
TTGTAGCCACCTGGGCCCGACGGCTCTCTGTTCTAGCTTCCCCTTGCATCTGCTTCAAGGTGGCATATACAAGCTCTAACGAAGGTGTAGGTGTACGCATATCCCCAATAGTACCGGTAGAGCCCCCCAGTGCACCCCCCCAGCCTCATCTTGGTAAGTCTGGCTTGTAGCCGAATAATCCCAAACCAGTTTACGTGCTGTCTCTGTGTCATTCGAGGGGGTACCTCTTTTAGATCTTTGTTTGGGCAGACGGGCCTTAGGGCGGAGATCCCCTTGAAATGTAAGTGAGTCACCCGAATCTGAGTCTGTGCCATCCACGGAGTTCCCTCCACTGCTGAGTGATAAATTTGTATCGTCGTTTAATGAGAAAAACTTATCCCCTTCAGGGGAACCTAATAACGTTTTCAATTGCGCAGGGTTTGGCCCCAAACCAGCGGTACTCGCTTTCGCCGCACACATATCTGACTCCTTTATACACATAGTCTGTGCATTCGTTAACTCTTGGCCTTGCGTGCGAGTTATATCCATTTCTCCCAGCAATTCGCTAAATTGGGCAGTCACTTGCATATCGCCTTCTCCTCAGGGCGATCGATGATCTCCTGCTCTCCCGTTTCATCTTGCTCGCCGAGTGTCCGTTCGGCTGCCTCCGCCGATGCCTGATGCTCAGTCTGACCCTGGCCGGATTGCCTCAGTGTTGCTGTTGCGGGCGGGGCCAATCCAGCGTCTCCATCCCCGCACACACTGACTTCTTTCCCGCCGCCCGCAGCTTTCTCCAGAGCCCTCTCCATAGCCGCTGCAGTCCCACTTCCCGCGACAGCCGCAAACGTTTCCACCAGAGTTGCTTGGCGCAGGGAACTGGCCGTCCCCGACCCCGCAATCCTTGGTTTACCGCATCCATCACCGGCACTACTCGATCTCTTACTGGCAGGGTCTCCATCTTTCCTCCCCGGATTCAGCGCCCGCCGAGGCAGCCCAGCATACCTTCCCGCACCAAGGAGGGTCGGGTTCTCCTTCTGCAGTTCTTTCAGCGCGGCATCCTTGACAGCCCTCTGGCTTTTCGGCCCCATCGTAGCGCTGTGTTTCCATCTTCCTAGACGGATGCCGTGCTCTTGCAATATCACCACGAGTGCTAGCTGACCGCTACGCCTGTGCGGGGAGCCACGGCAGATCACCCGCACCAACCTCGCCGCATACTCCACCAGGTAAGCCTGTATTAGCATATCAGTCTTTAGCTTTAAATCACCGCTTTATCCGCATTTTTTCACCATTCCTGCTGACCAACTTCGTTAGGTCTCCGGGAGAGAGGGTCAGGAACCACTCTCACTGATGTCAGTCGGCAGCCATCTTGCCGCTTCTTTCATTAATTTCAATGTTTTTTCAGACCGAAAGGAAGAGTATGTCACTATGGCTTTATCTACTGCTTTACTCAAAGTTTCCTGCTGCATTTTCTCCTTCTATCTAATGGTGGCAGCAAATGCAATCGCTGGCCCCCTAAAAAATGCTTTCATTGCTTCCCAAACCATGAATTCTGCTGCGGAATCAATATTGTTTTAAAAATTCCTCCAGGTTACACTTCACACAGAAAGTCTTACATAATCATCACTAATCACATCAGCCCAAGCGAGCGGCAACAAGTACGATTCGATAACTAGGTTAGGTGGGTAGCGCCAAGTAAGCTAAGCACCTGTCTAGAATATATGAGACTATTACATAATATTTGAAAACTTAACTCCCCTGCATGTGAGCAGCATGCTTGCTATTATTTGGGAAAAAATATTAGCTATAGCATAGAACACACAAGTAATAATACAAATTAATAATTTTAATAATTACTCACCTAGCCCCGCAACCTCAACTCCTAGCAGTCCCAGCAGGTCCTGCTCTCGGTCCAAGATGTCGGACCAGCAGTGCGCCAACTGATGATGGGTGCGCCGGACCCCAGGGCAGAGGTAAACTGCCCGGCGTACCCTCGCCTAGCACTGCTGGCGCTCCTGCATCCCGTACCCGGACCCAGGCCTGCCGCCTGCTGCCAGGGTGGAGGGGAGATGGCACTGGATATAAAAAACTAGCGCTGCCACCTCCACCTCGGAAAACAGGGCAGGGGGCTGCACACCTGCCTGGCGCCGCCTTCCACAAAGAAAGCAGCCGCGCCTTGGTGCACCCTTATCTGCCATGGGACTGGGGGGGGGAGAGAGAAAAATAAGAAACAGGGAAAAATAAGGAAGAACTGGGTAATAAGGAAGTAGGAAAGCTAAAAAATAAAAAAGTACAAAACTCACCAAAAGACACAGTAAAGTAGAAAAAACCCACAAATACACACTTAGAAAGACAATGGGTAAGATAATAAATAAAAAAGATTGAAAAAAAAAGTTTTAGAAAGCAGAGATTGCAAAGATTGAATAAGGATGGAAAAGTAGTCCCCAGCACCATAAACAGAGTAGGAAACAAGATTGCCATGCCCATGTGTGACCGCGTGGTGCAGTTAGTCTGATATTTCCACCCGAACACGCAATCAGTGTTGACGTACGGTGGAAACGTCACACGAACTGGCGGGACAAGCAACTCCGCCTGAGTTCCGCGTATCGCCACTACGCGAACTCCGCCCAGGCTTAGCCTTCATGCACTCTCCCACACCCAACACCCATCACTCCTGCACCAAAAGCATCTAGCACCCCAGTTACTCAAATTCACAAAAACCAGTCACCCCCTCACACAGACAATCACCCATGCAAAACACCAAACTCAAATGCAGGCTTCTCAGCATTGACTCTTTCACCAAACACAACACAAAGATATGGGACCTATTGCACGACTACATTCTGGGCCAGCTCTTCTTCATGGAAAAATGGCTAAATCCAACCTCTGCACCAGACATTGCTACAGCCTCCCCATAGGATACAAGATCACCAGGCCAGACTGTCATCACAAGCCCGGAGGTGGAGTTGACATCATATTTTGAGATGCCATAAGCTGCACCACCAACCCGGACACCCCCACCAGCTACATGGAACACCTCAGATTCAAGATATGTATCACAGCCAACTTCTCCTTGACGGAATCCTTGTTTACAGACCACCAATTTCAACAGCAACATCACAGACTTTGCCGCACCCCTATTATTAACCCCCGCACCTTCATCCCCTTGGAAACCTTAACATTCACCTAGAGAACCATACTGACCCAAACCGCACGGCCTTTTCGAAAAACTCAGAACCCTCGGCCACGCTATTATAAAGGAAATTTACTGTTCCCAGTTCTTTCTTCCTAAAAGCAAAGTGAGTCTAAAAATTGTCCTCAAAGGTTAATTTCATATGTAGATACCCAACTGTTACATTGCTGATATTTCTACTCAATGTCGTAATGTTCAGTTTGCTCTGCTTGAGAGCATTTATACATTTTCTTGTTTGACTTCCTTTTCCCTTCCATATAAGGAAGAGATCATCAATATATACAACCAAATGGTAGGTGTCCAATGTCAGTCCCCTGTAATTACAGTACATGCAAGTATCAAATAGGAAGATGTTCTCTTCAAGGATCCATTTCACCATCGTAAGTATGTTGCTCGTGTACTAAAAGACGTTCGTAGGTCAAGACCTTAGAAAGCTCCTACAATCCCTCCATCCATCCTCATGTCTGATGCTCATGTATAGAGCCTGCACATTTCATGTAATAAAGCAGAAAATTGCTTTCTACTTTATATCATATATTTTATAAAGAAAAACCTTGGTATTTACAGCAAACGAGGACAAAGCATGTTCAATGGGCTTCAGTGCCTAGCAAACATGGTTAAATTGGTTTATCTACGGTTAACATATTTACCTTGCCTATAAGTGCCTGGCGTATGGTGTTAAAGATACACCCAGGACCTGTAAGTTAAATGCTACCTGTTGACTGCAGCACCTTTAGTGAAATCCACAGAGTGGGCCTGTAAAACATAGCTTAATGCCTACCATGTATAGCCTAACTGCAGCAGTCCAAACACCTGCTGTCAAACCTACCAAGATAACTGTTTCTGGCAGACAGTGATCAATGCTTAGATGCACCTAGGTACACCTTGTTTCCACGTGGCAGGGTACCTGATATTTTGGAAGTGTGGACTGTATGAAATTAAAGTTTGAATGTTCCTACATTGACAAGTCCCCAAGAGCTCCTTTTATTGGTAGGGCTGTAGCTTTGTCCTGTGATATGGTAATCTACAGATTATAAACTTAATTTGTAACCTTTAACATGAAATGTCTAGCATGGTCATTCAAAGTCTCTTTTTCATAGTTATTAAATATTCAATCCATTGGTGAAGTTGGATTTTTATTAATTATACGGAATGTAACTTTTAGCAAGTTATTCTTTTCCTGTGGAGCTCCTGTTGAGCTGATTGGGCTGAGACAATAGCCTGAGTATGGGATGGTGTTCTCCTTGATGGAAAGACAGCTTGGGTCAGCCCAGGAACTTCATTAACTTAAGGTGAGGCCTGCCCTCACACAGACAGATGTAAAGTGAGGCCTGGACAAAGGCAAGCCTTTGTTCTCCAGGCCACACTAGCCTGGCCAGTTCCAGACCCATTGGGAGGGAGGCTGCCCCCAAATCCAGCCTGAAGTGGACTCAGGGGAGGGAACTGCTCATTTCCTTGGCCACATCTCTGGGTGGAAAAAACCCTGCCTCTTCACACAAGAGAGGGAGGATTGCCCCATCTTGGATATTAAGAGTAAGGTGCAGTATGGGATTGTGAGCAGTAGGGAAAACAGGAACTGCTGAAAAAGAAAGTAGAGTTACCCTGAAAGCTTTTACTCTATTGGTTAGGGAGATGCCAGGAGGCACACCCACCCACTGGCTGGCACACCCCATAAATGTGGCACCTCGAAGAGCCTTCCTCAGAACTCTTTCTAGACCTGTGGAAGATCAGAAGTGGACTTGGCCCTTCTGCCTGTAACCTGTGAAGAGCACTGAAGGACGGGGTCTGTTCCCTCTTATACCCAGGACAAAGATGTGGACTCCAAGGGTCAATAGGTTGAGCTCATGTGTGGCTAAAGGGACACAAAAGGCTAAAAACCCTTTTTTTCCTAGTTTTCTATATACCCAGTCACAGCTGGACCTTCATTGGACTTTGCTTAGGCCTTTGCTGAACCAAGCCCTAAAGAGCCTCCCCTGAGGTCTGGGATGCTTTGGTGATGAGTTAAGGAAAAGGGGACTTACCACTGTAAAGGCTTGTGACTTACAAAAAATCCAGAACTGATCCGGCAAATGCACACCTTTATTGAGCTGAAGAAACAGGTTTGTCCCGCTTGGAGTTTCTCTGCAGCAGCAAATCTGTTTCCCGAAATCTGTTTTTGTGTAATTCCATGAAATTTCAGCAAAATTATGTGAAATTACACATAATTAAGTGAAATACAAATCCATCATTTTACACTGTAATTTAGCGTAAAGTGTGCCCTTGTGTCAATTTTTGGCACGAGGATGCATTTTATAAAAGCACCTCAAACAGCTGCTCTTGTTCTGTTGTTTGCGTGCATTCTCTCTATGTTTTACCACAAATGGCATGCTACACAGTAAATGTTTACAGCAAATGCGGCATGATTACGCAAAGTGGCCTAATGGCATAATTTAGGGAATTTTGAATAACAAGTCTAATGTGGAATTCCCAAAATTACGTGGATTACGCCAGCGTAATTTTCGTTTTGCCTAGGCCTAGTATCTGGTCTCATGGAGCACTCATCGAATACAGCCTGCTATCTTGTTCTGCTGAACAAAAAGACTTTCATCTCAGAAACCAAGGGCCTGATTTAGATCTTGGTGAATGGGTTACTCCATCACAACGGTGACGGATATTCCGTCCGCCAAAATATAAATCCCATAGGATATAATGGGATTTATATTTCGGTGGAAGGATATCCTGCCTCATTTTGACGGAGTAAACCTCTGTCAAAATCTAGATCAGGCCCTAAGTCTCAATGAGAAAATCTTGACTTGTTGAAGGTGAGAAAAGTATCTGGGAGGCGCTTGTATCTCGTCGAGAGGGAAAATCAAATTTCTCCAGCTCTGAGCTTTTCCTGCCTAAGCCAGTGGCTTCAGCATGACCTTGTCCAGTGCCTCTGCGGCTTCAAGAGGACTTTTGCATCTGCAGCCTTCAGCCTATACCCACAGAAGGATTTTGACTTCCATTTGCAGTCTAAAGTTAAAATCCTTGGCCAGACCGTCTCGCTTGGTGTACCAGACCTCAGGATCCATTACTATCGGCCTTAAAGTGCGTCTAGGGCCCAGTCTACCGCAACCATAGATTGACTTTGCCGCTTAGTGCTATTTGGGGCTGTTTTCATTTAAAACTTTAATGTCATTTATGTAATTTGTCATTTTGTTTATTATATCTTATTCTTTTTTCTGAATTGGAGTGGGATTTTAGGGCTCCGATTCGCAGAAGTAATCTGAGACAAAAGTCTAACTTTACGACTTTCAGTATTCACAAAGGGCATTTACGAGTAGTAAAGTTAGACTTTTGGTCTAATTTTAGACCAAAAGTCTAACTTAGACCAAAAGTCTAACTTTACTACTACTAAAGTTAGACTTTTGGTCTAAGTTTAGACCAAAAGTCTAACTTAGACCAAAAGTCTCACTTTACTACTACTAAAGTTAGACTTTTGGTCTAAGTTTAGACCAAAAGTCTAACTTAGACCAAAAGTCTAACTTTAATAGTAGTAAAGTTACACTTTTGGTCTAAGTTACACTTTTGGTCTAAACTTAGACCAAAAGTCTAACTTTACTACCCATAAATGCCCTTTGTGAATACCGAAAGTTGTAAGGTTAGACTTTCGTCTCAGATTACTTCTGTGAATCGGGCCCCTAATTATTTGGTAGTTTGACTCTATGACTGTTTTGGTACTGCATAAATACTATGCACATTGCCCAAAGCTAAGCCTGACTGTCTTGTGCCAGAGCTACCGGGGAGTTAGATGAAGGTTAATTTAGTGACTTTTGGAGTTCACACTGACAAGTTAGTGCTATTTTTCCCTGAGGTTGGTGACCACCCACCTCAAATAATAATCTACTTTCTTACATGTGATATATGTTCTGAGTTCTCCTTGTCCCAAAAATATGTGGTAGTACAATCTTTCCAGCACACAAGTGGATTTTGGAGCTTATTGCAGCCACACGCAATAAGAATATGACTACAATGTTCATGAGGATCACAAGGACAACACACAACGATTGCAATACTTTATGTTTGACTGCATATACGAGAATTTTAAGGGGAAGAAATAGTGAATTATCATTCTGTAGGATGGAATCAAGGTACATATTTGACCCTGACATATGGGAACTCCTTGGTTTGAACTTGGATGAAGTGCTAGTAGTTCAATTCATTTATATATTAGTATTATTCTGTTGTTATATATGTCTGCTCTTGGGCATCAGCTGGCTCAGTTTGCACACAAAAACTGTTCCCCTTGATTCCCCATTCGCATAATTTTAGATTAACAATAAGTACAGTAATTGCATGAATATTGCATGAATACTGAGATTCTTAGTAAGGATCTTTTAGCTTCCTTTCAGGAGTTATTCTAGATATTGCACAAATATTGTAATAATTCCATGATTTTTGTGTAACAAACATAACGTGAAATTCCCAAAATTAAGCAAATTACTGTGACGTAATTTAAATTTTGCAGTCTAAATGTAACTGTGACTAATATAGTCGACGTAGTAGCACCAATGTAATTGAAAAGACAAAAAAACTAAGCTCGTCTCCATGGTAGGTGGAAAATTAGTCCAGTAGAAAGAAAATGGCAGCAAACCCCCGCAACCATGAATCCTGACCAAATGTACACCAAAAGGTAAAATATAAAAGCAACATCTTTAAGGCCAATGTTTTCTTCTTAAGACCACAACTAGAACAGGTTAGGAACTGTCCCAGAAAACTGTTTGATATTGTCAAACCACACAGTAATCCGCCTCATAAGCTAGATACCCACACTTTAAAAGAGAAGTATGGAGTTCACTAAATGTACCAGATTGAAAACCCAATTTTTTTTTTATTGGAAAAAAATTTAACAGCATCTTCAATTTCATCTTTAAATACATAAATCATATTACCAATTCATACAAATTATTCCTAAAACAACTTAATTAATAGAATGGAGTAAAACATCACACTGCTAATAATTCATGATAATGTTTCTTCGTTTCTAAGATATTCGAATATATCTCAATTGCCATGCTATAAAACTAAGCTATTGGATTGTTAAAATAATATATACAACAATACTTAATTCATAACTTCTTTACTCTGAGCCCGGTGTCTTTTGCCAACTTGACCAAATTTTGTTAAACCGCTTGATGGCACCTACTCTCTGTGCATATATTAACTCATGACGATACACTTTATCCATCTTATTACGCCATTGGTTCATACTATAGTTGGTATTTTAGTAGACTTCCAATTTGTCAAAGCTAATGATTTAGCTACCAAAGATGCAATAAAACAGGGCTGATTCAATTCGGTGGTCAGATTTAAGACAGTTGATGGAACGTCAAAAAGGGCTCCCATCGGATCCGGTGTAATCACTCGTCCCACCCACCCACTTATTTCTGAAAAAATCCCTGTCCAAAACTCAGATAATGTACAGCAGATAAATATCGGATGAACCCAGTCGCCGGGCTGAGATCTGCATCTAAAGCAAGAGGGATTGGCAGTATGGTACATTTTAAAATTTTTTGCAGAGGTGAAGTAAAGCATCCATTTACAATAGAAGCTCATTCGCTTAAAATTGGCTGCTCGAATGGATTTTTACTCAAACAATTATAATAATCCCAATATACCTTTGTAATACTACAACCTGTAATATTGCTTACGCTGTTGATGTGCTTCGATATTACTTCGTCTCCTACATGTTGCTGGAGAAGTCTGTACCAACTACTGACTCCCCTAAGCCGAGCAATGAAAAAGGCTTGCCCTATTTTCTCTATCGTAGCGTTCGATTCTACCATGTTGCCTGAACAAATATGTGTAATTTGGGTATAACTAAAAAAAAAGTAATAGTCTCAGTAATCTATGTTCACTAGTAAGTGCTTACCAAGAAATAAAACCCTTATTATGAAAAAAATCACCTAGTGTTCGAAATCCAATATTTGCCCAGTGTGTTAGTATGGAGCGCCTTAAGCTCAGACCTAAACCAGCGCAAGCCTCGAGATTCATCTGAGGGTGGTAATATGGGATCTGGTATGCTTGTCAAATACAAATGGTACGATCTACTACAATTTGAGGTGTCTTATAGCCTGTACGTTTCGGTTGTCTTGGGATTGTAAAAAAAGAAGCTGGATCTATTTTTGCTGTTTTTAACTTATAAGCGTGGCCTGATAGTAAGTTCTTAGGGAGGGAAGGGCTGGCCCTCCCTCCTCCTGAGGTCATGAAAGTGTTAGCAACTTAACCCTAGGTCACTTTGAGTTTCATATGAAAGACTGGATTTTGCCTTCTAGGGCTCCAAAAAAGTCTTTGTTAGCTTAATTGGGACATTTGAAAAGGCAAATAGAAACAGCGGTACTAAATGAATTTTTTATGAGTGATATGCGGCCAATAATTGTAAAAGTAAGTTTGTTCCAGCACTTAAGCAAGGCTTGAGCTTTAATTAATAAGGGAACATAATTTAGTGCATATAAATCATTGTATTTTGCTGTAACCTTAGTCCCGAGATGACTAATCGGTCGTGTGGCTAAAAAAGACGATTGCATAGCAAGTGGTAGTATCTTTGGGGAGCTATTAACAATTAGAGCCTCAGATTTTGTTTGATTAATCTTATAGCCCCCTACGGCCGTGAACTCAGAAATCTTATTAAAGGCACATTGAACGTTATCTTTATCTGCCTTTAAATATAAAACCATATCGTCCGCACATAGCTTACGTTTCGGTGCCTCGCTCATAGGTGGCTTGATAGATTGATCAGAACGAAGAGCACATGCCAAAGGTTCGATAAATAGTGCAAACAATATGGGTGACATCGGGCAACCTTGCCGAGTACCACGACTAATATTTATATCTCCTGATAAAATATTATCAATCATTATAGTAGCCTTAGCCCCGGAATATAGTGTTCGTAACATCGACAGGAAACTAGCTGGAAAAGCAAATTTACGAAGTATTGCAAAAAGTACACCCCACTCCACCAAATCAAATGCTTTCTCAGCATCTAACATAATGGCATTGGCTTTAATTTTCTCTGTTGAAAAATAATCTATAGCTTGTAATAAAAAGTTGGTGTTTGAGGTTATCGATCTCCCTGGAAGATAGCCATTCTGATCATGATGAACAATAGTTTGCACTGCAGCTGCGACCCTTTTGGCCATAATTTTGGCAAATAATTTATAATCAGTGTTAAGGAGGCTAATGGGGCGATACGAGTTCGGATCTAGTTCCGGCTTTCCCTTTCTTTTAAAAAACTGACTACAATTGATTCAGAAAAGGAACTGGGAACACAACCTCCTTGTAAAATCTGATTAAACAAACGAACCAAAAAAGGTACTAATTGTGGTGAAAATGTTTTATAAAACTCGGCCGGCATACCGTCTTTACTGCAAGCCTTGCCATTGGGAAGAGATTTAATAGTTTGTTGTACTTCCAGTAAAATAATAGGGGTTTTGATTAAGTCAGCCTGGGCTTCATTTAGAGGTGGGACCTCTATGTCCGCCAGCCATCGTTGAATTGTCTCCTGTGAGCTTCCTATCCCCCAGCATAAATTTTAATATAATGTTGATAAAATATCTGACTACTTCTGAGGGGAGAGTTTTAATATTCTGCATGGAATCTTGTATTCTTTTAATAAAATTGGAGTTATTTCTAGATTTTGCGGACCAGGACAAAAACCGACCCACAAATTCACTTTCTTCATTTCTTTGCTGAACGTATGCAGCATGATTCAAAGTTTCTCTCACAAAAAAGAATTCCCTCAGGTTCTGCTTTGCTTCTTTCATTAATTTCAATGTTTTTCCAGACCGAAAGGAAGAGTATGTCACTATGGATTTATCTACTGCTTTACTCAAAGTTTCCTGCTGCATTTTCTCCTTCTGTCTAATGGTGGCAGCAAATGCAATCGCTGGCCCCCTAAAAAATGCTTTCATTGCTTCCCAAACCATGAATTCTGCTGCGGAATCAATATTATGTTTTAAAAATTCCTCCAGGTTACACTTCACACGTTCAACCCAGCAATCTTCTAATAATAATGCCTTATTGAAGCGCCATCTGGTACTAAGGGACCCTGATGGATCCAATGGAACAAATAAATAAACCAACTCATGATCTGAAAATACATTATTCCCAATGCTTGCTTCCTCACACACTAACCTATATGATGTCAAAAAATAATCTATGCGAGATGCTGTACCCTAGCGTTTCGAGTAACATGTATATTCTCGTGAGGCATCATTCTGAGTCTGCCAGGGATTTATGAGAGCGAAATCCTGAATTAAAATTTTTAAAGCCCTTATAGATTTAGGTTTGTTTTGTAGCTTAGTCAGATGAGTTGTATCGATTGCTAAATTTTGAATTAGATTGAAATTGCCACCTATTATAATATGGCCTGATTCATTTTGTAAGAGTGAATGTAATTCCTGTAGGGCTGCCGGTAAATCTTCAATAGCGCCATAGTAACTTATCAAATTATAAATCTCCCTTTTAATTTGCAAGTTAACAAAAATCCACCTGGCAAGTGGATCTCGAACATCTTTCAGAACATCTGCTTGAACTGACCACATTATCCATATAGCCAGCCCCCTGACTGCAGCCTGTGCTGAAGCAAAAAATGCATATTGAATCAGCAAGGGAAGCCGAGGTTGTATACCTTGATTTTTTAAGTGTGTCTCCTGCAGCATTATGATATGTGAATGTAGTGATCTAAACCAGGCTAACATTCCCTGAGTCTTTAATCTATTATTCAGTCCATTCACATTACATTAAATAATTTTCACCCTACTGCGTGACATTATATTTCCTATATCTCATTGATTGCTGTTTTTTTCCATTTTTACCTGCCTGCCTACCCCACACCCAGAATTGCTATTGCTGTATCAGCATGGAAAGGAGCTCTTTCTGAATGTAAACCCTGCGAAATACTTTGGGTTTTCTTGAGGCTTCCCCCCCCCCATTTTGGGGGAGGGAGGGGGGTAAGAGGACTATTGGAGCTTCGGAAGCGGCCCATGCAAGCTGTGGGTGCGGTTTGTGGCCATTAAATGTACTCCCTGAAACTGATTGACAGGGGGCAATCGGATAATGAAATGCATTTCTAGAGACTTTACTCGTAAACCTCACTTTGCGAAAACCTCTGCAAAAACAACCCGCAAGCAGCATAAGGAGCAAGAGAACATGGCTCTTGCTACTCCGCTCTCTCCACTACTAGATCCTTTCATATGCTCGGGCCCAGATCAGACTGTGGGAGAGAACTTACCTACACCACAGGGGGTTGTAGAGGTTAAAGATGCAGCTCCAAACTTGTCTGCTTACTTCGATTTTGGACTCTGCAGTTAAAGCGGCGGATGCCGGGACATCGATAGAGGCAGGGGTGAAGAAAGACATGGAAAAAACGCAGGGATAATGAAAACACAGACTTACCCTCTTTTTGGGGTATCCGGATTGAAAGATCCCCATAAAGATATAACTCCCCACATGGTTGCCCAGAAGCCAGATCAGAGTAAGGATAACTCCACACCTGGGGTATCGGAGTCTATATCGACTCTCAAAGCAGGAGAGCTACAACAAGGGAAAATAAATAAGACATGCCCCCAGCCTGAAGATATGGGTCTCCAGTTAACTGCTGATTTTGATACCGCATGCATTGGAGTCGAGAACCTTTCCACCACCGAGCTACTGTTACACCGAATTTTAGATGAACTTAAATTAATAAAGGTCTCCCAGGCAGAAGTGAGTAAACAGACAGACCTACAACTAAATTCGATAAATCAGAACATGCTAAATTTAACCACAAGACTTTCAAAGGTTGAACAGCGGGTCTCTGATATAGAAGATGCAAGACCAGGACAGGAATCTTCAATCTCTAAACTTCAAGCCGAGCTGGAAGACCTACAAATAAAAACTGATGATGCTGAAAACCGGTCACGTCGGACTAATCTGAGGTTCATTTGGGATTCCCGAGGGATGGGAAAATGGCCAATCTATGGTCAGCCTCATTTCTGAACTTGTAAGAAAATACGTATATCCAGAAGCAGCACCTCGTGATCTGGATTTAACTATCACAAGACCTCATCGTGTGCCGACCATTCAATCTTCTGGTGCCAAGTACCCCCGGACAGTAATTGTGAATTTTGGAGATTATCGGATTAAAGAGCAGATATTCACAAATGCTATTAAGAATAAGGCTTTTCAGATTCCAGGGGACTTCACCTTTAAGACTTTTTCTGATATGTCTGCCGTGTCAGCCTGCTGTCGGAAAGAATTTAAGAACCCAAAATTATTGAATGTACAAAATCTTTACATTAGTTGGGAAGGCATGTGTCCTTCACAAGTAGTACGTCTGCAACCTTTCCTCTACAGGAAACCAGGTAATCTGCTATAGCACTTGACTCTTTCAGAGTAACAAGGAAAAGTCGTCCAATGCCTACTCAGAGGTAGTATTCTCTGTTAGTACCTCAGTTCGCAGGCATGCAACAAACAACACCCAATAAGTCATTGTCCAGCAAGTGCTTTTACTTATAAAAGGAAAGGTACTTTATTATGCACACACTCAGAGTCACACGTTAATTTACAAATACTTATAAGTTGGCAGGTGGAAATACCTAGGGTGACACCCTCTTAATAGTGCACACCCCTAGCAAGCCCTAGTACCCTAAAATCACAATAACCGTAGCTATTACTAGACACAATATAATGATGTGAAGCTATCTGACACTGTGCCTACTGACTTTGCCAGAATGTCACCATGTTATAACCTAGTGCAGCACCACTAACACTTTTAGAGATGGTACTAATTTAAATGACTTTCATGAATGATTCACTGTTAACCCCTTCGATGCTCATGACGAGCTCAGCTCGTCATGCTGCGCGGTCGCGCTGTGCGCATGACGAGCTGAGCTCGTCACGACCACACCCGCGATCGGAATGTCCAGCACCTGGGTGGAATTCCGATCTCGGCGAAGCGGTTAACCTTGTCATTGTTGAAAATGCATTACAGCAAACATCATTAATACATGCAATGATTCACAGTTAACTTTTTCTTTGCCAATCAATCATTTCAATATCCTTCATTAATATATGTTAATATTCCCAGTTAGTTTTTTTTATTGTCAATAAAGCATTTCAATAGTCAATTAACGGCCTGCATAAGTCTTTTTCTATTTTTATGCTTGATTTAAAGCAACCTTGAGACCTAACAACAAATGGCTTGATTTATAGTTTGACGGGTGGAGTAGAATCTATCGAAATGGCAGGGTGCACTAAGTCTGCCATCCCAACTGTGCTCTCTCAATCAAATTTATAGATAAACTCCAGCCCAGAGGTCATCATTCTACCTTTAAAGGAACCATCAGCATGGCGGCTCCCTTTAAGGTATAAAAAGCTTGGTGGACTGCCGTCATCATTTTTGACTCCCGTCCACCAAACATTTAACTTTTTTTGTTTTACAGAAACAAACTCACAAAGCGGGGATTTGTTTCTAAAAAAAATATATATATTTTTCTCTGTGCCTCAGTGCCTGGCTTTTCTTGACAGTGATAGACCACAAAAAAACACATTACACCTTCCACCCATAATACTGTGGCTACTGTGTATTGACCTTCCTCTGGCAGCCCCTACTGCATTGGAGGAAGCTTTCCACTGACTGATCCAAAAGAGGCTCCCTCAACAGAAAGCTGGCGGTCCATCCAACTCGAAATGAGACAAGAAGACCAATGACTTGATGGACCCTATTTGTCATATTTACAATGGAAAACATAGTCCACCAAACTCTAAATCACCCATAAATGCCCTGCACCTTAGAAGCCTATGATTAAAAACTCCAGCTCCAGGAGTGCTTGGAAACATCAAACACCTCTCCTGAGATCATCAATACAACCCCTGGGTGATATAGAGTGCCATCATAAACTTTATAGAGGGGGCTCCTGTGGGGCAGCTGCACTTTTTGCGACTGCCAAAACCACTCCTGACCGTTGGTGGTGCCCCTGTTCCTCCAGGGGCACCTCAAAAAGAAATATGCAAATTTTCAGGAATGCCCCCAATTCCTCATGGTATGAGGCCTTGCTCAGCTGTTCTGTGTCCTCGGCAGATTATGGGGTGACCTTTAAGCCCAAAGGTCTTTTTTTAAGATGCAACCTTCGACAACTACAAAGACCTTTCTCTTTTCCCCTTTTTTGTGTAAATGTAATCTCGAACACAAACATTATATTTTTTACCCAGGGTGACCCTTCCTCTAAAATGGTCCAATCAGGGGGCCATGAGGGAGCCCAAACCAACTCTTTGCCTGGCCAACACTGTACTGTGTTGGCATGGAAGCCAGCATTCACTATCCCATTTATGGTCAGCACAAGAAGAGGTCTGTTGAGTTGTGCATCCGGTCTCCCCCCAAACATGGGTATGGAGAGCAGGAGGCAGTGCAGCTGGATACTTACTGGATTCTGGCCTCCCCAGGTACAGATGCTTCTTGTGTGTAAGGTACTCCCTCTGCCATCTTTGGTCCCCAGGGAAATGAGGGTCCTCAGGGAGGTGAGGGTCCAGAGGAATAGCACTCGTTACATCGCATAGAAATACCACGCATGCCTTTACAACGCGGGTATTGGTACGCGATGTCAATTACAACGAGTACCATTACAACGCAAAATTTTACCACAACTATACCTTTACTACGCATGCCATTTCAACGCCAAGGCATGCGTGGTAAAGGTATACTCATGGTAAACGTTTGCACAACCCCCCGACACTACACTAATTCCCCGACCCTCCCCGACCCCCAGTCCTCTCCCTACAATAACACTACACTACCCTGCACAACCCCTGACACTACACTAGTTCCTAAAACACTACCCTACACTACACAAACACCACAACACTACCCTAAACCCTAAAACTCTACCCCCTGCACGACCCTCCCCCTACCCCCAGTCCTGTCCCTACACTCTAACACTACCCTGCACGACCCCGGACACTACCCTAAACCCTAAAACACTACCCTACACTACACAAACACCACAACACTACCCTAATCCCTAACACGCTACCCCCAGCACGACCCTCCCCCTACCCCCAGTCCGTTCCTACACTCAAACACTACCCTGCACGACCCCCGACACTACCCTAAATCCTAAACCACTACCCTACACAAACACCACAACACTACCCTAAACCCTAAAACACTACCCTACACAAACACCACAACACTACCCTAGACCCTAAAACACTACCCCCGCACAACCCCCAGTCCAGCCCCTACACTCTAACACTACCCTGCACGACCCCCTCGACACTACCCTAAACCCAAAAACACTTCCCTACACTACACAAACACCACAACACTACCCTAAACCCTAAAACACTACCCCCAGCACGACCCTCCACCTATACACAACCTACACTACACAAACATTACTACACTACTTCGACACTACCCTAAACCCTTAAAACGTAACACCCACCCCAAGCACAATCCCCCTTACCTCTCTCTCCTCGTGGTTCCTCTCTCCTGGTTCCAGCGTCGACAGAGGGGCGGTGCACGTCGTTGTGAGGAAACGGAACAGCCGAGTTTTCTCACAACGATGTGGATAACCATTACATCACATGCATTTTAAAAGCGCATGCGATATAATGGTTTGCGTTGTAATGGTAGTCGTTGTTACATCGCATGCATTGTTACGCATGCGATGTAATAACTTGTGTGGTAACAGCCTCGTTGTAATGGCTGTTTACCGTCCAGAGGGATGATGTGAATTAAAGAGCGCAGTGTCACCCACTTTCTTTTTTTTTCACATCTGTCCACACCAGTCCACAGGGAGATGGGGATCCATAAGGACAGTTTTAATCAGATAAAATGGGATTCCATGCACATCCCCCAGGCAATTTGTCTTTTTTGCTACAGTCCTCTGGGATATGCGAGGCTCTGGGGACATATAATAGAAAATATGGGAGTATTCCAAATGAAGCAATCCAGGCCAGTCTCCTCCGGAGGGCAACCTTCTTCTCTTTTTTCCTGTTGTGCCCTCCATGGGAAAGTTGTGTTTTTCTCCTACACAGCATTTTAATATGGTGGCTTGAATCGGGCTGTTGAAAGTTCTTCTCTGTGAATATAAGCCACACCCTTAACTACCACAGTCTTCTGGCCTCTTCCCTCCAGAAATTCTCAGTGGAAGCCCTCCTTTGAGGGACTCCAAAGGTCTGAACTTCTCCCCTTTGCTCTCCTTCGGATGAGCCTTTCCAGCAGTGGCGGCTCGCAGAGGGAGTGCTGTGGGGTGGTGGGGCGGGGCGAGGGAGGGGCTGGGTGGGGGTTAGTGGAGTCCGACATACGACGGGCAGGAGTAAAGTAAGTTAATAAATAAATAAAACGATTTACCTTGCGCTCGCTGCATCACCGAGTTCGCGATGCAGTGAGCGCAAGGTAAATAGTCTTATTTATTTATTTACTTACTTTACTCCTGCCCGTCGTATGTCGGACTTCACTACCCCCCTACCCAATCCTCCCCCGCCCCACCGCCCAGCAGCACTCCCTCTGCGAGCCGCCACTGCTTTCCAGCCCTGGGGCAGATTCTATCTCCACCTGATCCTCTGGCAGGAGCAAGACAGATCCCTGTCAAATGGCCCTATTGTGTGGGAAATCCACTAATCCTCCTGCAGATATCACAGATGTAACATTAAATCTGCACTTACCATACGACTTGGGGGCATATTATCAAGAACGGTGTTAAACATTATCGCCGCTTTAGCGGCAGAAAACTGCCGCTAAAGCGGCGATAATGGGCTTGATAATATGCCCTTGAGAATTCCAATAGAAGTCCATGTTCTGGTGTGAACATGGGCTTCTATTGGAATTCTCCAGGGCATATTATCAAGCCCATTATCGCCGCTTTAGCGGCAGTTTTCTGCCGCTAAAGCGGCGATAATTTTATCGCCATTCTTGATAATATGCCCTTGGTGTGTCAACCTAGTATCTAGGAGTAACTATGCCCAAACTCTACTTTGGTGCACATGTCTCCCATAAAGTATAATACAGTACCCCGGACACCCTTTTCAGTGAATCACTACAGACTTACACTATGAATGCTCACTCACATTATAAGACCTGTACAGGTCAGCACCAATCCATCAAGGGTTCCATCTGTTACAGGCTACTTGCATGCAGATAACTAGCTGAGCTGGATGGGAGCCCCACTCACTCAGCACACCCATCTTTGCACTCATCTGCACACACACAGCAGCTGACCTTTTTGTAAAAGGTAGATACCAGCAATTAGCACTGCCAATCCTTTATAACAGAGTTTACTGTGAGTGGGCTCAGTTAGAGACTAGTTCACAGCAAATTACCAAATACCGGGCAGTCTGAAATGTAAAAATCCAGAATTAAAAGGGTTGGAACCCATTTCTCACACCTTTCATTCTGAATTACAGCTTTAAAATGGAGGTACAATCTCTAGTTATATTGAGAAGCAACTATGGTAATTGGTTACTCACAGATTTCCCAAAGTACGCCTAGCTCAGATGAAGGAAACCCTTCATGCAGTAGTGACACTGATCTCAGGTGTGACTTTTCTTTCTGGCTTTTGCTAGAAAAATGATAAAACTCTTCAAACTTGTAACTTGTGGCTACCTATGTATGACAATATCAAAGGAAACATGAGATTTGATCATCTGTACTTCTTGGGTTTGTTTTACATATTGTCATATGGCTTTCTTGAACTTTGGCAACAGTGTCAGCAAAAGGCTAATCCCCATTTAATGGCAGAACTAATAATGACCTGTACTTAAGTGTCTTACTTCACATCCCATCTCCACTGGATCTACGTTGGACAACTTCCTGGCTTGAGGGAACTGTAAGCGTCAGAAAAGGGCTTTCTACTTGGCCCTTGCCACACACAGCACTTGCTACTTTAATGTAGAAGGGACCTCCCAGCCACAGCCGAGCCATTCACAGCATAGGTCGTGTGAGTCGAGACCTGGAGAGTTTTTGATCCTCTGGAGGCAAGAGTTGGTCAGCATTATGAAGAATATTGGAGAGCTAGAAAAAGGAACTAGGCAAAACAAGTTGTTGAGGAGTGTGAAAAAAAGGGACTCTGCAATACCTTTGGCATCAAAACACATATCTGGAAGAAGAACTGGGTGTCATAGTTGTAAATATTAGACAGGGGTACTGTATTTTGATTTGAACAAGGGCAGCTGCCAATCACAAGCTGAGTTTGCCTTTTAAAAACCTCTGAATGGATAGTCTCAGTAAAGAGTCAGAGAGAATCCATTTAATGTCCACACACTACTTTCTCTCCCATGACTCATTGACTTTATGACTGTCATTGACCCTGTACAGTGCTCTGCTACCTTTTGGAAAGGTTCAATGTATGGAAATACCATATACATACGTTCATACATATGTAAAGAGCAGAGTGGAATAAAAAAAAACAATACAACTTTTCTGCTGCCTATTGCAAGATTTCCTGTGTTTCTCATGGCGGAATTTCGAGAAAATGTCTCCAGTTTATTTCTTAATCTCTAGGACTGAAATGATGCTACTAGGGCAGACAGTCTCTTGTCAAATCACTTCAAAAGCAGGTTCACGTCATGTCCGTTTGACCAACTGTTATTGGATATTTCTTCCGGCAGCCAAAGCGACACTTCTTCCCTGTGCGGTTGAGGAAGAGCATGTGGACAGAAAGGTTTAAGCTGTGGTCGAGGAAACACAGGAACAGTTGCAAATGAACATTTTAGAGTAGGCTTGACTGCAAACTGTTGGAAGCCTACCTACAATATGAATGGGTGGCTAATGCCTAAGATTTTCCTAGGAGTTTGGAGAGTTTTTGGAGCACCATTGAAGAAGTTACATATCCTTTTCTGAAAGTTATGAGTTACAATATTTTCATTTCTGGAAGACCTATACACAGCGCGAGGGCTGCCCAAGAAAAATGCAACACACCTGCACATTTTGGACATGTGGTCCCTCAGAAAATAAGTAGGTAGCCTTGTTGACACCTCTTTGCAGGTTGAACCACTAGCCCTTCTCACAGCTCTATCCCTGGTTGGAAACAAAGCATGACAAGTTCCATATCCTCCATAACTTTTAACATGGGAGAAACAGCATCTTGTATCCAAAATCATCGTATGACTGGTTGGCCACTGAAGGTCACAGCAAACCACAGCCCATTGACTTAACATTTCTATTTGAGGTATTATTGTTTAATATGCGTGGTTTTTGTGTTTTTTGTATTACTCCTGATCTCCATACCTGAATAATATATTTTAGTGTCATGTTACTTATTAAATGTTATAATCTTTTAACTAACTTAGTTTGGAAATTATGACATTTATTTTCCGACTGTTATGTTGTTTTGTAATAATTATTACACATTAACCATCTGCAGTTTTCCCCGAGAAAGGTCTTGCTGCTTTGCTTCTGCACGAGACCAAGAGTAAGCTAGGGTCGTCTCTCCTAAATCAATTTGCCTAATAGGAATCAGATTACTTTGGCTTTGTGGGCACTCAGCCGCAGGTCACATCAGGACTGCAGCCTCTCTCTGCCATAGCGTAACATTTTACACCTCCCATTATTGCTTATGGCGTATAATGTACAGTGCCATAAACATGCAACCATCAACAACTGTGCATACCGTATAAACTCAAGGACCACACCAGCATTCCCAGTAGACCATAGCAGATAATGTGCTGTTATCATTGCAGTGTGCCGATTTCCAACACCATGTACTGTTTCATAGGCATGCCATTATCCAAAAGTAGCCCTGTCGTGAAAAACTATAGCCTTTCAGCTACACAGGCTCAGCTTTACAATCCATGTAAAAATGCCCATGCACAGTGTTCAGATGTCTAATATCAACCTCACCGTATATGTACAGTGTCATTTTACAATGAATAGGTGCATAGACTTATGTTTCACCATCCTATGAGACAGACAGTTTAGAAGTCGATGTTTAGCTTCAAAAACTATGGGGCATATTAGCAAGGGCACTATCGCCGCTTTAGCGGCATTTTTTGCCGCTAAAGCGGCGATATTCTTATCGCCCTATCAGCAAACTGTCTCTAACAGCAGTTAGAGACAGTTTTCGGGCATTAGCGCCCGTGTTTTTACCGCTTTGCATGTCAGCTCAGCGATATTTATCGCTAATGACATGCAAAGTGGGCGTTCCCGACGAACAAACCTGGGAAACACCCGCTAACAGGCCTATCGCCTATTAGCAAGGTGGCCATGGCCCTAGTTAGCGACGTGAAAAGTCGCGCTAACCGGGGTCATCGCCATTTATTTAACACCTGCAATTAGCAGGTGTTAGCCATATCTAACATGGGGGGGTGGATTATGCTGATACGACCACAGGGTCGTATCAGCAAGGTTATCGCCGTTTTCCATGAAACATCGCTGGAAAACCAGCGATGTTTCATGGAAAACACCGCTATGGCTGGAATAATTATCGCCATAGCGCTAAATGTCGCTAATACAGCGTTAGCATGGCAAATTATTCCGACGATAGCCGGCGATAAAAAAGTGCTCGTTAAACACGCTTTGCGATGTTTAGCGCACTTTTTAGATAATATGCCCCTATGTGCCTTTCTCTTTGCTGGCTTTATTTTTAGGCTGTATATAGAAATAGAGAGAGACCCCTTGTGCAACCAAGGGAATAAGGTACTCTTTACAAGTAAGACAGAAATGTTTCCCCTTGGATCCAAATACTAACACACTTAAGTAGTTGCTTAAAAGGAAAAGCAACTATTGCTGTTCACTTAAAACTCGTACTACTTATCCACTCCAATCCATATCACATAACATCAGATACTGACTCATACAATTCAAATATTAAAAAACATGTTTTAATTAAAATCCTGTTATCACAAAAAATATTAAAAACAGATTTTTCAATCACAGTAAAAACATCAATATATTTCATACACTTAACAGAATTGATATAAACAGCTATCACAACGTTACATAAAACACAGATGACACTATACCCCCACACACAAGAGAAAAAGAAAAAAATATTAGACACTCAAATTGGTCATTATTCAATACATATCCTTCACAACCAAATATAGGGACACGGTCTGAATGCCCTTTTGATTTAAGCAATTACAGAATGCCGTTCCTCCAAGGATTATGTAATCAATTTGCGTCGACGCGTTTCGATGGTTCAAAAATATTTAGTCCATCTTTTTCAAGACACTTATATACTTTTTCTCTATAATACTCCTTGGTTAGAAAATCCTGTGTGAAACAAATATATATGTATAAAACAATATTTCTATATTTGTCTAATACATAATGCTTAATACACATGTTGTAATGATGAGAACAAGGATAACTGATATTTTATTTTTACCTCAAAAACACCTCATGCAACTAACTCCAGTACATGCTCATACTTGTGTCTAAATTTCACATTTTCTTTATATTCTTAAAGTGTTTTAACAAAAATCCTATAGTATATCAACATTATATATGCACATAAAATCATGCAATTCCATCATTGAACACCTACCCCCAATTCAATCATTATATTGCATATGTCACTATCGGGTTTATTATATTGTTATCCTATTATTTATTAGTTGTTTTACCTAACTCCTATATTCGCTCCAACCTCACTCACATTTTTTATGTACCATTAACATAGATATAATTCCATATTAAGTACCTTATTTATGAATAAGCTATATTCGAATGGAAAATCTCTAAAATCTCAAATGCCACAAGTTTCTGAATAATTTCCTCGGTCCGATTTACTGCCAGGGCTTCAACCTATTTATAGAATAAAACAACAGACCTGTGTCAGTAATTAATTCAAGACACTTAATTTAATACGTCACCCACCGATCCCTCTAAGTGCGACTCAACATACTCCTACCTCGCTGTCCAGAGACTGTTTCTGACACCCCGGTCGACAAGGTCTCATTAACTGGAGTCAATACAATTTTGGAATACTGACTCTCGTGGTACCAATCCTCTCACCTAAAAAAAAGGAAACCAAACTTCAATTTAGACACTCTCCTTACTCAATAAAAAGGGAGGAAGACCACTCAAACTTGCTGTCTCTGAAATAATGTCTCATAGTTTATAATCTCATTGTTAACACTACCTTATGGGTCATAACTTGCTCGCGCATCGAGGGGCAATCACGTCCTCCTCTTTTCCCGGTGTGCTGTAGCATGTAAAACAAACAGAAAAACGCTATTTGCATTCCGTTTATTGTCGGCTGCATTAGCAAACATCAAAAGTACCCGCGATTTAAAAACCCAAGTTGTATTACTTCGGATATACCGCGTTTCTATCTCCCCACTAATACTACCAAACTCGTCAAATCTTTATCACTCCGGTTGTTCTTATCTAAAGAATTACCGCTGTGGCATGTAAAACAAACAGAAAATCGCCATTTGCATTACGTTTGTTGTCGGCTGCATTAGCAAACATCAAAAGTACCCGCGATTTAAAAACCCAAGTTGTATTCCTTCGGATATACCGCGTTTCTATCTCCCCACTAATGCTACAAAACTCATCATATCTTTGTCACTCCGGTTGTTCTTACCTAAAGAATTACAGCCGAGGTATCGCACATCCGTCCTGCTCGTTATTATCTATCGACGGAATTACCCGGAAACTCTCTAATTTAAATACAGCCAGCTCAATTCCTACTGGTTGGCCCGAGCCTAATGGTTGCGTCTTGTGCTGACGCTGCTTTTTCGATCCCGATGTAAAAACATAAAACTCTCGGTTTTAACGTGGAATTCACCTTCACCCATACCAATCTTAAACCGGATCATTTGTACATCATCCTCGCACACTAAAATGTATATTTTTCTAAAATAACAAAGCGCAGATGGAATTATTTTATTTACCATCCCTCGATATATTTAAAAATAATAATAATGCATCGCCTTGGCTGAGGCTAAGTTCCCTATACTACTCATGTTACTCCTTGTTCTATAACTAATTGGCCACAATCTTCATCCAATCCTCCCTAGAGTTTAATCCTATTTCTACAGTATTCAAATGGCATATATACCATTGTTCCCTTTTCCTCCTCTTCGTGTCCAGGTCACCGCCTCTCCTATTTATAGTAATTTGTTCAAGTATAAACCACTGAAACTGATCACAATTGTGTCCTACCCTTATAAAGTGGTCCGTTAGTGGCGCATTTTCCTTTTTCGTTCTTATAGCTGATTTGTGTTCAAGGAGGCGGGTACGTAATTCTCGACTGGTCTCCCCTACGTATCCCAACCCACATGGACAGATTAACAGGTATATAACATTTCTGCTACGACAATTATTTAAGGTTGTGGCTATCATTGTTTTTCCTGCAAATATCACGCTTTTTTCTTCAATACAATGTGGGCATATGGAGCAAGTTCCACATTTATAATTCCCAACTGCTTTTATTCCTTCCAAAGTTTGTTGATTCTCCACTTTTGTTGGATACGTTTTCACTAAAGAATTACGAATTGTTTTATTTCTCCTAAATGAAAAAAGTGGCTTTTGTAAATGTGTCCTTGCGCCATGGTTCAACATTTTCCAATTCTTATTAACTATATTTTTGATTTTATTACTCACACTAGTGAACTGGCTCACAAAAACAACTCTATCAGTTGCCTTATTCTTATTTTTCTTCTCTTTATTCTGCTCCAACAAACAGTCCCGATTATAAAAACGGGCTCTCTTCAAGGACTGTTTGATAAGTTTAACAGGGTAGCCTCTATCCCTTAATTTTTTCTTTAATAGCTCTGCATGGTAATAAAAATCAGCCAGAGTCGTACAGTTGCGTCGTAATCTTAAAAATTCCCCAAAGGGAATATTATCCTTCTGTGAACGAGGATGATTACTATTATACTGTAATAGAGTATTTTTAGCCGTAGGTTTAGTATATAGCTCCACTTGTAATTCATCTTCTGCGCACTTCACCCGGATATCCAAAAACTCAACATTGGAGTCACTATAGTGTGCTGTAAACTTAAGATTTGGGTCCCCTAGATTGAGCCACTGTAAAAACAACTCCAAATCACTGCTGGCACCGTTCCAAATAAAAATAATGTCATCTATGAAACGGTGCCAGCATGTGATATTCTCAAAGTAGGGTGCTATCTCATTGTAGATATGTATCTGTTCAAAAGCACTCACATACAGGCAGGCCAGACTGGGGGCACAGGTGGCCCCCATGCTGGTCCCCTTGATTTGTTTGTATAATTCATCCTTAAACAAAAAAATATTGTTTTTAAGAATCATAGTAATGCAAGCCATAATAAAATACTTATTACCTCCATTCAATTCTTCATGCTCCAAGATGGACGAAATAACCCGGATTGTGTCATCCTGGGGGATATTCGTATACAGGGCTTCAATATCAAGGGTGACCAAAAGCTGGGTCACCCTATTGAAGCCCTGTCCCTCAAAAATCGCAATGGCATGTGCCGTATCTTTCAAATAAGACCTTTGTTTATGAACTATGGGTTTTAAAAAAGAAGTCCACATATTTACTAAGTGGCTCAAGCATAGAGCCCAAACTGCTCACTATTGGGCGCATCGGAGGGTCCAATATGCTCTTGTGCACTTTCGGCAATCCATAAATTGCAGGAAGAACTGGGTGCATATTAAGTAAAAATTTGTACTCATTCTCACATATCCATCCTTCTTCTCTACCTTGCCTTAAAAGACCTGCTACTTCCTTTTTCTGATCATTGATTGCCGATAGTCGTATTCGTTTGTAATGGTCTTCAATGTTGAGGAGTTCTCTCATCCTTCTTTCATAATCTGTCACATCAAAGACCACTACTCCACTGCCCTTATCTGCGGGTTTGATAATATACTGATCACTATCTTGTAAAGACTTTAAGGCTTTCCTCTGACTTCCTGGAAGGTTGTTGTTAAAATTAGTGTCTCTACCTCTCATATTCTTAATTTCCATTTCCACTACTCTTTCGAATAGTTCCACATTCTTGTCTATCTGAGCTAAGCTTGGTGTAAAATTGGATTTCGGTTTAAAACCTGACACGTTGTGTCCTGGCTCATATGTCTTATCCTCAAAAAATCTTTTTAATCTTATTTTTCTAAAAAACTCTTCAAATCATTCTCTAACTCAAATGTGTTAGGGAGAGCTGAAGGAGCAAAACTAAATCCTCTCCTAAGTACCTCCTCTTCTTCCTGGGTCAAAACCTTATGGGATAGATTTATGATAGGGAATTCCTCTACCTCCAATATTTTTTGTTTCTGGTCGCTAGGTAGTCCTGTGCTCCATAATTTTGAGGTTGATGGTTCCTCATGGGTTCTTCCCTGTAATAATTCCTGTGTCCCCTCTGACCCCGATTTTGGCGTCTGCCTAAAAAAGGCTCGCGTTCAAAAGTAGAAATTGACCTACCCCCCAATTCGTTAGTCAATTCTTCCTCACTACTGGAGCCAGAGGTCTCCGAAAAGGTAATGCGTTTATTTCCTCCCCGGGAGTAGATCGGTCTCTGAAATTGGGGTTGTTCCCACCTTTGATCTCGTTTGTTATTATAGTATTCTTTACCTAAATACAGGAACACCCCTTCTGTACTAAATTTTTCTACATCCTTTTTCAATTTCTTCATCTTTTTATTAGTTAAATATTCACAGTAGCCATTTGCTTCAACTTCTATTTCCTCTAGTTTCTTTTTAGCATCCTCTAACACAAAACTTTGTTTCAGAAGGGATTCCATCTCTTCTATCTGTTGTTTCTCTATATTAAGCAATTCCTGGGCTGTCTCAATAATTAAAATAAGCCAATCTCGACTACATCGGTTGGCTATATGGGTCCATGTTTCTAAAAAAGTTTTATTCTCAATAAACAAGCCAGGCTCATTTCTAACTTGTAACCCTATCGGGATCACCCCAGCCTTCAAATATTCAATTAAAAATTCGGCATGTAATTCTGTCCGAATCAATTTCTTTTAGAATTCAAAATTTTTACCAATTGCTCATGGCTGGTATTGCTCAAAGCACTTATCGTACAACCATGCGGGTTTTGGTTTATCAGTCTATTGTACTGATCCTCGGTGAATCCAAATGTTTTTAATTTATCCATATTTATTCACCAATTGCTTATATAGCTCAAACCTAGACAGACCACTGTCTATCCTCGCACCTCTCCAACCAACTGGTTGTGCAAAATATATATAGAAATAGAGAGAGACCCCTTGTGCAACCAAGGGAATAAGGTACTCTTTACAAGTAAGACAGAAATGTTTCCCCTTGGATCCAAATACTAACACACTTAAGTAGTTGCTTAATAGGAAAAGCAACTATTGCTGTTCACTTAAAACTCGTACTACTTATCCACTCCAATCCATATCACATAACATCAGATACTGACTCATACAATTCAAATATTAAAAAACATGTTTTAATTAAAATCCTGTTATCACAAAAGATATTAAAAACAGATTTTTCAATCACAGTAAAAACATCAATATATTTCATACACTTAACAGAATTGATATAAACAGCTATCACAACGTTACATAAAACACAGATGACACTATACCCCCACACACAAGAGAAAAAAGAAAAAATATTAGACACTCAAATTGGTCATTATTCAATACATATCCTTCACAACCAAATATAGGGACACGGTCTGAATGCCCTTTTGATTTAAGCAATTACAGAATGCCGTTCCTCCAAGGATTATGTAATCAATTTGCGTCGACGCGTTTCGATGGTTCAAAAATATTTAGTCCATCTTTTTCAAGACACTTATATACTTTTTCTCTATAATACTCCTTGGTTAGAAAATCCTGTGTGAAACAAATATATATGTATAAAACAATATTTCTATATTTGTCTAATACATAATGCTTAATACACATGTTGTAATGATGAGAACAAGGATAACTGATATTTTATTTTTACCTCAAAAACACCTCATGCAACTAACTCCAGTACATGCTCATACTTGTGTCTAAATTTCACATTTTCTTTATATTCTTAAAGTGTTTTAACAAAAATCCTATAGTATATCAACATTATATATGCACATAAAATCATGCAATTCCATCATTGAACACCTACCCCCAATTCAATCATTATATTGCATATGTCACTATCGGGTTTATTATATTGTTATCCTATTATTTATTAGTTGTTTTACCTAACTCCTATATTCGCTCCAACCTCACTCACATTTTTTATGTACCATTAACATAGATATAATTCCATATTAAGTACCTTATTTATGAATAAGCTATATTCGAATGGAAAATCTCTAAAATCTCAAATGCCACAAGTTTCTGAAT
Organism: Calotriton arnoldi; assembly: GCA_963921515.1. NCBI lineage: Eukaryota > Metazoa > Chordata > Amphibia > Caudata > Salamandridae > Calotriton > Calotriton arnoldi. The sequence continues at coordinate 335,724 of CAWUFW010003270.1, forward strand.
AATTTCCTCGGTCCGATTTACTGCCAGGGCTTCAACCTATTTATAGAATAAAACAACAGACCTGTGTCAGTAATTAATTCAAGACACTTAATTTAATACGTCACCCACCGATCCATCTAAGTGCGACTCAACATACTCCTACCTCGCTGTCCAGAGACTGTTTCTGACACCCCGGTCGACAAGGTCTCATTAACTGGAGTCAATACAATTTTGGAATATTGATTCTCGTGGTACCAATCCTCTCACCTAAAAAAAAGGAAACCAAACTTCAATTTAGACACTCTCCTTACTCAATAAAAAGGGAGGAAGACCACTCAAACTTGCTGTCTCTGAAATAATGTCTCATAGTTTATAATCTCATTGTTAACACTACCTTATGGGTCATAACTTGCTCGCGCATCGAGGGGCAATCACGTCCTCCTCTTTTCCCGGTGTGCTGTAGCATGTAAAACAAACAGAAAAACGCTATTTGCATTCCGTTTGTTGTCGGCTGCATTAGCAAACATCAAAAGTACCCGCGATTTAAAAACCCAAGTTGTATTACTTCGGATATACCGCGTTTCTATCTCCCCACTAATACTACCAAACTCGTCAAATCTTTATCACTCCGGTTGTTCTTATCTAAAGAATTACCGCTGTGGCATGTAAAACAAACAGAAAATCGTCATTTGCATTACGTTTGTTGTCGGCTGCATTAGCAAACATCAAAAGTACCCGCGATTTAAAAACCCAAGTTGTATTCCTTCGGATATACCGCGTTTCTATCTCCCCACTAATGCTACAAAACTCATCATATCTTTGTCACTCCGGTTGTTCTTACCTAAAGAATTACAGCCGAGGTATCGCACATCCGTCCTGCTCGTTATTATCTATCGACGGAATTACCCGGAAACTCTCTAATTTAAATACAGCCAGCTCAATTCCTACTGGTTGGCCCGAGCCTAATGGTTGCGTCTTGTGCTGACGCTGCTTTTTTGATCCCGATGTAAAAACATAAAACTCTCGGTTTTAACGTGGAATTCACCTTCACCCATACCAATCTTAAACCGGATCATTTGTACATCATCCTCGCACACTAAAATGTATATTTTTCTCTAAAATAACAAAGGGCAGATGGAATTATTTTATTTACCATCCCTCGATATATTTAAAAATAATAATAATGCATCGCCTTTGGCTGAGGCTAAGTTCCCTATACTACTCATGTTACTCCTTGTTCTATAACTAATTGGCCACAATCTTCATCCAATCCTCCCTAGAGTTTAATCCTATTTCTACAGTATTCAAACGGCATATATACCATTGTTCCCTTTTCCTCCTCTTCGTATCCAGGTCACCGCCTCTCCTATTTATAGTAATTTTTTCAAGTATAAACCACTGAAACTGATCACAATTGTGTCCTACCCTTATAAAGTGGTCCGTTAGTGGCGCATTTTCCTTTGTCGTTCTTATAGCTGATTTGTGTTCAAGGAGGCGGGTACGTAATTCTCGACTGGTCTCCCCTACGTATCCCAACCCACATGGACAGATTAACAGGTATATAACATTTCTGCTACGACAATTATTTAAGGTTGTGGCTATCATTGTTTTTCCTGCAAATATCACGCTTTTTTCTTCAATACAATGTGGGCATATGGAGCAAGTTCCACATTTATAATTCCCAACTGCTTTTATTCCTTCCAAAGTTTGTTGATTCTCCACTTTTGTTGGATACGTTTTCACTAAAGAATTACGAATCGTTTTATTTCTCCTAAATGAAAAAAGTGGCTTTTGTAAATGTGTCCTTGCGCCATGGTTCAACATTTTCCAATTCTTATTAACTATATTTTTGATTTTATTACTCACACTAGTGAACTGGCTCACAAAAACAACTCTATCAGTTGCCTTATTCTTATTTTTCTTCTCTTTATTCTGCTCCAACAAACAGTCCCGATTATAAAAACGGGCTCTCTTCAAGGACTGTTTGATAAGTTTAACAGGGTAGACTCTATCCCTTAATTTTTTCTTTAATAGCTCTGCATGGTAATAAAAATCAGCCAGAGTCGTACAGTTGCATCGTAATCTTAAAAATTCCCCAAAGGGAATATTATCCTTCTGTGAACGAGGATGATTACTATTATACTGTAATAGAGTATTTTTATCCGTAGGTTTAGTATATAGCTCCACTTGTAATTCATCTTCTGCGCACTTCACCCGGATATCCAAAAACTCAACATTGGAGTCACTATAGTGTGCTGTAAACTTAAGATTTGGGTCCCCTAGATTGAGCCACTGTAAAAACAACTCCAAATCACTGCTGGCACCGTTCCAAATAAAAATAATGTCATCTATGAAACGGTGCCAGCATGTGATATTCTCAAAGTAGGGTGCTATCTCATTGTAGATATGTATCTGTTCAAAAGCACTCACATACAGGCAGGCCAGACTGGGGGCACAGGTGGCCCCCATGCTGGTCCCCTTGATTTGTTTGTATAATTCATCCTTAAACAAAAAAATATTGTTTTTAAGAATCATAGTAATGCAAGCCATAATAAAATACTTATTACCTCCATTCAATTCTTCATGCTCCAAGATGGACGAAATAACCCGGATTGTGTCATCCTGGGTGCCTCCTTGAACACAAATCAGCTATAAGAACGAAAAAGGAAAATGCGCCACTAACGGACCACTTTATAAGGGTAGGACACAATTGTGATCAGTTTCAGTGGTTTATACTTGAACAAATTACTATAAATAGGAGAGGCGGTGACCTGGACACGAAGAGGAGGAAAAGGGAACAATGGTATATATGCCATTTGAATACTGTAGAAATAGGATTAAACTCTAGGGAGGATTGGATGAAGATTGTGGCCAATTAGTTATAGAACAAGGAGTAACATGAGTAGTATAGGGAACTTAGCCTCAGCCAAAGGCGATGCATTATTATTATTTTTAAATATATCGAGGGATGGTAAATAAAATAATTCCATCTGCGCTTTGTTATTTTAGAGAAAAATATACATTTTAGTGTGCGAGGATGATGTACAAATGATCCGGTTTAAGATTGGTATGGGTAAAGGTGAATTCCACGTTAAAACCGAGAGTTTTATGTTTTTACATCCGGGATCGAAAAAGCAGCGTCAGCACAAGACGCAACCATTAGGCTTGGGCCAACCAGTAGGAATTGAGCTGGCTGTATTTAAATTAGAGAGTTTCCGGGTAATTCCGTCGATAGATAATAACGAGCAGGACGGATGTGCGATACCTCGGCTGTAATTCTTTAGGTAAGAACAACCGGAGTGACAAAGATATGATGAGTTTTGTAGCATTAGTGGGGAGATAGAAACGCGGTATATCCGAAGGAATACAACTTGGGTTTTTAAATCGCGGGTACTTTTGATGTTTGCTAATGCAGCCGACAACAAACGTAATGCAAATGGCGATTTTCTGTTTGTTTTACATGCCACAGCGGTAATTCTTTAGATAAGAACAACCGGAGTGATAAAGATTTGACGAGTTTGGTAGTATTAGTGGGGAGATAGAAACGCGGTATATCCGAAGTAATACAACTTGGGTTTTTAAATCGCGGGTACTTTTGATGTTTGCTAATGCTGCCGACAACAAACGGAATGCAAATAGCGTTTTCTGTTTGTTTTACATGCTACAGCACACCGGGAAAAGAGGAGGACGTGATTGCCCCTCGATGCGCGAGCAAGTTATGACCCATAAGGTAGTGTTAACAATGAGATTATAAACTATGAGACATTATTTCAGAGACAGCAAGTTTGAGTGGTCTTCCTCCCTTTTTATTGAGTAAGGAGAGTGTCTAAATTGAAGTTTGGTTTCTTTTTTAGGTGAGAGGATTGGTACCACGAGAGTCAGTATTCCAAAATTGTATTGACTCCAGTTAATGAGACCTTGTCGACCGGGGTGTCAGAAACAGTCTCTGGACAGCGAGGTAGGAGTATGTTGAGTCGCACTTAGAGGGATCGGTGGGTGACGTATTAAATTAAGTGTCTTGAATTAATTACTGACACAGGTCTGTTGTTTTATTCTATAAATAGGTTGAAGCCCTGGCAGTAAATCGGACCGAGGAAATTATTCAGAAACTTGTGGCATTTGAGATTTTAGAGATTTTCCATTCGAATATAGCTTATTCATAAATAAGGTACTTAATATGGAATTATATCTATGTTAATGGTACATAAAAATGTGAGTGAGGTTGGAGCGAATATAGGAGTTAGGTAAAACAACTAATAAATAATAGGATAACAATATAATAAACCCGATAGTGACATATGCAATATAATGATTGAATTGGGGGGTAGGTGTTCAATGATGGAATTGCATGATTTTATGTGCATATATAATGTTGATATACTATAGGATTTTTGTTAAAACACTTTAAGAATATAAAAAAAATGTGAAATTTAGACACAAGTATGAGCATGTACTAGAGTTAGTTGCATGAGGTGTTTTTGAGGTAAAAATAAAATATCAGTTATCCTTGTTCTCATCATTACAACATGTGTATTAAGCATTATGTATTAGACAAATATAGAAATATTGTTTTATACATATATATTTGTTTCACACAGGATTTTCTAACCAAGGAGTATTATAGAGAAAAAGTATATAAGTGTCTTGAAAAAGATGGACTAAATATTTTTGAACCATCGAAACGCGTCGACGCAAATTGATTACATAATCCTTGGAGGAACGGCATTCTGTAATTGCTTAAATCAAAAGGGCATTCAGACCGTGTCCCTATATTTGGTTGTGAAGGATATGTATTGAATAATGACCAATTTGAGTGTCTAATATTTTTTTCTTTTTTCTCTTGTGTGTGGGGGTATAGTGTCATCTGTGTTTTATGTAACGTTGTGATAGCTGTTTATATCAATTCTGTTAAGTGTATGAAATATATTGATGTTTTTACTGTGATTGAAAAATCTGTTTTTAATATTTTTTGTGATAACAGGATTTTAATTAAAACATGTTTTTTAATATTTGAATTGTATGAGTCAGTATCTGATGTTATGTGATATGGATTGGAGTGGATAAGTAGTACGAGTTTTAAGTGAACAGCAATAGTTGCTTTTCCTTTTAAGCAACTACTTAAGTGTGTTAGTATTTGGATCCAAGGGGAAACATTTCTGTCTTATTTATTTTTAGGCTGTCCAGCATGTCTTTGTTGCTCCCATGCAGCAAACCTTTTTCACCATCACTCCTTGTATTCTACCATGAGTTCTCGCTTTTTGTAAACAGGCCTTTGAATTTTGTGCTTATTTTGTCACATTTGCTGTGTGTTCAAAGACAGAGGTCAAATGTTAGGCTCTATCTTCCGAATGAGCTTAGTATTTACTTTTCTTTCTCTGACTTCAGAGTGAGAGGATTTATGTGACAATCTGGTCAGATACTGTAAATGAACTGTGCAAATATTTCAGAATATCTCAGAATTACGAAAGCACAAATGAAATAAAAGAAAATGTAATTCGGAAGTGTTGTGGAAACAATTATTTTAATACAATCAAAACAAATCAGTTCACTAGGCGATGCCATTTCCACATATTATCATTTGTGTGATGTATAGTTTTATCAGTAAAATTGTACCATGCATACTTCACACTATGCTACTTCACTCTACACCACTCCACTCTACAACACTCTATTCCACTCTATGCCCCTCCACTCTAAGCAATCCACTCTATGACACACTAGGACACTCAACTTCATGACATGACATGACACTCCACCACACTCCACTGTACACCACTCTATTCCACTTCACACTGGGCCATTCTACTCCACTATACTCCACTGCACTCTACGCCACTTCACGCCACTCCACGACGCTCCACTCTACAATACCCCACTTTATGACACTTACTCAATGACACTCCATGCCACTTTACTCCACTCTACCTCACTCTATGGCACTCTACTCTACACCACTTGACTCTACTCCACTACAATGCACTTCACTCTACGCCACTCCACTCTACTCCACTCTAAAACACTTTACTCCACTCTACGCCCCTTCACAATAACTCCACTCTACTCCACTATAACTCCACTCTATATCACTCTATGACAATCTACTACACTCCACTCTACAACACTCTACTCCACTCTATGCCAGTATACACCACTCAGCTCTACACCACTTCACTCTAGGCAACCCCATTCCCTTCTACGCCACCAGATCCTACACCACTCCACTCTATGCCACTCCATTTTACGACTTTCCTCTATGCTATGTCACTCCACTCTACACCACTGCACTCTACTCCACGACACCACTCCATAACACACCACAACATTCCACTGCACTCTTCGCCACTCCACTCTATGTTGCTTCACTCTACATCACTCTCCTCTATGCAACTAGCTTTTAGCCATGCTGAGCAGCAGCCACTCTGGTGTACAACATAGTTAAAACACATTGGCAAAGTCAATAGCTCCTGCATAGATGAGACCTATTGTCTTTGACAATGCTCGTTTTTTTATCTACTACAATCGTATTTAAGGAGCATCTACATATGTTGCAGCTCACAAATACATGACCGAGGCTCTTCACAAAAACATACAACCTGGCATATGAAGAATCACACACAGATGCACACGGACTCAGAAAAGCAGAAGGAGACACACACACACACACACACATACACATCTACCTCCTAGAACAGCTATATCGATCTAACATGGATTCATTAATTTGCATTGTGCTTGCCCCTCATGTCAATCAGAATTACCCTATTCAGCGCCACCTGCACATTCACCTTGCACCCTCTTGTTTAAAATCAAATGTGTGGCTGCCAATAGAAATAGAACAAAGCGCAGTTTACTTCTCACCACACTTTAAGTAGTATGGCTGCTGGATTGAGCACAATTTAGATTATCATTAGTTATATACACGGCAGAGTCATTTCGGCTCATTTGACTTAATTGGAAATTTCTCCCAGGCAATCAACTTCACAGTGTTATCACTCATACTATTACTAGGCCAGGGTGAAATGTATGCCAGTTAGTGACGCATGAGTTGACAACGTGCAACTCGCTGGATTTTGGAAGACTGCATGGATTTGGTCAGCCTTCGTCATTTATTGGCCTCTTTATACATCATTCTCATTTAGATTCCACCCCCCGCAGTCTCCAGTATGTGGAAGAGGCTATTCCCACTTCAAGCACCGGTTCTCTTCACTGTGAGTGGCAGCATCTTGTTTGTGCACAAGTGCAACTCTATCTAAAAAGTAGTACAAGTCAGTACCAGGGCTGGTAGGCCATTCTCCACTTTAATTTCTGCTATCATTTCATAGTTTTAATTTAGTCTTGTGATGTGGCATTTTCTACTCGCGTTTTGTGCAAACATATGTCTGTGACCTTTAGTCTGCAGCAATTTTACTTTGAATATTCACTTTTAATGTCATATGTTCACAAAAAGGAAATGCAAAACTCGCAGGGCTATCAACGCAGATCTTTGGATCTGGCCAGTACTTGTTGGAATTGTGGTGCGTTCTAAAGTGAGTTCAACCTGTAAAACATGCTTTGATAGAAAACTCAGAATCTCATGATTTTCTCATTGCTATGGTTAGAACTGTAGATTCTGAAATAAGGAATTTTTTTCCTATCAATTCACTAATATCATCTACATCCATGTGAGAAAATATTCTCAGCTGCTGAGTAAAGTAAGTCCTTTAGCAATAGCATAGCCACATTGATTGTTCACATTGATAAACGTGAGGCTCCCCAGATGCCATGTTGCTGGAGGAGAAGCTGTAGAATAAAAACATTTCCTAAGGAGTAGATTGAAATAAATGAGGTAATGCATTTTGTGATGGAGGATATGGGTAGTGCTCTAGAGAGCTGAGCTATGTCTATAAATTCTCAAATATCTTCCCCATCGTTGTGATTAAAAACTGCCGGGCATGATGAGACAAGTTTACTTCATAACGAGAATAGTCTGCAAGTTTATTTATCGGTGTTCCACTCTAGCTTCAACACAGTGTCCTAATAAACAAATAGAATATTAATGCTCTATATTCACAATAACAGTGAGGCACTCCTGAATGCCCTGTTGCTGGAATAGGCGCTGTTGAAACAAAGGAGCATTGAGGGTTAATGCAGACATGAAACCAACTGTTTAAAAATAGATGTGAAGGGAGGTATGTGTTTTTAGTTATTTATGACATAGTATATGTAAAGAAATTGGTTATTAGTTGGGGGATGTGAGTCCTTCCCAAGTAACGAGTCCTAAATATTGTCATGCCCAGCACACAAGTTCAACAAATAAATCTGGGCTCAGCCCCTGGTAGCCATGGCACAGAGCAGACAAGCTTAACTTAAGGAAAAATGGGTAAAGTATTTAGCAGTACCAAGCAGTATTAAAGTAAATAAAAAGTCAAAACGCAGCACAATAAAATTCTGCCATCAATTTCTAAAAATAGAGAATATTTTAATTTAAAAATATTAAGGGGGCGTGGCCAGGTGGTCCAACATGGCGGACGCGCTCTAGGCGAGCTCCCGTAGCCAAATCGTAAATCCTCTAATTATCCTGCCACATCGTAGCACATTCTGAATATCTAAGACGGCGCTGCACTATTCAGGACTGTCTGCTGAACCGGACATGTTGATCCACATCGCAAGCAACAAAATACAGAGGCTGTTTTGACGAAGCAAGGCTGGGGCCTTCTGAGGCCTTAGGGCAGATCAGCGCTGTGGAGCGAGGGGTTGTCCCTCCTGCCTTCCCCCCATGAAGAGGACGGTGGCAGTGCGCGGCCCCGACTTGGGACTGGTGCTGGAGGTTGAAACACCGTGGCAGCACTCCGGACCATGAGCCCGCGCCCCCGAGGCTGCTCCATGAGGTAGGCCCCACCCGGGGTGCTGAGCGAGAAAATGCCGCGCGGCCGAGGGCTTCCCTCCCGGTGGCCACATCGGGCCGCAGAGACTCTTTGCCCTCAGTGTCTCACCAGGACAGCGCTCTGGATTGTGGGCCTGGCCCCGGAGGCTGCTCTATGAGGTGGGCCCCACCCGGGGGTGAGGAGTGAGCAAGAGGGTCCGTACAGCGCAGCCGGGGGCTTCCCGCTCGGTGGCCACATCGGGCCGCGGAGAGACTCTTTGCCTTTGAGGCATCCCACAAGTGCGTCTGCCGCGTAGAGACATCCCCGGATTCGTGGTGTGGAGTGGGGTGGTTCCGGGTCCCCCCCTGCCTTCCTCTGGGGAGGACGGCGGCAGTGCGTGGCTGGACGAGAGGCCACCGCCGGGGACTGAGACGCCGGAGCGACGTTCCCGATTGCGTGCTTGGCCCCTATGGATGCCTCGTGGGGCAGGCTCCGCCTCGAGAGACTAATGTGAAGTGGGTAAGTGCCCTATGACTGGGGGCTCCCCACTCGGCGGTCAGATCAGGCCGCGGAGATCCCTTGGCCTCCAGACGTCCCCGGGGTGCGTCTGCCACGGGGTGGCCTATTTAGGCTTGAGGTGCGTGGTGGAGTGGCAGTGGCCCCCCACCCCTGGGCTCTGGAACAACACAGCCCGTTGCGGCAATTTGGTCACCTGGAGTCCTAGGCTGACATATGCTCGGCGGTGAAGCTCCGAGTGGGAGCCGCACAGATGGGCTGGGGCCCTGGGCCAGCAGTTTGACACAACAGACATCATACTGGGGCAGCCTGGGGGTATCAGCGGCTGAATCGGGCCGTGGTGCGGCGTGTTGCCTCTCCTGACACTGAGTGCGGTACGAGGATGGAGGGGACTATACCTGATTGGCCTACAGGGGCAAAAACAGAGACCTAAGAGAGCTATAGGGCCTCGGCCTGCTGGACATAGCTGCTGGGGTTCCTTGTGAAGATTGCGTGGGGGCTCTCGCTGAGCATCCTGTGAAGCAATAGAGTTGCCATATATGACCAACTCTATGCCTTCTAAAAAGAAACGATCTACCTTGACGGCCGCTCACCGAAGAAACTGAGTGCGCCTATGGGTGTACCTGCAGGATAGTCGCCGCCGGCCACGCCGATGGTCCTCATCCCCCCCACCCCTGGTCAGAGGAGAGGCGGCCGCAGCGGGGGGCCCCCTAGCATTGCACTATGACACAAGACAAGCTGCCGGGGACCGGATCTAAACAGAACACTCTGGATAAATACACCGCGACAGGAGCCCCGGCGACAACATCTGGGGATCAGGCGGTTGCCATGCCGTTCAATGCAGCCCTGATGGGGGCCATTACCCAGTCAAGGGACATGCTTGAAGCGAAAATTGGAGCGGTGGCTCTGATCTCATGTTAATTCGCCAAGATCTCCGCAACGCAGTAGAATGCATCACAGAGGCCGAAACTCACATCTCATCGACCGAAGACTCCATGGCTACCCTCCAAAAGAATGTCACAGCCTTGGAATCAATCACGAAGGATCTGGCAGAGCGAATGGAGGATGCGGAGGGACAGGCGCGCAGATATAATCTATGCTTCTTGGGATTTCCGGAGGGTTGCGGAGGCAATAACTCAGAACAATTTCTAACGACTTGGCTTAAGGAATGGCTTCCCCCTGGCTCCCTATCACAATGCTTTTTGATAGAGCGGGCTCACCGGGCCCTGCTTCAAAAACCTCCGCCCGTAGCTAGACCACAACCGATCATCGCTAAAATTCTTAATTACAATGATCGGGATGTAATCTTGCAGCAGACCAGGCTCAAAGACTCACTACTTTATTCCTCATGCCGCATAATGATATTTCCGGAATATACACAGATGGTTCAACAACGACGGCAGTCCTTCACGGAGGCGAAGGCCCGACTACGTGCCCTGAAACTCCAATACGCCTTGCTATACCCGGCCCGCCTTCGAGTATCCTACAAATTGAAATCTCTTTTCTTTGATACGCCGGAGGAGGTGTTTGCCTGGACAGATGAAACTATCAAGACAAAACCACACACCTCTGCTAGGCTCAATTCGGACTCATCGTCCGTAGATGGAAACTACAAATCATCTAAGTCCAAAGACGAACGACAACATAGATCACAGTCCAAGCGCAGATCCAGAACCAGAAACCAGTCCCATGCAAAATCGGACGACTCCCAGCAGAAATGAACTACTACACGATCGGTCTCTAGACCGCAAGAAGTGGCAGATGCGGTATACGATGCGGAACTATACTCTTTGGCCACATCCCTTTAGAGACATTCTTTGACCCAAAAAGACTCCAAAATGTCTCAGGGACAGTTATGTGGGATCCATTGGCGGGGAGGATCATAGACCCCCGTTGGGGCTATGACCTCCCCACTGCCACAACAGATACTTCAGCAGTTTTGAGGTATTGGGGAGGGGGGAGGTTCTCATAAGGCAATTTCATGTTGTTGATGTTGTTTTTAATGCCATGTCGTTACACTTGATGCTCGCAGGCCCCCAAGCGATGGCCGTCTATAGGCTTCCCCACTTACAATCACTTTACGCAGACCTGTGTCTCAGACAGGGATACAGGCCCCAGGGATGGAACTACGTATAGTCAGTTGGAATGTACGGGGCATGCTAGACAAATTAAACGGGGTGCCTTGCTCCAACAGGCAAAGCGGTATAGAGCTGATATACTACTCCAACAAGAGACTCATCTCCTGGGCAACAAAGCGCCCTGTTTGTCCTGGTTCGGATATGACCAGGTATATCACTCTGGATTCACGAGGGGCTCCCGTGGGGTGACGATCCTGGTCAATCGCAGGGTTCCGTTTGCTCACCTTAGATCCTGGTTGGACCCCCAGGGACGCTATGCTAAAGTAACAAGTACACTAAATGGGAGGTGGTTAACCTGGGTAGTGTTTATGCCCCCCCTTGACCTGGACCTTTGTCGAACGTCTGACGAGCACCTGGGCTGAGATCCCATGTGGTCTAACAGTAGCTGGAGGAGACTGGAATGACGTGATGTGCCCCTCTCGAGACAGATGGCGTGGTGGTGGGAGGTCGGTGCCACAGGGTGTCCAGGTTGCAACTCATGACGAACGGGGTAGATTGGATAGATACATGGAGGGGACTACATCCCATAGCCTAAGGGTTTACATACTATTCAAAAAATGCATGATTCCTTTGCCCACTTAGACTATATATTTATACAATCGGGATACATCGATAGAATGATGGGGGCGGAGATATTGCCCAGAGGACTCTCTTTTCACTCCCCGGTGACACTGGAGCTATCACTAGGTCCGCAACGTCCGACGTTCTGTTGGACCACCAGTACAAACTACATATGCACCAAGCCATCATAGATTATTTTGGGCACAACACGGGGTCGGTGGAGTCCCTAGAAGTACTGTTGGAGGCCATGAAGCCTACTATAAGAAGCGCTGATATATCCTTCTGTGTGGCGCAGCACCGCAAGAAACGGGAGAAACTGACTCAATTGGAGGCTCAACTCACTGAGCTTGATCAAGAGAGCACGGGGGGCTGAGGGAAACATTGCACGCGGACAACTACTCCTCACACAACAGCTGTACTCTAATGAACTATTAGAGGAGGCCAGGTTGGCATGGCTCGCTACCCGTAGCAGGATATATCAGTGGGGGGACAAGTCTAGTGCACTACTGCACCGGCTTTGTCAGCGGGCACTGCAGCCACGCTCCATTTCCGATATCCAGGGTCCAGACGGGACGATACTGATGAATCCAGCTCAAATCATCGCAGGTTTTGCCGACTATTATGCAGACCTCTATGCTCCCAAAGAAATCCTACCAATGGCCACAATCCATTCGCCACCTGCCCTACTATCCCCCGACCCCACTATCTCTCTACCATTGTAGTGTCCCCGGAACCTAGCCTCCCAATCCCATTCACATACAGCATTGGAAGGCCAACTTAACGAGATAGCACTCTACCTTCAGCAACTTAAGGCTGAGGTGCGTAGCCTATTACATATCACTGAGGAACTGTCAGCTAACTCCAGACTTTGTTGCTCCTGTATGAATAATCACCATCTCGGCTCGTGTAGGAATAATCACCATCTCCGCTCGTTCCCAGCTAGCGGGTGCACCGGGCTCCCGTCCCCCACCGGTATTCGGTGGTCATCATCCCACATCACACACACACCTCATAGTTGGGCCTCCGTTCCGCACCCTAACGACCCTTCTCACCCCTCCAGATGTAGAGCCTCCCTGTCTGATAGGGATATACATTCCCTCCTACTCTCTTATGATGCGGCACATCCCTCCACCATATCAAACTTACAACAAATTGAATCCATCACCACGGATCCCTTTAGGGAACCTAGGCTGAACACTAGAACTCTAAATGAGAGCAACCTCACGAGAGTCACCACCACTCTACCTGCACCCCCTGATACCAACATTAGACTCAAATGCATGCTACTAAACTGTAGATCGGCAGTTAAACATGCTGGGGACATTGCCGACCTCATCCTTGCCCAGGATCTTGACCTTGTAATGTTGACGGAAACCTGGCTAAATGACTCAGCTGCTTCCATCCTGGACATTTTAATGCCTCCCAACTATGATATTATTAGGTTGGACAGAACTGGTGGTCTTGGAGGAGGCATCGCCTGCTTACATCGTAGCAATCTAACAGTTAAAGTACTACATGCCGATCTCCTGCCGTCTTGTGAATACCTATGCATTGAAGTGACTGGTTCCAACAATCACTCATGCAAACTGCACACGTTTTACAACCCCCCTCGCGACAACCTTCCCTTCACAGAACAGATCATGGACATTATCTCGGCCAATACTGATTTCCATGGCACTCAGATCTTCCTGGGCGAATTCAATCTCCACTGGAATGATGTAAATGATGTGGTGGTCAATAGCCTTAAATCCTTCCTACTAGACCTCAACCTAATCCAAATCTGCGACAGCCCTACTCATATCAAAGGTGCCACTCTAGATCTTGGCATTGATAAGCCCAAATCCATCCTCCTGGACTCGATCCTCCCGTGTGATTGGACAGATCATTATTGCATCACTTTCCTCATCCTGGATTCGGTTAGAGCAAGTAGAGCCCAGCCTAAGAACCCAAAACAGTTGAAAAGATGTCTACGGAACATCAACTCGCAGGATCTGACTGTTCTCTGCGATAACACCCTGTCCCCTCCCTTGAACATGTCGGATGTCCACGACCTTACGGCCCACTATAACCATGCAATGCTTAATGTACTAGACTCTGTTGCACCACTACAGCTTAAAAGAATGTCTTCTAAACCCTCCAAACCGTGGTTCAATGATAGTCTTAATTCCGAAAGAAGAAATCCAAGACTTGCGGAAAGGCGGTGGAGATCCCAGCCCTCCCTTGAACATCTCTTCCATTTGAGATCCCTGAGAAGCATATATAATAAACGCATTAGCTGCTCGAAGGCCACCTTCTTCAGAACTCAACTAGAGCAAGCAAAAAATGTCCCAAAAAATTGTTCGAACTCATCAAGTCCCAAGCGATCAGTAATCCTAATCTCTCGTCACTGGGCCAAGGGACATTGCCGATCTGTGAAGAATTTGCCGATTTCTTCCCGGATAAGACTATCAAGATTGAAACTGAATTGCGCTCAGCCCTTGATCACCTGGCGATCAGTCCACTTATCTCCTTCCGTCCCCAAGGGTGTGACGTCACTGACCCTGCGCTGCCTTTCCTTCCCAAAAACAATGCATCCTGGAGTCTGTTCCAAACCTTGGATGAAAGCACTATACGCAAAATGCTATTGACTTTGAAACCTTCCAATCACTACAATGACCCTCTACCTTTGAACCTTTTCCCGAAAGTGAGATCCTCATTACTATCACTGTGGACTACGATTGTCAATGCTTCACTTCGACAAGGGGCCATCCCGGATTGCCTTAAATCGGGCCAAGTTACCCCGATTCTGAAGAAACCATCTGCTGATCCCACGGACCTTCTTAACTTTCGCCCAATCACTGACATCTCCTCCTTGGCAAAGCTCCTGGAGAAATGTGTGCTCGCCCAACTCTGTAACCACATCGACCATTTCCAACTCCTGGACCAATGCCAATCTGGATTCCGCCCGGGCCATAGTACAGAGTCTGCGTTAACGCACATTGTTGATGATGCGCTAAGAATGTTGGACCATGATGAATCATGCCTATTGATCCTTCTTGACCTTTCATCAGCATTCGATACGGTCAAACATGATAATCTAATTGACCTCCTGGAACACAGGATAGGGTTGTCTGGGCCTGTGCTAAACTGGTTCTCTTCTACACCGGTCACTCTGGGGGTCCCCCAGGGCTCAGCGCTCTCCCCCACGCTCTTTAACCTATTCATGGAGCCTCTGACAGAAATTCTGAAATCTTCCAGCATTCACTATCACATGAATGCGGATGATACCCAACTATACCTGAAGATCGCCTCACCGGAGGACATTCAGTCACTCAACTCAGTCCTGCTGGAAACACAAAGCTGGCTGACACGTAACCACCTGAAGCTGAATGCTCTTAAAACGGAATTCCTCCTAATCTCACCCCTCAAACACTCTCAGGTCATGGAACAATGGTTGAATCAGCTTGCTGCTCTTAACTGTAGACCTCACCTCGTTAATTCGGCATCCTCTCTGGGTATTATATTAGATAAAAGTTTGAACATGCAGAAGCACATTAGTTCTAACCCTGGGCGAAGTTCGCGTAGCCGCGCTACGCGAGGCTACGCGAAGTAGCACAAAATCTCCGCAACGCTACGCGTAGCTACGCGAGCATGCGGAGTTGCTTGTTTCCGCATGCTCGCGTGTGCTCGTGTATGCTCGTAAGATGTTTTTGACGTTCGGCAACGCGGATGACGTTTTCGGGGGAAATATCACGCGAACTTCACCACGCGGTCGCCAATGGGCGCGGCCATCTTGTTTTAATATCTTTTGCATGGTTCTGGGGCCTGTTTTTCAGTCCCTCTCCAATCTTTTCAATCCTTTGTTTTTTACACTGTTTTTCTGATCTTTTTTATTTATCCCTCTCTGTCCCTAGGTGTATATTTTGCGTTTTATTTCTACTTTTACTGCATTTTGTTTTCTTTTCTACTGTTTTATATTATTTCCTTCTTTACTCTCCTACTTCTTCCCCTAACTTTATTTTTTACTGCTAAATTTTCTTTTCTACCCCCCGCCCACCCCAGAACCATGGCTAAGGGAAAGGGTACCGGCTCCAAGGGCAAGGCGACTGCGCCCGCCAGGGGTGCAGGCCTGGTCCCTTTTCAGGGAGGCAGAGGTGGCCGCCCTTGTTTTTTTTGTGCAGCGCCACCTCCCCTTGACCTTGGCAGCAGGCGGCAGGCCTGGCTCCGGGTACACCACCCAAGAGCGTCACCGCCGGTGGGCGAGGGTGCACTGGGCAGTGTTTCGCTGCTCTGGGGTCTGGCGCACCCATAACCAGCTGACCCACCGGTGGTCAGACATCTTGGACCGGGAGCAGGACCTGCTGGACCTGCTAGGTGTCGAGGTCGTGGGGCTTGGTGAGTAGCTAATACTAGTAGTATTAGTAATACTAGTGTTCTCTAGACTGTGTTACTGTTATTGCGAATATAATTTTTTTCCAAATAGCAAGAATGCTGCTGCTTACATTTCAGGTAAATTAAGTTTAAAAATCTTCTGTGATTGTTATTCTTCTAGACACAGGTGCTCGGCGCTACTAATCTTACTTGTTGTTTGCAACTTTGCGCTTGCTTGGGCTGATTATGTAAGAGTTTACTGTAGAGAACTTAAGTTAGGTAATGCTAGAGAGACTCTAGTCCTTCCTTTGTCCTCCTGTCACTAAGATAATGGTGGATGGATAGTTTAGTTACTTAGTGATGGAGGGTCCCGAAAGTCCCGTATTACCATTTAACAAGAAACCCATTAATGATTTTGCACTACCCACCAAACATGATACTCCCAGATAGGCCCTACCAGGCAGGCTCAGATAGAATGTCTTAAATTGTCCACTTTCCCTTGTCCTGGTAGCACATCTCACATAGGCCCAAGCCCAGCTCCCTAGATAAACCATATCTTGCTTGGGCTGATTATGTAAGAGTTTACTGTAGAGAACTTAAGTTAGGTAATGCTAGAGAGACTCTAGTCCTTCCTTTGTCCTCCTGTCACTAAGATAGTGGTGGATGGATAGTTTAGTTACTTAGTTACTTAGTATTAGTTGGTAATTTTTAAGCGGTCTGCGTGACGCATCCTCTGTCATGTCACTTGCTGCTGAGTGCTGCTTACTCCAGTCCTTAGTAGAACCTTTTGTAGTTTGTTAGTGAGTGAGTAATAGGCTTAGCAGAACGTCAGCAGCAACCAACCAACAATTTGGTGTATGCAAAACTTTATGCATGCGTCCTCCATCTATGCATTTTGAGGACTAAAATAAATGGAAATGCAGACTTAGTACACAATTGGCCTGTCTGGAATAGGTGGACTAGGTCAGGTGGTACTTAGGCTTAGGATTCTGGAATCAGAACAGAATGGAACACTGGATTAGTGTTTATAAATAATAACTAGACGGTCCGCGAATCCCGTGATACTACTAGTCGATCAGATTAGATAGGTAAATTTTACTGCAATTGTTGTTTCCAAAAATGTTTTTTTGAGCGTTTTCTAAAATATTTTTTGTTTCACACCAATCATCAATGTTTGTCTCTTTCTTTATTATATCTTACATGATCAGCACCCAGGGGCAAGAAGACGGGGTCGGAGTCGGCGGGAGCTGGACAACAAGACGCCTCACAGGGCCAGGACCGCTCCTCTACCGAGGGCTCTGCTGCTGGCCCCAGTAAGTCCTCTCCTCCTGTTGTTAATATTAATAATTATATTTCCCTAACTTTTAGTGCACCTTATTTTTTCCGAACTATTATTTCCGTTTCCTAATTCTATTTTACCAAATCTTCTTCGATCTAGACTATCTGTTTCTAAATTCTTATTGTCCCTGCCTCTAACTGCCTCTGCTCTGACTCTCTGTACTACTACTACATTAGTCTGTCTGTAGCTAAGCTTGCCCAGTTGGCCACTCTTTATTTTTATTTAAAAGGTTTTAAAACTCAGATTCACCAATAGCTCTAGCCACTGAGTCCAGTCCTTTGGGTTGTCCTCTTCTAGTCTTCTTAATCTTGATAGGCTTTGACAATTCCCACCAACAAAATGCCCAACCAGATATTTTACTATTTTTGATAGGATAGAACATACTCCTACTAGTGTCTACTCTACTCTAGTACCCGATTTGTACTAGTGATGTATGTGGAATATATATAACTATTTTTTCAATCTTGCTAGTGAAAAAGAATAAATAGGGGAGGCGTATATGGCATCTAACAAATGTGTAATGTTTTTTCTAGACGTACCGACCACCAGTGCCGGGGCCAGCGGCGGGGCAGGCGACGCCAGCCAGGAGGGAGCAGCGGATGTGGCAGCTGCCACAGGGGTGGGTGAGGCAGCCGCAGTGGCGGGCGGTGGTAAGTTATACTTATATTCCTTACTTATTGACAATAGTTACACACTCGCTTCAAGGGTGTACAGTGTATGTTGAGACTGAGAGACTAAGTTGTTGTGAACAACGGTTAAAGACACCCTTTACTTAGCATTAGAGCAATAGCATTAGCGGTGGGAGTAGTAGTTGAGTAATTAATGGCCTCTTCTATCTGACTTCAACTCAGTTGGGAAAGTTTTAATGGAGAAGACTAAGAGTCAGATGACCTTGATGGATGGGGTTGAACGAAAAGGGAAAGAAGGATGGAAGGAGGAAGGACGGGCGAGATTTAATATATATGACTGGCAGAGATGGATACGTGCCACGTGGGATGCATGCATAGGTGGCTGATAGGAAGGAATCAGATGCATGGGTGGTTGAAGGATGGGTGGAAGGTGAAAGAAAAGATTCCTGCCTGGGTGGATGAAACTGTATGGGTGATAGCAAGAATCCTCCGGGGTGTTTAATGGGTCAAACTCAAAGGCAAGCAAGGAAGGAAGGACGCATGGGTGGTGGTTTAAAAAAAAATATGTTTGTTGTTGAAACAAACTAAGGTTTGTTGAGAGGTTAAGAAGAATGATAGACATGTTTACTTTGAATGGATGGATGGCTGGATGGTATTCATCATAGCATAGGTGGAGACTGTCACTGGATGAAGGGTCTTTAAAGAGAATGTAAAAGGAAATAAACCGCGCCACAGTAGCAAAGCCAAGGAGAATAGAAGTTGCATGTTCAGAATACTCCCTTGACTCACAGTAGTTAGCAAGCACAGCATATATTTTGTGTATGTATGTTATCAAGCGCCTCCCTCCGACTCCGAGGCCCACTCACTACCGATGTTAATGTATTTTCGACTGTTTCAGCCTGCCATGGGTGGCCTATCGGCTGCATGGTTACACAGTCAATCAAAACAAAGTACCTCATGTCATCCCATACATATATATAAGCAATGATCATTTGGATAAGATATCATCTGCCTTGTTGTAGTAGTAGTCAGGGCAGGGTGAAAGTGAAATTGAGCAGTTGCCCTGGCCTTGATGTAACAGAGTATGGCGAGTGCCACCCATAATAGAAAAAATAAGATGATTGTGTAGTCAGCTTCCCCACCTGCAGACAGTAGTAAATAAAAATAACGTGAGTCTGCGTCATGAGTATGTTTGTCTTGGGCGCAAGCCGACTGAGCTGGCATGCCGGCTGCAACAAGGTTACTTAATTTAGCTAAACAAGAGAGAAGAAGAAAACTGGTGTGCTCGAGTCCATAGATACCACAAATGTTATGTCATGTGCTTGCTAGTGCTACTGTGCCACTATGTGTAGAATTAATTTTGTGTTACTGTTTTGCTAACAGTATTGGTTACAATAGTCTTTTTTCTTTTTTGATATAGCTACTCCTTCCCAACCAAAAGCAGCAAAACCAGACAGGAAGAAGTTGGCAGCCATGGCCCGGCGCCGGAAGCTTGAGACCATCCGAAATGAATATCGGCGGCTGGTGGCTCTGGCGGAGGAGGAGGTGGCAGCAGCTGTAGCCTCCTCCAATGCCCCAGGCCCCAGCCAGGCCCCTCGAGTGGTACAGCGCCGTGGTCTGGCAGCCGCCCGCCGCACTTCATCCAGCACTGCTGCCCCCCCCTGTGGATGCAATTGCCGAGCATTTAAGCGCTGCATGCTCCTCCGAATGGCGCGCCTAGAGGAGCAGGTAAAGGAGGTCCTTAAGAGACAGCAAGCCCGCCGATAGACTGAGATCCTGTTGGATTGCCCCTTTTTTATTCTTTTTTTTGGTGGGTGGGCATTGGGCTACGTTAGGTAAAGTTGGGGTTTATATTATTTATGGACAATTTTATTTTTGAATTTTATTTAACGCCGCGGACATTGTTTGGACTCTATTTTTTTGGACATTGGTTGGGGTTAGGGAGAGGGGTGGGTCAGGTGTTGTGGGATTTTTTACAATAGTTTATTTTTGTTAGGGGATTAAATTATTTATACTTAAACTTTACATACGATGTAAATGTTTGTGGGGGGGTTACTCTTTTACGTCACACAGTTTCCTTTCTTTGCTGCTGCAGGGCCGCAGCCAGTTTTTGATTGAAATAATCTGCCAATTTTGTAACACACGAACAGATAGATGCGGTACCCTCACTGAGTGACTTGTCCTACTAATACTGTCAGTCTCTCCTCCTAATCTATGCAGTCTGCAACTTGACTCAAGGGTGTGGGTGTGTGAATTAATGAATTAATTTCCATTATTAATTATGCCTCCCCCAAACTTCTTCTCTTACCTGTGATTGATGTTTAAAGTAAACTTAGGCACAGCGATGGCTGCATGGTGATGATGGTTTGGTTTCCCAAGATGCCATGGTTGCGGTGGTGGTAGTAGAGTATACACTGGCAGTAGCATTTGCAAAAAAGAAAATGAGACAGTCAGTCGCCTGAGAGAGACTAACGAAGGAGTAGTAGAATGAAGTACAGTACACAAGAAGACTGCCAAACAAGAAAGCTTAATAATGATGATTAGCAATGCTAAAGTAAAATAAAACATAATGGTGGCGGGGATAGTCTAGTACAACAAGTTACAAACTGTAGTTGACTCGAGTCACTCGACACAAGCATAAACTATAGTGCTGTAACTTAGGAGGGGGATGATGAATCCAATCGATGCCGGCAATTAATTATGATGGATTATGTTCCTTTGGAAAAAAAATTGACTTGCAAATATCTTGAGCATGGGGGGGTGCATTGGCAAGCAGAAGAAGATCCTCGCCCTGCCTTGATTGAAATTGAATTAGTGTTGCTTTCACCACATTGCCCCAGCAAGTGTGTGATCAATTAGTGGTGTAAATTTAATTTAGTCACACCTCAATATAAATCACACAGACCGGGGGAAGAGGGTTAGGGTTTGATGAATGGTTGGGAAGGGGTATTTGAGGGAAAGGTTTGACAAAGACAAACACTACACATGGACAAAAGAAAACACAATTTTGGCAGATGACCATCATATTCAAAAATCTGTTAAGGGAGAAAAGGGAAATGCATGCATGATGATGACTTGATGGTTAATGATAAGTAGTACTAGACTAGTAGACAGTGCAGGGCAGCAGTATATTATTAATTATTATTATTATGCAATTGCCTTGCCTGTCTGCCCTCAGAGAGACCCAAATTACATACAGTTTATGTTCTGTTGTACCGGGTTGCCTTTTAAACCTAGCAAAGAAAATTTAAAAATAGCTGTAGGGATCAATTATAAGGAAAGAGCAAACATAACATAAACAACAACACACAGTCGTAAAGACTGAAGAGAAAAAAATGAATCAAATTAATTAAAAGATGATGAATGATACTGTCTAGGTTACGGTTATCCTGGTCAAATTGGGGAGTTGCATCTCGGCATTCCTCTTGGTCCTCCCTTCCATGGACGCTCCGTCCATCAATCTTGGGTGCCACTGCCTGCCTGGCGGATGGGTAAGGTAAGTGTGAGTTGTATTTCCCAGTATAGCACAAGGTAAAGACCAGCCTGTAAGTGTAGATGGAAAAACAAAAGGGATATTGAAAAAAAAATGCATAAATTACGGAGGAGTGCAACACAAGAACACTTTCAGTGGCGGCATGGCTAAATCATGTCTACTCTGTTTCCAGCATTAACCTACAACAACAACAGGAAGAGCAGGCCCACGGCGCCCACCCAACCTCCACTTTGCTTAGATTTTTTTTGACTGAGCCAGACAGAGCACACATTTACAGCAACATAGCATTTTCCAAATTAAGTAACTAAATCATTCAAAACACCGCTGTCAGTCATGTTAACCACTTAACTACACTCGACTCGACTGAGTCGACTCCACCACTACACAGACATGTAGGTCTGCTGTGGTTGTTGTTGACTTGTTTACCTTTTATGCCACTTCATGAAACGCGGCCCGAGTTATTCCATCAATCATCTCCGATCCGACTGACTGACTGCGAAGAGTACTGGTCATCAGCATCATGGTGTTGTATACCGAGTGAGTCCATCCAGATCCCATATTCAAAAATGCAATGGATCGGCCTGCAGTAGAAGTACAATTTTGTTATTAAACAAGAAGGGAAACATTGACTTGAGTCACTTTTAGTGTGTAGATTAAATACTAGTACACTTCGACTTCATTCATGCACAACAACAACACCACAAACACCAATCACTCAGAGTCAGGGTCCAATGCATGCCAACATTACCTGTTCCTTCTCATCTTAAGTTAAGGGGCAGTCCCTCTCGGCTCGGAAAGGAGGATAGCTATAGTCATCATGTTCCACTTCTTTTGGAGGGACTCGACGAGGCAAAATTTCTTGTACTATTCTCCATCCAATGTCTGGCTTGAGGGAAATGGATTTAGGGTGAGTCAGGAGGATGGCATGGAGCAGGACTCGGAGGAGTGGACTTAAATGCACACAGCTGCAACTCCAATATGTCAATAAAAAGAGAAGACGGTGGTGATGGATTTGTTGTGATTCGAACCAGAAAGACAGAGACACACACAAATAATAAAAGTAAATAAGGAAGAAAGAAAGTAACAAGTTGAAAGCCTAGTTGTCAGGGAAGTATAGCTCGTCCTCAAACTCTGGTGGTTCAACTAGAAGTAGGTAATCATCTAACACACTACTTCCGTCACCTAAGTCGCTGTCCTCATCTTCCTGCTGTGATTCACGTATTTTGTAATTCGGTGGTATAAAGTGCTGATTCATTTTGATCATGGTTAACCTCTCCACGTTTTTGGGCGAGAGACTGGCCCTTTTCACTGTTACAATGGCACCAGAAGCACTGAAAACACGCTCAGATGAGACACTTGCGACAGGGAAAGCCAGATAGTTTATCGCCAGCCTGCTGAGCACTGGCCAGTGGCACATTTTTCCATACCAATACACCAATGGGTTTTGATCAATGAAGAGCTCTGTTGGGTCATCCAGATAGTCTCAAGTAAATGAGAGGGACCCAATACACGAAGAAAGTGGGTACCATCAGGACAAAAGTCAAAAAAGAACGTCTTTCTTCGGAATAGTCTACACCGATTCACACATACAACAACATCCACAGCCAGAGGATCTCTTAGATTATCAATATATCGGCAGTGCACACAAGAGATATCTATACCACTAGTTAAAGAAGATTAAAATATTTGTATTCAATACAGTTAGTAAAAAGATCTTCATATCATCATGTACACTATTGTTTCATTAAAATCAACATATAGATAAAAATGTGCAAAAATACAATAAATACAATTTAGCAGCAATGATTCAGAGCAACATATTTAAAAACAGGGGGAAGCAAGAACAAAGGTAGGAAGAAAGAAAAGAGACATTTCCTACAAAAAAAGAGGTAATATGGCTGGCACAAACAATGGATCAAGATCATATAATGGAAGAGAATATGCAATTGTACATATATATTTTTTTATGTTTTCTCAACCGGCAATATGCCCATATAGTTACACAGCACAACTTAAGAGAGCATCGACGCGTTTCGGTAGGTCATAATTTATCGACCAACACCTTCATCAGGAAAAAATATATATATTCCCACCATCAAAATCAATTCCTTTATTCCAAGGATCTAAAAAGGAAAGCAGAAAGAGAAAACAGCATACTCATTAATAAATTGCATATCCCCAAGGTCCTTGTTACACTGTCAACACACTAACAACCCAGAGAGATATCCTCATTCATCCACTCTTCTTTAAATTCAAATAATTGCATTCAACATCCTTATATATTTACCTTAAAAACAAGGTTAGACAGGGGTCATAAAGCCTCCAAGAAAACGACAACAGCGTTTCGTAATGTTCTTATGAATACGCCATGCAGCTATATATCACACGAATAGAAAGAAAGTGTTACTACATCTCTTCCACTAATCTTCCTAAAACGATTGAATTTAATCGATCGTGAATTATTTAGTACCTTTTATTAAAGTTTAAATATGTGCTCCACATGACTGTTAACAAAGCCTTCCTGTATCAAAAAACTCCGCATAAGGGTAACTGATAACCCACACCTATGTATGACAGAAAATCATCAATCAATATCTAAGAGTCTATATTCCACATAATAACAACCAATGGCGACTCCTGATTCAACACAAAGAAACAAAGATACCTACACTGATAAGTAATATCACGTCTTTAAACCGCAAGGGCCCATCCAGATCAACTCCTGATGACCTCTTTTCAATCTATATATACATATATGCAGGTCCTAATATATCAATGATCCTATATCCGCTTTCATCAAGCTGCCTAAAAGATAGAACGGCAAAATAAACATGCGTAAGTGAAATGTCATTGAAGCATCATGGGATAATTATTCCACATAATCTAAAAGTGATCAATTTCCCAAGATTACTGGAAAAGAACACCACCCCAGGAGTGGAACAAAACTTTCTTACTCTACCTCAATATCATTTGCGCCCGAGTCTTGCCTCAGCGCCTCTTAAAATAACAACAACAAAAAAATCGAGGTATATACCTCCATCTAAGCTTTAATAATATCCTCTTTAGGACATTTTTTACGGGACCGTTATTTTGCCTAATCTGGAAATTAGAAACTTCCCAAACTTGAAAGAATGTATATAGAACACACCACCCCAAGAGGAGTCTGAGTCTCCCTTACTCTACGTAAATACAGATTCGCCCGAGTCTTACCTGAACGCCTCTTTAAATAGCACACCAAACGGGATCGGGGTATACGCCTCCGTCCAAACAGAAACAACAACGCCACTGGGAGACCTCTTTTTATACTCACACCCTTTCTCCGTAATGATGCTTAATCCGACCCAGCTGGTTCAGTTGACTAAGTCACATGTTCTATCCTTCATAAACTGTCGGCCATCTTGTAGTGGATAAGGAAGTATCCACTCATAAGGAATTAATACAGAATCCGTGACGCACGAGGCTAAATCTCAACCATTCTAGCGTGCTTTCGTAAATAAAACAATGCCTGATGTCACTAAAATAAAAAATGTTTTACATAAAGAAGCCAATAATGAAAAATAAATTTCAAAATCGGAAAATAGGCAACCAGAGTGCTCGAACCAAGAAACACCCACTTATACAGCCATATCTATTTACAAACAATATATGCCACATAGACCCGCAAATTGTGGCATCCTACTAAAAAAATATTTTTAAAAAAAAGAACCAAATATTCTTACAACATATATACATAAAAGAACCCTGCTCTTAACTAAATCTACTCTCAGCCAGAATTCTCTTACTGAAATCTATTATCACATGTCACAGCTAGTATTTTCAAGTTGCTCCGATAATTCTATCCCACTCTTCTCTAGAATTCAAACCATCCTGAACCGTATTCAGACGAGAGATGTACCATTGCTCACGTAGCTTCCTTTTCTGTTGCATATTTCCACCTCTTCTGCCAATGATCACTTTTTCTAAAATAAACCAATAGAAATCATTTTCCCCATGACCCTTTTCTAGAAAATGTGCGACCAAAGGGGCATTGATTTTTTTAGTCTTGATTGCTGATCTGTGCTCTTGTAAACGAACCCTAAGTTCTCTGCCTGTCTCCCCAATATAATATTTATCACATGGACATTTAAGTAGATAAATCACATTCTTGCTCCTGCAATTATTTAAACTTTTGGCTTTAATACAGAAGCCATTAACAGTGATTTCTTTGAGTACTATGCATTGACTGCACACATTACAGGTACTACATTTAGCATTACCAACCGGGGCAATGTTGGTTAATGTACGTTGAATATTATGGGAATCCTCTCTATATGTATGCACAAGCAAATCTTTCAGATTTTTATTTTTTTTGAAAGCGAACAAAGGTTTCTCAAGTTTTCTTTCTTCTTCATGGTTTAAAATATGCCAATTTCTATTGACTACATTTTTTATTTGGTTACTCAAATTTGAGAACTTACTCACAAAAACAATCTTTTCCATTGTTTTCTTAATTCTCGGTGGTTTATTAATCATGGCATCTCGATCATAAAACTGAGCTCTTTTTAGAGAGTGAGAAATTAACTTCTTAGGGTAACCTCTATTCTTGAATTTTTCTTTTAAAACAGCTGCATGTTTATAAAAATCATTAAGATTAGAACAATTCCTGCGGAGACGAAGGAATTGACTAAAGGGTATATTATCAACTTGTGATTTGGGGTGAAAGCTAGAGAACTGAAGCAGTGTGTTTTTTGCCATTGGTTTAACAAACAGTTCTACTTCTAATGTACCCTCTACTGACTTAATGGAAATATCCAGGAAATCTACCCTCTCCTTACTATAAAAAGATGTGAATTTAAGATTGGGGTCTCCAAGGTTTAACCAAGCCAAAAATTCCTCTAACAATTCAGTTTCACCCTCCCAGATAAAAAAGATATCGTCAATGTAGCGGTACCAGCCCGCTACATTCTCACTGAAGGGTGCCAAATCATTATAAATATGCTTTAATTCAAATTGGCCCACATAGAGGCACGCTAGACTTGGTGCACATGTGGCCCCCATGCTGGTCCCCTTCCTCTGTCTAAACAGTTCGTTCTTGAACAGAAAAATATTATTCACAAGGACCATTCTAACACAATCAGAGATAAAGTCCCTATCAGCCCCATCCAGATCCAAACCTTCTAGAACTGTACGGACAACCTCCACTGTGTCCTCCTGAGGTATATTCGTATAGAGAGACTCAATGTCAAGAGTCACCAGACACTGAGTCTCTCTACTAAAAGGTATGCCCTCTATCATTGAGATAATGTGGGCAGAATCCCTCACATATGATCTAAGATTAAAAACAGCAGGTTGTAAAAAGTGATCAACATATTTACTAATAGGCTCTAAAAGAGAGTCAATACTGCTAACTATTGGTCGCATCGGAGGATTCCCAGCATTTTTATGGACTTTAGGAAGACCATAAAGTGCTGGTATTATAGGGTCCCTATTGTTCAGGAATCTAAATTCCTCTTCACAGATAAGCGAGTTATCCCTAGCTTCAGTGAGGAGTGTAAGACAACTGCGAGAAACCTCCTCCAAACACCTAGATGTAACTTTTTCATAATGTTCTGGAACATTTAATAAGGAATACATTCTTTTTCGTAGTCATCCGTATTAAACAAAACAACTCCTCCTCCCTTGTCTGCTGGTTTAATAGTTAATTGAACATCATCCTTTAATGAATTAAATGCTGCTCTTTCCTCTTTACTTATGTTCTGGGGAATGTGACCAATAGACTTACTTAGAACGTGGTGAATACCACTTTCAACAGCCCTTTCAAAGGTTTCAATATTCTTCCCTACCATAGCTAATGAGGGGGTGAAGGAGGACTTGGGTCTAAAACCAGAGATATTATTACATTCCCTCTGTTGGCGCCCTTCAAAAAATCTTGTAAGCCTCACTTTGCGAAAAAAGCACGCATATCCTTTTCAAATTGGAATTTATCAATGTATGAAAATGGAACAAAACTGAATCCTCTACTCAGAACTTTTAGCTCAGAATCACTCAGTACGCTTGCAGATAAATTGATCACTGGTATTCCATCTGACGCCAATACCGTTGGTTTCGTGTTCGAATATATTCCTGCAGAGGTGGAGGGGCCCGATTGAATTGACCCCTCCCCCCATTCCCGTTGTACCTCTGAGTCCTCTTCGGACGCGAGTCTAAAAAAGATCCACGTTCCTTAATGATACCCCTAATTGCCCCTTCTTCTCTCGGCAAACCTTCCTCCTCACTACTAGATCCAGAAGTCTCTGAGAAGGTAATTTGTTTTCTTCCTCCTCTATTGTATACTTGTCTCCTAGGTTGTCTATCCCAACTAGCATCATTCCTTTGTTGGTAGTAATTCTCACTGAGAAAAGGATAGACCAATTCTTGATTGAATCTATCAATGTCCTTCTTTAATTTATTTGTTTTTTTATTTAGGAGGTATTCTCTATATCCCTCCACATCAGTATTGATCTCATCCAATCTTTTCTTCGCTTCCTCCAGAGCAATACTACTACGCAACTCCAACTCTAACTTCTCAATGGCCTCTTTCTCTATAATAATCAATTCCTGAGCTGTCTCAATAATCAATAGCATCCAATCCCTACTACATCTATTTGAAATCAAAGTCCAAATCTCTAAGAACTTTTTGTTCTCTATGAATAGACCAGGTTCATTACGGACCTGTAGCCCTATTGGAATGGTACCCGATCTGACATACTCAATCAAAAAATCAGCATGTGCTTCCGTACGGATCAACTTTTTCTTGAGGTTAACTAATTTGCCCCAATTTTCACCTCTACCATTAACCATCGTAATCTTATTACCATTCTTAGTATTAATGATCCTACTGAGCTGGTCATCACTAAAACCGAAAGTTTTCAATTTTTCCATGGGCAGCAATGCTCCAAAATTCTGAGACTCTACTAAAAGAACTCTCCAGCCAAACCAAGGCTGTGCCAATGAATCTCAAGTAAATGAGAGGGACCCAATACACGAAGAAAGTGGGTACCGTCAGGACAAAAGTCAAAAAAGAACGTCTTTCTTCGGAATAGTCTACACCGATTCACACATACTACAACATCCACAGCCAGAGGATCTCTTAGATTATCAATATATCGGCAGTGCACACAAGAGATATCTATACCACTAGTTAAAGAAGATTAAAATATTTTTATTCAATACAGTTAGTAAAAAGATCTTCATATCATCATGTACACTATTGTTTCATGAAAATCAACATATAGATAAAAATGTGCAAAAATACAATAAATACAATTTAGCAGCAATGATTCAGAACAACATATTTAAAAACAGGGGGAAGCAAGAACAAAGGTAGGAAGAAAGAGAAAGAGACATTTCCTACAAAAAAGAGGTAATATGGCTGGCACAAACAATGGATCAAGATCATATAATGGAAGAGAATATGCAATTGTACATATATATTTTTTTATGTTTTCTCAACCGGCAATATGCCCATATAGTTACACAGCACAACTTAAGAGAGCATCGACGCGTTTCGGTAGGTCATAATTTATCGACCAACACCTTCATCAGGAAAAAACTATATATATTCCCACCATCAAAATCAATTCCTTTATTCCAAGGATCTAAAAAGGAAAGCAGAAAGAGAAAACAGCATACTCATTAATAAATTGCATATCCCCAAGATCCTTGTTACACTGTCAACACACTAACAACCCAGAGAGATATCCTCATTCATCCACTCTTCTTTACATTCAAATAATTGCATTCAACAGCCTTATATATTTACCTTAAAAACAAGGTTAGACAGGGGTCATAAAGCCTCCAAGAAAACGACAACAGCGTTTCGTAATGTTCTTATGAATACGCCATGCAGCTATATATCACACGAATAGAAAGAAAGTGTTACTACATCTCTTCCACTAATCTTCCTAAAACGATTGAATTTAATCGATCGTGAATTATTTAGTACCTTTTATTAAAGTTTAAATATGTGCTCCACGTGACTGTTAACGAAGCCTTCCTGTATCAAAAAACTCTGCATAAGGGTAACTGATAACCCACACCTATGTATGACAGAAAATCATCAATCAATATCTAAGAGTCTATATTCCACATAATAACAACCAATGGCGACTCCTGATTCAACACATAGAAACAAAGATACCTACACTGATAAGTAATATCACGTCTTTAAACCGCAAGGGCCCATCCAGATCAACTCCTGATGACCTCTTTTCAATCTATATATACATATATGCAGGTCCTAATATATCAAGGATCCTATATCCGCTTTCATCAAGCTGCCTAAAAGATAGAACGGCAAAATAAACATGCGTAAGTGAAATGTCATTGAAGCATCATGGGATAATTATTCCACATAATCTAAAAGTGATCAATTTCCCAAGATTACTGGAAAAGAACACCACCCCAGGAGTGGAACAAAACTTTCTTACTCTACCTCAATATCATTTGCGCCCAAGTCTTGCCTCAGCGCCTCTTAAAATAACAAAAAAAAACAAATCGAGGTATATACCTCCATCTAAGCTTTAATAATATCCTCTTTAGGACATTTTTTACGGGACCGTTATTTTGCCTTATCTGGAAATTAGAAACTTCCCAAACTTGAAAGAATGTATATAGAACACACCACCCCAAGAGGAGTCTGAGTCTCCCTTACTCTACGTAAATACAGATTTGCCCGAGTCTTACCTGAACGCCTCTTTAAATAGCACACCAAACGGGATCGGGGTATACGCCTCCATCCAAACAGAAACAACAACGCCACTGGGAGACCTCTTTTTATACTCACACCCTTTCTCCGTAATGATGCTTAATCCGACCCAGCTGGTTCAGTTGACTAAGTCACATGTTCTATCCTTCATAAACTGTCGGCCATCTTGTAGTGGATAAGGAAGTATCCACTCATAAGGAATTAATACAGAATCCGTGACGCACGAGGCTAAATCTCAACCATGCTAGCGTGCTTTCGTAAATAAAACAATGCCTGATGTCACTAAAATAAAAAATGTTTTACATAAAGAAGCCAATAATGAAAAATAAATTTCAAAATCGGAAAATAGGCAACCAGAGTGCTCGAACCAAGAAACACCCACTTATACAGCCATATCTATTTACAAACAATATATGCCACATAGACCCGCAAATTGTGGCATCCTACTAAAAAAATTTATTTTTAAAAAGAAGAACCAAATATTCTTACAACATATATACATAAAAGAAGCCTGCTCTTAACTAAATCTACTCTCAGCCAGAATTCTCTTACTGAAATCTATTATCACATGTTACAGCTAGTATTTTCAAGTTGCTCCGATAATTCTATCCCACTCTTCTCTAGAATTCAAACCATCCTGAACCGTATTCAGACGAGAGATGTACCATTGCTCACGTAGCTTCCTTTTCTGTTGCATATTTCCACCTCTTCTGCCAATGATCACTTTTTCTAAAATAAACCAATAGAAATAATTTTCCCCATGACCCTTTTCTAGAAAATGTGCGACCAAAGGGGCATTGATTTTTTTAGTCTTGATTGCTGATCTGTGCTCTTGTAAACGAACCCTAAGTTCTCTGCCTGTCTCCCCAATATAATATTTATCACATGGACATTTAAGTAGATGAATCACATTCTTGCTCCTGCAATTATTTAAACTTTTGGCTTTAATACAGAAGCCATTAACAGTGATTTCTTTGAGTACTATGCATTGACTGCACACATTACAGGTACTACATTTAACATTACCAACCGGGGCAATGTTGGTTAATGTACGTTGAATATTATGGGAATCCTCTCTATATGTATGCACAAGCAAATCTTTCAGATTTTTTTTTTTTTTAAAGTGAACAAAGGTTTCTCAAGTTTTCTTTCTTCTTCATGGTTTAAAATATGCCAATTTCTATTGACTACATTTTTTATTTGGTTACTCAAATTTGAGAACTTACTCGCAAAAACAATCTTTTCCATTGTTTTCTTAATTCTCGGTGGTTTATTAATCATGGCATCTCGATCATAAAACTGAGCTCTTTTTAGAGAGTGAGAAATTAACTTCTTAGGGTAACCTCTATTCTTGAATTTTTCTTTTAAAACAGCTGCATGTTTATAAAAATCATTAAGATTAGAACAATTCCTGCGGAGACGAAGGAATTGACTAAAGGGTATATTATCAACTTGTGATTTGGGGTGAAAGCTAGAGAACTGAAGCAGTGTGTTTTTTGCCATTGGTTTAACAAACAGTTCTACTTCTAATACACCCTCTACTGACTTAATGGAAATATCCAGGAAATCTACCCTCTCCTTACTATAAAAAGATGTGAATTTAAGATTGGGGTCTCCAAGGTTTAACCAAGCCAAAAATTCCTCTAACAATTCAGTTTCACCCTCCCAGATAAAAAAGATATCGTCAATGTAGCGGTACCAGCCCGCTACATTCTCACTGAAGGGTGCCAAATCATTATAAATATGCTTTAATTCAAATTGGCCCACATAGAGGCACGCTAGACTTGGTGCACATGTGGCCCCCATGCTGGTCCCCTTCCTCTGTCTAAACAGTTCGTTGTTGAACAGAAAAATATTATTCACAAGGACCATTCTAACACAATCAGAGATAAAGTCCCTATCAGCCCCATCCAGATCCAAACCTTCTAGAATTGGATGGAGGCGTATACCCCGATCCCGTTTGGTGTGCTATTTAAAGAGGCGTTCAGGTAAGACTCGGGCGAATCTGTATTTACGTAGAGTAAGGGAGACTCAGACTCCTCTTGGGGTGGTGTGTTCTATATACATTCTTTCAAGTTTGGGAAGTTTCTAATTTCCAGATTAGGCAAAATAACGGTCGCGAAATAAATGTCCTAAAGAGGATATTATTAAAGCTTAGATCGAGGTATATACCTCGATTTGTTTTTTTTTGTTATTTTAAGAGGCGCTGAGGCAAGACTCGGGCGCAAATGATATTGAGGTAGAGTAAGAAAGTTTTGTTCCACTCCTGGGGTGGTGTCCTTTTCCAGTAATCTTGGGAAATTGATCACTTTTAGATTATGTGGAATAATTATCCCATGATGCTTCAATGACATTTCACTTACGCATGTTTATTTTGCCGTTCTATCTTTTAGGCAGCTTGATGAAAGCGGATATAGGATCCTTGATATATTAGGACCTGCATATATGTATATATAGATTGAAAAGAGGTCATCAGGAGTTGATCTGGATGGGCCCTTGCGGTTTAAAGACGTGATATTACTTATCAGTGTAGGTATCTTTGTTTCTATGTGTTGAATCAGGAGTCGCCATTGGTTGTTATTATGTGGAATATAGACTCTTAGATATTGATTGATGATTTTCTGTCACACATAGGTGTGGGTTATCAGTTACCCTTATGCGGAG
Organism: Calotriton arnoldi; assembly: GCA_963921515.1. NCBI lineage: Eukaryota > Metazoa > Chordata > Amphibia > Caudata > Salamandridae > Calotriton > Calotriton arnoldi. The sequence continues at coordinate 368,961 of CAWUFW010003270.1, forward strand.
TTTTTTGATACAGGAAGGCTTCGTTAACAGTCATGTGGAGCACATATTTAAACTTTAATAAAAGGTACTAAATAATTCACGATCGATTAAATTCAATCGTTTTAGGAAGATTAGTGGAAGAGATGTAGTAACACTTTCTTTCTATTCGTGTGATATATAGCTGCATGGCGTATTCATAAGAACATTACGAAACGCTGTTGTCGTTTTCTTGGAGGCTTTATGACCCCTGTCTAACTTTGTTTTTAAGGTAAATATATAAGGATGTTGAATGCAATTATTTGAATGTAAAGAAGAGTGGATGAATGAGGATATCTCTCTGGGTTGTTAGTGTGTTGACAGTGTAACAAGGACCTTGGGAATATGCAATTTATTAATGAGTATGCTGTTTTCTCTTTCTGCTTTCCTTTTTAGATCCTTGGAATAAAGGAATTGATTTTGATGGTGGGAATATATATATTTTTTCCTAATGAAGGTGTTGGTCGATAAATTATGACCTACCGAAACGCGTCGATGCTCTCTTAAGTTGTGCTGTGTAACTATATGGGCATATTGCCGGTTGAGAAAACATAAAAAATATATATGTACAATTGCATATTCTCTTCCATTATATGATCTTGATCCATTGTTTGTGCCAGCCATATTACCTCTTTTTTTGTAGGAAATGTCTCTTTTCTTTCTTCCTACCTTTGTTCTTGCTTCCCCCTGTTTTTAAATATGTTGTTCTGAATCATTGCTGCTAACTTGTATTTATTGTATTTTTGCACATTTTTATCTATATGTTGATTTTAATGAAACAATAGTGTACATGATGATATGAAGATCTTTTAACTAACTGTATTGAATAAAAATATTTTAATCTTCTTTAACTAGTGGTATAGATATCTCTTGTGTGCACTGCCGATATATTGATAATCTAAGAGATCCTCTGGCTGTGGATGTTGTTGTATGTGTGAATCGGTGTAGACTATTCCGAAGAAAGACGTTCTTTTTTTACTTTTGGGTCATCCAGATAGGCCTGGACCATCTGCTCAATGCTCAGGGGTGCTCCGCTTTGCTGGGCCTCTTTTGCCTTTGCATCAGCACTGGACCTAACAAACCCTTGCTGTAGATACCAATCATGTGCCGATTTTATTGGGGCTGATGATCCTGTTCTTGCTGTTGTTGATAGTGTTGGTGACTGCTGTGAGCCAAACGCACTGCCCTCAGGCTCTGAAGTTGAACTTGACGCCAGATGCCCTGCTGCAGTACGTGTTGTGGGTTGGAGTAGCGGGCCTTTAATTAACAGCCGTTCATTTTCCAAGTCACTGGCTGCCTTAGCTATCCAAGTTTTGTACTGGGCAACATCCACTTCTGAAAAAGGAATTAATGTCTTAGTCTTCAGTGCTGATTTGTACCATGGATGTAGAATTGTGGCACAAATGTAATGTTTGTCTGACACAATGCTAGTTTGCACCCTTGTATTTTCAGCTAAGCGAACGGTTAAGCTCTCCACCAACTCATATGCTAAATTTTTTTTCCTCCACATCTGTGTATGTTTCAGACACCGCCTTCAGCTGTTGCTCTAGCTTGTGCAACAATGGGATAGCTTGGCCCATAGTACAGTCCTCCTTGCTGACTTCACGTGTGAAGAGCTCGAAAGGAAGTAGCATCTCTGACAGGCATTTAACTAGGCCCCATTGGTCCATCTCAATGGTCATGCCTTTCACAGTAGCATCCCCTAGTCTTTGCATGACATAGTCATTGATTGGTCTATACTGATCAAACAGACAATCAAGCATGTAATAAGTTGAGTTCCATCGTGTTGGCACCTCCTGGATGAGTGCTTTGACTGGCATTCTATGCTCACGTTGAATGATCCTCAGCTGCTTCCGGGCTTTAAAGGAATGGCTGAAATGTGTGCATATTCTTCTGCAGGTGGTCAGTAAGTTGCTGACTCGGTCTTCTTTTTTCAGAAAGTCTTGAACAATGATGTTAATGCAATGCGCCAAACACAGGACCCTGAAATAGCCACCAGTGCGCATGGCCTTAACTATATTACTGCCATTGTCTGTGGCAACAAAACCAATGTTAAGCCCTCTTGGGTGCAGTCATTCAAAGACCTTGCTGTTAAACTCTTCCAAAATGTTTGCAGCAGTATGAGATTTCTCCATGGCGAACATGGCTACAGTTGCATGTTTCCGAGTGGCATTAAAAATCTCAGCAGTGTCAACACCTGCAGATATCTTTTCTCTAACCCCCATAAAAGAGATCCAGTGTGCAGTGATGCACATGTAATCGGTGGCTTGGCAACTGGTCCACATGTCTGTTGTCGGGTGGATATTGTGAACAGCACTCTGCTGCAAAGCTTGTCCAAGCAATTCAAGCACGTCGTGATGTAGTGCTGGAACAGCAACTCTGGCGAAATAAGACCGGCTGGGAACCTTCCATTTTGGGCAGATGGCTGCCACAATATCCAGAAAACCCACCCCTTCCACAAAAGAAAAAGGGAGAAGGTCCAGCGCTAACATTTTCGCCAGCTTCACATTGTACAAACGTGCCGTTGGGTGGTTGCGTTCGTACTGCCCCACTGACCTAAAGTTGCTGACAATGGTAGGCTGGATTTTTTTCCTTTCTGGTGCCGCTGATGCAGGTGACTTCTTGAACCCAGTTAGGCTCAACGACGCACTTTTTTTCATTGCGGTACTCTGTTGCCTTGGTGTCTCAGCCTGACTCTTTCTACGGTGCCACTGAGATGTTGCTGAGGCTGATGAGGATGTGGGCGGTACCACTGCACTGCTGGGATCAGAGCTACTTTGTGTACCAGAGAAAATGTCTCCCTCTTGTTCACCTTCCACCGCGATCATATCTTCTTCTACTTCTTCATTCCCACCAACAGCAATGGGTGCAGTTTTACTTTTTTGGCCGCTAAGGTGCGCCTCCATCTGGATCAAGTGGTGTTTTTTCAGATGGGTTGTTTGGCCTCCGGTACCATAGTTTGTACCAAGCTTACCCCGACTAACACCTTGTCGACAAATTGAACATATAGCAACGTTCTCCTCCTTACTGCTAACCGAAAAGAAGTCCCAAACTGGGGAGGTGAACTTTCTTGCACTGCTGGTGGTGCCACTTGCAATGCTGGATGAACTGGAGGGTGTGCCTGGAATTTGACTCTGTTCAGTGCCAGTACCACTATCTACTGAGGTGGTGGTTGTGCTGGATGTAGGTCCCTGCCGGGTCTTTGCAAATGCAAATATGGAAGCTGGAGGTCGTGTTGGTGTTACCTGTGTTGGTGGTATCCGTGCCACATCCCTCACAGCAACTTGGGATGGGGTAATAATGTCAGTCTCCATCTCCACTGGGACGGGAGTGATGTTCATGATGACTGGCTCGTCATCATCCTCCTCTTCTACATCTACCTCCATAACTCTAAGGCTTTCTGGAACCTTCCTTTTCCCTAGCCTTGTCGCGTGGCGTGCCTTCACTTTCAGACTGAGCTGGTGGCTTCCAAGTGGCATCTAGATCATCAGAAAGGGAGCTTGAAGAAGAAGTTGATGGACTAGTCCTCCTTTTCCTTGCTGGGGATCTGGAAGACAATGGATCTTCTGAAAGAGTGGCTTGCTCTTCTTCTTCCTCTGCAGGAAGCTCGATTTCCTGAACTGCCCCTACTTCGGGAGGAACAACTATTATTGTGGGCGGTGGTTGCGGCTGTTGTTGCCCACTTATCTGCTGAGTTTCCTCCTGCTTTGATTGGGTACTACTTTGCGATAACGATAAGTCAATTTCAACATCACTGCTCGTTGGCATTTGCGCAATTAGACTGGCTGCCTCTGCGACACTCATGGACTTGGGCCTAGGTTGGTAGGGTGGGCCCACTGATGCGGAGGTGCTGCTCCCAGCTTGGTCCCCGGACACCGCTGCTGCAGGCATAATGTTTTGTTTCCCAAAAAACATCTTGGGCGGCACACCAGTCCTGGTAAGTGCCACTTCCTTCTTCTGTTCCTTCTTCTCACTGGCAACTTTCTTGGTACTGGAGAACCTGGTACCTTTCTTTGAGGTTATCTTCTTCAGATGTCAGCAGGACGCAGTTGCACAAGTTGCAGAGATGTCTGTGGTCACACGTTACGTGACGTCGTGCGCAGCAGGACATCTGTCTGGCAGTACAACGGGTGATGATGACACCTCCTCCTCAGTATTTTGTGCACCTAAAAGCAAAGAAGCCAGAAGAACTACAGTGAAATGTTGAATTTGTTGTTGTGGTTCAATTTCTACTAGTACAAACAAACAAATATAATATATAACTTAGTGTGTGGTGGTCACACTCTTTAGTGTTACATTATTCAATTTTATTAACTCAGTTATTAAAAAAAACAAAACAACAGTGTAGCCATTTGTGAGACTTTGACAACAAGGGCTTTCATGGTATACTGTGTACACTCAGGAAGGATAGGAAAGAAGAAAAACAAAAACAAAAATATAAATGTAATGGAAGTGGAAGTGGAACCTGTTTGGCATTAATTTGCGCATCACGTCATTCAGGAAGCTGCAGCTGGCAAAGGGGATGGAAGCAGTAAGCCAAGAGGAACAAAGGAAAGACATGCAGGCCTATATGGCAAAAGCAGCACACTAATTAACTACCACCACAAAATGGCCACCAGCCACATGGTCACTCACAGTCACAACAAGCAGGAGGCCTGGAAAACAATGAACTCAAGCAGGCCTATAATGGCCAAGCAAAGGAGGACAGCTTTAATGCAAAAATGCAAAAACGAAAATCCACAGGGCTAAACAAGGTTTGCAAGTTACACAACAACCACACCACACACACATCCAACAAAGGCATTTATTTAGCACACACCAAAAAAGTGAAATACCCCCCAAAAAATACATTTTGCAATTCAATCCAATGCCATCCATGCCCTAAATGATGTTTAAATTCAACAGACACCACAGAGACAGTTGTTTCATGCACCCATGAGTATGTCTGGGCCTACTGGCTGAAAGGCCTATATTGGCAGACTAGGCCACAAGCTTGCAGGCCTATGGCAAAAGCACACTGGCTGGCTCCACAAAATGGCTGCCAGCCACATGGCCAGGCCACCCACAACAACAAGAAAGGGAAGACAGACAATGCAGGCCTATGGCAAAAGCACACTGCCAGGCTTCACAAAATGGCCACCAGCCACATGGCCAGGCCACAACAACAAGAAGCATAGGCCAAGAGGAACAAAGGAAAGACATGCAGGCCTATATGGCAAAAGCAGCACAATACTAAACTACCACCACAAAATGGCCACCAGCCACATGGTCACTCACAGTCACAACAAGCAGGAGGCCTGGAAAACAATGAACTCAAGCAGGCCTATAATGGCCAGGCAAAGGAGGCATGCTAAACAATACAGCTTTAATGCAAAAATGCAAAAACGAAAATCCACAGGGCTAAACAAGGTTTGCAAGTTACACAACAACCACACCACACACACACACATCCAACAAAGGCATTTATTTAACACACACCAAAAAAGTGAAATACCCCCAAAAAAACACATTTTGCAATTCAATCCAATGCCATCCATGCCCTAAATGATGTTTAAATTCAACAGACACCACAGAGACAGTTGTTTGATGCACCCATGAGTAGCTCTGGGCCTACTGGCTACCCACTATAAATTTTAAAAAACTGATGAAAAGTACAAAAAAATGTAGTTGCAACTTGCAATGCCCCAATCAAACAAACTACACCAATTCTCCAACTTACTTGTAAAATCTCAAATCCAAAAGTTCTCAAATCCAATGATATATGATGCAGCAGACACAAAGAGTGATCCTTCCAGCTCCAAATCCAAATGAAAAGTGAACAGGACATGGACAAAGCACTGGGAGGAGCCTGCTGGACAGGAACAGGAAATTTGAGACTCTGGGGTACTTCCTTCCCCTTAAAAAAAGAAATAAAAAAAGAAAAAAGACTCCTTGCACAAAAAAGTACAAGTCAAATGTCAATCTGAGGAGTTTTTTCATCCAAATCATCATTTTTTAGAAGGTTTTATGCTGCTCGAGAGATATTCTTCTCCAGATTGCAATTTCTGCATGTTCGGCATCACGAGCTTCACCGAACTTCCGCCGGATGTCCGATGGCGCGTCCGAATGACGTGTTTGTGATCGCACACTCTTGTGGGATCGCGCGGCCGGCTACCAAAATCTCGTGGCGCACGCGAACGGATAGGGAATCTCGTCTGCAAACGCAGGGATCCCGGTAAGTCGCTACCGCGCATGCGCAAACGCATTTTGAAAGCGCAAACAAGGAAAAAACTCTGCTACGCCGCGGATCGCGGAGTTTTCGGTAACTCCGCATTCTACGTGGAACGCGGAGTTGCCGAAAATCCTCAAACTCCACGAGCGGAGCGGACTTTAACGCCCAGGGTTAATTAGTTCCCTCACCAAAGGAGCGAACTACCAACTCAGCATCCTAAGAAAACTCAAACCCTATCTCCCTGCTCATGACCTAAAGGTTGCAGTGCAAGCATTAGTGATCTCAAAGCTGGACTATGGTAGCTTAACGTTGTGCGGCTTGCCCAGAGTGAAGATGGCTCCTCTTAGGGTTGCCCTCAATTCGGCTGCTAGGCTCATAACTGGCACCAATAAATACAACCATATTTCTCCAGATTTGCTGGCTTTGAATTGGCTTCCATATGAAGCTCGGATACAGTTAAAAATTGCATGCATGGCACACAAAGCCATCCACTTCAAGACCCCGCTTTACCTCACTCAGACGCTTGAGCTCTCATGTGGTTCGACAGCCTCCAGAAGCGCCAGCACCCTATTGCTCAAACCTCAAAAATACAAGAAAAAAAAGACCTACAATCGAGCCTTCTCAGGTATGGCTCCGAGGATCTGGAACTCCCTTCCCCCCGAAGTCAGGGTGAACCCCTCGACTGCCCTCTTCAAAAAAGGAGTCAAAGGGCTTTTAATGAACACATTTCTGCCTCAGTCAGGCTTCTCCATTGGTCACGTGAGCCATAGACGTTGATTTGTGGTCCAGCTGCCTGGCTCATGAGAATGTCGAATATTTTATGACTGTGAATTTTTCGCTTTGTTGATTTTGTTTTGTTTGCTTGTACCCCTCTTGATGCATAAACTGTAAAGCGCTCTGATACCCTCGGTGGTCATGTTCGCGCTATATAAAACTTTCAAAATAAATAAATAAATCGTTTCTTAGATGATCTGCCCCCAAGGCATTATCGGACGAGGTACAGGACGAACTCGACGTTTCAATATCAGTTGACGAACTGGCGTCCGCACTGAGCGAGATGCGCTCTGGTAAAGCTCCCGGGCCCAACGACTTCCCCTGTGAATTTTTTAAGGAGTTCCCGGTTCAGCTCCTTCCCCACTACCTGGAAGTGATTCATGCCGCTATAAAGACAGGATGCCTCCCACTGGACTGGAGACACGCGGAGGTGGTCGTCTTTCTAAAACCAGGCAGACCCCCCCGAATACCACCTATCATACCGCCCCATTTCATTATTGAACGTTGAGGCTAAGCTGATGGCTAAAGCCATTGCAAATCGCTTATTGCCCCACATCTCCAATCTCATCCACCTAGACCAGGCGGGCTTTATGCCCGGCTGCGCTACGAGGCATAATATCCGCCGGGCCCACAATGCCATCACGGCAGCGGATCGGTTGGAGTATCCAGCGGCCCTGCTCTTAGCAGACATGGATGAAGCATTTGATTCGCTTAGTTGGACCTACCTCTTTGCACTGCTAAGTAGATTGAGCTTTGGCCCTGGGCTTCTAGCTTTTATACGACTCTTGTATACAGATAGTACAGCGTTGTTACGCGTGGCAGAATCCTACTCCCAGACATTCTCTATTGGACGAGGGACTCACCAGGGATGCCCCCTCTCCCCATACCTATTCGCGCTCGCTATGGAGCCGCTTGCAGCATCGGTCAGAATAGATGCTCAACTCCAGGGCTTTGAATGGGCCAGGGGCGTCTCAGACTGCATAGGGATGTATGCGGACGATGTGCTGTTTTTCCTCACTGATCTTAACCGGTCAGGGCCTAGGATACTTCGCATCATGCAGATCTTCGGAGGAACATCTGGCCTCTATATGAATGCCCGTAAATCGTTCCTCTGGCCTTTAAAGGGGGGGACAAACCTGGGCACCTGGTCCAGGGAGGTAACGGTGGTCGCGGAGGGGTTCAAGTACCTTGGGGTATGTCTGGCTCCTTCCCAATCGGACTTATGTGAAAGAAAATTGGCCTCATTGATGACACAGACTAAAGCACAACTCAGAACCTGGTCTCACCTACTCCTGTCCCTGTTCGGCCGATATGCAATTTTTAAAATGGTCTCCCTCCCACGCCTACTCTATCAGATACAGATTCATCCGTATCAAATCCCGAACACATGGTTCAGGCAGATGAATGCATTGCTGGGCCAGTTCCTTTGGGGTGGGTGGTCCGCCCGGATTGCCTTGAGATCCTGTTTCCAATCTACATACTGTGGGGGAATGGCTAATCCGGATAGCCAGGTTTATTACGCAGCATCCCATCTTTTGGTCTTAAATGAATGGTGGTATGGGGATAGGCAGGACCCGGCGTATATGCTAGATTGATGGCTAATGGGTGAGACAATATTACAAACTATTCTCTACTCCGGTGCGATGCTGAGAACCCTCCTACCGGTTAAGAAGACTGTTTTCACATCATGGAGGCAGGTCCTTCGCCGCTTGGGATGGTGGGTGCGACTGACCGGGGAGGCCCCCCTTTGGCATAATGATCATCTGCCTCAGCTCTCGACGCTGACTGGATTTAGTGGATGGGAGAACATAGGTATTTCTACGTTGGTGGTGGTGATGCGAGGACCGATTTTAAAATCATTCCAAGAGCTTCAGAGGGAATTTGATATGCCCAATACACAATTCTACAAGTATCTCCAGTTCAGGCATGCCCTCTCACCGTCAATTATACAACTAGACGCCCTGCCGGATTTCAACCCCATTGAGGCCAAGGTTTTTATGGGAGACCTGGGCGACCATAAGATTAGCAAAATATATAACACGATAGTTACTGACAGTCATACCACACTGGCAACACTTCGGGAGGCCTGGCAGGGTGAGCTGCGACAGTTGGAGGAGGATGATTGAACTGAGGCATTAGAATACCCGAGTGGGGCGGCCATAGCATCACGTCTTAGACTTATACAATTTAAATACCTCCACCGGGTCTACTTCACTAGATGTAGACTGTGGATGGCCGGTCTGGTGGACTCCCCTATACGCCTGAGATGTAATTCTGAAGAGGGCACTTGGTTTCAAATGGTCTGGCAATGTGCGGAGCTTCAAGGCTTCTGGCGGAGGGTCTTGAGCTCCCTTTCAGAGGTCCTGGGGTGGGACGTGCCCATATCGCCAAAACTAGCCCCCTTGCATGTTACAGACGGTATAGGAGGTAATGTTATGTTATGACGTTTTATAAAGCGCACAGCTGCCCCGGCAAAGGGGCGTCCCAGCGCTGACAGCAGGAAATTGGGAGGCTAGTAGCAGAAATCAGGTCCTAAAGCGGAGGGAAAAGGTGCGTCTTGATAGCCTTACGTCAGGAAGTTATTCATGCCGCGGATATGTATAGGAAGAGAGTTCCAAAGTTTGGCCGCCAGGGTGCGGAAAGAGCGCCCACCAGCACGCACCCTCCTTACCCTAGGAACAACTGCCAGATGTTGACCCATCGAGTAGAGTTGGTGGGTGGGTGTATAGGGTAAGAGCAAATTGGCCAAGATGCCAGGAGTAGAGAGATTCAAGATTTTAAAAGCAATGCAAAGGGACTTAAACTCTACGCATCTAGCCACCGGCAGCCAGTGTAGTCGGCGAATGGCACTAGTAGTAGCGCAAGTTCTAGGGAGGCCCAGGAGAGTTCTAGCAGCCGCGTTTTGAACCCTCTGCAAACGCAGGATTTCTGTCTTGTTTGTCTCCAATTAGAGCGAGTTAGCGTAATCTAGTCTAGACAGAATGGAGGCCTGAATAATGACTTGCCGGATGGGAGGATCGAAGAAACCCTGCAATGGTTTGAGCCCCCGCAGTATACCGAAACAGGTCCCTACCACTTTCTTGGTTTAGTCCTGGAAGCTCAAGGCCCAATCAACCCGGACACCAAGATTTTTTACCACCTGTTTGGGGGCGGGTGCACAGCCCAGGGTTGCAGGTAATAGATGTAAACGCCATCTATTGTTTTTGGGACTTACAGTGGCAAAGCGCGACATTGCCAGGGCATGGAGGGCTTCATCTCCTCCCCAGGTGGAGGAAGGGAATGGATTTCTGTATGGACTTGGAAATAACAATTTTTAAAGTGAGAGGATGTCCGCAGAAACATTCCAAGGTATGGGGAAAATGGGGAGACTACCGGGGTCTTTATCTGGAGCCGGTTCCCTCAATTTCGCAGGCAGCGGGCAGTTGATAATGGGTAACGTTATTCACACCATGGCAATTGGTTTTCTATGTGTTATTGTTGTATCTAGAAATATAACTGTCGATATCAGCAATATTATTCTACACATCGGTGTATATGTCAATATTCCATATTGCACCTGGGTGTATACGGCACAATAAAAACTGCATTGAAAAAAAAAAAAATTAAGAAAAATAACACAAAAATGACTAAAGCCTAATAAGGGGAATCGACCAACAACGTTTGGCGACTCAATCATAGATTGAAATGTTCGTGAAATCAAATTTGCCCATGGCTGTGTGCTCAAATAAAAATACCTGTGTAGCAAAATGATATGATAGCTGTTTGTGATGAATTAAAAGAAATCCAGCAGATTATATCACAGAGCTTGCATGACAAGTTAAAACGGCTGAAGAAGAAAACATGTCTTGTTCTGGGTAATAAATGATGAAGATTAATTACTAGTATTTCTTAGATGTAAGAGGGCACTGACGCTCTAGAGGCAAACAGTCTATTACTATTAAAGCATGTGTACCGAAGGGCATTCAGATGAGAACAAAGTGCAACCAAATAAACCTTCACAAAGGTGTTCCCATCAGTTTATAGCTGTAGGGTTGTTGTTTTAATTTGGCTTTGAATCAATCACTGTGCTTCTATTACACCGAGGCTCTGTATTAATATTGCTAGCCGAGAACACTTGCTGAAGTGACTGTTCTGATCTCTGGAGCGACCAATCATTTTTCAAAGTCGCTCAACAGAAACGTGTTTTTTTTTGGTCGTGCTGTGATTTTGGGAACTTCGACAGGCTCTCCTGCACCTGTCACTCTGAAATGTTAGAGCTCACTCCGTCTGAATCCAGCGTTCTTCCTAATTGCTGTGAATATTTCTTTTTCTCGTATTAGATCTTACAAGACATGTATGCGTGGTTAACTAACAGCCTCTAGAATGAATAAAAAATGAAGGGACAAGCAACCACTGTAATTGTCATTAAAAAAATCTATGCCACATCTTACTCTAAGTATAGCACGTAGGAAAGTCTCTAGAAAGATGTGTGTATTATTTCTTTATTGCAGGTGGGATTTGACATAATAAAGCACTTCCAGTGAAGAAGTGAGGCCAGTAGTCAGGGCCGGACTGGCTACCGGGCGTTTTGGCATGCTGCCGAGCTGGGGGTTGATGTCACTGCGGTGGGAGCTAATTTCGTTGATGGAGACCTGCGTGTGCTACGAAATGAACAAAGCAAAACGAATTTCGTTCAACACACGCAGGTCCCCATCAACGAAATCAGCCCCCAGCACGGCAGCATGCCAAAACGCCCGGTAGCCAGTCCGGCCCTGCCAGTAGTCACTGTTGTCCCAGTAGCCACAAAAACTCCCTCCAGCTTTCTCAGTCACTGGAAATGAGAGCGCGCTGGCTGCAGTCTTAGGCCCGATTAAGGTCTGATCGTGAAGCTGTTCTGCAACCACTATCTGTTAATCCACTTTTTGATGACTGGTTGTAATTGTGCTTATTATTCATGCTATTTACATTTTTTTGCGCCAACATATACCTCAGAATATTATAAGAATTAGGGGGCATATTAGCAAGAAGAGGCGATAATCATCGCTAACCCTGCTTAGCATGATTTTTTGTATCGCCGGCTATCGCTGGAATATATCGCCACGCTAACGCTGTATTAGCGACATTTAGCGCTATGGCGATAAATATTCCAGCGATAGCGGGAGGGAAGGGCCAACATCGCGACAAAACCAGCGATGTTGCATGGGGCAGGTGGAAAACCTTGCTGATACGACCCTGTGGTCGTATCAGCATAATCCACCCCCCATGTAATGTATGGCTAAGTCAGGAAAATAGCAGGTGATAGAAAAATGGCGATGGCCCCGGTTAGCGCGACTTTTCACTTCGCTAACCGGGGTCAGGGACTCCTTGCTAATAGGTGATGGGCCTGTTAGCGTCTGTTTACAGGGTATGTTGGTCGGAACGCCTACTTTGCATGTCATTAGCGATAAACATCGTGACATGCAAAGCGGCACCCAAACCGATCGCTTTCGTCAGAAAGTTGTCGCTAACTGCTGTTAGCGACAGCTTGCTGATAGGGCGATAGATTTATCGCTTGCTAATATGCCCCAATATGTTTTGCTTTTTTATGAAAAAATTTAAATTTCCGGAACATATACATTTGTAAGTGTATTTAGATTTTGTTTCACTTCAATAGGTATTCCTGAAAACAGCTGAATTTCTCACCAGTTAAATGATTTTCGTGCGAGTGTCAACATTGGTAGCCACGCTAAATAAGAGGAATTATCAGTGGACAAAAAGGAATTGCAGTACACCAGACACTTCAAAGAGACTCGGTTGATAGAGAGAATACAAACATTGTTCCCGCCTCACAAATGGTTAACATACATATGTAGATTACTCACTTGTTAATTCACTTTTGCACTTAGGTGTAAATTTACACTTCCAAGTGTAGATTTACACCTAAGAGCAGACTTTTATGTCTCTACTCCCTAAATTGAAGGGTGGAGACATCTAAGAGAGAATTTATGAGTGTAAAGTTGGTACTAGCAACTTTTCACACGCGGTGGAGATCTCCACACCTGGGTGAAGTTCTCCCTATGTTAAAGTATGAGGACAGATAATAAAGTTTAATACATTTTAATAACTATTTTCAACATTTTAGTGTGAAATAAACACGTGAAGTAATTCAAAATAATTATTATTAACCTCCAACAAATAAAATATAATGTTACAGCACAATAACTCATCAAAGCAAAGGTTTATTAAATTATTAAACAATTCAGCTACAATAATATACAAATATAAATCTTAATCAAATAAAGAACACCTCATTTCAATATTGAATTCATATTTACTAAATTTAATTAGTAGTTATGGACTTTTACTAATTCAAAATAATTGCAATTAAAAAGAAAAAGTGTAATTTTTAACATTAATTTTTTTTTTTTAAATTAGAAAATATTTTAATTTAATTAAACTTCTAAAACTAACAATGTTTTCATATACACATTATATTATAATTGGAAGCTATATTGAATAATTAATCATGGGTGGTCAAAGATCATTCATAGACAGAGTTCATACGTTTTTCTTCTTTCTGTTTTGTTAAGTTATTTTGCATACAACTTATTTACACAAAAACCTTAATTCAATGTAATAAAACACTCCTTTTAATAATTCAATAAAGAGGTTCCATGTTAAATGTACCTACTTCTCACTGAATACAGGTAACACTTGTTTCGCACTTGTGAACCACTTTTTCAGTGCTGTGAGAATGACAACCAAAGCATACAAAATGCAGTCTGTTACAATAAAGTCTTAACATCGAAATTGTCTTAAAAGGTACAGTAGACATTCTAATCCTCAAAATACTTAAGAGCCCATTCACAAACTGCATTTTGTAGTAAGTTTAGCATGTTATGTTATGTTATTAAAATTTATAAAGCTCTCTTATACCCTAAGGTGTCTTGGCACTAACAACCCATGAGCACGAACGGAAACACCCTTAATTAAGGAAAAGCCACGTTTTAAGTAAGGTAGGGATGGCTCTGATGTGAGGTGGTAGACTGTTCCATAATTTAGTTGTGCTAATAACAAAGCTTCTTCCACCCCAGTAGGATTTTCTGAATTTAGAAACTGTGAGGTTTTGGCAACCAAGGAGCTTTAAATTTGATACAGCTCCTTACTGGGAGACAGTGGAATCTTTGGATGCCAGGGGAGATAGAGTGGAATTTGGGCAATCCTAATTTCATTCTGGCTGCAGCGTTTTGAACTAGCTGAAGTTTGTTCGTGTATTTTTTCCTGGAGGTTCATAAAGAGGCAATTGCAGTAGTCTAGCTTGGATAGCACTAAGGCAGAGAAGACTAGAGTTAGCTGGGATGTATGGCAACTTTTCTTATCATCCTGAGAGTGTAGAAGGATGAAGAGACTACCGCTGATACCTGAGCTCCGTAGTTAAGCTTATTATCAATGAGTATGCCTAGGTTTTTAGCCTTGGGCACTGGAACAGGGAGGGAGTCTAGGCCATCTGGCCACCTGGAGGCGGACCAGAGAGGTGAAAGATTGCCTAAAATGATTACCTCTGTTTTACCAGAGTTAATCTTCAGACAGTGCCTGTTCATCCAGGAACTGTTTGCTCTCATACAGTCCTGAAATCAAGATGGCATCTCGTGATCATCAGTGAGGGATGACGCTACAATTTGGCTGTCATTGGCATAGGAGGTAAGAAAGGACCCCCGAGGGACCCCACCAGGAAGTGAGAAATGAGAGGACTCAAACCCGCCATAGGCCACAGATGTTCCCTATTGGACAAGAAGGAGGTAAGGAGGGACAAAGCCTGGTCCTTTGCCCCAAGTTCAGCCAGCCTATTGACTAAGATCTTGTGATCGACCGTATCAAAGCCTGCAGACAATTGGAGGATAATAAGAGCTGCCGCGCCTCCAGTGTATAAAGCTGCTCTTATTTCCTCTGTAGCTTTGATAAGGCCTGTTTCCGCGCTGTGCCCAGGTCTGAACCCAAACTGAGTTGGGTCCAGGAGATAATTTTCATGGATGAACTTGGCAAGCTGGGTATTAAGAATTTTTCCCACTTTCTTAGCCGGAAGGGGGAGGTGGGAATTAGGCAGGTAGGTGTTGGGGTCTGTGAGATTCAGGCTGTGTTTTTTAAGAAGGGGAGAATAAAGGCTTTTCCAGATTGAGGGAAAGACTCCTGTGGCAAACATGGAGTTAAAGATGGCTGAGAGGTTACTTGCTATGACTTTGGGTGCTAATTTGAGTACTCCTGGGAGGCAAGGGTATTGACGGGACCCAGATTTAGAGTTGGTGTGGAGTTTGGCCACATGGTCAGAAGTCGTAGGGGAGAATTCAGTCAGAGGGGCATATCCCAGGTTTTCTAGGGACATACAGCTTTTGATCCCTTACTTAACAGAGTTGTCGAAATTCTGGCATTTTTTGTTGACTTTGTCCATAAAGCTAAACACCACGCTGTTGCAAAAATCTTGGCTAAGAACAGCCACATAATTTCTAGGGCCTACTTGAAATAGTTCCTTGGTGGAATTTGAGGCTGATTCTATCTGCTGGGTATAGTAGTTGCTTTTTACTTCAATTAGGTTTTTATATTTGTTCAGGGCTAGTTTGTATATACTCTTCTCCTGTGAGTCATAGGACCTACACCAACATCTTTCCTGCCTCCTGCATGCTTGTTTCTCTAGCCTAAGTGCCTCTGAGTACCAGGGTGCTCATGGTACCCTTCTATTTGACCGGGATAACTTGGGAGAGGCTATTATAGCAAGAGTGGAGTTAAGCCAGTGTGTGTAGTAAGATGAAGCCAGCTCAGCATCGGATGGAAGTGAGGGTTGGGAAAGCATCAGCTGCTGGTTTAAGATGTTATTACAAGAAGTAAGAAGCTCTACAGTACTACTACTAAAGTATAACAAAATGTTAATCACCAACCTACAAGTGTAAATCTCCACCTCTACCTCTTCTTCCTTTCAGTGGGGAGATCCTCACACATATTTCAGTTTACTACTTAGCAGGAAAGGTGGAAGGGACCATGCAAAGAGGCTGAAAAAAAGTGGCTATACTACTTCTAAATGGGAAGGGTTTGGGTGGGACAAGGAGGAGATTGGGGAGGTGTAGGGAGGGATTTAGGGAGGGACATGCACCCACCCACAAAAGAGTAAGTCCATTGTTATTCACAAACTGCACTTAGTTAATATAGCTAGAAGGGGACCCAGAATAGTATTAAAGGATTCCACTTGAGAGCTGGAGTACGTCTAGCACTGCACATGGCCAGCCACTACTGCTGCAACACCCTCCCATAGAAAGTTATGTTGGTAGAGACTTAAAATAAAACCCCATAAACAATATTGTTAAATTGTAATAAATTATTTAAAGTAGTTAAACATATAAATAAAGGAATATAATCTAATGTAAATGTTGAATTTTTAATTAATATAACAATAGCTTCTATTAAAATATAATTAAATTAATTTCAATTAATTCTATACATCACTTTTAATAATTATTGATGTATATTAAAGAAATCTTTTACTTTAGGTGCACATTTATTTTTCAATGTAAACATCAGAAAAATATGTGTTATTAAATTAAATATATTTCAATTATTTAGAGACTTAATTTGAAATGAAGGTAC
The DNA here is from genome assembly GCA_963921515.1 of Calotriton arnoldi. Taxonomy (NCBI): domain Eukaryota; kingdom Metazoa; phylum Chordata; class Amphibia; order Caudata; family Salamandridae; genus Calotriton; species Calotriton arnoldi. The sequence goes on from CAWUFW010003270.1 coordinate 385,552, forward strand.
AGGTGTTGGAGCATTGTTGTCCAAAACAAAAAATTCTGTGACCAAAATTAAAGTATCTTGTAAGCCACCTGCTTCCAGTTTCAAATCACCTAATTAGCCAAATATCTACATCCAAACACTCTCTGCATATCTGTCAGTACACCTGATAAAAATATTATCTGAAATGTTCCTAAACAATCGTCTTTCATAGTTCCAAGATCATTAGGCCCTAGATTCTTCAAATCAAAGTCCAGAATAGTTAGGTTATGTTATGCTATGCTATGTTATGTTATGCTATGTTATGTGTTTTTGTAAAGCCCACTATCACCAGGGAAGGCATCCTGGCACTGAGCTTGTGTGTGAGCTTAGCCTGCCTGTGGAAGGTTGGATAATTAAAAAGCCAGGTATTCAGCTTCCTGCATTAGAGGCCTATATGTAGACTTTACTACTCCTAAAATGAGAAAAATCCTAACTTTAAGACTTTCGGTATTCACAGAAGGCATTTAGGAGTCCTAAAGTTAGGACTACTAACTTCTGTGAATACCGAAATGAGTAAGTTCATTCTGTGAATACCAAAATGAGTAAGTGTATTCTGTGAATACCAAAAAGTACTAACTTTACGTTTTTGACGTAAGTTAGTTCTGTGAATCAGGCCCTACATATGCACCGTGTCACTAGCACTGAGCACTTATGTCACTTTGAAACACCTCTAGACTGAATCCAGTGTGGCGCACTCCTATGGTTGAAAAGAGTATATAGGTGTAGTTAAACAGGTCGGTGGTGCAATCGGGTTAATCCTCCTGAGTAAGAGGATAGTCTTTAGGATGCCAATGGATGCTGACCTCTGACCCAGAGGTGCATTTCCCTTATGCTCTCGATAATAAAATATACAAAGTAGATAGTTGTCTGTTAATTTGGTGAGAATGTTTTTATTCCCATTCAATTACATTTGGTTGGATTTGTTCATCATTTGCGTTCTTTCATTTGTTATTGCTTCATAACAATAATTTCACATGATTGTTCATTCATCTATGCCCAATGCATTTCGGGCGGGAAACCCTTCTTCAGGGGCTGTGTGAACTGAAAAGTAGAGAAAGTTTCAGGTTCAGTACTAGAAAACTGGAAGTAATTGAAATCAATGGTGTATGAGATAGCGATATCAGTGAGATCTATATGAAGTAGAGATATATGGGAATCACCATGCAGTTATAATCTGTGCGAAGTAGACCCAGAAGTTTAGGGGTCTGTTGGTGTTGTTAGTATCACATTGTGTCTGGGACGCCGCGTTGCATCGATTGTCAAAAAGGTGGTTTACAAATAAGACGTAGTGCTCGGTGAGCGATGTGACTCCATGCAATTATGTGCAATTACATGGGCGCGTAAAATTATGCCTTGTTTGATTCGGAGCGGTAGAAAATCGACTTCATACGGTAACATTGTCGAGTAAGATTGTGCCTCATTTAACTCGAACTGCCGACAGGCAACTACAAGCAATATCGGGTGAACTTGTGCGTCGTGTGTCTAAAACTGATCAAGCGTACTGTGCCATGCCCCGGTGTGTTAATAAATGGTACGTGAGTTAATAAAGTGCCAACACAAACGTGTTTAAAACTTACGTAGACTACTAAATTCAACAAGGTCGTCATACACTTGTGCTGCACGGAAAAAACGGAGATTAAAATAGTGCACATGTGCTCAAGTTTCTGCTGAAACAAAGTGTTGGGCCGGTAAGCGGCGCGAATTTAAGGGAGCTTACCCGTGATAGTCGGACTGTCGCATGTGTAATCCTTCCGTGAAGTTGAAAGCGCGATTGAATCTGTTCGCGGGTGTGTATAGTTTTAACGTGTGCGCGTACCGGAAGTGAGCGCAGTGTGGGAAACTACTCGAGTGATGGTATAAGACAACAGACTCGTAGTCCGCTCCATTGTTCATGTTGTGAATGTGTCAATAAAGCGTCGGTGAAACAGTGCAGCGTTGATAGAAGATAAATTAAAACGTGAATCCGTTAATAAATCAATTTGTAAGCCCGGAGACCCCGGTGGAAAAGAGGGTGTCAACCCATGTTAAAAATTTAAAACGGGGTTGTAACATGCATATAAGTGCGTGAACATAAGTGTAACAGGAAGGTAATCGATGTGAGTGCATAAACATGGGTATGACAAGAAGGTATTAAAATGTTTCAAACAAGTGTTCTGCACGGATATACAAGGTAATTCCTAAATGCATGCATGAATTAACAACTTAATGCCCATCGGTATCTAAGTTCACTTCCAAGAACCAGATATGTCATTAGATCAGGTGATGTATTCAATCTCGTGCTAACTAAAAATATCTCTACCCCTAAGTCATCAAACATCTTAGAAATTTTACATATAATGCTGAAAACAGAATTGCAATTAGAGAAAGCAGTTAAAATCAAAACATTCATTTAGCCCCTTGGGGCTGACGGAGTCCATAAAGTTGATCCAATGGATTTCCCTGCGTACTAAGAATTGTGTATTGTTGCGTCCCTGTAAGATAGGGACCTGTTCCAAAACCAGGAAACGGAGTTGCATGGTGTTGAAGTGGCTGGCTACTGTAGATTTGGGATTGCGTGTTCGAATATTGCTCTTGTGTTCGTTTAATCTTATTCGAATTTTCCCGCTCAGTTTTTCCGATATAAACTAGGCCACATGGGCATTTGAGCATGTAGATTAAGTTTTGACTATTGCAGGTGGCGGTGACTCTGAGTTTCACTGGAGTTCCTTTGTTTGGGTGTCTGATGACATTACCTTTAATTATGGAGTTGCAGTTTCCACAGTTTAGACATGGAATCGTACCTTTGTATTCAAGGTCCTTTTGGACTGTGGGTTTATTCAATATTTGTTTGAAATTCTTTGATCTCATGTATGCAAATCTTGGTTGTATGTTGAATATGCCCTTGAAGTCGGCTTCTGTGCTTAACATAGGCCAAAATTTGAGAATGTTTTTTTTAATTTGATAACTTCTGGTCGAGAATTTTGAAACAAATACGCTACGGTTTTCCTCTTTAGTGCCATGGGTGTTTTTGAGTAGTTCTTCTCGTAACTTTGTCTCTGCTTCCATAATAGCGGTCCTTAGGACTTCTTCCGGATAAACGCGATCTTTGAATTTTTCAATGCATGTCTCCATGTTTTTCTTGTATAGCTCATCATTGGATGATATCCTTTTGAGTCGGAGTAGCTGTGAGTATGGAAGGGGTTTCTTCAATGATGGCTGATGGAAACTGTGAAAGTGTAGTAAATTGTTCCTGTCGGTAGGTTTGGTGTAAATTGTGGTTATCAATTGACCTTTGTCGTTTATGACACGAGTGTCCAGAAAAGTAATTTGTTGCCTGCTGATGGTAGAGGTGAATTCAATGCATTCGTCTACTTTATTGAGTAATTCTATGGCCTCAGTTAATTCATTGTGGGTGCCTTGCCACAAAATAAAGATATCATCTATGTACCTTTTGTATAGTATGAGATGTTGCCGCCATATTTCTTGATTTAGGATGTGATCTGATTCGAAACGGTACATAAACAGATTTGCGTATGTTGGGGCGGCACAATTGCCCATAGATGTTCCGGAGCATTGCACATAGAAATTTTCCCCCATTTAAAGTAGCTGTGGTAAAGTGTAAAAGTTAATCAGTTCCATAAGGAAAACTTTTTGATCTTCAGTTTTGTCACTGGTAATGAGGAAAGATTCCACAGCCTGTATTCCTTTACTATGTGGTATTGAGGTGTATAATTGCTTTAACGTCAATAGTGCAAAGGATTGTATCAGGTGTAACCAATGGTTTAATTGACTCCAGTATATTCAAGAAATCTGTTGTGTCTTTTATGTAGGTACTCATTCCTTGTACTAGTGGTTGGAGGTGTATATCAAGATATTTGCCTATCGGTTCGTGTATGGAATTGATGGTCGAAACGATTGGTCTGAATGGAGGTACAGTTGGGTGTTTTTTTGGTATCATGTAAATATACGGTATGGCTGGATCCGTTTTGATGAGGTATCTTTTGTCGTCATTTCGCATGGTACCATTGGTTATTGCTGTGTCAATGATTTTTGATAAGACCTTTAAAAACTCAGTTGTTGGATTGAAGGACAATGCCATGTAGGTACTGGTATCTTGCACGTGTTCATTAACATTTTTTACATAGAATTCGGTGTCCATGATGACCATGGCGCCTCCTTTGTCAGCTTGCCGAATGGTAACTTCTGGTATTGCTGCTATTTGGGTTAGGGCTTGATATTCTTTAGGTGCAATATTTGATCTTTTTGATTGTGTCTGTTTGAAAATCATTCGTACTTCTTTTTGAACAATAGTTTCGAATGCATCAATTACCTTGTGGCTCACAGGTGCCATAAATGTGCTTTTGTTGTGTAAACCCAAGAGGGTGTTCTCCTGGGGACGTTGATTCGGTTCCACTATATTACTAAAGAAGTGTTTTGAGTCTTAGTGTCCGGATGAATTTGTATAGACTGATTTCTATTTCGAGTATGTTGGATTGATAAGTTGGTACGAAAGAGGATCCTTTCTGTAAGGTCCTTAGTTGGGAGTCTGAGAGTTGATATTTTGAGATGTTGATTACAAGATTCTCTGGCTCCTTGTTCCTTTTGCCACCGGTTTGTTTGTTGAGGTACTTCCTCCTGCTTCGTCGGGTGGTCTTTGGCCTCTTCCTAAAAAAGGCTGATTACCGTTGGTGTTTATGGATGTGGTAGGGCCTTCTTTTTCGGGTCTGTCTCGGATTTGTTCTCGAGGTGGAAAGGTTCTTTGTTGTGTATTGTCCGAGGATGATGCATCAGTGTCTGAAAATCTTCCTGTGTTACCTCTTTGCGATCTTCTCTGGGTGTAAACCTCAGCACAATTATAAACTTCTCCAAGTTTGTAATCATATGTGTCCCTTTTGAATTTCCTTATCTTTCTTTCGTTAATCTCTTTGGTGTATAATTCCAGTTTTTCATTGAGGTCTGCTAATGTTTTATCCCAATCTTCCGTTGGCATGGTATCCGTGAGTTCTTGGTTTAGTTGAAAAATCTCTTTGTTCAGGTCCTCCAAAAGTTTGGATAATTCTTCGATAATGAGTAGGATAAGGTCCTCAGGAGGATTAACCCGATTGCACCACCGACCTGTTTAACTACACCTATATACTCTTTTCAACCATAGGAGTGCGCCACACTGGATTCAGTCTATAGTTATTTACACATCTGAGTAAACCCAAGGACGCACCACCACCATGAATTTTGATGAAATAGCAAAAATTACGGAATCGAGAGCAGAAACATTCGTATTTACAGCTGACAAAACACAAAGGATTTACTCCTTAATAGAGGAAACAGAAGGACTCAGCACAAGCACTGGATCTATTCAGTCTAACGTCAAACAACTTTTGTATATATCTAAAAAGGCCATGAATCAGCGACTCCACGCATCTACTTTAATAAAATACCACAAGGTTCAAAGAATCCCCAGGGGATTAAGAATTTCCCTCAAATCCACACTGTGTAAGAATAATGCGAGATTTATCGAAAAAATGGCAAGCGATCTTAAATAAGTGTTCCTTGGACCTTATCCTACTCATTATCGAAGAATTATCCAAACTTTTGGAGGACCTAAACAAAGAGATTTTTCAACTAAAGCAAGAACTCACGGATACCATGCCAAAGGAAGATTGGGATAAAACATTAGCAGACCTCAATGAAAAACTGGAATTATACACCAAAGAGATTACCGAAAGAAAGATGAGGAAATTCAAAAGGGACACATATGATTACAAACTTGGAGAAGTTTATAATTTGGCTGAGGTTTATGCCCAGAGAAGATCGCAAAGAGGTAACACAGGAAGATTTTCAGACACTGAAGCATCATCCTCGGACGATACACAACAAAGAACCTTTTCACCTTGAGAACAAATCCGAGACAGACCCGAAAAAGAAGGCCCTACCGCATCCATAAACACCAACGGTAATCAGCCTTTTTTAGGAAGAGGCCAAAGACCACCCGACGAAGCAGGAGGAAGTACCTCAACAAACAAACCGGTGGCAAAAGGAACAAGGAGCCAGAGAATCTTGTAATCAACATCTCAAAATATCAACTCTCAGACTCCCAACTAAGGACCTTATAGAAAGGATCCTCTTTCGTACCAACTTAATGATCCAACATACTCGAAACAGAAATCAGTCTATACAAATTCATCCGGACACTAAGACTCAAACACTTCTTTAGTAATATAGTGGAACCGAATCAACGTCCCCAGGAAAACACCCTCTTGGATTTACGCAACAAAAGCACATTTATGGCACCTGTGAGCCACAAGGTAATTGATGCATTCGAAACTATTGTTCAAAAAGAAGTACGAATGATTTTCAAACAGACACAATCAAAAAGATCAAATATTGCACCTAAAGAATATCAAGCCCTAACCCAAATAGCAGCAATACCAGAAGTTACCATTCGGCAAGCTGACAAAGGAAGCGCCATGGTCATCATGGACACCGAATTCTATGTAAAAAATGTTAATGAACACGTGCAAGATACCAGTACCTACATGGCATTGTCCTTCGATCCAACAACTGAGTTTTTAAAGGTCTTATCAAAAATCATTGACACAGCAATAACCAATGGTACCATCGCCAATGACGACAAAAGATACCTCATCAAAACGGATCCAGCCATACCGTATATTTACATGATACCAAAAATACACAAACACCCAACTGTACCTCCATTCAGACCAATCGTTTCGACCATCAATTCCATACACAAACCGATAGGCAAATATCTTGATAAACACCTCCAACCACTAGTACAAGGAATGAGTACCTACATAAAAGACACAACAGATTTCTTGAATATACTGCAGTCAATTAAACCATCGGTTAAACCTGATACAATCCTTTGCACTATTGACGTTAAAGCATTATACACCTCAATACCACATAGTAAAGGAATACAGGCTGTGGAATCTTTCCTCATTAACAGTGACAAAACTGAAGATCAAAAAGTTTTCCTTATTGAACTGAATCACTTTACACTTTAATACAGCTATTTTAAATGGGGTGAAAATTTCTATGTGCAATGCTCCGGAACATCTATGGGCAATTGTGCCGCCCCAACATACGCGAATCTGTTTATGTACCGTTTCAAATCAGATCACATCCTAAATCAAGAAATATGGCGGCAACATCTCATCCTATACAAAAGGTACATAGATGATATCTTTATTTTGTGGCAAGGCACCCACAATGAATTAACTGAGGCCATAGAATTATTCAATAAAGTAGACGAACGCATTGAATTCACCTCTACCATCAGCAGGCAACAAATTACTTTTCTGGACACTCGTGTCATAAACGACAAAGGTCAATTGATAACCACAGTTTACACCAAACCTACCGACAGGAACAATTTACTACACTTTCACAGTTTCCATCAGCCATCATTGAAGAAACACCTTCCATACTCACAGCTACTCCGACTCAAAAGGATATCATCCAATGATGAGCTATACAAGAAAAACATGGAGACATGCATTGAAAAATTCAAAGATCGCGTTTATCCGGAAGAAGTCCTAAGGACCGCTATTATGAAAGCAGAGACAAAGTCACGAGAAGAACTACTCAAAAACACCCATGGCACTAAAGAGGAAAACCGTAGCGTATTTGTTTCAAAATTCTCGACCAGAAGTTATCAAATTAAAAAACCCATTCTCAAATTTTGGCCTATGTTAAGCACAGAAGCCGACTTCAAGGGCATATTCAACATACAACCAAGATTTGCATAAACGAGATCAAAGAATTTTAAACAAATATAGAATAAACCCACAGTCCAAAAGGACCTTGAATACAAAGGTACGATTCCATGTCTAAACTGTGGAAACTGCAACTCCATAATTAAAGGTAATGTCATCAGACACCCAAACAAAGGAACTCCAGTGAAACTCACAGTCACCACCACCTGCAATAGTCAAAACTTAATCTACATGCTCAAATGCCCATGTGGCCTAGTTTATATCGGAAAAACTGAGCGGAAAATTCGAATAAGATTAAACGAACACAAGAGCAATATTCGAACACGCAATCCAAATCTACAGTAGCCAGCCACTTCAACACCATGCAACATAACGTTAGCCAACTCCGTTTCCTGGTTTTGTAACAGGTCCCTATCTTACAGGGATGCAACAATACACAATTCTTATTACGCAGGGAAATCCATTGGATCAACTTTATGGACTCCGTCAGCCCCAAGGGGCTAAATGAACGTTTTGATTTTAACTGCTTTCTCTAATTGTAATTCTGTTTTCAGCATTATTTGTAAAATTTCTAAGATGTTTGATGACGTAGGGGTAGAGATATTTTTAGTTAGCACGAGATTGAATACATCACCTGATCTAATGACATATCTGGTTCTTGGAAGTGAACTTAGATACCGATGGGCATTAAGTTGTTAATTTATGCATGCATTTAGGAATTACCTTGTATATCCGTGCAGAACACTTGTTTGAAAAATTTTAATACCTTCTTGTCATACCCATGTTTATGCACTCACATCGATTACCTTCCTGTTACACTTATGTTCACGCACTTATATGCATGTTACAACCCCGTTTTAAATTTTTAACATGGGTTGACACCCTCTTTTCCACCGGGGTCTCCGGGCTTACAAATTGATTTATTAACGGATTCACGTTTTAATTTATCTTCTATCAACGCTGCACTGTTTCACCGACGCTTTATTGACACATTCACAACATGAACAATGGAGCGGACTACGAGTCTGTTGTCTTATACCATCACTCGCGTAGTTTCCCACACTGCGCTCACTTCCGGTACGCGCACACGTTAAAACTATACACACCCGCGAACAGATTCAATCGCGCTTTCAACTTCACGGAAGGATTACACATGCGACAGTCCGATTATCACGGGTAAGCTCCCTTAAATTCGCGCCGCTTACCGGCCCAACGCTTTGTTTCAGCAGAAACTTGAGCACATGTGCACTATTTTAATCTCCGGTTTTTTCGTGCAGCACAAGTGTATGACGACCTTGTTGAATTTAGTAGTCTACGTAAGTTTTAAACACGTTTGTGTTGGCACTTTATTAACTCACGGACCATTTATTAACGCACCGGGGCATGGCACAGTACGCTTGATCAGTTTTAGACACACGACGCACGAGTTCACCCGATATTGCTTGTCGTTGCCTGTCGGCAGTTCGAGTTAAATGAGGCACAATCTTACTCGACAATGTTACCGTACGCAATAGCATGAAGTCGATTTTCTACCGCTCCGAGTCAAACAAGGCATAATTTTACGCAGCCATGTAATTGCACATAATTGCATGGAGTCACATCGCTCACCGAGCACTACGTCTTATTTGAAAACCACCTTTTTGACAATCTATGCAACGCGGCGTCCCAGACACAATGTGATACTAACAACACCAACAGACCCCTAAACTTCTGGGTCTACTTCGCACAGATTATAACTGCACGGTGATTCCCATATATCTCTACTTCATACAGATCTCACTGATATCGCTATCTCATACACCATTGATTTCAATTGCTTCCAGTTTTCTTGTACTGAACCTGAAATTTCCTCTACTTTTGAGTTCACACAGCCCCTGAAGAAGGGCTTCCCGCCCGAAATGCATTGGGCATAGATGAATGAACAATCATGTGAAATTATTGTTATGAAGCAATAACAAATGAAAGAACGCAAATGATGAACAAATCCAACCAAATGTAATTGAATGGGAATAAAAACATTCTCACCAAATTAACAGACAACTATCTACTTTGTATATTTTATTATCGAGTGCATAAGGGAAATGCACCTCTGGGTCATAGGTCAGCATCCATCGGCACTTTGAAACACCTGTCACTTTTTTACTTTATTCTATTTGGACAGCCCGACAATATGTAAATTTATGTTGTCTGATGAAAAATTTTGGAAATTCAATAACAATAATTTTTTGAAAGTAATTCTGAGTCTTTCATTCTTATCAGGGTGTTCTGATACTTGCTCTAGCTTTGTTGCGCGCATTGATTTATTCTGCTTATTTTGCTACTGGATTCTTTAAGTAAACATAAGTATCCACATTTCCCGATGATTTGTTCTTGTAAACAAAGCGATTGGTGCTACCCGACAGAGCCATTGTAGTTTGTTATACACCAAGCATGCAAGTCATATAGTAACAGAACATGACGTACACGCCGTCAAGAAATTGGCACACGGGACTGGGCCTCAAACTGTATCAGCCAGGGGTCCTTCCATCTTATCTTTCTCTGCCTTTTAGCATGACCATGAAACAACAGCTAATAGGGCTGCGATTTGGATGAATTCCTTTAAAATCCTATTGGTACGGATGAAGGAATCTGGATGACTCTGACAGACAATGCGTTTTCTGTGCAAAAGGAGAGGAATCACTAATACATTTTCTTTGCATCTGCGGTAAGTTGATCCCATTAAAGAAATTTTGCCTTTGGCCGATATGGCACAAAATGAATGTCAGGCCCTGCTGAGGTGCCATAGATCCCTGTCTGAGAGGGGACTCAGCGCGCCCAGCAGCCTGATTTGTGAAATTTATGAAATTTGCAGTTGCACTATCCGCAACCTCCCATGTCCTTGATCTTATTCCATGCTGTTAAAACTTGATGCTCAATCGCTCTGTACAGTATATATTCCTAAAGTCCTGCATGGTGCATGTGATAACTCCAGCTGCTGAAGGCCTCTGACGTGACCAAAGATTGAGAACATATGGCTCTCTATAAAAACCCATACCTGAGGCAGCCCCATTCAAGATGAAAATGGCATCTGAAAGCCCTTTTCAGCTTGCCACAAATTCCCATACCCACGGCAGCTTCGCTTAAGATGAAATTTTCACCTCAAAGCACTTTAGCAATATGCACTTTATACGGTCTGGAACAAAGGGACGCCCCCATACCCTCTCACATAACCTCACCAGGGGATAAGTTCTGAACCATTTATTCATACTAGAGCTTACTCTCCAGGTTTAGAAAAGCATTTCATCCAATCTCACCCTAATTTGAACTGAGAATGAGCGACTGAAGGGGGACAAAGGGGAGCCTCTTAGATGGCAGTGGAAAGGGTTATCTATCTTTCTATCTATCTATCTATCTTTCTATCTTTTGCAGAATTGAACAAGAGAGGAGGAGGCTCTGATGTGGAGTGGGAGCCATTCAATGCTTTAGGAGCAATGTAAGAGAATGCCAATTCTCTTGATCTGGTTTTGAGTATGTGTGGGATCCTTGGCAATAGGGGTCCAGTGTAGCAGAGGTGTCTGGGTGGTTGGTAAAAGGAGATGTGAATGCTCAAGTAGGTGGGGAATAAGTTGTGTAGTGCCTTGAATGCGTGTGTGATGAGTTTGGAATGAGCACGTATGTGTATCGGTCACCATTGGAGCTCCCTGGGGGTTGGTGTGATGTGACTTCTGAATGGGAGGTTGCGGATGAGTCTGGCTGCCAACTTCTGGATGGTTTGTAGTCTTCTAGTGAGTTGCTTGGTGATCCCGGCATAGAGGGTGTTCCCGTACTCCAACTTACTGCTGACTAAGGGCCTGATTTAGATCTTGGCGGGACCACAATGGAGTGAGCTTTTTTGGTGGTCGTCCCGCCTGCCAACCTGGTGGTCCGCCAGCGCGATTTAGATGCAGGAGTTCAATGGGCGAGAAGACTGCCGTGGTCCCTCGGACTCCGCCAGGACTACGCTCCCTGCCCCTTCAATGAGGTGGCTGCAACAGGCAGCAGCGGAACTCCAGTCAGGATTCCTGCCGTCAGTATTTGATTCTGGTTTGTTTCAAAGGGAATTCTGGTGGGAATCCCTCCTACTTCGCGTCAGCAGAAAGGGACAAAAAAGGGTGAAAACTCAACTTTTTTGGTGGTACAGGCTGCAGTTTCCTCCTCTTCACCTTGGTCCAGGTCTTCCTTGTCCTGGCGCACCTTGACCGCGACGGACTGGCACCCCATTTTGACAGACTCAAAGGTAAGTGTATGTGGTCTGTGTGGGTATACAGTACATGGTGACTGTATGTTGGCGGGGTGCAGTGCAGAATGTACAGCATGGGGTCACCACACAACCTACATACAAATATGGACACATACACAGCATATATGTGTTATACGTAAAAAATTAAATGTCACTTACCTGTCTCCCCACAACCACTGTTGCCCCCCATCTTCACTCTGCAGACAGAACACTGCCAGCCCAGTGGGAATATCCAAATTGGCTCGATGGTACATTGCCGTCTGGACGGCGATGGAGGGTGGGTCACCAGCACAGAAGACGGCCACGGCGGTGGTCTTCTGTGTATCACGTACACATCTAAATATGGTGGGTGGGACTCTGTCAATCCGACGGAGTACTAGAGCTTGCCGCCAAGCCAAGATCCAAATCAGGCCCTAAGATTTGAGTGAAAATTTTTCTAGTGTTGCTTGGGAGCAATTTGAATATCTTCCTCAGTATTTTCAGGGTGAGGAACCAGGATACCTGACGCCGTTGACTTGTGCGGCTATGTCCAGCTTGCTGTTGATGGTTATTCAGAGGTTCCTGCCATTGGTGCTTGGTGTGGGTGTGGGTGTGGGTGTGGGTGCGGGGTTGAGATTGACCGGCCACCAGTAGGCATTCCATTGTGACATGTTCTTCCCAATGATCGCTACTTCTGCCTTACCAATGTTGAGCTTGAGACAGTTGGCTTTCATCCAATTAGCAACTTAGGTCATGCAGGCGGAGAACTGTTGGGTGTCTTGTTTGCGGTGGAGATAACGGTTGCGTGTCATCGGCATAGGAGAATATGTTGATGTGTGTGCAGATGATGTTGGCTAGATGGATCATGTATGTGCTGAAGAAGGTGAGGCTAAGCGATGAACTTTGAGGCACTTCACAAATGACTTTGTGGGCTTCCAAAGAGTTAGATGCCAGGCTAACAGTTCGTGTTCTATCTATAAGAAGGAGTAGATCCAGTGGAGAGCGGATGCTTGGATGCCAATCTTTTGCAGGTACTTGATGAGGGTAGGTTGTGGACTGTGTCAAATGCTGCAGAGAGATCCAGGAGAATGAGGGCTGCTGTGTCGCCTCTGTTAAGGATCATGAGGATGTCATCTGTGGTGGGGATGAGTGTTGTTTCTGTCATTTGGTTGGGCCTGAATTAGGACTGTGCCGCGTTGGGGAGCTGGTGGTTGCTGAGGTGATCAGTGAGGCATCAGTTGATTAGTTTCTCTAAGGCCTTTGCTGGGTGTGGTAGGAGGGAGATGGGTCTATAGTTGGAAAGCATTGCATTGGGAAGTACCCTATGCACAAGACTCCACGACGCCGGCATCCCCGAAAAAGCCCTGGAATTGCTCCAATCCTTCCTCACCAGCCCAACACATGGAGTCAGGCTACCACTGTTCCACTCAGAACCCACAGAAATCAGCTGCAGAGTGCCTCAGGGCTCATCCCGGAGCCCCACGCTCTTCAACATCTAAATGGCCCCGCTCGCAGCCATCATCATGAACCACGTACTCATCATGTCTCCTACACAGACAACACCCAGCTGATCCTCTCCCTCACCAATGATCCCACAGTCACCAGAATAACTTCCACGATGGGATGAAGGCTGTCGCCACCTGGATGAAGGACAGCTGCCTCAAGCTAAACTCAGTGAGGACCGAAGTCCTCATCCTGGGCTCCACTGTCTCTGCCTGGGTCAACTCCTGATGGCCCGCAGATATTGGACCCCCCCCCCACAGACCATGCAGAAATCTCAGCATCATCTTAGACTCCTCGCTCACCATGAAACGCCAGATCAATGCCGTCTCATCATCCTGCTTCCACACACTACGCCTGCTCCGAAAGATCTTCAAGTGGATCCCCATTGAGTCCAGAAAGACGGACACCCACGCACTCATCGGCAGCAGACTCGAATAATCACTGAGAAACTCCTCAAGAAACTGCAAAGCATCCAGAATGCCTCCTCAGACTCCTCCTCAATATCCCCTGCCGCAGCCACTTCACCATCCACCTGAGAGACCTCCACTGGTTCCCAGTCAACAAAAGAATCACCTTCAAGCTCCTCACACATGCCTACAAAGCCCTACATGACATGGGACCTTCATACCTCAACCACCACCTCGCATACCAAGCACCCACCAGAGACCTCCACTCCATCTATCTGGCCATGGCCACCATCCCACGTATCTGCAAGACCATGACCGGGGGAAGATCCTTTTCCTACCTCGCAGCAAAGACCTGGAACACCCTGCCTCTCCACCCAAGGCAATCACTATCACAGCCCCAATTCAGGAAGGACCTCAAGACCTGGCTCTTTGACTGAACCACAGTGCCTGCGACAGATCAGCAGTTCCCGCCAACCCCACACGCTCCCAGCACCTTGAGACCCTTAAGGATGACTAGTCTCTTCATTGATTGATTCATTGATTGATCATGTCTGGGTCAGCAGATGGTTTCATAAGAAGGAGCATGATGGTGGCATGTTTCCAGGTGTACGGGTATGTGGCTGAGTTGAAAGAGGCATTGAGGATGGGGGGTTAGTGCTTTGCTGATCTGAAGCAGTTTTTTGGCGAATATTGTCAGATGTGACCCCCGAGTGGATGGTCGTCATGGTCGCAGTGATTTTGGTGGACCACGAGGTCAAGGTTCATTCTTCGGCTATGATGGAAAGTCGAGTTGCAACAGTGACAGGATCCAGTTGAGGATTGAAACTACTGCACATGAAGGTGAATGTGCTACACAGAAATTCCTAAAGCTTTGTTGCAAAGGTTTTGGGAGGGGCTGATGTTGCTGGAGGTGGCAGGAGGAGCAATGAAATCTTGGATGATGGCAGAGATTTACTTGCTGCTTGCATCTATGTAATATGCAAGAACTGTGTACTTGGGTTTTTGTATCTGATGGTGGTAGATTCTTAGGGCTGATTTTAAGATGTCTTTATCTGTAGTGCCTTTTCTTGTTCTCCATTTGTGCTCCAGTTGCTTGCAGGCCCATTTCATCAGTCTGAGTTCTTCTGTGTACCAGTTGGCCTGTGGTCAGGCACTAGCCATTGGGTTGTACTTTCCAGGTTGTCAGTACATGCTGTGATCAAGCTATTGAGGTCTTGGTGGCTTTCAGAAAGTTGCTGGTGTGCTTGGGATGGTACGCAGAACAGGCAAAAACCCACTCCTCCTTAAGTGATGCTTTTCCAGCTGTGGCAGGTGGTTCCGGTGGTAGCAGGTCTGTTGTTGTTCGGGGTGGGTATGCTGAAAGTGATGAGAGCTTGGTCTGTCCAGGTCAAAGCTACAAGCTTGTCAACTGTGATGTTGCTGATTGAGGAGAAAATGGGGTCCAATTTACGGCAGTGCCGGTGGATTCAGTAACATGCTGGGTGAGGTCAGGTTTTCAAGATTTTCATGAAGGGCCACAAAGGTTGGGTATGTGTGGTATTCTAGGTGAAAATTAAGGTCTCCAAAGAGGATAAAGGTGCTGGTGTTGATGATGAGGAGTGTGCTTAAGCCTGTGATATCACAGGTGAAATTGGTTAGGATCCTGATGGTCTTTATACGAGGGTTGCACTGAGGGAGAAGTTGGTTGTGGTGCATATCTTTAACAAAAGATGTTACATGTAGCTGGTGGAGGTGTTCATGTAGGTGATGCAGCTGATAGTATCTTTGAATATTATGGCAACTCCACCTCTGGGCTTGTGCTGATGGTCTTGCCTGGTGATCTTGTAGCTGGCGGGGATGGCTATAGTGATGTCCGGTGCAAGGATTTAGCCATGATTCTGTGAGGAAGAGCAGGTCCAGAGAGTGGTATTATAGTATGTCCCATATCTTTGTGGCATGTTTGATAAGCAAGTGGGTTTGAGTAGAATGTATGCGAGTGAGGTGTATTATATGGGTGGGGTTTAGTCTGTGTGAGTGTGAGCAAGTGGCTCGTTTGTGTGGGCGAGTAGGGTGCTCGGTGTTGTTGTTGTGGGAGTGGTGGGTGTAGGATGGTGGCGTGTACATGAAAACGTGCAGGAGGTGCACATAAATGCTTCTTCCAGGTTGAGTAGTGTGGTGTGGCAGGGGAGTGGTGAGCGGAAGCCATGGTAGAGAGCATAGAGGAGTGTGGCAGAGTAATGGTGGGAAGAGTGAGAACCAGGGTCCCTGGCGCTGGACGTGGTCCGGGTGCAGATGGGCACAGATGGCGCCATTGGGCTTGAACAGTTACAAATCACTCAATGATGCCCCAAATTAGAATACAATTGACTTGTATATTTCTATTCAGTTCAATCACTAGTGAGCCGTACCACCACATTCACTACATCATTCAAATTCTTAAAAAGAAAGTACTACATAAAATGGCAAATCATAACTCTAACTTTAGTGTTCCTAATGAAAGATTATCAATCAGATCTCATTGATAAAATCATAATGAAAAACCCTAATAATAACTCCACATCCTTCATTTTTTTTAAAAAGAGGAAATCTGCGCTTTTTTGTCATTAAATTAACATATCCTTAAACTCCATTACACCAAGCAGAATCGCTCTTGCATAAAAACCTTGCCAAATTTATGCAGGTCATTCTCACCATGCACTCTTGGCTCTTATTGCCAAAACCCAACATCCTTTATACGTCCCCCTAATTTTCAGCGCCTGAAGCCATTGCCTGTATTTTGCATGCCAGAATGATCCATTATTCAAAAATTGAAAAGAGAAAAGGCCTGTCTAAAATATTGGCCCTCTGCCTTGCCATAACATTAATATGCATTTCAATTTAAATTGCCACAAATTTGTTTAGTATCATTGAGAATAAACACAATAATAATTATGCAACCCAAAATACAACGGTCAAAATTTCAAACCTGATACCTTCAATCTAAAACCAGGATTCGAACTATTACAGTTTAACAACTCTGGTATAATGCCACACCTCTGCATTACCATATAGCTCCACAGTTTCACACTAGCTGCTATTCAGAACAAGCTTGTATTTCAAAATCTGAAATTTAAACCATTTTCAAAGATCAAACTCTCAATGTATAGTATTGATCTTTCATTCTCAATAGTTATTTTACTTCATCAACACCTTTCAACCTTGGCAATTGGTAGTCAGAATCACAAAAATGCAAAAAATGAATAGACATAACCTATGCAGCACCATGGATTATGCTCTACTATCTATCAACAAGCTAAGTAAATAGTTCAAGTATCAAAGAACTCTACGTCAGGTGAGTTCAAGTAACCAAAAAAAGCCCACGTAATGTCTTGCACCATCTAACATAAGCACTCTAAAGTGGACTAATGAAATAACTGTGACTTTATGAAAAGATAAATTCATAAACATTACAAACTCAAAAGAATATTTTATCATCATAAAACCCTGATATAGACCTCAGAAAAGCCAATGGAATCAAGTTTCCACCCATAAATGGATACCACAAAGCAAAAACACTCAAGGAAACATAACCTAATGAGCGGAGAGATCTTTAAGGAGATGTTATACTGCATAAAAAGACCAGGGAAATGCAGAAAAAGGAATACCAACCCTTTTTTCTACTCTTTACAAATAAAATAGGAACGTGAATGGATAATGACTAATTGCAGTGTGGTGTGAATTTCCCGATCTATATTCAGTCCACAATCAACAGGTCTTATGGTATCAATCCACAGTGTTTCTTTTAATTTGAATCTTAGGTGTCCATTACGATACCGGGCGGTAAAAAATCCGCCATCCATCATAGCGGGAAAAATCCGCCCGCCTACACCGTCTGAATACCGACCCAGCAATTACGATGCCGCGAGCTCAAAACCGCCAGCGGCGGTAAAAACGCAAAAAATACCGCCCGCCCATGTCCGAGTCGAAGTCTATCCGCCCGCCACGGACAAAAAGACGCCCGACAACACGAAACCGCCCGCCCTGACGACCGAGACACCACCCGTGAAATTACGATCGCACCGACATGACCGCGGAAAACACACAAATACACCGCCCGCCAGCGCAAACAACGCTGATGAAAATGGACACGGCGGAAGCCCTGGCGGCCACGTCCCTGCACAGAAATCATCCGCGGACCCAAACAAACGCACACAACATGGCCAACAAGTCCACACAGCAACCCACGCACAAATACACAAACACAGTACACATCCCGATAACACACCCCCCCTGGACAAACAAATAAACTACAAAGCCCAGAACACCACCCACAACACACCTGAAAACAACAGACCATCATGACACACCCACATAGGTAAGTACAAAAGCAGCACCTTCACAGACCACAACCCCTTGCAACATTACAAAGCAAAGCAGAGAGGAGAGGAGAGGACACAGTGACACAGCAAGGACAGCAGCACACTACAGATACGCACACATCACACCCACCACCACCACCAAACACCAGCACCACAAACCCCCTGCACATCACACACCACACACCGCACCAGCACCACAAACACCATGGCATCACACAGAATGCCCAAATTCACTTCCACTGAGCTGACGGTCATGGTCGACGAGATCATCAAGGTGCACCCACAAATCTATGGCAACCAGGTCCAGCACACACCACTAGCCACCAGAAACAGAATGTGGAACAGGATCGTAGACCAGGTCAATGCAGTCAGGAACGTTCCACGAAACAGAGGAGAAATTAACAAAAGGTGGAACGACCTCAAAAGCATGGTCAAGAAGAAGGAGAGCAAAAATCGAGAGCTGGCTGCCACGACTGGCGGAGGGAATCCCACGCTTTTCAAGACCTTCAAAGCGTGGGAGGAGAAGGTGCGAGTCATCATACATCCGGAGATCCTCACCGGATTACCAGGGGGAGTGGAGGCTGGTAAGTACGAACAAATGTATGCCAGCACACCGCTATGTACTCACATGCACCACCAATATGCCATAGCTCCGAGGGACAAACACCCCCATGTCCAGTACACAATACACAACACATCACTCACACATGCAACAGGCACCACCACACACACAGCCCAAACCTACCAACTAACAAAACCATGGGGGCATGTGTACACTCAGCCAGCCACGCAACTACCACCAGGTCCCCTAGTACTCCAGAAGCGCCACAACGAGCACCCCCACACCCATGTGTCCGCCATAGCTGCACTAACCGACAAGTAACAGGTAAGTAGCAGGAACACAAAGTGCAGTGGCTCGGAGGGGGACAGCTGAAGTACAACACACACCAGGCCACTAGTCCCACAGCACAGCAAGGAGGAGCACCCCCACACCCACACCCATGTGTCAGCCTTAGCTGCACTAACCGACAAGTAACAGGTAAGTAGCAGGAACACAAAGTGCAGTGGCTCGGAGGGGGACAGCTGAAGTACAACACACACCAGGCCCCTAGTCCCACAGCACAGCAAGGAGGAGCACACCCCACACCCACACCCATGTGTCAGCCACTGCAGTGCACACCGTCAGCCGACAGGTAGACATCTCACCCCACAACAAACGGTGTCAGTGGGTGTCCAGCCATCACCACTACTCACAACACCGCCCCCACCCCCACAGACCAGCAACATGGAGCACCCCTCCCGCCCATAACCATGTGGCATCCATTGCATTGCACGCTCAAAAACAACCTGTAGGTGGGAAACTGGACAGGGCGGGGTGTCGTGAGGCATGAGGACTGTATTGCGACCAATACATGGGACATGTCACGTAGCAGAGGAACACGCAGCACTGCTCCCTGTCACAACCATGTGAACAATGTGCACACGGACATGAACCACAGAGTCACACCCCACATGACCCATCACAGACACAGCAACACCCAAGGAGCCACGTCTGCATGCACAAGTCACACTGATTACAGAACCACACGGCAGGCACTGTGCAACCCATCACACACAACAGCAACACCATCGAAGTCCTGTCCATGTAGCCCTTACTGCCTGATAACCACACACCCTACAACTACGCCCATGTAAGACAAACCCCACTAGACGTAACAGCGTGGAACCACAAAAATGCACACAAACACCACTGGACCCATGAGACACACAGGCACACAATGCACATACAACATACCATCCATCTCATCCGTCAGCCCCAGTTACATGAAAGGTATGTCATCCGAACAGCTGGTCCCCATACAGT
Organism: Calotriton arnoldi; assembly: GCA_963921515.1. Classification (NCBI taxonomy): domain Eukaryota; kingdom Metazoa; phylum Chordata; class Amphibia; order Caudata; family Salamandridae; genus Calotriton; species Calotriton arnoldi. Next base: position 405,633 of record CAWUFW010003270.1, read on the forward strand.
AGTCACGCAAAGAAACATGCCCATGACAAATCATGTGCCCGAAGTGACTGAAGCGCACGTCACACTGTGAGTAACAACACACATAACATAGTCAACACCCCCAAGAGCACTGCATTGATGCACATGGCAGAGGGCAGCACGCACACCAAGGATTTGGCCCATCTGCAATACGTCGTGCGGCACACAACCATCACTCACTCATAACAATGCGTCCAATGTAATGTCCATAAATCACAACAGACAGCAGATATGCCGGGTATGTCAGACATACACCCACCTTAGACCATGCACTGTCATGTTGCCACAACACATGTCACGTTCTGCACCCATAGCTCACAGTATGTACCCCAAAAGCATAGTTCATCTCAAAAGCGTTTCAGGGGGCTGTACCCCTTTTGCCATCTGCGTTTCTAAGCGTTCCATTTGACCCCCAAAAGCATAGTTCATCTCAAAAGCGTTTCAGGGGGCTGTACCCCCTTTGCCATCTGCGTTTCTAAGCGTTCCATATGAACCCCAAAACCATAGTTCAAACCAACCTCCACGATGGGTCTGGAGCCCGCATACACCAGAGCCACAAAATGTAGGGGTACAGCAACACACCCATTGGCATTGCTAATCCGTCCCATGCCACATGTCCACATCACACAGTCCCATTGCCTAGCCCACGCAACCACAAATAGTACAGCCACACACACGCCTCTGGGAAACCAGTGCACGACAGTGCACGAACTGTGAATGTCAGACAACTTATACATACTTTGCCAGGTGCAACACAATAACATGTCTCATTCTCCCCACAGGTGCCGAACTGCTGGATGCTGGAGAGGGAGACAGCAGCCAGCACAGCCAGCCTGCAAGCCCCCAACATGGACTCACGGATGTGGAGGATCTGTCCTCCTCTTCGGACACGGACCACCCAGCAGGCCCATCTGGTGTGGCAGGGCCCAACCGCTCCCCAGGCCCCCTCCTACCCACCAACCCATCATCCAGGGCTGCTGACCACTCACAGCCCCCTGCTGCCACTGTCGTTGCGGCCACTCCCACTGTCGTTGCGGCCACTCCCACTGTCGTTGCGGCCACTCCCACTGTCGTTGCGGCCACTCCCACGGTCGTTGCGGCCACTCCCACCGCCGCAACCACCACCATCGCCGCAACCACCACCACGTCTTCACTGGCCCCAGCCCCAGCGCAAGTGGTGGTCCGGCCGACTGGGTCCACCCTGGGAGCCAGAGCGAGGACCGTGGTGAGCAATGTGGCTAGTGGGCAGGCCGGTGGCAGCAGTACTGGTAGGAGGAGCAGGGTCAGGCCAACGCCAGCCGTGCCTGGGAGCCATGCCCTGCCTCAAATGGCCAGAGTCCTTGGGGCCTATGAAGAGGCCCAAGGACAATGGGCCAGGTCGGCTTCCGACACGCGGGAGGTCCTAGGGGTGTTGAGGTCCATGGACGCCCATATGGGACAATTCGTGACCCGTATGGACCAACTCGTGTTCCTCATGGGCCAGCTGGTGGTGGCGGTGAGGGCACAAGCAAGGCCAGCAACACCACCTCCGCCACCACCTGCTGTGGCGCAGGGTCGAGCAGCAACCAGTTCCCCTGCGTCCACAGCCAGTGAGCACACCTCACCCACCACCAGCAGGTCGCCACCACACCCCCCCCCTTCCAAACGTGGAAGGGGCCGTCCGAAGAGGATACAGATGTCCCGAGAGGACCTCGCACGCTCCAAACGCCAGTGAGGCAGCCAGCCATCCTTGACCACCGACTGCATTGACTTGGACTACGATCCTACCCCACACAGCCATCTGTATGGCATGTGTCTGTTGGACTATGGACATAGAACTAGTGGGTACACCCTGTGCATCACGCAGCCATGACCGACAGCTCATTGTCACTGCACGCACCACTTTTGTCATCACCTTGCACACAATCACATGTCTCCTATGAAAATAAATGCACCTTTAACACAAACTGCTGTCTGTGCCCTGTGTTTATTGAACGATGTGCAACCGCCACCTTGAGCAGAAAAGCATCTGATTTGTGGTATGTCGATGGGACAGGAGAGGCTGTAGGGACCTAGGGGTGGAAGACAGAACAGGAGTACATTCAATGAGTGTGTCACACACTCATCACACAGTACATGTCACCAACTACAAGCAATGTACACACATCGCATAGAGCAATAGGGCACAATGCCACAGCCACCGTCATTGGCATACTAACCTGGACATGGAGCATTGACACACAGCACTCAGTGAACAAAAGGCCTCCATGACAGAGCACACATACACCTGCACATATACAGCTACATCAGCCGTAGCACATGGACACTCACCGTCAAGTGAAGTAGCGGGCGATGAGCTGCTGACGCACATTCCCAGCTTCCTCCTCTCCACTGTCCTCATCACTGGACCCGTCCTGGTCTGCAGGCGGGGGCCCTGGCTGATCACCGTCATCCACTATTAGGGGGATCTGCTTGCGAATAGCCAGATTGTGCAGCATGCAGCAAGCCACTACTATCTGGCACACCTTCTGTGGGGAGTACGCCAGTGCGCCCCCGGTGCGGTCCAGGCATCTGAACCTGGACTTGAGGAGGCCAAAGGTCCGCTCAACCACACGTCTGGTCCTCCCATGTGCCTCATTGTAGCGGTCATCAGCTGGGGTCCGAGGATTTCGTAATGGGCTGAGCAGCCAAGGACCATTCGGGTAAGCAGAGTCACCTTGGTGTGAGGGACACAGGGAATCGTTGCAATTCAAACTGGACACAAGGCAGCATCGCACACCCAGCACGCTACACGACTCCACATACTCACCAACAATCCAGGCACGGTCCGGTTGCAGATTGGTCATCAGTCGTGGTAGGATGCTGTTGCGCATGATGTGCGCGTCATGTGCCGATCCTGGAAACTTCGCACACACGTGTGAAATGACCATGTCCGCAAGGCACACCACTTGCACATTCAGGGAGTGGGTGTGCTTCCGGTTTCGGAAGACGTGCTCCGTGGCCTGTGGTGCAACAAGGCCAACATGGGTGCAATCAATTGCACCAACAACATGGGGGATCCGTCCAAGGGCATAGAAAGCACCCTTTACTGCCGCCAATTCACGGGCCCTGGGGAATCGGATGTACCGGTTCCTGTACAGCATCATAGCTGACAGTACATCCCGTAGCACCATGCTGAACATGGGCTGGGACATCCCACCTCCACTGCCCACTGTGTGTTGGAATGACCCAGTGGCGAAGAAATGCAGTGCAGCCATCACCTTAGCCGTGGGGGTGAATGCAGTTGGATACACCCTACGAGGACGGAGGTGGGGTTCCAACAAGGCACATAGGCGATGCAGGGTGGGTCGGTCCAGACGAAATTTACGTATTAACTCCACATCCTCCATGTCTGCCAGCAATTGGTAGGGGCGATGTATGTTTGGTCTCCTCCTAGGAAAGATGGAAGTGGACACATGTCAAAGCAACACACAACAGGGCATGTACACATACACAGAACACAAATTACAGACAAAGCAATTGAATCACAGAACAGCTGACAAGTAGGGACAGCACAGCCACAATACACTTACACAGGTCCCATGCCAATGTGTACATGATGATATGCCAACAGACATGTGAAGGCTGGCCACTGGCCGTCCATGCCTATGCACGCCGCATGTGGTGGCCCTGTCCATTCTGTACCTGCTCCCACACACTAATCATGTCCACACCTGCAGTTGCACTGCGCACATTCTACTGTGTGGTGCACATGGCATCAGCGGACTGTACCCGCCATGGGCCAGGCCCTTACGGCCAACTCCAATGACCCTCGCGGTTGCACCCTGCGTGTTCCACCATGGAGGAAGGCGACCCGGGCCAGCTGGGAGCCGGCCATCGTCTGCAATTGAAGCTGGCAGACATGGTACTCAAATTGCAGCAGCTTGGACCCACTGCAACTGCACCAGGGGGCTATATGAGTGTGGGGGTGAGACCGGCATTACCACAGCTACCTGGGACTGCTGCCTGGCATCCATCAACAACACCTGCTGCTGCCACCTGTCCACCTCATCGCTGATGACGCTGAGGATATGTCCAGGTCCACTGACCAGCGAGGAGCTGGAGATCCTGCATTCCGAGCTGCATGCACACTGCACATGGCTATTCCTTGCAGAAGTTGTGTGTGAAAGACAACTACAGTGTGTGTGGGAGTGCATGTGGGGGACACACATGTCGTTGATCCGCAGCACTATGAGTCAGAGCCTGTGGGGGTCAAACATGCACTGCTCACCATGCTGACTGCAGGTGGCAAGGGTATGTGAGCTCTCGGGCGCATTGCCATGTCTGTCCCTCCCGAGTGGTGATATATGGCAACTTAATGTCAGACATCCAGTGACACAGCCAATTGGCAATGCAGGTCTCAGAGCACTTGTTGCTCATGTGAATGTCAGGCTGGGGCCATGCTGCCCTTCTCAGTCCCAGCAGGCCTGACCTGCACATTGACTGCACAATGCCAGTAGGTGTCAACACAGACTGCCAAGTGGGTTACATGTGTCACCTGTACAGGACCCTCCGGATGAGCGCTAAGTCAGCACTGTCAATTGGCCACACCATGCCTCGTGATAGGGATGTGTGTGAGGGATAGTGGCACTGAATGTGACCTTCGTTGTGGGGTGGGCCATGCACAGGGCGAGTACGTTGATGGTTGCGCACTGTCGGTCACAGTGGGTACACCCACACAGATGTGTTGCCTTGTGATCTTTTTGTGGGTCCGCCGGACAATGGACAGTAGATGTGGGCAGACTACACATTGGTCGATGTGCTGTCAAAATGCATGTGCCTTCACACCAGGCACAGCTGCCCCTGCACATGTGACCCCTGCTGCCCTCAGTGCTGGGTCTGTTGAGCTGATGCGCCATCTGTGCGTGGGGCAGACAGCTCTCCTCACTTCCGTCATTGCCCATGACATCACTTTGCCGCAGGTGACATGGATCATGGAGGGCCGACATGTACGCGTGGGTGGACTACACAAGACTGTCCAATGGTTGTCACCCCCAGTCAGTGCTTCAAATGGGAGGAATGTAGTGCAGGTACTCATTGAAATGTGTCGAGTGGGCGGGGCTGGGTGCGGGGCTCAATGCAAGACATGTGTGGTTTATCGGCGTATTTACTAGTTGCAATACACACGAGGCACGTCTTTTTCAGATCAGATCTGGGTCATTCTTTCTACCAAATGTGAGTCATACAGTAATATTATAACGTTTCCTCATGGCCTCCCCTCGCTCACCCCAATATGCGTTTGCATCTGAGAGGCCAGCGCGTGCACAGGCGGCTCCGAGATGGCACCAGTGAGGCCAAGGAGTGTATGTGTGGGTCCATTTGAACAAGTAGTCTGTCTCGCGGTATCATCAGTGCCTGTACGCCGTCCACCTGCGTGGTGCCCCGACTCGAGCCCCGGACAACATTGACTATGCATGACAGGCTCCGCAGTCCCGAAACACCACCTGCAACACACAGAGGCTGTAGCTACCCTAGCGGCCCAGGCCGCGTCCAACTGGAGCTCATGGACCCACACATTCACTCTTTGGCCTCTCTGGTGCGAGCTTGGAGCTGCTCATGCACGCGCTGGCTTCTCTGTTGCATTGGCATGTAACGTGTGTGGGGTTATGGGCAATGAGTGTGATGGTGCAAGCCACCTTCCGTGACGTCACTCCTGCTCGTGATGTGTGCGTCCCCCCACTACTTCCATTTGACTTGTGCCATACTACATATTGAGGATGTGTTGCCTGCGTGATGTGCCCAGGAGGAGCGCGCCATGACCTCTCACCCACCATCCTCCACTGCCATCCCGTGCCCTGGATTGCCTGTGCAGGTGGACAATGTTGGGGATACACCTGGTCGACAGGGGATGTGTGTGCCTTGTCAAGGGCCTGGCGGACGCACAGCGGTATCCAGCATGTCCACAGAGGGTGGGCTGACGTGTACGCCTGATGCAGCATTGTTCGTGTGGCCGCCTGTTGTGCACACACGAGTTCACATTCACCCCCAGACAGGTGGCCTTTACAAATGCCCAGGAAAGCGGTAATGTACTGTTCCGGAACCCTCCCAACACAGCGTGTTTCAACATTGCATGTGCGCATCTACCCGTCACACCCGCCCACCTGGGCAATGCGTCACTCCCGCTTCACACGACACATGTGTGTCTTCCACAGTTGTGCTACTCATTTGCGTTGACATCCGATGACAGTGGACCAGATGGTCATCTCATGACTGCCGTGTACTTCACACACTCTCATCCTCTCTCATTCGTACTTGTGAAATGAATCAGCAGAGACAGATCTTTGCTTAAAGCCATGTATTGTGACTTATGTCCTCTGTGATGCAGTATAGTGGACACTACTGGCAGCGGAATGCATGTGGAGGATATACTCAGCATGATTACACATAGCATAGGGTGTAGGGGTACATGTGATTAGTTGTTGCCTGTGGGATGTGGGCTTCAGAGTTACATCTGCTTGGCCGTTGCTGTGCTAATGTACATTTGCTAATTGCTGCGGAGCTGCTGACTTTGACACAGACGGTATACATTTAGCCTACCAGACCGCTTGGTATCATGGGCACAGTCCATTTCAGTTCCATGTAACAGGTTTGGTGCTGTTGTTACTCATGCACACGTGCGTGTGAGATGACATCAGGGCATGGTCTTGCGTGCATGCAGCGGCGTCCCACTTGTTGTTGCGATGTGGTGGCTACTGGACATGTCACAGTCACTGGGGTCGTGTTGTTGGTGGATGCACTTGTCGCCCATGCAAATGTCCTGGGACGGAATTTCCGGGGGGTGGGGTGGCAGCTCTCACATACTCCAGCCGAGCGATTACTGTCCACTGAGCGGTGCATATGTCCATGGGCGCAGGATCCATGTCATGGCATAGTTGTAGGTGCAGTTCTGTCCATGTGGTTGCAATACACAAATCCCATGCCACTGCCTCCCCCGATACATGCGGAGTTCCTGGATGTGATGGGGAACAGAGTGCATGTCCCGGACATATCCGATGTCATGGCAGGGTCGTTGATGGTGTGGTGTCAGTTGCAGGTTGTTTGGTATGGCTGTTGTGGTGGTAACTGGCCAGTCCGTGCGGAAGCTAGGCATGGGTACGGTGTTGGACATCATGGCTCAATTGGGGGAATTGCGTCGGGGTCCGACGAATTGACATGTTGTCAGGTATGCGATGCCTTCCAGCAGGGCTTCCATGTCATTGGTGGTATACATGTTTGCCAGCCAATGTAGCGGATGGTGGCTGTCAAGGTGTTGTTCGTAAGTTGTCCCTTGTAGGAGCATGATGGGGCATGTTGTATGACATTCGATGTAGCTGTGATCCATGATCCGTCGTGTGGAGGCACAGTGGTCCCATTGCAGTGTGGGTCCGATGTTGGCCACATATGCCATGCCCCCATAGGCTGTACACACCCTGTCGTGGGCGTCCAGAGGGTGGAATAGTTGTAGCAGGTCCGCCCTTGGACATGCCGGGTTGGAGAGACACAGATCCACAGGATGGTGGAAGGGACACCTCCGACAGTAGAAGACGGGGATGACGCAGCTGAACAATGCGATGCGGTAAGTCAGTCGGTAACTTACGTTCAGCAGGGACAGGGGTTCACATCCCAACATCTGTATCAGGTTATGTTTGTACAGCTTGACCTGTCCGGCGTAGTTGGGTAGGTGTGGTGAAAGTGCCATTTTGCTGCAGGGCGATGTGGTGGCGTGCTCCGGCTGTCTGTGCAGTCTGCAGAGTGCAAGCTCCGAAGTTGCTGGGGAGTCTGTGATGTTCGTAGGGAGGCAGGACTTGTGTTATGTTAGCTTGTGCAGAAGACACGGGCCCTCATCCCACATGCTTCTCTGAATGGTCAAGGTCAGTGGTGTGTGACTCCTTCCAGATAACTTGCATGTGAACGACATGGGGGAGTGTTTTCATTTCTTTTTCCCGTTCGGAATGTTCTTAGGTGATATGCGCTATCTGCCCTGTGGTCGGTTTCCTCTGCATGCCTGTGTTGGTCTTTTTTTGGGACAATGGTTGTATTCTCCGGCTTGTTTAGTCGGGTTGTGGTTTCGGAGTTGGAATGGAAGGTCATTCAGTGCTGTCTGCTCTCCCGTGTGTGGACGGCAGGCTGCGTTTCCGCTATACGTTGGGCCTTGTGTGTGGGTGTAATTATTGGGACCACCTGTTGTTGGTCCCCGGGCTCTTTGGTGTTCCGTTTTGTATGTCTTGTTATTGGGTGCAGGGTGGTATGGGTGTTTCTGTGTGGTACTGGCGTACCTTTTGCCGACGGGGCCCATATTCTGCTGGGTGGTGTTGCCGCCGCTGTGTGCTTCGCCATGTTTGTCACACAGGGGTGTGTCCTAATATTGCGTGACTTCACTGACATGTAGGCGTCGGTTGTGTGACGTTGGATGGTGACCGTGAATTGGGGGTTGGGGACATGACTGTGGCTTGCCTGTCACGTGACATGTGTGTTTGGGGTGGGGCTGGTGTGTGGTGTTTGTTGTGCCCTGTGTTGTGTGTATGCCTACCTGCGTCGCCGCGGTGCGTTGCCTCCTAGGTGGTGCATCAGGTAGAGGATGGGGAGGGCCTGGAGTGCTGGATTCATGCTCGGGGGGGCCGCCTCTTCGGTGTCCGTGCTCGGAGGTCGGGTTTCCGCCTTGCTTTCGCGTGCGGTGTCTCTTAGCCGTGGGAGCTGGTTGTTTGCGGCATCGTAATTTGTACGCCGGGCGGGACGTGGTTTCGTCGGGCGGTGTGTCTCTATTGGGCTGCGCCGCTACGTGAGCGGGCGCGCTTTGATGGCGGGCGGCGTCGCTGGCTTGCGGGCGGTGTTTGGCTGACTTTTCACATCCTAATTGGGCGGGCGTGTGTGCTGCGGCGTGCGGACGGTAACTGGTGGTTTTTGCACCCGCCAGCACGGCGGTGGTGCTTCCGCCCGCCATCCTAATGGGCCCCTAAATTTTTATAGCCTCCCTTGTGATAGATTTGTACATAGGACAGAGACACCATGTATTTCCTTGCTGTTATGCTAGTCTTGAAAATGCAGAACTGTAAGTGGTCTCCTATCAGCATCGCTTAAAGCATTGATATGTTCTTTCCAATGCTGTTTAAGTTGGTGTATGGTTGAACCCACATACTTTTTTGCACATACGCACATCGGCATAAAAAAACAAAATGTTATGTTGCAGTTGATAAAGCTCTGATTGTAAATCTTCTTGTTTTTCCCAAAATTGTAAAATGACTCACTTTTATCTTTAACAAACTTGTAACCCACAGTTATTATACCTTAAACATCCTAGAGGTTTTTTCATAAGTGAGTTAGATTGGTCTCGCTTTATTACTCTAGTGGTATCACTCGGGCTTAAAATGTTTTTAAGAGTGTCTGGTTTTCTAAATGATGTTAAACTATCTTGTGTTTTGATATATATATATGTTTTCGTATTGGGTGTCAAATTAAGTCCCTATCTCCATTATTTTCTATGGGAGTGAGTTACAGTCTCTGTGGCCATGTGTGGTGGCATACTTACTCCAAAGCTGAGCTGGAGCACATTAACTACTATTTGGGGATCTTTTTAGGTCGACGTCTACCTTTGCTTAAAACTTCTTGTGGGCATTCTGAAAGCTTCCCTGGGAATGCATTTTGCCCATTACTTACCATTAGCTTTGTGGTTTGTAACTCACCGTTGCTTGCTTTCTATTGGCTGGCTCTATTTGCTTTAGGCTCTCCAGCTTGAGTTTGTCCCTCCAGTGAGCATCCCTTGTTTACTGTATCCTTCCGAAGACTCACTTATCTTGTTACATTTGCTGTGCATTCAAAGACATAAGTCAAATGTAAGGCACTGTCTTCCCGGGAACTTGGTGCTTGCTTTACTTTCTCTGACTTCAAAGTGAGAGAATTAATGTGACAATCCTGCTGACCACCCATGTGAGAGGAAAGGGTGGGTATAGGATGTTATTTTTTCTAGCACACAACAAAAAATAACTGTGCTGATGTTTAAGAATATATTACAATGAGTAAAGTATAAATGAATCACATTTTTGTTTGTAATTCTGAAATGTGGTGGAAACCTTTGAATATGATCAAAACATATCAATACAACTAGGTGATGACATTTCCATGCATTATCATTTATGGACAGTAAAATTGTATGTCGGTGCAAATGTTATGGTAATTTCAATTGAAAATGTGTTGTCTGTAATGGCAGTGCACTACCACACCATGCATACTCCACACTGGGCCACTCCACTTTACTCCACTCTATTCCCTTCCACTCAACCCCCTGCTACTCTATTCTATGACACTCCACTCCACTCTACAATATGCCACTCGACTGTATGCCCCTTCACTCTAAGACACTCTATGACAAGCCATGCCACTCAACTCTGCTCGACTTGACTCCACGCCACTCCACTCTATGCCATTCACTCCATGACACAACACACAACTCTACTCTATGCCAGTCTACTCTACGCCACGCCACCCCTCACTACATACCCCACTTCACTCCAATCTACCCATTTCAATCTACCCCAATCCACCCCACTCCAATCTTCTCCAATTTACCCCACTCCACTCTACAACAAGCCACTCCACTCTATGCCCCTCCACTCTAAGACACTCTACGACACACCACACCACTCAACTCCACACCACTCCGCTCTATGCCACTCACTCCATGACAGAAGACACCACTCTACTCCATGTCCCTCCACTCTATGCCCCTTCACTTCCAACCACCTATCCCTCTTTACTCCAATCTACCCCAATCTACCTCACTCTACTCCAATCTAACCCACTCCACTCCGATCTATCCCACTCCACTCCAGTCTACCCCATTCCACTCCACTCCAATCTACCCAAATCTTCCCACTCCACTTCACTACAATCTACCCCAATCTACTCCACTGCAATCTACCCCACTCCAATCTACCCCATTCCAATCTACCCCACTCTACTCCACTCCACTCTACCTCATTCTACCCCACTCCAATCTACACCAATCCACTCCACTATGATCCAGTCTTTGCCAATCCACTCTAATCTACCCCACTCCACTATAATCTACCCCAATCTACCCCACTCCACTCCATCCTAATCTACCCCACTCCACTGCAATCAACCACAATGTAGCCCACTCCACTCCACTCTAATCTACTCCACTCCAATCTACCCCACTCCCCTCCTCTCCAATGAACCCCACTCCACTCAATCTAAACCACTCAAACCCACCCCACTCCACTTCAATCTACCCCACTCCACTTTACCCCAATCTATCACACTCCAAGTGAATCTACCCCACTCCACTCCAATTTACCCCACAACACTCAGATCTACCCCACTCCACTCCAATCTACCCCAAGCCACCCCATTTAACCCCAATCCACCCCAATCCATTCCACTACATACTACCCAACTCCATGCCACTGTACCCCACTCTGCTCCAATCTACCCTGCTCCACTGCAATCTACCCCACTCCACTCCAATCTAACCCACTCTATGGCCGCTGAAAGGTCCAGCCTCTAAGAGGCTCTGGGGTGGGGATCACTCTCAGTGCAAATCCCTGCAGAAGCCGCCCTCCAAAACCCATCTACAATGGTGACAAATACACCTACCTCACCACAACATCCTGAATAGACAGCGGTCCGAGCAGAGTCCGTCTCCTCACTCCCGGACTGGTCTCCTTCATGACGCCCGCCAAAACTCCAAATCAGCAGACGAAACAGAGCTCAAGTTGAGAGCCTGAGGTGGATCCCGTCTGCTTTACAATTTTAGTGACCGACAGCCCAGCTGAAAGTGGGGTGGGCTGCAACTGCAAGGTCATTGGTACTCGCTTCACTCCACCCTATGTAACCGAGCTCCGGGGGCTGATCGGCTAATGTGCCAGGAAGAAGCCCACCATATTAAAAATAACTGGGTGAGGGAATCAGACTGTCCCGCACCCGACACATGATCTTGCATTGTTTAACTGGCTCTATCACTCGCATTCTCTGTGGAAGCCCTGCAGCGTTGATATCACTCTACAGGGGAGTTGCTGCAGCAGCTATCATTCTGTGCCCCAGCCAGCCCGGGCCATGGGCCGACCGGTTCTCTGAGAGAGAGAAGCCCGCAACTGCATTAAGTGCCTACCATCCGCCCAGATACCGTGGTCTCCGGCACTATTTTTGCCTAACGTTGAGGCTCCCATCCCGCCTCCGGATCCTACTGAGCCCCTCCTGCCAGACATCAACACGAATGCGCCATCAATAGCGGGCTGACGATTGCGCTGCCAGATGATCACTGAGACTTTTAGCTAGACCTCAGCCTACGGTTAGCTCACCTGTTACACTGTGTGTTATGTTATGTTAATAATTTTATAAAGCACGCAAATACCAAACGGTGTCTTGGTGGTAGTGTCAGTTGAACCAGACAAATATAGTGCAAAGATAGGGGTATGCACTAATTATGGGGCCAGTAAACAGAAAAAAAATTGCAGAAAAATTAGGAAATGATTTTAAGCAGAGGAGTTAAAAGGATACGTTTTTAGTTCTTTCCTGATTTTTAAGAGATTGGGCTGGGCTCTTAGATGGTTGGGCAGAGAATTCTTACATTTGGAGGCGGAGTAGGAGAAACTTCTACCTTCCCAATGGACTCTTTTTATTCTAGGCACAAACACCTTCCTAGCAGTGCTAGACCGTAGATTACAAGAAGAAGATTACCATTTAAAAAATATCTTGCAGGAAGCAAGGGCCGACCTGGTGCTGGGCCTTATGGACCCACCACAAGACCTTGAACTTTATTCGCGCCTTGATAGGCAGCCAATGCAGTTCTTTAATGGCTTTAGTGGCTGAGGAAAGTTTTCGAAGATATATTAGTACTCTGGCTGCTGCATTTTGATATATCTGTAATTAATTAAGAAGGCACATTGAGAACCTACATATAAAGCATTGCCATAATCTATTCTAGAGGTGACTAGGGCCAAGATCACTGTTTTCCTTAACCCCAACGGGAGGCAAGGGAGATTTTTTTTTAAATTCTTAACATGAGAAAACAGGAGGATGTTACCTGCTTTGATTGGTCAATGAAAGCTAATTTGGTATCAAAGGTGGCTGCCAAATGTCTTGCCTTCTGTACTGGGAGTGGAAGGGGCCCGAATTTGAGTGGCCACCAGGAGGTGTTCCAGAAGGCGGAGTTGTTACCAAATAGCAACACCTCTGTTTTTTTACGAATTAAGCTTTAAATAGTTCTTCTGCTTTCAGTTGGCAATGCTACCCATACAGTTTTTGAAATGTTTGGCCACTTTTTCAGGTTCCGATGAAACAGATACAACTATTTGGGTGCCATTGGTATACGAGAATACCGAGAGCCCACAGGATTGCATAAGTTTGATTAGTGGAGTAATGTAGGCATTAAACAAGATTGGACATAATGAAGATCCCTGAAGCACCCCACAGGGAAGCGTAAAGCTCATCTCATCACCACAGTACAGAAGGGTGCCTCCTCACCTAAGAACGCCGAATGCCCCAACAAACTACCACCTCTCTAGCAACTCCCCTCCCCAATCAATAAGCAAACCGACTCTCTCCTCTGATTTTATGAATGACAGTAACAACAACACTCCTGATCTAGTATCTAACATTGTGATGCCGCTCACAACCTCTACTATTCATGATTCCCCCTCCTCCTCAGATATGACAAGTCCCCTCCATAACAGTGCTCTCCCCAGACAGGATTTAAACAGGATTCACCACACTTCTTCCAATCCCCAAACCCTCCTCCCACCTAAGCCCCAAACCATACAGCACTACACGGTCACTGACCAAAAGCCCATCCAGATCTCCCGGAGCTGTTCTAACCCTCTAGTATCCCCCTAACCCCCAAACCCCTCACACATATCTCCCTAATCAACTCAACAATACCTCCACTCTCCAATCAATGCTCGACGACCTGAAAACAGAATTACACCTCATGAGGGTTTACATACAGAACCTACTTCATATTACTTCTAAGTTAGAGCATAAGGTTTTGTACCACAAAAAGTAGAACTGGACTCAGAACAGCCGACAGTCTACAGCCCTATCATTCAACTCTATTGCAAACACCAGGATCACTCCACCTAAATGGAGGTGTAAACTGGATATAGACCTCACCTCTAGACCCAACAGAGCAACTAGTCATTTATCGAACCACGAAATCCTCTGCCTTCTTGCCACTTAAAACTTAGCACCTATCAAGCATATGATGCCTGTAGAAAAAAAACAGACAATGGTCATGCACGCATGCACCCACTCAGGATTCCTCATCACAACTTTAGGTCCATTAATAAAGCTAACCCCAAACTAATCTTCATACCTCATTGACCTGCAACTGTAACTAAAACTAACCTAAAATGCGCTTTACTCAACTGCCGGTCGGCAGTGAAACATGCTGCTGATATTGCTGACTTCCACTTCAGTCTAGACCTGAACCTCCTACTACTCACTGAAACATAGCTTAATGAATCCTCATCCACCATACTGGACATTCTAGTCCCTCCCAGCCATGACATCATTTGTTTGGACTGTTCTGGCCGTCCTGGTGGTGGCATTGGCTGTATCCATTGGATCAATGTCTCAATAAAACAAGCTCAGACTCAATCACTGTCCTCCTGCGAATACCTTGGGATCAATATCTCAACTACAGACCCCACATGATGTGCACTGCACTTGATCTACCTCCCTCCTGGAGACAATCTCACATTTATCAAACAAATAATGGAGGTCATCTCCACCAACAACGGATCACACACCAGCTAGATTTTTCTTGGCGATTTTAATATCCATGAACTGACACAAACGACCCTCTGGTGAATACCTCCAACCCTTCCTTCATGACCTCAACTTGGTTCAAGCATGCAACAGCCCGACGCATGACAAATGATATACATTAGATCTAATAATAGCAAAGAAGAATACCATCCAAATTGAATCTATATAACCATGCAACTGGGCAGACCACCACTGCATCATGTTCTTCATAGCAGAAAGGACAGTTATCTCCAAAGGACGACCAGTGAAAGTCAACCACTGGGTAAGAGTCACTGGAAATATCAACCCTCTCACATTGTCTGCTCTCAACAACATCCTATCTTCATCCACTAACATCTCAGGCACTCAAGACCTCACTGATCAATGTATCAACTCAATGTCCAACACCATGGACACCCTTGCTCCCAAACAACTAGATCAGAACATCCAACCTTGGTGCAATTCCGTCCTCAATGATGAACATTGCTCACTGAGATCAGCAGAAAAGGCATAGAGACTTTCACCCTCTACAACCAACCTCAGTCTACTAAGACAAAGAAAGAACATCTGTAACAGGCTTATCAGAAGTTCTTAATCATCATGGTTTAAGAACAGGTCATAGCTCCGAAACTGCCATGGTCCAAATTGGTGACAACAGCCTGAGACTTCTCGATTAATCCTGCTTGGCTTGTCCGCTTCATTTGACACCGTTAAATGCGACAACCTCCTAAACCTCCTAGAGCACAAGCTGGGTCTCTCCTGCACTGTATTAAAATGGTTCTCTTCATTCCTACACAACAGATCTCAAAGAGTGATGATCTACCATGCTCTATCCCTCCAAACACAGTCAGTATTGGCATTCCTCAAGGATCTTCACTCTCCCCTACCCTGTTCAACCCACTCATAGAACCCCTGAATGAAATCTTCAAAATCGCTAACATCGCATATCACATGTGTGCAGATGATACTCAACTTTATAAGACAATCACCTCTCCAGAAGACATCAGCATCCTCAATACCACCCTGACAAAAACTCCTCAAAATTGGCAAACTCGTAACCACCTAAAACTGAACGCTCTCAAAACTGAATTTCTCTTAATCTCAACACCCAACCACACTCCTAATATCAAAGAATGGCTCTCACACCTAACAGCTCTGAACTGTACCCCACACATCATAACCTCAACCAGATCTCTAGGAATAATCTTGGACAATCACCTCTGCATGATACCATAAGCCCAGCCACCAGGAGTGCCAACTACCAACTGCACACACTAAAAAAATAAAAACTTTTCTTCTGACTGCAGATCTCAAGACAGTAGTTCAAGCACTAGTGATCTCCATGCTATTCTCATGGGACTATCCAAAGAAAAACTGGCACTGCTGCAGGCAACCTTCAACGCGGCGGCTCGGCTCCTCACAGGCTCAAAAAAAAAAACAATCACCCCAGACATTAAAGCGCTGAACTGGCTACTTTATGAAGCAAAGATTCATCTACAAATTGCTGGCATGGCTCATAAAGCCCTTCACCACAACACTCCAACTGACCTGGCCAAGAAACTTGTTCTAACAGATGAGAACAGATCTTTAAGAAGCACAGGTTCCCTTCTACAGAAGCCCAACAGATTCACAAAAAGAAAACCTGCAAGCATACCTTGTTCGGAATGGCCCCTAAAATTTAGAACCCGCTTCCTCCTGAGACCAGATCCAATCCCTTAACTGCCAGCTTCGAACGTGAAGCAAAGCTTCTACTAATGAACAGTTTCCTTCCCCAATGAAGACACATCCTTCCCAGACTTTAGTGACTCTTTGAATATGTTTCTATGCTTTTTTAGTTCCTTTCTATTCCTCCACTTATGTATTACTCTTGTGTGTTCTCCTGTGTTCTCCCAATGTACAGCGCTCTGATACCTGAAAGGGTCATGTTCGCATGATATAAAACTCTATAAATAAATAAAATAAACATTACAACTTACCCCACTCCACTCCAATCCAGTGGCGTTGCAAGGGGGGGCGGTCCACTGCTCCAATCTATCCCACTCCACTCCAATCTTCTCCACTCGACCCCACTCCAATATACTACCGTCTACCCCACTCAAGTCTACCACAATCTACTCCACTCCACTCTAATCTACCTCGCTCCAATCCAATCTCTAATCTACTCCAATCTATCCAACTCCCCCATCAACCCTACTCCAATCTACCTGACTCCACTCTACCCCAATCTACCCCACTCCACTCTTCCACAATCTACCACAATCAATCTCACTCCAATCTACCGAAGTCTACCTCACTCCAATCAATCTACCCGAATCTACCACACTCCACTCTACCCCAATCTACCCCACTCCACTTCACTTTAATCTACCACACTCCACTCGAATCTACCCCACTGCACAACAATCAAACCCACTCCACCCCAGTCCACCCCATTCCACCCCACTCCACCCCATTCCAATATACCCCACCCCAATATACCCCACTCCAATCTATCCCACTCTATCCCAATGAACCCCACTCCACCCCACAACACCCACGCCCAATCTACCCCACTCCACTCTACCCCACGTCAATCTAGTCCAATCTACTCCAGTCCAATCTATCCAACTTCAAACTGCCCCACTCCAATCTATTCCACTCCAATCTACCCCACACCACTCCAATCTACTACACTCCAGTCCAATCTACCCTGCTTTAATCCACCCAATCTACCCTACTATAATGGGTGAAAACAGCTAGCTGAAAACCCCATTAAATAAGTTTATTGTACATATATCCTTGGGGGAGAGGATGTGGCCTAAAGGGCTAGGGCGGTGGACATCAAACCTGGGGAACCGGGCTCGAGTCTCAGCAACCACGCTCAACACCCTGTGATTCTGGGCAAATCACTTAATATCCCCTGCCTAATAAAAATGAATGTGTCCTTATGTAAGGCAACTGGTGCTCATGTAAAGGGCTCTGCTCTAATATATTTGATATATATATATATTTTTAATCAAAAGGTCTTGGCTAACGCCAGACCTAAAACAAAGAGACTAAAACCTAATTGGCTCCTGGAACTGCCACAGGCAGCTGATTTTTTCTTCCGTCAAAGAGCAACGCACAACTATCCTATTCCCAGTTTTACTTCTTGAGATAAAAAGAGCAACATACCAACGCTTCACATACTGACAAAAATGAAACAATATTTAATTTAAAAAGGGAAACCACGCTAAAGGAAAGGTAATTTTTTGTTGTAATTTTTTTGATAGCAAGAAAAAGCATAACACGAGGCGCTGTTTTTGGATGAGTGAAGTGTAATAATAACCAATTGAAATCTAAGAGTAAAGCAAAACAGCGACGATTTCAGGCAAGTACACCAAGCATTCGTTAGAAGAAAGAATAACATTACAAGTTACACAAATTCTAGCATAGGACATTTCAAGAGCATGATGGAGCAGGGTAAACGAAATAATTTGTATCCCTTTGGAAATTAATGACCTCTTAATAATTAATAATACTAACCGTTTGAAATGCATGTACTAACCAACAAACGCACCTTTTTTAGTAAACACTACACGTGGGTAATATGCAGATTTGTGCAAAACCTAATCTACTTACAAATGTGAAGTTAATTAACCTTAGTATTGTGATTTGCATACTAATTAGAGTGAAATTGCATGATTTATGTTGCATAGTAGATTTGTATTGTGACAAAGAATGCAGATGGTAAGTAAAATGGCTTTAAATGTCGCTTCTACTAGGTAACACCTAACACGGGTCTTTAAAATGGCGGGTGGTAAACAGAAAGGCTTATTTTCTTTGTTTTAATTTCGGTTGTGTTTGTTCTTATGATAGTTCGTTCGGGCCTGCTAAGCCATGCTTCGAAAATGGCTGCTGGAGAGGATGAGATCACGTGAGACGGCTAAGATGGCCTCTGCCCAGAAGCAATAAAGAAATTCAAGTCACGTGAATACGGCCTGTGCCCGGAGTGAGAGATGTCAAGGTCAATCCGACCTACAATGAAGAATGTACCAAGAGATTCAGCATGTATTTCTGGGAATGGATGGGAAAGAACCGAGTGACAATGGATGAACAAAAATGTGACCATCAAAGATCGCTACAAAATGAATGGACAAGTTGGACTACTTTTGACCCCAGAGTCATGAGACTTATTGTGTGCTTTATTGTCCCCAAACCAGTTTGAACAAGGAGGGCGATGAGGTGACCATCACCACCCCTCCAATGGACCAATTAGCGTAATTCTTGCCCCTAAGGATTGCAACTTTTATGTGTAGTAAGCCAGAGAATAGGGTATAAGAGAGTCTGCTCTTATGTGGGTTTTGCTGTTGGTGTTTTTCTGCCATGCCGCTTCTTTATTTTTCATTTTTCCACCTCGATACTTCGAAAGACTCTGTCATTTTTGGACTTTGAACTTTGACTGGGGAAGGAACGAGATCGTTGCGGGAATTCTGCCCGGGAGGTGCGTCCGAGGAGGTTAGCGGGACAGTCAGTCAGTTTGGGAGTTCTACTCTGTGATCTACGGTTTATCTTCCTTTGGTGAACCATTCTTGTCATCGCCCCATGGCCGAGGGTAATGCATAATTTTCACTTTTCCTAAAACCTTAAATGTTTATTGATATATTAAAATGTGTTTGTTTAATAAAGAATTTCACTTATTTGATTGAAGAATTTAGATACAATTATATTCTAACTTAAAATGAGTCTGTGGTTCTTTAGTAAAGTTATGATTGATAAATGTTAAAGGTTATAATTGTGATTGAGCTGGTCTTAATCACCATCAACTTATTCTACTAGTTGGTCCATCGACCGAATAGCGGAGTACCTTGATGTTCAGAACCGACAGGATCAAAGGTTAATGCATATAATGTATGAGTTATTATTCTGTCAAATTTAACAAGGTATCCCGTTCGTCCAGCAGCACATTCTCCTTAGCGTGTAATCCAGAGAATGAATGAATGTATGTATGCAGTGTCATGGGCCCCACCAACATAAGTTTTAAATGACAATAGGTTGCATAAGTGTTTTTACCTGGATTGGTGTCCCAAGGAGAAATTTATATAAGCCGCGCTGGATCAGATTTCTTGGTAGCAGAGTTATGGTTTCTATAGATTAGTTTGGTGATTATTGATTACTGATTTATTGATTTTTCATGTCTAACACCTTAT
Organism: Calotriton arnoldi; assembly: GCA_963921515.1. Lineage (NCBI taxonomy): Eukaryota > Metazoa > Chordata > Amphibia > Caudata > Salamandridae > Calotriton > Calotriton arnoldi. The sequence continues at coordinate 425,579 of CAWUFW010003270.1, forward strand.
GTCGAGTTGTATTATGTTATGTGTAAGTCAAAATTTTGAAGCTTCCGGAAAGTAGGAAGTGGACACGTGTGGCAAGAGAAGTCACACGGAATTGTGCATTGTCTGATTTTCAAATTGGTGATAACACAGGATTGTGTTATGTTAGGGACATTTCATGTATGAAAATGTGTTTGAGTGAAATAGCAACAGGTTTTTCTGTGAAACTCTGGCCTTAATTCTCAGGAGCAGTGTAGTCTCCACATGTGTTTAATCCCCAAAGAAACGGATTCACCCCTTGCTTGAGAGAAGGGTAAGGTAGAGAGAAGTGCTACACTTATCGAACGAAACAGTATTCTTGTAAGTTAGAACAAACTATTTCTTTTGTTTAGCGAAACAGACAATGGTAATGTGTTTTATGTTGTAACTAATAAATTTTGTCGAGAAGAGAAGGCAAGAAAACTGCCGATAATTTTTATAAAGGAGGGGTCAGTAAGGACAGGAGTAGAACTGACGTCAACAAAGACCGCGCTGGTATTGGTTAGTGTGAGAGTGACGTAGAACTTTCGGATTGGTGCGTTGGTGTGAGACGCGCTGGGATAGGTCCGAATAGCCGAGCAGTAGAAAGAACAGAGTGGTGAAGCATTTTGTGTATTTTTGGTTTCGAGAAAAGAACAGTGAAATATGGCTTATTATGAGTATGGTAGAGAGAAACCGTCATGGTTTGCGAAGATTAAAAACTTTTTCAAGAAAGACAAAAAGGTAGTGACTAGGGAAGGAGAAGTACTTCCTCCGCCGAAAACGCCAGCATCTCATATGATGTTGAAATATGGCTATCATACCTGTATTTGGTTGGAAAATTGGGCGAAATATACCCAAGGCGATGGAGTATTGGCATTTCCAGAAAATGGTTCGTTTAGCACAGCTGTACTTCGAAATTTGAGAGAAAAGATGATGAAACTTGAACCGAGACCTAGACCAACACAGTTCGAAGCTTTAGGTGAATGGGAAGATGAGATGTATGAAAGGGAAAGACACAGAGGTGCAAAGAATTATAGTTTAGTCCATGGAAGAGCATGGGGATTGAATCATGAAGACAGGATGAGACGATGGTGGTATGCTAACATGACGGATGGTTTGTTTCCTGTCAGAACAGTTGAAGAGATTACAGGGAGAAAGTGTACGGAGAAAAAGAAGCATGCAGTAACAGAAAGGTATGGGTATGGAGTTAGCGTCACAGAGGATGAGTTGCTGGAGGACATTTTAAATAAAAGACCCCTCCATATCAACAGAATTCTGCGGTGGTGACTCCAAATGCACCGCCAATGGAAACTGTAAGAAATCAAAGCCCTGAACGAAATTCTGAAATAAATAGGTCATTTGATAAATTAGAAACACCACAGAATGTGAAGCATGATAATGGTAATACAACTGAATTAGCCAGAACCACAAGAGAGTTGACTGAAAAGATAAGAGAACTAACAAAGAATATGGAAGCTGTGACTGTACCAGTGACGATAGGGCCAGTAATTCCGGTATTTGAAAATCAAAGAATAGATGAGCATTCCTTGACAATTCCATTGAACTCTAATATGCAAAAAGTGAGAGAAGGGATAATTCCAGAAAATAGGGAGGCAAGAGATTCTGTTGGTTCATATAGGTCGAGTCCACCTACAAATTTGACAATTAATGAGAATCAGATAAATAGGATTCCTAATGGAACCGAGTCAGCAACTGAGACCCCAGAGAGAAGTGCAAGTTGGGCAGAAATAAATAAAACCCCTGTGGATCCGACTGCAGAAGAATTAAATGAGTGGGTGAGGAACTTACAGAAGAAAGATGCTGAACCACAACCTTTGGATGTGATCAGATTAAAAATAGATATGGAGGAATTGATTCTAGGGACTATTGGTACAGATCGGTTGAAGTCCTACCAAGGTGACGAGTTAATGTTTATGTGTAAAAGTGTTACTTGGAGAGCTAGGAACTTGCATGAAAAATTGGAAGAAACAGCGAACGAACTAGGAGTAGAGTTTGAAAAAATCAGAGGATTGCAGAAACCGTACAGAGTAGATTTTAGTGAAAAGGATATAGAAAATCTGAACACTTCAGGACGGTTAACACATGTAAAGGAACTGATTGTGTTATTGAGAAAATGGGGAGATGTGGACAGGTGGAGAAGCAGGTGGGTAAGAAGGAAGGAGGGAACGACTGATAAAGCTTCATTGGCCTTTCCGGTGAAGGAGAAAGAACCGATAGTAATGGAGTGTCCAATGAGGGAAACTCCAGGAGGAAGCTATGTACATGTCCCATGGTCCAGACAAGATATATTGTCATTTACAAATGACTTTCCAAGATTGAGAGAGAAGCCTGTAGAATGGTATAGACAGGTAGAAAGGTTTGTGAAAGTTTCAAAGGTGTTGTGGGAAGATTTGGATGGATTGTTTGAAATTGTTGTACCAGCAGATTTATGGACAGAATGTAAGATTACAATTGACTGGCCGAAGGAAGAATATCCTAGAGATGCAAAAACAGGAGCCCCAGGTTCAGAAGTAATGAGAAAATATGAACAGGCAATCACGTTTCTGAAAAATAAAATCACACCAAATGAAACGGACTGGGTAAAGATTGATAGAACAACTCAGGAGAGTAAGGAATCTGTACATGCTTATTATGAGAGACTGCTTTTAGTCTTTAAACAGTATAGTGGTTACGAGAACTTGAGTGAAAAAGACATGAGTCATTTTGTGTATAGATTCGTGTATGGCTTGAAACCTGAGATAAGTGAAATGATTAAGCAGCATATGTTGTGTTGGCAGAATAGCACAGTAGATGAAGTATTAAGGTATGCAAAATATTGGAGTGACGATATTGAGTGTAGACAGCATAAACTCAAGGAAAAGGCAATGTGGGCACAAGTAAAGGTTGCAGAAAAGCAAGAAGCTCAGATGAATAATCAGTCTAGTGATGCAGGGCAGACTAAATCCAAACCGAATATTGGTAAGGGAAAAGGTCAAATGAGTATAGAAGAGGCTAAAAAGAAATGGCCATGTCATAATTGCGGAAAATTAGGACACTGGAGAAACGAGTGTAAACTTCCTCCAAAAGCTAATACAGAAAATCAACCATTAAATCCACAGGTGCAGAATGAGGTAAGTTACCAACAGCTGCAACAACCGCAGGTAGTTACACAACAGTGTCAGGCACCGCAACCACCTCTTCCAAAGAGTGTAAATCCTCAGAGATACAGTACAGAGGCAGGATTCTACGGAGGAGAGCAGGTAACAAAATTGCCGCACGCAGCTGCAGTTTCGCAGTATTGGTTACGGCAGGATGGAGATGAATCGGATGAAAGCTTATGACGGTGCCTAGGAGAGGAAGAAGAGTGCGTGCTTGGCGCAACTCTAGAGGTAGATCAGTCAGGTCCATTTGTGGATGGAAAAGTGAATGGTGTAAATGTTACATTCCTTGTGGACACTGGAGCTACCCGTTCTACTGTTAGATCAGTGGAAATTCCAAACCTTCCTCTCTCAGGAGAATATATCCAAGTTGTATGTGTTTCAAACAGTCAGATTAAAACCCCTCTTACAAAACCAGTAGAGGTAAAAGTTGGACCATTCAAAGAGATGCATCGCTTTGTGGTTTGTGATTGCAGTCCTGTAAATTTATTAGGACGCGATCTACTTTGCAAAATGAATTGTACCATCTACTGTACCCCAGATGGTATTGCTTTCCAGACACCAGATGAGGATGTCCTGTATAAAATGACAATGGCAGAACTAGAACCAGGAGTGAATGACATGTCTGATGTATGGGATTTCACAGGCGAAGATGTTGGACTAATGAGAGGAATTGATCCTGTAAAAATTGCTGTAAGGGAAGGAACAAATTACCCAAATACCCCGCAGTACAAATTAACACCAGAAATCATTGAAGGAATAACACCTGTAGTTAATAAGATGATTGAACAAGGAATTCTTAGAGAAATAATGAGTAGCCCATGTAATTCACCTATAATGGGATTGAAAAAGCCGAATGGAACATATAGGATAGTGCAAGACTTGAGAAAGGTAAATAAGATTGTTATTCCTTGTTGCCCAATTGTGCCAAACCCCGCTGTAATACTGTATCAGATTCCACATGATGAAGAATGGTACACAGTTATTGATTTGTGCCATGCATTGTTTTCTATTCCATTGCACCCTGACAGCCAGCCATTATTTGCGTTCCGGTTCGGAGAGCGTATTTTGGCATGGTGCCGAATTCCTCAAGGGTATACTGAAAGTCCTTCAATCTTTAATCAGATTCTGAAGAAATCATTAGAAGATTTAAAAATGCCTGAAAAATCTGTGATGGTTCAGTATATTGATGACCTATTAGTGGCATCAAAGACCAGAGAAGCATGTGTTACGGACACAATTGCTTTATTGAATCATTTGGCAGAAGGAGGACATAAGGTGTCTCCATCAAAACTACAATTTTGTCAACAGGAGGTACAGTACCTAGGTCATAAGATTGAGAAAGGGATGCGAAAGGTGACGACAGAAAGAATAAGGATTATCCAAGGAATGAGAGCCCCAATGACGCAGAGAGAGGTGAGAATGTTCCTTGGAATGGTTGGTTATTGTCGACAGTGGATAAGTGGATTTTCATTAATTGCAAAACCTTTACAGCGATTGACAAAGAGGGATGTCAAAGATCCGATTGAATTGGATGAGGAGGAAATGAAGGCTTTTAAGGAACTGAAAACAAGTTTGTGTGAGGCACCAGCATTGGGAATGCCTGATTATGAAAAAGAATTTGAGCTGTATTGTAGCGAAAGAGACGGATGTGCACTTTCAGTATTAGTACAAAGGCATGGAAAAATGAAAAGACCAATCGCCTATTTTTCAGCTGTTTTAGACCCGGTAGCAAAGGCGTTGCCAGGATGTCTGAAAGCAGTAGCTGCTACTTGTGTGAGTCTGGAACAGAGTGAAGGCATTGTGATGGGATATCCTTTGAGAGTATATGTCCCACACTCCGTTGAAATCCTTCTGACCCGAACAAAAACCCAATTCATGACACATAGTCGGCTGACTAGGTATGAAAAAGTGATTTTGGGTGCAGACAATGTAACCATTGTAAGATGCACGAGTGTGAATCCTTCAACGTCATTGCCAGATGAAGTAAATGTAGAAGTCAAAGATGATGTTGATCATAAGTGTTTGGATGTGCTTGAATTCTGCACAAAGCCTCGCCCTGATATCAGAGATGAACCCTTAAAAGAATCAGATTATGTGATGTTTGTGGATGGATCATGCCTGAGAACAAGTGAAGGAGTTTTAAGTGCTGCGTATGCTGTATGTACGGTGGCAACCATAATGGAAGCATCCTGTTTGAGAGGAATACGTTCAGCCCAAGTTGCTGAACTGATTGCTCTGATTCGAGCGTGCAAACTGGGAAAGAACTTCCGAATTACGGTGATCACGGATAGCCAGTATGGCTTCGGAGTGGTCCACGATTTTGGACAGATCTGGTCCCAGAGGGGATTCCTGACTTCTGCAGGATCTCCTATTAGGAATGGTGAGTTTGTGAAGAAATTGCTTGAGGCGATACAGCTACCTAAACAGATTGCAGTGGTAAAATGCGCTGCACACAAAAACGGAACCGATTATATTGCAGTGGGTAACAAATTCGCTGACGAATTAGCTCAATATTGTGCCAGAAACATGGCCTCAATGAATCGGAGAAGGGAAAAAGAGAATGTTTCATGTCCCTTGTTGTTTACTAACACAGTTGAAACCTGGGATGAGGTAAAACAATTGCAGGAAGAAGCAGATGATGAGGAGAAAGATGGTTGGATAAAAGCAGGTTGCAGACAAAGAGAGGAAGATGAAGTCTGGGTTTATAGAGATGAAAGACCAGTTATGCCTGATAGCATGATCTCTAATATGGCACGGATGTACCATGGGCAGGCACACATTGGTAGGGATGCCATGATCAGACTTTTCAGACAGACCTGGTACAACCCAAAATTTAGGGCTATAGCTGAAAGCCTTTGTCAAAGATGTCTTACATGCCAACAAATAAATCCTGGAAGGAAGACCGTAGTGAGTTTGGGAACAATAGGACGCGAAGGAGGTCCTTTTACCAGAATGCAACTAGATTTTATTGAAATGCCCCCAAGCAATAGATTGAGGTATGTCCTGGTGGTCGTCTGTTTGTTTTCTCGTTGGGTGGAAGCCTATCCGACCAGAAGGAATGATGGAGTTACTGTGGCTAAGCTCCTGCTGAGAGAATTCATTCCTAGATATGGCTTTCCAGTAACGATCGAAACAGATAGAGGAACACATTTCCAGAATGAAATAATACAATTGATATGTGAAGCACTTGACATTCAACAAAAGCTGCACTGTGCTTACAGACCAGAGGCTTCTGGAGTGGTAGAGCAAGTAAATGGGACAATAAAGAATAGGTTAGGGAAAATGTGTCAAGCCACTGGACTCAAATGGCCCGATGCCCTGCCATTGGTGCTGATGAGCATCAGAAGCATACCTGACAGAAAAACAGGTCTGAGTCCTCATGAAATAATCATGGGACGAGCAATGAGACAAGCACACGTACCTGTCAACAAACTGCTGACTATAACTGATGATCTCGTATTGGACTATTGCAAAGGATTGGCTGATGTGGTGCATTCTGTGTTTCATCAGGTTGGACCGGATGCGACCACTCTTGAAAGAAAACCAGCTCATGATTTGAGTCCAGGAGACTGGGTCCGCATTAAAGTCCACAGAAGAAGAAACTGCCTGGTTCCTCGCTGGGATAAGCCACGTCAAGTGATCCTGGTAACAACAACTGCTGTAAAGTGTGCAGGTGTGAAAAATTGGGTTCATGCCAGTCATACCATCAGAGTTCCAGATCCTGAAGCTCGACCTGTAAGTCGACATCTGGAAATATCAGATACCAGCTCAGCATCTGAAGCAGAAGCTGAAACGATCAGAGTTCCAGATATTGAAGCTCGACCTGTAAGTCGACATCTGGAAGAAACAAGTACCGGTTTGACAACTGAAGAAGAAACTGAAACGATCAGGGTTCCAGATCTTGAAGCTCGACCTTTAAGTCGACATCTGGAGATATCGGATACCAGTTCGGCATCTGAAACAGACCAACCTGAATCTGGTGAAAGACAAAAAGAAAAATCAGAAAACAAAAGAAATGATATTGAAACCGGAGAAACCGAACCAAGAAACAGCGACAGTGAACAGCCAAGTACAAGTTTTGGGAAAATTCCTCCAGAGATCGTTGAGGTAACTGAAGAAAATTTAGATTCAGATAGAGAGATTGGGGAAAGTGCGGAAGAAAAACGAGGAGTAGTAGGGTCAGAACTACAAGCAGAAGAAACACAGGGAAATTTAGATTCAGATAGAGAGATTGGGGAAAGTGCGGAAGAAAAACGAGGAGGGTTAGAATCGAATTTTCAAACAGAAGAATCACAAGAAGATTCGGATTCAGACAAAGAAACTGAGATCATAAAGTTCAAAGTTAGAGGAAGTGAAGTGAGGTCTGAGACAGAATCTGAAGAAAGTGAAGAAGAAAGAAAGCAAAGAATAGGACCAAGAAAGAGAACTTGGAGAGCAGAACGAGAAGAAAAAGAAAGTGAACTGAAAAGGCCAAGAAAAGGAGACAATTGGCCCAACGAAATTAAAAGACTGAGATATAAAATAATAAATTTGAACAAAGATAATGCGGAACAAGTAAATGAAATAACAAGTCAGAAAGGACAAAGAAAGCCAAGTGAAAGACAGTTGCAGAGACCAAAAAGAGTGAAGAGACCTAACTTGAAATATAAGTCACCTGAATGGCTATACATAGCGCTGACCGACATTAAAGAAGTGGATAGCAGTCACGAAATCCCAGACAAAGACTGTGAACAAGTGGGGTGAGAGTCAATTGCACAAAACTTGAAAGACAAGAAAGAAAACCGGACTGGACACCTAAACTGAAAAAGACAAGAAAAAGTTCTGAAAAAGAACTGAAAAGAGCACCAAAAGAGACTGATTAAAGGGTAGAGCGGCTGAAAAGTCATTCTGAGGTGTGCGAAACACATTTTTCTGTACATATATATATATATATAGCTAGATAGTATTACAACATGGTAGACACTGAGAATAGAAGATCTAGATGTGAGTTTTTACGTAGATGGTGTAGGATGTGTTTTATTTGTACAGGTTTGCTAATGCTTATCTGGTTTATTTTAGCAATAATAATTCCACTTAGGTTAGTTGTAGAAAATACATCTGTAATAGTGAATGACACGAATAGTGACAAGAAAGCTAACATAAAGAACACTGCAACATTAGTGGATAGTACTGATTTTCATAGGGATAAGTCAATAACTGATTTCTCCAAGAATGTCTTCACGAAACTTTTATACGAATATGTGGAGACAATGGATGTGAGAGATTGTTATGTCTGTATGCAGTTACCCGCGTCTGTAACAGAAGGTGTGACATATCATCACCTTCCTTTGACGTATGGAATAACTTGTAGCGTTTTAGCTAGCTTATTTTATAAAACAGGTAAATTAGAGTATTACTACACTGACATAGATGCTGTTTTTGCTAAAATTCCCGTAATCCCTGAATTAAATAAGGTAAAAGTTGCAAAGGTTTTTGGAGAGTTTTTCTTAGAAACAAAAGAATTAACATTAGAATATACATTTAGACATAATCTTACTTGTGAGTTAAGGAAAGAAGAAAAGATTTTCTTGGACATGGTAGAGGACAGAAGAGTTAAGTTTCAAAGAAAGGTAGCAGGAGAAAAGACAAAAACCCCACCTTGGGTGTTTGAAGAGAGAAGTTACGACAAAGGTGAAACAAACGCAGCTATGGTTCTAGATTGGCCCCAACAGGGAAAATTGTGTAATAGTAGAGATAACACTATGTATGATAACTATTTTGTGGGTTCTAGTGAGTGCCGAGATACATACAAAATTTTAGGGGGATGGGGGTTTAAAGGAGGAAAAGATCCAGTATTTCCAGGGATCTATTATATTTGCGGAAATAGAGCTTATTATAGGTTGCCGGACCATTGGTACGGAACATGTTATCTAGGCCTGGTCTTTCCAAAGATTTTTCATGTGGAAAGAGGAACGAAAGGAATGCACGAGATAGGTAAACCATTAACCCGTAGGAGGATGGAAAGCTTCTCAGAAATAATAGGTGACATTTTTGGAGCATTGATACCAGCAGTGGGTATATCTTTGAATGCATACAAGATTCGGAAATTGTCTACAGTAGTAGATCGTTTATCAACGAATACTGCTGGAGGGTTCTTGATGGTAAATACCGAAATGGTTGCCATGAGAGCTATGGTAATGCAAAATCGACTTGCCCTTGACATTCTTTTGGCAAAAGAGGGTGGAGTCTGTGGAATGCTAAAGGTACAACATTGTTGCACTTACATTCCAGACAAAAGTGAGAATATACGGAAGTATATAAAGAACATTACTGATTTGCATAAAGAAATTGCCCCACTGGAGGTTGAAGGTGTTTGGGAGAGACTTGGTAAGAGTTTTTCCTCAATGAAGAAATGGTTCACAGAAATAGGTAGTTCTCTTATTGGGAAAATACTAATACCAGTCACAGTATTAATAATAGTAATGCTAATATTGAGATTAGCATATGGGTGTGTTAAAAAAAGAAAAAGACAAAATAGAGTAAAAAGAGAAAATGAGAAAAATAAAGAAAGAGAATGGGAGAGATAGAATTGGAAGAGTTTAAAGAGAACATGTACAAAAGGTCTAAAAGACAAGATGAAAAGAACACAGTTGTATAAACTAACAAAAAGCAAATGGACAAGAAACATTTATCTGATAAATTTTGTAGGGATAAGTTTTGTGGTGATGTTAAAAATCACCAAAGGGGGGAATTGATGGAGCAGGGTAAACGAAATAGTTTGTACCCCTTTGGAAATTAATGACTTCTAAATAATTAATAATACTAACCGTTTGAAATGCATGTACTAACCAACAAACGCACCTTTTTAGTAAACACTACACGTGGGTAAAATATGCAGATTTGTGCAAAACCTAATCTACTTACAAATGTGAAGTTAATTAACCTTAGTATTGTGATTTGCGTACTAACTAGAGTGAAATTGCATGATTTATGTTGCGTAGTAAATTTGTATTGTGGCAAAGAATGCAGATGGTAAGTAAAATGGCTTTAAATGTCGCTTCTGCTAGGTAACACCTAACACGGGTCTTTAGAATGGCGGGTGGTAAACAGAAAGGCTTATTTTCTTTGTTTTAATTTCGGTTGTGTTTGTTCTTATGATAGTTCGTTCGGGCCTGCTAAGCCATGCTTCGAAAATGGCTGCTGGAGAGGATGAGATCACGTGAGACGTCTAAGATGGCCTCTGCGCAGAAGCAATAAAGAAATTCAAGTCACGTGAATACGGCCTGTGCCCGGAGTGAGAGATGTCAAGGTCAATCCGACCTACAATGAAGAATGTGCCAAAAGATTCAGCATGTACTCCTGGGAATGGATGGGAAAGAACCGAGTGACAATGGATGAACTAAATTGTGACCATCAAAGATCGCTACAAAATGAATGGACAAGTTGGACTACTTTTGACCCCAGAGTCATGAGACTTATTGTGTGCTTTATTGTCCCCAAACCAGTTTGAACAAGGAGGGCGATGAGGTGACCATCACCACCCCTCCAATGGACCAATTAGCGTGATTCTTGCCCCTAAGGATTGCAACTTTTATGTGTAGAAAGCCAGAGAATAGGGTATAAGAGAGTCTGCTCTTATGTGGGTGTTGCTGTTGGTGTTTTTCTGCCATGCCGCTTCTTTATTTTCATTTTTCCACCTCGATACTGCGAAAGACTCTGTCATTTTTTGGACTTTGAACTTTGACTGGGAAAGGAACGAGATCGTTGCGGGAATTCTGCCCGGGAGGTGCGTCCGAGGAGGTTAGCGGGACAGTCAGTCAGTTTGGGAGTTCTATTCTGTGATCTACGGTTTATCTTCCTTTGGTGAACCATTCTTGTCATCGCCCCATGGCCGAGGGTAATGCATACATTTTCACTTTTCCTAAAACCTTAAATGTTTATTGATATATTAAAATGTGTTTGTTTAATAAAGAATCTCACTTATTTGATTGAAGAATTTAGATAAAATTATATTCTAACTTAAAATGAGTCTGTGGTTCTTTAGTACATTTATGATTTATAAATGTTAAAGGTTATAATTGTGATTGAGCTGGTCTTAATCACCATCAACTTATTCTACTAGTTGGTCCATCGACCAAACAGCGGAGTACCTTGATGTTTAGAATCGACAGGATCAAAGGTTAACGCATATAATGTATGAATTATTATTCTGTCAAATTTAACAAGGTATCCCGTTTGTCCAGCAGCACATTCTCCTTAGCGTGAATCCAGAGATTGAATGAATGTATGTATGCGGTGTCATGGGCCCCACCGACATAAGTTTTAAATGACAATAGGTTGCATAAGTGTTTTTACCTGGATTGGCGTCCTAAGGAGAAATTTATATAAGCCGCACTGGATCAAGCACAAGTATAACAGTAGAATATCAACAAAACGACAGAAGCGTGCACCCACAAACAAAATGCTTGCAAATGTCTAGGAATTCTATTTTATAGAAAATGCGTGTCATTTATGCGCAACCAATGGATACTGCAAGCCACCTCCTTAGGGAATTATTGTATCAAGGACCAATGTCGTTTTTCCGAGCTTTGGTGATACCATTAGCTTTTAATTTTACATGTATTCTGGGGTGAAATACCTTTAAGAAGGCTGATTATCCACAGGGGATAAAGAACAGCTGCTTTCTGGTTAGATTGCAAACAGATTTGCAGTGCTGTGGTAAAACACACTGGCATTGCCGTTTGCCAAAGCCCCTTTTAGGTACAGATTTCATGGCAGTAGCCAATGAAGTATACATTTCTGTGTCAGCATCTGCCTTGCTTCAATACACATTATCATGCCAATTTCACATTATTCCCTGCTTTTGGGTGACTTAGCATCCTTTAATAATTTATGCATGTCTGTATCTCACAAAATGGGTAAAAATAAGACCCTGGAGCAGCCACTCCCTCTGGGCATGTTTGCCAGAAACAGTGTGATTGGCTGAACATTCTTAGCTGCTTGTGCCTTACACGTCAGCATATGTAGCACACAATTACTCAATTGAGTACTCACCGGGCTCCTCATCTATTTGGTTCCATGGTGTGCAGCTAAACATGAAGCACGTCTGTAGAGCTGTCCTCTGCAGTCTGCCTCATTTCTGTAACTGTAGTGTAGAAGGACATGGGAAGAGAATGGAAAAGGGGCCTTGCATAGTCACATGCTGCCCTAAGGCTTATCACCCTAGAGCTGCATGGGTGCTTCAGATACTGTGGGATAAGTCAGGAGGGATCCTCCAGGCTCCCCTCCTCTTCCCTTTGCCCTCCATACCTTCAGAGTACCCCAAGTATGTGGCCTACATAATTGGGCCCTGTCCTGACATTTTCTCAGCACTAGAGTTCCCAATCTCACACACAAGGTGTCATAAAAATACCTATGATTGGACAGGTGGGGAATACAGACCAGCCCTCTCTTTGCTCACCTGTCAAGCTGGCAGCAGTTGTACATTTGCAACTGTAGCAGGGAAAGAGTGCACCCAACAATTGTTCTTTCAGACAACATTTTCAATGTAAACCCTCTCTTCATTTTTAACAAAGAGCAAATTGTGTAATTAACTTAAGTAGTGGGTAGTTTATGAAAACTACTGACAAGTAGCTGTCCTAGCCCCAGGGAAGTCCACCCGGCAGTCACTCTCTAGGGAACCAGACATTGACAGCAGGCAAGAACCCCACTGCCATGGGAAAGGGGGACCGGACGAACAGAGTCACCTAGATCTACACTGTCAAAAAACTAAAGGTTTTTGGGTGAGTGACATGATTAGTGTTGTGCAGTTGCACCGTAGGTGGAGGGAAACTCAGGGGCCACCTAACATATCTTGAAAAGGGGCCCCATCATTTTATAGGAGACCACTAGGGTCAAATCATTTTACATGAGACCACTGGGGCCCATTTGTTTTACATGAGACCACTGGGGCCCATTTGTTTTACATTAGACTACTGAGGCCCATAATTTTACATGAAACCACTGGGGCCCCATTATTTCACATGAGATTTCCCTAACGCTTGTCATCGGACACTCATGGGCTAGCTGTGCAGTTAATGAAGTGATATAGACAACTGTTTGATAATGAAGGGCTCTGGGTTTGATTTATTTTAGTTTTTTTCGAGATTGACCTGGCCTTTGAATACCATTGCAAGCAAATAGGTGTTGCTACAGTGCTCAGCCGTCCATGGGTATTCATTCGAATTTAACAAAGAAAACATTATTACTTTCCTCACAGAATCCAAATACTAGCTACCATAAGCCTTTTTTATATTTGTTTATTAGTGTTAAAAAATGTGTCATTAGTTGTGTGGCCTGCACATGTAATGGGTCTATATTTGTCCTACACTGGGAACCAAACACCCCATGGTTGCGCATGACTCTCATAGGGTAGTGCTATGGAGCAGTCCAAGGCCTACTAAAGGGAGGTGGTGTGGGCTAGTAATCACCATTCACGGATATACAATAACAACACTTAATAAATGATTGTCCAGTCCGTGCTTTTACTTTTGGAAAAGGAAAAAGTGCATTTATTACACAAAACTACTCACTACTATGCAGCAACTTACAAATATACACAAGTTGATGGAACTACCTTTGGATGACATTGCGTAATCACTCTTGTCCCTCTCAAAGGGAAATTTAGATCCACAAATCACATGTAAAAAACATTATCTTGTCCCTAAATGCGAGAATTGAACATAACTTGGAGTAAGAGCACTTAATACTGGCACAAAAACAAGGGGCTGTCAACCTCATTATCTCAAGAAGCAATTCATTATAGGAAAAACTTCAATAATTATACTTAAGCATGACAGAGGGCACTTAATACTTGCAAAAAAGCATGCAAACTTTGATCATGGATGGCTGTCAGTCTCATTATTTAAATGAAGCATTTGCAAGAATATTGTATTCGCATGTTGGAGTGATTTAGGTGTTCAGCATAAATAACAAAATGCAAACATAACCTCTGAAGGGCATCACATTTATAATTATAATCCTATGCGATTATAGGCTTTCACCCCAGAGTGTGTTTGCAGCATATACTTTTAATCACATTCAGCATAGAATACTGCACTTTTAACATGGTCCCAAAAGTACATCATTTTTGTAAAAACACACATGTGCAATTACTACTTTTCATCCCTAGAGGATGTCTGCCAACATGAAAACTCAAATTGTACCACTTTAGACCATATGAACTGCAGCCAAATCTTTACTCCTAGGGAGATACAACCCTCCGAGGTAAAGAGTGAAAGCTTCAACCCAGGGAATAGCTAATAGACTAAAGGGAATCTTTGGGAGGTATTCTTTTTGTGTCCCACGCAACCTATGGTGGAGACTTTTTAAACCTTAAAGGGGGAGGCTGTGCTTCCTCTGAAGCTCCCACTGCACTTTAGCTATATTTTGGTTGTGACCATGGTCTCCTGGGGCCACCACACACCAAAAACGAGGGTTTCTCCTTCCATAATGCAGATCATTATGGGACACTCCTTGTGCTCTTGAAAATATTTTGCAAAAGAAACAATTGATGGACGGAATGCTGGACAATGCAGACATTCACCCCCAGTCACAAGGATCTGGGTTAAATCCATCATTCTTTTGCTCACCACACCACCCCAGTTTGGACCCATCTATATGCAAATCAGTCTTGACCCTGTTCCTTGTGGGAACAGTCCAGCCCGAACTGCCAAGCCAGGTCCTCCCTGGACCAGAAACAAGCATCCTGGGACCAGTTTCAGGGCATCACCCTTCTTCAGCCAGGCTAGCTTGAATCCAGTGGTGTAGTGAGCACGGGACCCACGTCTGGGCATACCCTTCCCACTTAGGAGCGACAAATGCAAAAAGAAACAACTGATGGACGGAATGCTGGACAATGCAGACATTCACCCCCAGTCACAAGGATCTGGGTTAAATCCATCATTCTTTTGCTCACCACACCACCCCAGTTTGGACACAGCTATATGCAAATCAGTCTTGACCCTGTTCCTTGTGGGAACAGTCCAGCCCGAACTGGCAAGCCAGGTCCTCCCTTGACCAGAAACAAGCATCCTGGGACCAGTTTCAGGGCATCACCCTTCTTCAGCCAGGCTAGCTTGAATCCAGTGGTGTAGTGAGCACGGGACCCACGTCTGGGCATACCCTTCCCACTTAGGCGACAAATGCAAAAGAAACAATTGATGGACGGAATGCTGGACAATGCAGACCTTCACCCCCAGTCACAAGATCTGGGTTAAATCCATCACTCTTTTGCTCACCACACCACCCCAGTTTGGACCCAGCTATATGCAAATCAGTCTTGACCCTGTTCCTTGTGGGAACAGTCCAGCCCGAACTGCCAAGCCAGGTCCTCCCTGGACCAGAAACAAGCATCCTGGGACCAGTTTCAGGGCATCACCCTTCTTCAGCCAGGCTAGCTTGAATCCAGAGGTGTAGTGAGCACGGGACCCACGTCTGGGCATACCCTTCCCACTTAGGGCGACAAATGCAAAAGAAACAATTGATCAACGGAATGCTGGACAATGCAGACATTCACCCCCAGTCACAAGGATCTGGGTTAAATCCATCATTCTTTTGCTCACCACACCACCCCAGTTTGGACCCAGCCATATGCAAATCAGTCTTGACCCCGTTCCTTGTGGGAACAGTCCAGCCCGAACTGCCAAGCCAGGTCCTCCCTGGACCAGAAACAAGCATCCTGGGACCAGTTTCAGGGCATCACCCTTCTTCAGCCAGGCTAGCTTGAATCCAGTGGTGTAGTGAGCACGGGACCCACGTCTGGGCATACCCTTCCCACTTAGGGCGACAAATGCAAAGAAACAATTGATGGACGAATGCTGGACAATGCAGACATTCACCCCCAGTCACAAGGATCTGGGTTAAATCCATCATTCTTTTGCTCACCACACCACCCCAGTTTGGACCCAGCTATATGCAAATCAGTCTTGACCCTGTTCCTTGTGGGAACAGTCCAGCCTGAACTGCCGAAGCCAGGTCCTCCTGGACCAGAAACAAGCATCCTGGGACCAGTTTCAGGGCATCACCCTTCTTCAGCCAGGCTAGCTTGAATCCAGTGGTGTAGTGAGCACGGGACCCACGTCTGGGCATACCCTTCCCACTTAGGGCGACAAATGCAAAAGAAACAATTGATGGACGGAATGCTGGACAATGCAGACATTCACCCCCAGTCACAAGGATCTGGGTTAAATCCATCATTCTTTTGCTCACCACACCACCCCAGTTTGGACCCAGCTATATGCAAATCAGTCTTGACCCTGTTCCTGTGGAACAGTCCAGCCCGAACTGCCAAGCCAGGTCCTCCCTGGACCAGAAACAAGCATCCTGGGACCAGTTTCAGGGCATCACCCTTCTTCAGCCAGGCTAGCTTGAATCCAGTGGTGTAGTGAGCACGGGACCCACGTCTGGGCATACCCTTCCCACTTAGGGCGACAAATGCAAAAGAAACAATTGATGGACGGAATGCTGGACAATGCAGACATTCACCCCCAGTCACAAGGATCTTGGTTAAATCCATCATTCTTTTGCTCACCACACCACCCCAGTTTGGACCCAGCTATATGCAAATCAGTCTTGACCCTGTTCCTTGTGGGAACAGTCCAGCCCGAACTGCCAAGCCAGGTCCTCCCTGGACCAGAAACAAGCATCCTGGGACCAGTTTCAGGGCATCAATTTGCATATGGCTGGGTCCAAACTGGGGTGGTGAGCAAAAGAATGATGGATTTAACCCAGATCCTTGTGACTGGGGGTGAATGTTTGCATTGTCCAGCATTCCGTCCATCAATTGTTTCTTTGCATTTGTCGCCCTAAGTGGGAAGAGTATGCCCAGACGTGGGTCCCGTGCTCACTACACCACTGGATTCAAGCTAGCCTGGCTGAAGAAGGGTGATGCCCTGAAACCGGTCCTAGGATGCTTGTTTCCGGTCCAGGGAGGACCTGGCTTGGCAGTTTGGGCTGGACTGTTCCCACAAGGAACAGGGTCAAGACTGATTTGCATATGGCTGGGTCCAAACTGGGGTGGTGTGGTGAGCAAAAGAATGATGGATTTAACCCAGATCCTTGTGACTGGGGTGAATGTTTGCATTGTCCAGCATTCCGTCCATCAATTGTTTCTTTGCATTTGTTGCCCTAAGTGGGAAGGGTATGCCCAGACGTGGGCCCCATGCTCACTACACCACTGGATTCAAGCTAGCCTGGCTGAAGAAGGGTGATGCCCTGAAGCCGGTCCTAGGATGCTTGTTCTCCGGTCCAGGGAGGACCTGGCTTGGCAGTTCGGGCTGGACTGTTCCCACAAGGAACAGGGTCAAGACTGATTTGCATATGGCTGGGTCCAAACTGAGGTGGTGTGGTGAGCAAAAGAATGATGGATTTAACCCAGATCCTTGTGACTGGGGGTGAATGTTTGCATTGTCCAGCATTCCGTCCATCAATTGTTTCTTTGCATTTGTCGCCCTAAGTGGGAAGGGTATGCCCAGACGTGGGTCCCGTGCTCACTACACCACTGGATTCAAGCTAGCCTGGCTGAAGAAGGGTGATGCCCTGAAACCGGTCCTAGGATGCTTGTTTCCGGTCCAGGGAGGACCTGGCTTGGCAGTTCGGACTGGACTGTTCCCACAAGGAACAGGGTCAAGACTGATTTGCATATGGCTGGGTCCAAACTGGGGTGGTGGTGAGCAAAGAATGATGGATTTAACCCAGATCCTTGTGACTGGGGGTGAATGTTTGCATTGTCCAGCATTCCGTCCATCAATTGTTTCTTTTGCATTTGTCGCCCTAAGTCCGAAGGGTATGCCCAGACGTGGGTCCCGTGCTCACTACACCACTGGATTCAAGCTAGCCTGGCTGAAGAAGGGTAATGCCCTGAAACCGGTCCTAGGATGCTTGTTTCTGGTCCAGGGAGGACCTGGCTTGGCAGTTCGGGCTGGACTGTTCCCACAAGGAACAGGGTCAAGACTGATTTGCATATGGCTGGGTCCAAACTGGGGTGGTGTGGTGAGCAAAAGAATGATGGATTTAACCCAGATCCTTGTGACTGGGGGTGAATGTTTGCATTGTCCAGCATTCCGTCCATCAATTGTTTCTTTTGCATTTGTCGCCCTAAGTGGGAAGGGTATGCCCAGACGTGGGTCCCGTGCTCACTACACCACTGGATTCAAGCTAGCCTGGCTGAAGAAGGGTGATGCCCTGAAACCGGTCCTAGGATGCTTGTTTCCGGTCCAGGGAGGACCTGGCTTGGCAGTCCGAGCTGGACTGTTCCCACAAGGAACAGGGTCAAGACTGATTTGCATATGGCTGGGTCCAAACTGGGGTGGTGTGGTGAGCAAAAGAATGATGGATTTAACCCAGATCCTTGTGACTGGGGGTGAATGTTTGCATTGTCCAGCATTCCGTCCATCAATTGTTTCTTTTGCATTTGTCGCCCTAAGTGGGAAGGGTATGCCCAGACGTGGGTCCCGTGCTCACTACACCACTGGATTCAAGCTAGCCTGGCTGAAGAAGGGTGATGCCCTGAAACCGGTCCTAGGATGCTTGTTTCCGATCCAGGGAGGACCTGGCTTGGCAGTTCGGGCTGGACTGTTCCCACAAGGAACAGGGTCAAGACTGATTTGCATATGGCTGGGTCCAAACTGGGGTGGTGTGGTGAGCAAAAGAATGATGGATTTAACCCAGATCCTTGTGACTGGGGGTGAATGTTTGCATTGTCCAGCATTCCGTCCATCAATTGTTTCTTTTGCATTTTTCGCCCTAAGTGGGAAGGGTATGCCCAGACGTGGGTCCCGTGCTCACTACACCACTGGATTCAAGCTAGCCTGGCTGAAGAAGGGTGATGCCCTGAAACCGGTCCTAGGATGCTTGTTTCCGGTCCAGGGAGGACCTGGCTTGGCAGTTCGGGCTGGACTGTTCCTACAAGGAACAGGGTCAAGACTGATTTGCATATGGCTGGGTCCAAACTGGGGTGGTGTGGTGAGCAAAAGAATGATGGATTTAACCCAGATCCTTGTGACTGGGGGTGAATGTTTGCATTGTCCAGCATTCCGTCCATCAATTGTTCTTTTTGCATTTGTCGCCCTAAGTGGGAAGGGTATGCCCAGACATGGGTCCCGTGCTCACTACACCACTGGATTCAAGCTAGCCTGGCTGAAGAAGGGTGATGCCCTGAAACCGGTCCTAGGATGCTTGTTTCTGGTCCAGGGAGGACCTGGCTTGGCAGTTCGGGCTGGACTGTTCCCACAAGGAACAGGGTCAAGACTGATTTGCATATGGCTGGGTCCAAACTGGGGTGGTGTGGTGAGCAAAAGAATGATGGATTTAACCCAGATCCTTGTGACTGGGGGTGAATGTTTGCATTGTCCAGCATTCCGTCCATCAATTGTTTCTTTGCATTTGTCGCCCTAAGTGGGAAGGGTATGCCCAGACGTGGGTCCCGTGCTCACTACACCACTGGATTCAAGCTAGCCTGGCTGAAGAAGGGTGATGCCCTGAAACCGGTCCTAGGATGCTTGTTTCCGGTCCAGAGAGGACCTGGCTTGGCAGTTCGGGCTGGACTGTTCCCACAAGGAACAGGGTCAAGACTGATTTGCATATGGCTGGGTCCAAACTGGGGTGGTGTGGTGAGCAAAAGAATGATGGATTTAACCCAGATCCTTGTGACTGGGGGTGAATGTTTGCATTGTCCAGCATTCCGTCCATGAATTGTTTCTTTTGCATTTGTCGCCCTAAGTGGGAAGGGTATGCCCAGACGTTGATCCCGTGCTCACTACACCACTGGATTCAAGCTAGCCTGGCTGAAGAAGGGTGATGCCCTGAAACCGGTCCTAGGATGCTTGTTTCCGGTCCAGGGAGGACCTGGCTTGGCAGTTCGGGCTGGACTGTTCCCACAAGGAACAGGGTCAAGACTGATTTGCATATGGCTGGGTCCAAACTGGGGTGGTGTGGTGAGCAAAAGAATGATGGATTTAACCCAGATCCTTGTGACTGGGGGTGAATGTTTGCATTGTCCAGCATTCCGTCCATCAATTGTTTCTTTTGCATTTGTCGCCCTAAGTGGGAAGGGTATGCCCAGACGTGGGTCCCGTGCTCACTACACCACTGGATTCAAGCTAGCCTGGCTGAAGAAGGGTGATGCCCTGAAACCGGTCCTAGGATGCTTGTTTCCGGTCCAGGGAGGACCTGGCTTGGCAGTTCGGGCTGGACTATTCCCACAAGGAACAGGGTCAAGACTGATTTGCATATGGCTGGGTCCAAACTGGGGTGGTGTGGTGAGCAAAAGAATGATGGATTTAACCCAGATCCTTGTGACTGGGGGTGAATGTTTGCATTGTCCAGCATTCCGTCCATCAATTGTTTCTTTTGCATTTTTCGCCCTAATTGGGAAGGGTATGCCCAGACGTGGGTCCCGTGCTCACTACACCACTGGATTCAAGCTAGCCTGGCTGAAGAAGGGTGATGCCCTGAAACCGGTCCTAGGATGCTTGTTTCCGGTCCAGGGAGGACCTGGCTTGGCAGTTCGGGCTGGACTGTTCCCACAAGGAACAGGGTCAAGACTGATTTGCATATGGCTGGGTCCAAACTGGGGTGGTGTGGTGAGCAAAAGAATGATGGATTTAACCCAGATCCTTGTGACTGGGGGTGAATGTTTGCATTGTCCAGCATTCCGTCCATCAATTGTTTCTTTTGCACTTGAAAATATTTTAGCAGCTGCTCTCTTGCTGAGCCGGGGAAATCCGCTCCGATTTTCCATTTGTGTTATTTTTTTTTCTTTCAGGCTTTTCGAACAGTCTTGCACTGCATTTTAGGTTTCTTTGGAGTACCTGTCCCGCCTGGGCACCCCGCGTGCATCCTCCTTCATTGGGGGACAGCCTGGTGAACACACCCCGGATGTCCTCCCTGGCTTCCAGTGCGAACAGCACACTCACGTGCTGCTGAAGTTCAAGCTGCCTGCGAGCAGACGTGCACTTGTGGTCTGGCCGTCCCACTCCCACCAGACACGGGCACTGGGAACGAGGGAAGGTGAGCCACACAGTGGGAGTGCGTCAGCATTCTCCCCTCCTCTTCTGTGCACGGCGCCCAGGGATGGGTCCTGGGCTCCCTTTCTGGGATTTGCAGGGAGGGGCTCGACAGCACTTCCATGTGGTTTCTTCGGGATCCAGGGATGGGGTCGTAGGCCCTCTCCCACTCCTTGTGGGGGAAGCGCGATGATGCTCCCCTGCAGAGTTTCTCCCACCTTGGCGGCAGAAAACAAATATGCTCGCAGAGCCCCACATTCTTCGTCGCCAAAAATAAGTCAAAGGTCACCAAATCCTCACCAGAGCATATCTCAGGCCTGTTGGGCCAATTTTGATGATCCTGGTCTCGTTCGGCTCCTGGTGGTGGGCCCTTGCCACCTGGAGCACTTTCTTCAGCCTCCTGGCCTCAAAGATGCCAAACTTTGTAGGGAGCAGGTTACACTGGCTCCCTGTGCCAGCCTTTCACTTTGTTCTCTCTCTGGGCAGTGCTCCCACCTTTCGTAGAGGCCCAATCTTTCCCCCAACTGGTCCTCAGGGGCTGTAAGGGGACCAATTTCCCTGGTCTTGGGGAGTGCTTCACTGGTCCTGGGGTCAGTCAGAGTCCTGGGGCCAAATGGCAGTCAGGGATTCCTCCTTCCAACTGACAATGGTGGCTGCCTCCAAGTCCAGTACTTTGCAGAAAAACACAACTGAGAGAACTCTCCCCCTTGCGCTTGACCTTTTAAGTGGGGGCAGGAGGTTCCAGCAGTGATGCACCTCTGACCCATCGTGATGTGTCACATTACTTCTCTACCCCTATCCTAACCTCCCTTCACAGCCTTCTGAGATACTTCAAAATGGCATCACCCAGGAGTCACTTAACACATGTGCTCTGGGGATCTCAGCTCCACCCCTCACTGCCAGGGCCTTCCTTAGCAAAACTTCAAAGGAGCCCTCCTGATGGTTTGGCTCCAGAGTCTGGACTCCCTCCCTAGGAAAACTGCTGGCTGATTGATGCACAGCAGTCCATCCACAGCTTCCTCTTCAGAAGCTGACCTAATCAAGGTTAATTGCTCCCTTTGTGTGGGGAGGCCTTACTTCCTACTGCTTGAGGAAAAAGTAACTAACCCAGCCTAGCAAGAAGACAAAAGGCCTGGGCTCTGATCCTGAGCTGAGCCAGAGAAACATGACATATCTGGATGACCCATAAGCTGTACAGTTATGGCTTTGGACTTTACAGGAGTGTTCTTTTCATGCAGGTTACACTGTATATTGGTATGACTCTCGTGTCTTTAGGTCTAAGGGGAGAAGAGCTGCACTCAAAGACAGTCTTCTCCATAGTGCATAATGGCGGGTTACTGCAGATCAGACAGTAAAGCACACTGACTTTCCTCATTTGTGTACACCAACATCATAAGGCCTATCCAAGGTCAATACCCAGCCCTGCAGAATCTCTTCTGCGCCAAGCTACCTATACGCAGTTCCTGGGTTGCACACAACAGGAGTCTCCCACACACAGCCCTCACACATGTGCACAAATATGTGCACCTGTGTTCAAGGCTAACCAGCCAAGTGCCTCTTACCTTTGCTGCGTCGCAGAGGCCTTATCTTGAAAGGCAGGCACTGACGGTAAACACGGGCAGTCCATTTTACCATAAGTTTACCATAGATGAGTCACAAATTATGAGGCTCTCCCATAGTAAAAGGTCAAAAATCAAATGATCAAAAAGTGAAAGATCCCAGCCGATTAGATGGACAGAACCACCTTCTCACAATTAGTAAGTAATATGCTTAAAGGCAGATTAAGCTGTATTCAAATTGTTGTTACAGCAAACATGATTAGTCAGTGGCGGCCCCTCCATTGGGGCGTGGGGGCGTCGCCCCACTGCTTTCTCGCAGTGCGAGAAGCAGAAACATAAAATGGTAAAACTACCATTTTATGTTTCTGCTTCTCGCACTGCGAGAAAGCAGAAGTGCCTGGTTGGGGGTGGGCGGTGGGCAGTCCTGCTCGAGGGCAGGGGGGAGTGGCTTGCCCAATGTTATGTGCCCTGACTGTTTGGTCGGCCCCACACCCTACAAAGAGAAAATGGCCTCCCTACAGGGGCCCGGCTGGGGCGCTGCCCGCTGCACCGCACCAATCACAACGCTGCCTTTGCAGCGTTGTGATTGGCTTAGGGGAGCAGGAGGAGGGAGGCTGCCTAAAACGCGCCAGGACTCAGAGCAGCAGGAGCTGAGGCGGAGGAGGAAGGTAAGTTTATTATTTTATATTGATTACTGTCCCCCCCCGCGCGAACCCACCCGCCCGTTTTGCCGGCCGCGACTGACCAACAGCAGCGGAGATGGCAGGGGTGGCACCCAGCGAACAGAGAGGAGGAAGGCAACGCAGACACGACGGGCACCAGCAGAGAGGGAGAGAACGGGGCCAGATGCGGCGAGAGATAAGAGGAGGGACCCGGGCACGGACAGCGCGGCCACCGTCCTCTCTGCTGACACAGTGACCAGAAGGAGGGCAGAGGCCGACCAGCACCCGCCAAGAGATGAGCTCCATGATCAGCAGCACGGCCCGGGGGAAAGAGGAGGCCGAGCCCCCAGTCATCTCCTACCCACAGCTGGGGGTCTCGGGGGAGCTCGAGCTCTCCGCCTTCTACTGCTCCGTGTGCCTGGAGGTGCTGTGCCGACCCGTGAGGACCCGCTGCGGACACGTGTGAGTAACCCCTGCCCCCCGTGTCCTCGTGGCCACTCTGTGCCACCTCACGCATTCGTACCCACACCTGTCTCTGCACCCACAGTGCAACAGCTGACCAAATAGAAAAGCTGGTAAGCTTCCTGTATCACTCAAAGTTTTCCACAGCCCTAAATACTTTCTGATTACACCTGTCTTTCTCCCTAATCTCATTTCCTACAGTGCTTGTCTGCATCCCACCCCTTTCTGTGTCTTGTTTTGCGCACCTATTTGCTTGTAGCGCTAGTTTTTTGCACCTTGCCTACTCTTTGTTTTGTTCTCGTGATATTGCGAGTTGTGCATTTCTCCCTTTTCTCCACAGCTGGCAGCAGGCATGGCCCCCTGGGATCGGCTGTTGCCTTTGTGTTGGGGCCACGTGCTCACACTGTACAGTAACAGACGGGATCCGACATACAAGAGTTTTACTACACACCGACCCATACCTTACTTTCTATCTATCACGATCTGTTTTAAAATAGTCACTTTCTCATCAAGTTAAGGCAGGTCATGCACTTTAATCCCTATGTCAAGACTGTGTCTTCTCTGTGAAGGGGAAAAATAAAACAAAGGAAGGGTGGGCGTTGAGTATTCCAGCGGCAGGCACGCTACTGCCAGCGCCTTCCTAAAACACTACTGGAGATTTCTCTTGAGGGGTTCTCGACAGGTGAAACGGGCCACGTTTTGGAATTTTCTTCTAAACGCACATGATTTGAACCTGATTTCGACTGGAAGGGTTTGGTGGGAAATAATGTAAAGTGTATTTGTCTTGTAACATAGCGCATCATACGGAATGGGGCTTGTAATGCAATCTGTTGCACATTCCTGCACTCTGCCGCCCACACAGGCAATCCCTGCACATGGCACACGCACATGTGTGTGTCCGTCCTGGCGTCCACGCACACCGTCGTGGTTCACTTTCTGAACCCTGTGAGCGTACTGTGGCGACAGGCGCCTGGCCCGTCATGGCTCCGAAGTATTTGTACAAACATGTGTTTCTAGGGTCGAGCCTGCTACTCTCGGACGTATATGGGTGGGCCAAAAAGTGTACAGTAGGAGCCAGGCAGGCGGCAGCTGTCTCTTCCGAAATGCCATATGTGTTCAGACAGCACTCTCCTCAGAGGCACAGTATGGGCCCACGAGGCAGTCTCAGAGCACTTTGTGCCCAGGAAGTGGTCTCAGAGATTTCAATAGGTGTCTGGATTTGCTTCTTATGATGTGTTGACTGACTGGTTTCTTGGTTTTTTTGTGGTGTTTTGTTGACTGATGGAGATGATTCTCTTTATTGGTGATGGAACTGGTCTTCACTTAAGTCCTTAACCTCGACAAATGAGTTTTTTTGCGGGGGTTACAGTTACTGGTCTTACTCAGCTGTGCTACTCTCTCGCTGGTTGGTAACGCACGGGCAGGGTTAGCTACATGGCTCAAAACATCTCTGGGATGTAGCACTGCTGCACTAAACACTGATTCAGATTTAACACAGGTTTTCCACATGGTATGGGATGATGGTTTTAATCTGTGTGTTATACATTTTTATAATAACAATTTCACATGTATTTCATTTTCCAACCCCAAATTTGCCCTGCTTTTTTTATTTTTTGACCGCTCTATAGGGGAGTTGCAATCACAGAGGTGTGGGCTGAACGTGATTTTGGCCGGGGATTTCAATGCTAAGCTAGGTAGTAAAGCCTCCGTTTATGGTGAAAGCCCACCCTGAGCAGACGTGCGGGGGTGTACCCTGCAGGGACAAGATCATAGAGGTTATTACCTGTCTCTTAATGTCCCCACGTTTGATTTGTGTAATGCAATAGAGATCACAGGGGTGAACTTAGTAGGACCCAAGGGGTGCGGGGTGTGGAGGGGTCGGGCCGTGGACTGGACGGGGTCATCAGACCTCAGAGTGGTTGACACCTTCCTGCTTTCTCAAATTTGCTTGAAAATGCACCATTTGCCCACTCTTTTTTCTTAATTTTCTCGGGGGGAGAACCCCGCTGAACCCCCTGTAGGTGGTTCGTGCTCGCTCGCTACACCTGCTCGCCACAGTGCAGTACGACAATTCTTTTATGCCTCACCACTTTCAAATGTTACCATCCGCCACTGTGATTAGTTTCACATACAACCATTCAAAGACTACACAAATGCAGGAAATACACAATGGAGACCCAAGCTCTTCCCAGCGAGTCATGGACAGCCAAAAACAGTGCTTGCTGGGAGTTGCAGTGTTGTTTTTCTTGTTAGTGGCATGGTCCATACTTCCCAGCAGTCTTAGAAATGGACTTGTTTCATGGCGCGGGGCAAGTTAAAAGCTACGCAAAGTCTTTCATTAGCCCATCTTAGAAGTTATGTGGACCTGTGGTGTTTAACAAGCAGCAGCAAACACTTTTTATTGATGATTAGAAAAATCAATAACAATTAAGATACTGTTGTCAAACTTCACATCACCAATACATTAAAACAGATTCAAAGGTGCTCCACGAATATTTCAATGAAAATTACATCTTTATACATTAGTTTACAAGCTTACATAGAATTATATACATTAGTTTAGAAGCTTACTCAAGTCACTGAAGCTGTTCATGAACAAAAGCTTTTTGCATAAAACACAGACTTAACTTCCATGTACTGAAAAGGTTGTTCAGACTCATTATACGCCTGATTGCTCTCTCTGTCTGTTCATCCTTCCTCATTGTTCTCACAGGTAGTGCTAGATAGAATCCGGTGACAGCAGTCTGCAGTTAACAATTGACTGAGCTCAGTTTTCTCATGCCTTAAATGAAGCACAAGTAATATGCTTGTCAGTCTGAGCAAATAAAATGTGCATCATTTGCCACTGACTGTAGATGTTGTTCATATTAGGACCTCAAACTGCTCGGCCGGCCCCCTGTGGGGGGGCGGTTGAGCTGTTTGCTAGGGCCAGTTTCGGCCGATTTTGTTACAGGGGCCGATATTGTTGGCCCCCGGTAACAAAAATGGCCCAGCAGGGGCCCAAAACCAGCCTCCACCCTGGCAGCCCAATGGGAAAACTCCCAGTGCCTACTACGGCCCGTCCGGCCCTGCCAGTGGCGTAACACAAAATGATGGGGCCCGCTGCAGAATGTGATGACGGACTACTGAGTGCCCCATATCTTACATATAATTATTGGTCTTCGGCTGAATGGGGGCCCCCTGAAGGGCTGGAGGCACCAGAAGTGTTCGGGCCCCCCTGCACCGCAGGCATTGCAGGGGTCTGCATTACGCCCCTGAGACCACCTTGCTCGATAGCACGTGAACAATGTTTGTGTCATGTGCTGGTGCGTCACTTTGAGTGTGAGAATGTGAATGGAGTTGTCTGACCAGTATGTCTATCAGTATACAGGCCACTGCGCTGCATAGTGATGTGAGACGTTGCAAATATTTTTTCTCGTTACCTTCTTAAACTTATATGGAGAACTCAGCAAACTTCAACACATTGTAAAATGTTATGCTTTCTGGTATTTGGGTGAAATTCTTGACTTTGTCAAAACCTAAATTCGCATTATGTAAGTTTTCAGGATAGGCTGAATGTAGTTTTAGTCTAGGCTAGGTTTTATATAGGAAACATTCTATCAAACTGTGATAAAAATGTGTTTGTAATGTTTAAAAAACTTCAAATAATGAGTACGGAAAGCACTCACATTACAATAACAGCAGAGTGTTAAAATCCTTGACATCGGTCTCCATTCTGATCTGATTTTCACATAATAAATCACAGCCATTAACAGGAACTACTGGAAAATGTATCTTATTTAGGGGTGGGCAGAAGTGGCGGAATTAAATTCAGCAGAATTCCATAAAAATTCTGCGAGATTTAGTGGAGTGGGTATTTGGCGCTATTTTCCTAGCACAAAGTGTACCCTTGTGTCCAACAATGTATGCAAAAATGCATTTCACACTAAAAAAAATAGCGCAGCCAAACACCACTCTGCGCCCTTATATACTCTGCAGTGATTAGTGCAGAGTATGTAAGGGCACGGCAGCCAACTCTAAACTTTAGAAACCACTGCATATCACTCTCGAGTGAATACCCATCAGCACCCTTACATATTAGAAACCGCTGCATATCACTCTACAGTGCACACCCCGCGGCACCCTTACATACTCTGCTGTCACGTGGTCGATAGGGACATTGTCGACATCGCTAAGTTAGCATGAGCCCGACAACCATGATGCTGCTTTTGCGCACGTTACTACATGGCTTTTGTTTTTGCAACACTCTGTTTATGCCTTTCACATGAGAACCGTCTGCTTTGTTTGTTCTCTGCCTGTTCCTGGAGTTTAGTCTGAACACTGTGAGCAAGGTTGATAAACAATGCCCCTTGTTATTCTGTTCTGGTCAGTCCCTAGCACCTAGACAAAACATGCTAACAGCTGCTGCTGGAAACTCGTACTTTGATATTATGGGGATGCATGTTTGGGTGACACACACTTGGAGAGGGAGCTTTCCAGGGAGAAGAGCCATGCGGTCCCTATGATATAGATACACCATCTAGGCACTAAGGTATGGGGTCTGCTGACAAAGCCCAGAGATATTCTATTATATAATAATACTTCTTCTTACCAAGGGAGGGTGGTTAGGCCTTATAGTCCTTTATCCACTGTCTTTATATGATGACATCTCCCTTTATGATATATGGCCTTGCTGCAATGCTAACTGTGTTAGGTTTGTGCATTTTGCTGCTGGTTGTGACTCGTATACTGCGTTTTAGAACACAATAGTTAAAATAAACATTTTAAACTGTATTCGTGTTTCAGTCAGCTCTTATTGTGGACAGGTACGAGAGTGTGAGCGAAAAGGTGTGTCATGTTACCGCGATTCCTGAGAGATCCGGGAGTGTTGTGTTCTGGGGTGTCTAATCATTTGCTTCTTCATGAGTGTGTAGGAGAGCGAGTGGGACACTATAGCTAGTCGGTCCTGGGTTCGTGGGCACTAAGGTGGTGGGAAGGCTTAGCCCCTATACACTGAGGTCCCATACTCCTGCGCATAGTTCTGTGTATGTGCAGAATCCCTGCAACACTGGCTCTTCAGGGTGGTCATAAAGGAACAATTTCAGTGCCTAAATACAGATATAAATCAGGAATTCTACAGATAATTCCAGTATTTGTGAGAAGGTTTATGGCTGTGAAAAACACAGAGAGTAAATCATTGACAAGTTCTTGTCGCGCTTCGAGATGTACGGGCCTATTTATTAACAAGTAATGTTATATGGCCATTAGGGTCATTGTCGACATTGCTAAGTTAGCATGAGCTCTGCTGCTATGATGCTGCTTTTGCGCATGTTACTACATGACTTTATTTTGCAAGACTCTGTTTGTGCCTTTCACATGAGAACTGTCTGCTTACTGCGTTCTCTGCCTGTTCCTGGAGTTTAGTCTGAACACAATGTGCAAGGTCGATAAACAATGACCCTTGTTATTCTGTTCTGGTCAGTCCCTAGCACCTAGACAATACATGCTAACACAGCTGCGCTGCTGAAAACTCGTGCTTTGATATTATGGGGAGGCATCTTGTTCTAAAACTCACTTGGAGAGGGACCTTTCCAGGGCGAAGAGCTATGCAGTTCCTACGATGTAAAACTTCCATCTAGGCACTAAGGTATGGGGTCTGCTGACCAAGCCCAGAGATCTTCTTTTATATAATAAAACTTCTCTTACCAAGGGGAGGGTGGTTAGGCCTTATAGTCCTGTTTCCACTGTCAGTATACGATGACATCCCCCTTTATACTCTATGGAATTTCCAACAATGTTAACTGTATTAGGTTTATGCATTTCGCTGCTGGTAGTGGCTCGTATACTGTATTATAGAGCACAATAGTTAAAATAAACATTTTGAACTATAACAGTGACTCTGTCAATTCTTATTGTGGACAAGTACGAGTGAGTGAGTGAAAGGGTTTGTCTTGCTACCGCGATTCCTGAGAGAGTCATCAGTGTTGTGTTCTGGGTTGTCTAATCATTTGTAGCTTCATGATTATGTAGGAGTATGAATGAGACACTATAGTTAGTCGGTTTTGGGATTTTGGGTACTAAGGTGGTAGGAAGGTTCAGCCCCTATACACCGAGGTCCTGTTTTCCTGCGCATAGTTCTGTGTATGTGCACAATCCCCGCAACATGGCGCCCAACGTGCCCAATATTATGCTGCTTTTGATGCTGAAGACTTATATTTAAATTCGGAAGGGTGTGTCTTGCTAGCGCGATTCCTGAGAGAGTCGGGAGTGTTGTGTTCTGGGTTGTCTAATCATTTGTAGCTTCATGAATATGTAGGAGAACGAATGAGACACTATAGATAGTTGTTTTGGGGATTTTGGGTACTAAGGTGGTAGGAAGGTTCAGCCCCTATACACCGAGGTCCTGTTTTCCTGCGCATAGTTCTGTGTATGTGCAGAATCCCCACAACAGTAACGTTGCACAGTAAGTCACCTTGCTGCGCTGTGTTACAAGGAAAGGGCAGGAATATGCCGTATTTATCACAATATGGTCCATTCCTGCCCGTTCCCCAGCACTGGTGCACAATGGGCTGATGAGCACCAAAGCAGGCACCCTTGCACCATTGGTCAAGGGTGCCTGTGATGCATGCAGGATTGTTTTTTTTTGCAGGAAGGGGCACCTTCCTAAACAAAAACATTCCTCAAATGCATATTCCTCTATGTATGTGTGCTGCAGAATGCAGCACACATAGAAAGGGGAAGTAACAAGGAGAAATTCAGATATTTTTCTGGTTATGCCTCCCCTGGAAGGCTTGACTTCTTGGTGCATTCCCAGGTCTACCAGTGATGGTAAATCTTGGAATGCGTCAAATTCAACGGTAGTTGCGTGGGAAGGCCCACGCAACACCCATGGAATGCCTTTCCATGGCAGAATAACGCCATGCAGCGATTTGCGCTGACTTGCTTTAATCCTGATTTATCAAGCCATGCAGGGCCTCGCAAAGTGGCCTTGCATGGCTTGATAAATTGCATTTATGGTTTGTATCGAGCATGCACCACATTGCGTGGTGCAAATGCAATGCAGACCTTTGATAAATAGGGCACTTAGGCCTGTAAAAGGGATTATTTGTATAGGCCTATCTGCAAACATGAGAACTTGCAGACTATAGGGAAGCAGGCTTCAATGGAGGCCTGTGTTTTGTTTTCAGAGTCACGAAGTGACTGGCACAATATAGTGCTTAAGTCAACATGTGGCATTTAACATGCTAAAGATGCAGTTTTTATACCATATACATTGGCCTTATAGTAAAGTTAAATATGCCAAGTGGGCTTCTAACCCAAATTTAACTTTGTTTTTAGGAATCAGAGCACATACCTTCGACACTGGAGTGCAGTGTTAGAGTGCTAGAGTTCCTATTTACCAGTAGGCGACTTAAAAAAAAATGAAAACCTGGGGTACCCACCCAAAAAGTGGTCACTTTGCAACACGTGGGGAATACCATGCAGACACATTATTTCCACCAGTTTTCCACTCTCAATGTCCTAAGTTAACAACCTTTTTAGTTCTTGATACAGACAGCTTCCGCTGACAAGGAGACTTCATGTTACCACTACTTAAAAAAATAAAGCGGCAGTACAGGCAGAGTGCACTTCAGTCAGTTGCCTGCCTCCTTCTGTCATTGTCTCTGTCTTTTGTGGTTTGCCATCGC
Source organism: Calotriton arnoldi (assembly GCA_963921515.1). Classification (NCBI taxonomy): domain Eukaryota; kingdom Metazoa; phylum Chordata; class Amphibia; order Caudata; family Salamandridae; genus Calotriton; species Calotriton arnoldi. The sequence continues at coordinate 457,110 of CAWUFW010003270.1, forward strand.
TTGGTGGATTGTCCATCACAAACAAGGATTTGTCTCTTCCCTGGGATTCAGGGGTGTATGTATGAGAACTTAACGCCGCAGTAGCGTCAATTTTTTGACATTACAGCAGCTTTTTTTTTATCGCCGTATGTGCAAGTTGCCGCTAACCGCAGTTAGCAACAGTTTTTCATCGTAAACGTGAATTTTTTGGATCGCCACTTCTGTTAGCGGGACACAACGAAAATGAGATGCAAGGTGGGCGTTCCTGTGCAAAAACTGCTGCAAACCTCACTTCACAATATTTACCATGACTCTACTGCCCGCCGATAATTAAAAAAAACTGCTGCTAAGGCCAGATAACGGCTGGTTTTTAAGACCAGGAAAAAGCTGGTCTAAAAAATGGTGCAAACACACCTGTACATAAGGAGGACTAAGGTCGTGTAGTTCCTATAAACCTATATAGGATCTGCGCATTTAGACAACATATACTGTATGATTGGAGTCAGACTGATTCTGGGCACCCCTACCGGATATGTCAGTCTGTATACCAGCTAGCTCACAGTGCCACTAGAAACTCCTCTTACGAAGGAGAGAATAGTTCTTGGCAACTATTGAACATGACAACCCTGATCCCTCAGGATCGTGGAAACAGTGCACTTTTCGCTCAGCCACTCGTGCTCACTTCTTCTCAGAGAGATACACAGAATAAACGGTGGGGACGTTTCTCAATAAGTATTTATTGAACCAGCGTCATTCTAGTGTAAAATAGGTGTGCTGAAACAACCATTAGACAGTAACAGATATAAATGATTATAAGCACTAACAGAGTAAAAGGATGGTAGATTTCTACCATTGTGCTAAAACAATGAATACAGGCAAGTATATAAAATACATGACAGTAAAATCCATACTCCTACGATGCGTCCCTAACTAGATGTACCTAAGTGTACCTAGCATGTATAATAATAATAATAATACAGACACTTGTAAAGCGCGACAGCTACCTCAAACAGAGGTGTCCCGGCGCTAAGCGAACGACAGTATGCAGATGGAAAACCAAAAAGCAAAGCCACAGACCCATTAATCTGCCTCAAAGAGCCAGGTCTTAACTTTTTTCCTAAAAAGAGGCTCTGCCTCTATGTTGCGTAGGTCACCTGGCAAGGAATTCTACAACTTAGCTGCCCCAACCGTGAAGGATCTACCTCCTAGGCGGGCCTTGTTGAAGCGGGGTGCGCAGAGCAGCCTTTGTGAATTAGACTTTAGAGATCTCGTCTGCTTATAGCCACGTAGTCTTAATTTCAGGTAGCTGGGGAAGTTGCCATGGGTGGCTCGGAATTCCAACGTCAGCGCCTTAAACTCGATCCTTTTAGCCACGGGAAACCAGTGGAGTTCTTTTAAATGCGGAGAGACAAGATGTCGGAAAGGGACCCACCTAATCAGTCTTGCAGGCGCATTTTGGACCATCTGGAGGCGTCTAATTAGGAACTTAGGTAGGCCTAAATATAGGCTGTTGGCATAGTCCAGCCTGGATGTCACCATGGCATGGACTGTGATTTTCCGGCATGCTTCAGGCAGTAGATGCAGAAATTTTCGCAGATTTCTGAGTTTACTGAAGCAGGTGGCAGTCACCTGCCTTATCTGAGCCGAGAATGACAGATCAGACTCCCACTTCACACCCAGATTTTTTATACTGTCTGCAGGGGACGGGGGGGCCATTTCCCCAGGCCACCAAAGAACCGGTGCTGGAGGTGACTCTTTCCCGAAAAACATCACCTCCGTCTTTCCTGCGTTGAGTTTCAGTTTGTTGTTGTTCATCCACAACGCGATATCTCTTAGGCAGCCTTTGAAGCTCCTGAAGGAGTCCTCGGACTGCTCTTTAAAAGAGAAGACCAGCTGAGTGTCATCAGCGTATGAAATCGCTTTTACCCCCCAGCTGGCTATCAGAGAGAACAGCGGAGCCAGGTATAGATTAAACAGGAGAGGGCTCAACGCTGACCCCTGAGGGACACCACACCATAGCGGTTTCGACTTCGACACAAATGGCTGTAGTGAGACCTTCTGGGAGCGATTGCTTAAGTAGGAGTTCAGCCAGGCCAGTACCGTGCCCCCTATGCCCATCTCCTGCAGTCTCTGAGACAGCAAGGTATGGTGAACAGTGTCAAATGCTGCCGATAGATCCAGGAGAACCAACATAGCGGATGCCCCTGAATCCACCGCCAGCCTCACCGACTCAGCCACCTCCAGGAGTGCTGTCTCGGTACTAAAACCCGATCTAAAGCCAGATTGGGTATCATGTAGGCTGCCTTTGCTCTCAATGAAATTAGTCAATTGCCGCTGCACCAGTTTTTCCAGCATCTTACCTGGGGCAGACAGCAGAGAGCTAGGCCTGTAGTTATTTACATCCCCCGGATCACCGTTTGGTTTTTTCAGCAAGGGGAGAAGTGTGGCGTGTTTCCATATATCGGGAAAAATGCCGGACGCAAGGGATGAGTTCCAAATGTGTGACAGCACATACTTCAGAGAGTGTGCCATCACTTTCCAAAGTTTCGGGGGGCAGGGGTCATCTGGTGCCCCTGACCTGTATGTGTAAAGCCAAGAATCCCTCTAGGATAAATTCAACCCCATTACCTGAAGTGAGAGACTGTGGGACCCGTCTTGGTCTCGAGATGGACACCCCGCAAGGGATGTCAGACCACTGCGAGCTGGAGTGTCTGCGTACAGGAGCCTCAGCGTCTCGCGTCAATGTGTCGGCATGGAAGTCCTTTTCTCCTCTGTCTATCTCAGCAAGAGATGATGTATATATACCCAAAGTGGTACCCCCTGGGGATATACCTTGCTGGGTCATGTCGGACTGGGATGACGGAAGGAATGACCCTTATACATAGTTATTATGCAGGAGATGGTCGGCCTGCTGTCCTGCTGTGATTCCAAGAATCCTCATGCATAATGAATGAGGCTTAAGCTTTTTGGAGAAAACCCCATGTCATCTTTGGACATTACCGTAACTAGGTAAAAGGTCAGTACTAAGAACCGTTATACAGTGTAATGGTAGGGGAGAATATAGGTGAAAGGTTAGGTGATTACCTGAGCCTATATTGGGGTACCTATATGGAACATAACACTAGCCCAGACCCTCATTTGCTTACCTAATGACACCTGCGGAAACTGCAAATATATACAGGAACACACACACTCAATGAATGTACAGGCAATTGTGGACCACCTGGGCCTGTTCATCAATGTTGTCGCTAAGTTTCTTGGGAGTGTGCACGGCTCATACATCTTTCGCCAATCGATCATCAACCAGCGCCTTGAGAATGGCACATATGGAAATGGACTGCTTGTTAGTAAGTACAAAATGAACACACCACACACCTCAAGTACACAAGCATAAAGCTCAAATATGTGAGAATGCACAGGTAGCAAATGTAATACGACATATCTTGGAACAGGTCCAAACAATATACACAAGCACCCAATACAAAATATACAAGACAGATGTTATACAGACCAACAAGGGAGTAGCCTAGAAAATCTCACACAAACCACTATGGCACCCTTCAAATCTAGATTTTGCTGAACTCATCAGACGAAAATGTAAATCAACCAATGCAGCACGACACAGAACATATGCTTCTGCTCTACTACATACATCTTGAAATAAACACATCTGTCATATGTACAACAAGATGACAGATCCCCTGCTCTCACATGTGATGGTGTACAGTTAGCTGACATGCTTAAACATAGTCAGCCATGCACCTTGCAGCAGGTGTTCCTGCTTTATGTGTTTGCAAGTAGTGTTGCATGAGCGGAGCACCAACTACACACAAATATTCACCAAAGTTTATTAAACATCACTCTGTGTCGCTGCAGAATGGAGCATTCATAGGAAGAGCATACAAACAATCCAAATCACAATCTCATTACATGTTGAATACAGAGCCAAGATAGCCGCCTTGTAGGAGCTCTCCCCTGAGGCTCCCGAGTTTGGGACTACTAAATCTGTAGAAATCCCGTTTTTAACCCAGCCATCCACCACTATCCTGTCGATTTCCTGCAACCAATCTTACTTGATTTCATTAACAACAAGATTGCACCATATCTTACCCTTCTGGAGACGAGAAACATCGACTTGACGACCCTCCAACTCGCTGACCTTGCCACGCTTCGCTTGGACCGGACCCTCCGGTACAGATCTTGGCGGGTCCCCGACTCTCACGGACCCATGCTGATTGACCTCGCCAGCTACTGCCGCTACAGCTTCCGGCCTCTCCAGCATCTAGACGCCTACCCGACTTCTCGTCCAGTCCGCTCTTCACTGGATCCGAACCCTCCAGTTCAGACTGGAACAAGTCCCCGACTCCCTCGGGCCCACGCTGAAGTGGCCTCTCCAGCATCCGCCCCTCTGACCCTACGGCTGGATGACCATCCGCCTTCGCTGATCCTTGGATCCCGCCCGTGCCTCATAACTCGCTGGTGCTAACAGACCCGTGGAGTTATTTTCCTCCGGGTTCCTTGGATTAGGGCACGTCGGACCCCCATGGGTTGATCGATGCCCCGCCGCCACTTGCCGACTTGCACGAGAGCTTGATTTCTTCCCGGTCAAGCCCCCACCAGCTGATCCGTGGCCCTCCTGCTTGCACCGCCTCGACCGTCACATGACCGGAGCGCACCAGCTGATCCGTGGCCCTCCTGCTTGCACCACCTCGACCGTCACATGACCAGAGCCCTCCTCAAACGCTGCCTCGTCCCTCCCGGATGCCCGATGAGTCTCCGCCTGGCTGACCTGCACACCTCCTGGGGCTCAGCTCTTCGACCGGAGCCCTCCCGCCATCAGTTGAGTGTCGCAATCCGGACATGCATACGTCCGACGCTGGAGCCTATTATTCTCCTCAACAGCAAGTATCCACAGCGGACTATTTTATTTCCACCCCGACATTGCAGGGGTTTGATAAAGCCCAGTCACTGGGGGCGGTTTACGTCCACACTAATGAACTCAGGAGGTGGTTACTCAAGCCTCTCTCCCCGGCCTCCTCCCAGACTGTCTCTTGAGGCCCGTCGAGACCTAACGCCCACCCCGGCTCCCACCACCGCACTCCCCCCCATGACGGAGCCTCTGTACTGAGAACCGAAAGAGACCGGACGCCCTCCCCGGCTCCCTACCGCCGCACTCCCCCCCATGACGGAGCCTCTGTCCTGAGAACAGAAAGAGACTCGGTGGTCCTGCGTATCTCGGATGTTGCGCAGCATTGCACGCTGCTGGCCTAAGGGCCTGTTCGCCCCTCTAACCTTTCGATCTCCCTTCGGCTCCCTTTGTCTCAATCTGTGACTGAAGCTTTTCTCATTTGCCGGATGATGCCTCACTGCTTCCAAACACTAATCGGTTTGTGACCGCATCCACCATGCTTATTTTTTTGTTATCTTCTTGCTTTGCTTACCGCATCCACCATGCTTGTTTTTTGGTATCTGCTTGCCTCTATTACTCCCATTACACTTTGTTTTCAAATTTCTCCATGATGTCCTGCTCCCCAAAATGGTGGTTCACCGCCAATTCTAAAATGGCGACTATCCTCTCCTCCCCCCATGATGTCTAACGTCGCGACCTACAATTAGACCAGTAAGATCCCATCCCCTCTCTCCCTGCCTCCCCTCCCTTAACTTGACCAACAGCGCCCTCCCTGGCGCCCTCTCTCGCCCGCAGCCTGGACGAAATCCTGATCCTCCTGAATGTCATGTTTACCTTTCTGGCCCTTACTGCCTATCAACCCTGCTCTTTCCTTCATCTCTTCATAAGAATCTCATCCAATTAGATAACAACCCTGTTTTATCCTTGCAACTTTCTATTCTTCTTACACCCACTCTGCTTCCTCTCTCTTTCTCTGCCCCCCACTCTACGCCCACACACTGCACAATCCCCAGCCCCTTTGCGCGGGCCACTAACAATTCAGTCCCACGACTTCACCGCCCACGACACACTTTGCCCTCTATTGTAATTTTTATTATGCTCTAGCCTGTTATTCCTAATCTCCAATGTTTACATAATATTATTGAAAACTGTGCTTCCATAGATGCCCAACTAGGTAATTCTCTACTGTTTTCATCACCTGTGATTTCTTTTGTTCCCTTCACTCACATGTTTAGATCATCCCCGCTGCCCCCTAACCTCTTCGTTGTCCTGTCCCTCCTGTGGCCCTCTGTATCGCCATACTCCTGCCCTGTCCCCTCCCTAACTCACCCACCTGTTTGCCCTTCCTACAGTTTCCTCGCTCTCATCCTCACACTCCCTCCAGGATTCCCCTTTCCCAGCCTTGAATTCTACCCTCTCCCCCTACACGGTCCCCCCCCTGCCCTTCTCCACCAATTTCTTCACCCCACCCCCCCCCTATCTTGCCCCTTACTGCCTGCTCTGCCTGCTTCCAACTCTCTCCATCCCATTTCTAACCTAACATGCCTCCCCTCGCCCACGCACTCTTACCCCCGGACTCCACTCTCTCCAAACATGGCCCCAACTCCTGGACCATACTGTACCCACCCAATCTATCTAAAAATGCTAAGAAAAACTTCAAACACAAATTACTAATCCGAAACCCTGAAACACTTATTGTTGATAACTACCTCAGCCTCACTTCCCCCATTAAAACTAACTACATCTTCTATTCTAAACGCCCCTCCAAATGGAAAAGCATCTTCCTTCAACATCTCCCAGTCATTAACTCAACTAAAATTCCTTATGGATTTAAACTATCCACTACTCTCTCTCCAGTCTTCCCAGGTGAAGTTGACATCTCCATTTTCAAAACTGGCAACATCCTCATTCAAGCTACCGAATCCCACCTCTCCATTTTTGAACACCACTTCTGCTCCTTGTCTCTCCACCTAGGCAAAACTATTCCTAACCCGCCGTCCACCCATCAGCTCAACCCCCTTCCCTTCTCCCCCTTACCTCCAACCCCTTTCTCCCCCCCTGTCATCCCTCCAACCACCACCATACTCCAATCACCGTCACCCCACTCCCTCTCTGCAGTCTTTTCCAGTGCCAATCCTATCACCCAATCACCTTCTCCCAATCATCCCCTCCCCCTAGAGTCCCCCCCACCTCCTGACATCCCCACCGCACACCACCTCTCCCAATCACTCACGCACTACAATGACCTGTCCCACATCCCCTCATTATATTCCTAACCCCCCCCTCCTCCCTCCTTTCCACCGCAACTTACATCCTTACCCTCCCCCCCTGGCTCCCTGTCCATGCCCCCCCGGACCCTCCATCTCCCTCTCTGAATCCTTCATCCCACCCACCCAATTTCACACTACCGTTAACCCCCGATGCAACCCTTCTCCATACTCTTCACGCCCTTATAACATCTCTATCCTCTTACCCCGAGGTTGTTAATCTCCTGCCCCCCTTCCCGCCTCCCCTCTCACCCCACAGCCTTATCACTCCTCATCCCTCCCCCACTGGCCCCACACACCCAACACACAAGAGACCTCCCTCCAGCGCTAACACAGAGCATCCCTCCCACTCGCCAACTTTTTTCCCCCTCACTCCTATAACCCAGACTCTACGCAACATTGAACGCGATCTCTCTAAGTTAACAAAAGAACTCTCTCGACTTAGAGAAGATTTCAATTCCCTCACCTCTAGTTCCCCACTCATCCGTGCAAGGTCCCCCTTCCCCAACCGAAAACACCGCCCTAACTATAATCTTCCTCGGAATACTACCCCTCTCCACTGCCATTTGCACAGGCCTCGCCGCACTTCGAACCAGCTCTCCCCTTCTGACCTTTCTGACGTATGCAACTCGTACCTGCCCAGTTTAGCAGTCAATAATCCCCCACCCCACTACTCTAACATCCCTGCTATCCTTGGGACCAACAGAATCCCCTCCTCTCCCGCTTCCCCTAGACCCCCTCCTCAACTCACCACTATCCACTCCTGCCCTCCCCCTAAAAACAACCCCAAACCCCTCTCCTGCATGCTGGTGAACTGTCGATCCGCCGTCCGACACGCCATCGAAATTTCTGAATCCATCCTAAGCGAATCTATTGACATCGCGTACCTCACAGAAACCTGGCTCAATGACTACTCTACGAGCATGCTCGACATACTCTCCCCCCCGGATACTCTATCCTCAGGAAAGACAGACCCGATAGAACAGGAGGTGGCTTAGCCATAATCTTCAAAAATGAACTTCAGCTCTCCCTTGTTAACAACTCTGGCCACTCCACCTTCGAATACCTTGAAGCTGAACTAAAAATTCAAGGTTCCCTCCCAATTCATCTGCATAACATCTACCACCCTCCTGGTGATCCTCATCCCTTCATTGATGAACTATCTGACCTTCTCACCCAATCCTCAATATCTAACTCTAAAAATCTTTTCCTTGGAGACCTCAACCTCCACTTAAACGACTCCAAAGATCCCACAACCACCCTCCTCACCAATCTTCTCGAGATCAATGACCTCAAGCAACTTTGCCAGACCCCTACACACACCAAAGGAGCCATCCTAGGCGGCATTATTTCCAATAAGGACCTGGCCTTCCTGACCAATATCATCCCAATTGACTGTTCTGACCACCACCTCATACTGTTCACCATTACTATAACGTCTCCTCCCCCCCGACTCAGTCGATTAAACCCAAGAAATTGACCAGAAATCTTAAACAGATCCCCCCTGGTGTTCTTGAGTCCAAACTCCAAGCCCAACTGCTCCTCACTCCTCTCTCACAAAATGCAAATGATCTTACTGAACATTTTAATAAAGCCGTCACTGATGTCCTTGACCAAATTTCCCCGACTAAACTTAAAAATCAAAGGAATATCCCTTCCAAATCTTGGTTTAACTTGGAGCTCAATAATGAAAGACGTTCTCTTAGAGTGATGGAAAGAACATGGAGACAACATCCCTCTCCTGCAAATCTAACACTCCTTAGAGAAGCTAGATCTACATATAAGAAACACATTTTTACCGAAAAGGCATCCTTCTTCCGTACTCAACTCGATCGGGCCAAAAATAGACCCAGAGATCTGTTCAACATTATTCGTAACCAAACCTCCACCGCACCGCCCAACCTGATGTCCTCAACTGCTAGATGTAAAGAAATTGCCCACGTCTTCTCGGAAAAAATTGCCAAAATTGATCAATCCTTTCCTTCAACTCTGATCCCAACCAGCCCCCTTCCTACTCCTGACATCACCTCTAAACCTTTCACCTCTCTCTCCACACCCCCCGATCCCCGCTCACACCTGCCTGCTTCTCCACCTCTCCTTACCCCCCCTACATACACACCCTCTGCTACACCCCCCCAGAACTACTCTCCAATCCCATCCACAAATTCTCCTCTTGTTCCCAACCACCCTAACTCACAACTAAAAAACAATGCATCCTGGCATAATTTCCTCCCTGTTACAGAACACGAAGTTCTCAACATCAACATCATCACTAAACTTAAACCATCCTCCCATACCAAAGACCCCCTCCCCTCAAACCTTATCCAGGACCTAAAACACATCATTGCACCATCTTGGACTACAATCATCAACACCTCCCTGGCCACAGGATGTGTCCCTATCTCACTTCAACTTGGTCAAATCTCCCCCATTATTAAAAACTCTAATGCCGATCCCAATGACCTAAACAATCTCCGCCCCATCTCTAACCTCCCCCTTCTTTCTAAAGCCCTAGAAAAATGTGTCTTGCTCCAATTAGACAAGCACATCGAACATTTTAACCTACTTGACACCCTACAATCAGGCTTCAGAAAAGGCTGCAGCACCGAACCTGGCATGCTAAATATTGTTGATGACATCCATCACTCTCTTGATAATGGCGAGACGTGTCTACTCATCCTCCTTGATCTCTCCACAGCGCTTGATTCTGTCAACCACTCTGCCCTACTTAATGTGCTCAGAAATCGCTTTGGCCTTAATGGTACTACCCACAAATGGTTCGTCTCCTACCTACAACATCGAACACAGCAAATAAAAATTCACGACGGTCTATCTTACCCCACTCCGGAGTCCCCCAGGGATCTATTCTCTCGCCATCTCTCTTTAACCTCTTTATGGAACCCCTCACTCTTATCCTTAAACAAGCTGGAATCAACTACCATCTCTATGCCGATGATACTCAACTTTACTACAAGATCAAAACCCACGCTGACATCCTACACCTTAACAACACCCTCGCTAAGATCCAATCCTGGTTCCAATTAAATCGTCTCAAACTGAACCCTAAAAAAACTGAAATCATTCTCTTCTCCCCTAAAACTAACCCTCTCCCCATCCAAACTTGGATCTCCGACCTCAATGCCCTCAATTGCTCACTCTCCTTGTCCAACTCAGTCAAATCTCTTGGTATCTCCATTGACAATAACCTTAATCTCAATGCTCACATCAAAAATTCGGCAAAAGGAGCCCTCTTCACTCTCCGCCATCTCAAAAAAATCAAGCCCTTTATTCTATCAGAAGACTTTAGACTAGTAGTTCAATCCCTGGTCCTCTCGAGAATTGATTACGGCAACACCATCCTCACCGGAATCCCTAAGGTCCACCTAGCTCCACTCAAATCTGTACTCAACCTTGCAGCCAGACTCATCACCAACTGCAAACGTTTCGACCACATCTCCCCAGCCCTCAAAACTCTTAAATGGCTCCCCATCGAAGGCAGGTCTGCCTACAAAAATGCTTGCATTACACACAAAGCCCTCCACCAAAACACTCCGCCATACCTCGCCAACAAACTCTGCATAGCGGGCAGTTCCCGAGCTCTGAGAAGTACTAACGCTCTCCTCCTTGTCCCACCCCTGTTAAAAAAGAAATCCACTCAATCCCGCTCCTTCTCCGGTAATGTCCCAATCACCTGGAAAGCCCTCCCCAAAGACCTGCGATGCAACCCTTCCTATCTCAGCTTTAAAAAGGACCTCAAAGTGCACCTCCTCATTAAATATTGGGGGTCTTAACCCGAACCCATTTTCCGATCTTACTTGCTACATTTGTATATAGCTCTTGCTCTTATATCTGTTTTTGTATAATTACAAACCGTTTCTCTTTGTTAACCTGTTATTATTCCCTGCTGTTGATTTTTGTTGATTTTTGTTCTTTTTCCTGTAACTATCCTATACTCATGTAAAGCGCTCTGATACTTCTGGTCCAGCCAGCGCTATATAAAACCTCTAAAATAAATAAATGTTGTGCATGTATTTGACTACCTTGGTGAGGTGTAGCAATCTGATGCATAAAATCAGAAATTACAATGTGTGTCGATTGTGAACTGACACACACATGGCAATATTGATGGGTATTACTCAAACATGCATACATGCAGAGTTAAAGCCAATTCATGCACAAGGACATCAGTGCATATGTACGTTGTCTTTACATGTCCCAGTACGTTAATTGCACCAGGCAGCAGTGCCACTGTCACTTAAACACTGACTCACTTTTGGAGGCTAGCTGGATGTAAAGAGCCCACAATGAGTTTAACATTTAGCAGACAAGGATTTTCACTCCCAGCCACCCTCAGCAAAATCACTCCCAATGAGGTATTGTGATGACGTTCCAACATAGTACTCATCAAAAAGTTAAGGTGGATGTGTCAGCAGGTACATGTGCCAATGGTGGACCCTATAAAATATGTGCACAGAAGAGGTTCAGTTTGTGCAATGGGCCTGTCAAGAAACTCTAATCTCTTTTCTAGTGAAACATACATCCTGACAGTCTTAACATGGAGGTAATACACAGGACCCAGACAAAGACAACATGGTGATGTGTAGGCTGTCAAGTATAGGCAAGTTAATTTCAGTGATGCTGGTTAATTGTCTTAAGCTCCATATGACAAACCAGAAAGTACAAAGTTGCACAATGCACACCCCCCAAAAAAGGCACTCTGCAAACACAGCAGGCCCAAATACTAATGGACACATCTCTCCATTATCTGTTTCAGGTGATCAAGGATGTGCACTCTCGCCATGGCTGATGACGCCCATCAAAGTGACACACACACAGGCACAGAGAGACTACAACGTTGCACTGGGACGCACAAGGGCCATTGTTGAACGGACATTTGGAGTCCTCAAATCCAGGTTCCGGTGCCTAGATATATCGGGGGGCAGACTCCTGTACAGTCCGGAACTTGTATGCAAGATCATAATGGCATGTTGCATTCTGCACAATATTTATTTTTTATTTTACAGAGTTTTATATAGCGCAAACTTGACCCGAATCGGGTATCAGAGCGCTTTACATAGCACCAGTTGCATTACATGAGGACACATTCATTTTTGTTAGGCACGGGGAGATTAAGTGATTTGCCCAGAATCACAGGATGTTCAGCGTCATTGCCGAGACTCGAACCCAGTTCCCCAGATTCGAGGTTGACCGCCCTAACCGTTAGGCCAACTCCTCTCCCCAACAATATTTGTGTACGCACAAACATGCCACTGGATGAAGACCAGGAGGAGCAGGACAATCCAGAGGATGGCCATGACGAAGAGGCAGATGCTAGACACACCACAGCTTCTGCTGCTGGAACAGCAAGGAGGGATCAAAACATCAGAATTTGTTTTACATAATCACACTAAACAAAGATGCCATCACATGGTTTTATCTGGAAGAAAACTCACCTAATGTTACTTTGTGAAATAAAATATCACTACACAAATGTCCTGTATGCTTGGTTTATATCTTCAGAAGTTCATATATCTGTTTAGTGAAAGTGAAATATAAAACTGATCCACACAGCTCGCACATATAGCAGTGGACAGAACATCCATCAAACAACTTGGGATGGAACAACAGATTGGGCATATGACCAAAGTAATGTGCATTGTCCCTCAGTGAACAGAGAACAGACATACACATGAGTGAAGTGCTAGAGGAAAACCAATAAGTACAGCCAAATTTTCCAGCAACATACTAACAATTAAATCATGAATGGACAATGTATTGGGTGAGATGGACATGACAAGAAATAGTAGCACCATGACATTGTCAAAAATGTCTGGGGATGGTCACTGCAACTTTACTAATGTCAATTGTATGATGTGTGTAATTTAGTACTCATGACTACACAAATATACATACACACACCTGCTGTCACAGTTGAACACATAGACAAATATGCAACTTAAAAAATGTGGCTATGTCACATTTCGTTGTATCTCTCAAGGAATGTACAACATACTCTGTAGAATACAATGTTGTGCAAGATGGCCAGAAAACATATCAGGAATGTGTTGCAGCCCTGTGTGGGCAACCTGTAGCTCAACTCCAGTCATGTGTATGCTACCCCAAAACCTATCTACGGACAGGACCAAGGGCAATCCACCATACACACAAGAGAATCAAAACATGCGATGATGAAAAAAGACACACATGGTTGTCTCCTGTATGACAACTTAAGAAAGCAAATTACATGTGAGACATATCCCATGTAATTCATGGTGTCAAGCAGTGTGAACATGTTTTTGGTGAACATAACATTGCTGTGCCTCTTCTGCTCCATATAAAACCATCTCACAACCATGGACAACGACACAAGGGCTCTAAACACAACACACTTTCATAATCAGTGACTCACCCAGCTCAATCCTTGGTCAACTGTGAGTACGCAAGCATGGGTACAGTTTTGCACTCTGAGTATACCATGGAAACCACAGGTGCTGGATATGCAAATGGGCACTCTAAGTTACACAGTCACAGGTACCCTGACATACAAGATTTCACATGGTGCTGTGCCTCACCTTCACCAGCTAATGCTCTGCACAAAAACATCATGCATGATGATGAGAAAAGGGGCAGGACAAAATAGGATGTCTCCCCTGTCAACCCACTGTTGTGTTGGTGTGTTCCATGCAAAACAGAGTACCCTTTGTACAAGATCATGTGCACCTTGATTGTTCACCCCTACACGGTGCACCATTTCTGCATCTCTGGTCTGCAATGGGTCTATATCTGGCATTCCAGAGTTTGCCAAAAGCTAAGTGTTGTTGATGCTGCATCAATGTCCACTGCTAGTGCACACAAGCCTGTGGAAGACGCAGGCCTAGCCGTCAAAGACATTTTGCAAAAACACTGCAGGACCTGTGTCTGACAATATGGGTCAAATACAAATAATACTGTGTTAATTTAATTCAATGTGGACTGTATGTGCTTATTGGCATTGTACGTCATGCTGTTGTGAGTAGTGCACTATGTAAAGTGCTGCTTTGTTGTGGCCAGCCAACAATGTCCTGTCCACCGTGGACTCTGGCTCTACAACATGATACCAGATGGCTTTGTGTGCTTTGTTGACCTCTACATAATTTGCATCAGGCTGACACATTCTGCATTCTGGTGCATAGATTTATGCCAACTACATCAGCGGTACTACTACTAAGCCTGGGCGGTGAACTACGCTACGCTCGCGGAGCTTGCGAAGTTGCGGTAACTTCGCGATTCGCGTAGAACGCGAAGTTACCGTGCACTACGCAATTTGCGGCGTAGCGTAGCTGTTTTTCTTCTTCGCGCGCTCAATATACGTTCTCGCGCGCGCGGTAACGACCTACCGTGATTCTGCGTTCGCCGACGCGACTTCCTATCCGTTCGCGGGCGCCACGAGATTTGGAATCCGGCCGCACGATCCCGCGAGAGTGTGCGAACGCGAACACGTCATTCGGACGCGCGATCTGACTTCCGGCGGCAGTGTTGGTAAGATCGCGATCCCGAACACGAAGAAACTACAATCTGGCGAAGAATATATCTCGAGCATCATAAAACCTTCTCGAAAATGATGAATTAGTTCATTTTGCACAAAAAACTCCTCAGGTTGTCATTTAGAGATGTAGTTTGGTGAGCAAGGAGTCCTTTTTCTTTTTTTCCAAGAGGAAGGAAGTGCCCCTGATTCTCAAACTTCCTGTTCCTGTCCAGCAGGCTCCTCCCAGTGTTTTGTCCATGTGCTGTTCACTTTCATTTGGATTTGGAGCTGGAAGGATCACTTTTTGTGTCTGTCTGCTGCATCATATCATTGGATTGGATTTGAGGACTCTTGGATTTGAGATTTTACAAGTAAGTTGGAGAATTGGTGTACTTGTTTGTTTGATTGGGGCTTGTTTGTACCTACATTTTTTGGGGGATTTCCATATTTTTTAAAATGTATTGTTGTGGCCTGTAGTTTCGGCAGGGGCCTAGTTGTTTTTCTTTGATTGGAATTTCAGCCAGTAGGCCCAGACTAGAGCCAGAGGTACCCATGGGTGCATGTTTCTGTGGTGTCTGTTGAATTTAAAGTTTAAACATCATGTAGGCCGGGCATCCATGGATGGCATTGTTTTGAATTGGTAAAAGTGGCTTTTGGGGCGTATTTTATTTTTTGGGTGTTTGTTAAATAAATAGGCCTTTTCAGCCAGTAGGTAACCCTGGGCGTTCAGCTCGCGGACTTTGGGCAAGTCCGCACTGCGCGACTAACGCGGACTTACACTTTTTATCTTCTTCGCGCGCTCAATGTACGTTTCGCGCGCGCGATAACGACAATTTGTGACGATCGCGATGCCGAACACGCAGAATTTACAATCTGGCGAACAATATCTCTCGAGCATCATTAAACCTTCTCGAAAATGTTGATTTAGTTCATTTTGCACAAAAAACTCCTCAGGTTGTCATTTAGATGTAGTTTGGTGATCAAGGAGTCATTTTTTTTGTTTTACAATTTTTTCCAAGAGGTAGCAAGTTTCCCAGAGTCTCCAACTGCCTGGTCCTGTCCTTTGTCTTCACTTTTTTGTTATTTTGGGTGGCCTGGCCATGTGGGTGGCGGCCATTTTGTAAAGCCAGGCATTGTGCTTTTGCCATAGGCCTGCATTGTCTGTCTTGTGTTCCTTTTCTTGTTGTTCTGGGTGGCCTGGCCATGTGTTGGCGGCCATTTTGTGTGAACAGCCACTGTGCTTTTGCCATAGGCCTCCAAGCTTGCGGCCCAGTGTGCCAGTAGGCCCAGAGGTAGTCATCCTCATGGGTGCATAAAACTGTTTCTGTGTAGTCTGTGGAATTTTGGCATCATTTAGGCCATGGATGGCATTGAATAGATTCAATTGAATTGCGAAATGTGGTTTTTTTTGGAGGGTCTGACTATTTCACTTATTTGGTGTGTTAAATAAATGCCTTTTTTGCGTGTGTACTGTGTAATTATAATTGTGTTGTTGTAGTGGTTGTCTAACTTTCCAAAGTGTTTTTAGCCATGTGGATTTTAGTTTTTGCATTAAAGCTGTGTGTGTTTTATAAGGCATCCTTTGTCTGCCCATATATAGGCCTGCTTGAGTTCATTGTTTGCCGTGCCTTGTGCCTGTGAGTCACCATGTTTCTGGGGGCCATTTTGTTGTGGTAGTTATTAGTGTGCTGTTTTTGCCACATAGGCCTGCGTGTCTTTCCATTTTTCCTCTTGTTTTACTGCTTCCAAATCCATCCCCATTGCCAGCTGCAGCTCCCTGATGCTGCTATATAATACATCCCACGTGATGCACAAATTTAGGCCAAACATGCTCCAGTACATTTTAGTTTTTGTTCTTTAATATTCTTATTCTTCCAGAGTGTACAGTAGCCAGGAAAGCCCTGGCCTTGTTGTCAACGTCTCATAAATGGCTACACTGTGTGTTGTTGTTGGCAGAGTTTCTGAAATTTAATAATTGAGGCCACCACACACTAAGTTCTATATTCTATTTGTTTGATTTGTGCTATGTTTGACTGATGTTCTGGCTTTTTTGCTTTTAGGTGCACAAAGACTGAGGAGGAGGTGTGTCTCTCATCATTGCCTGTTGCACTTCCAGACAGACATCCTGCTGCTGGACACACAACGTGACGTGTGACCTGACCAGACATCTCTGCAACTGAGTGCTGCTGACATCTGAAGAAGATGGGCCCAAAGAAAGCAGGTACCAGGTCCTCCAGTACCAAGAAAGTTGCTATTGAGAAGAAGAAGGAACAGAAGAAGCAAGTGACACTGAAGTCTGGTGTGCCGGCCAATACCTTTTTGGGAAAAAAAAATTGCGCCTGCAGCAGCGGTGTCCGGGGGGCAAGCTGGGGGCAGCACCTCCGCATCAGTGGACCCAACCCACCAACCCAGGCCCAAGCACATGAGTGGGGAAGAGGTAGCCAGCCTAATGGTGGAAAGCAGTGATGCTGAGCCGGAGATAAACTTATCGCTATCTCAAAGTAGTACCCAATCAACGCAGGAGGAAACACAGCAGATAAGTGGTCAACAACAACAGCCGCAACCACCGCCCGCAATAGTAGTTGTTGTTCCTCCTGAAGTAGGGGCAGTTCAGGAAATTGAGCCTCATGCAGAGGTAGAAGAAGAAGCCACTCATTCAGAAGATCCATTGTCTTCCAAATCCCCAGCAAGGAAAAGGCGGGGTAGTCCATCGAGTTCTTCGCCAAGCCCCCTTCTGATGATCTAGATGCCACTTGGAAGCCACAAACTGAGTCTGAGAGGGAGCCACGTTCCAAGACCAAGCTAGGGAAAAGGAAGGTTCCAGAAAGCCTTACACTTATGGAGGTCGATGTAGAACAGCAAGATGATGATGATGATGACGACGAGCCAGTCATCACGAACATCACTCCCGGCCCCGAGGAGATGGAGACCAACATTCTTACTCTATCCAAAATCGCTGCGAGGGATGTAGCACGCATACCTCCACAGGTAACACCAACACGACCTACAGCTTCCATATTTGCATTAGCAAAGGCCCGGCAGCGACCTACATCCAGCACAACCACCACCTCTGTAGGAGTAGGTAGTGGTACAGCAGCACAGAGTCAAATTCAACACACACCCTACAGATCATCCGGCATTGGAAGTGGCACCTCCAGCAGGAGGCCAAAGTTAAGCTCCCCAGTTTGGGACTTCTTTACGGTTAGCGAAAAGGAGGAGAACATTGCTATATGCTCCATTTGTAATACCTCTGTTAGTCGTGGTAAGCTTGGTACAAACTATGGTACCGGAGGCCAAATGACCCATCTGAAAAAACACCACTTGATCAGCTGGGAGGACCACCTTCGCGACAGAAAAAAAACTGCAACCATTGGTGTTGGTGGGGATAAAGGAGTAGAAGAAGAAGATCCGATCACGGTGGAAGAGGAAGGACAGGGAGACATTCTCTCTGGTAGTGGTACACAAGGTGTCCCTGACCCCAGCAGTGCAGTCTTAACGTTGCACACATCTTCAGCAACATCTCAGTGGCACAAGAGTAAGAGTCAGCCGGAGACACCAAGAAGTACCAGGTCCGCACTACCAAAAAGTGCGTTGAGCCTAAGAGAAAGGAAAACCATGCAGCCTACCATTATCAGCATGTTTGGGGGTGAGGGGCAGTACGAACGCAACCACCCAATAGCACGTTTGTACAATGCGAAGCTGGCTAAAATGTTAGCACTGGACCTTCTCCCTTTTTCTTTTGTTGAAGGGTTGGGTTTTGTGGAATTTGTGTCAACCATCTGCCCAAAATGGCATGTTCCCAGCCGCTACTATTTTGCCAGAGTTGCAGTTCCAGCACTACATCACGACGTGCTGGAATTGCTAGGAAAGGCCTTGAAGCAGAGTGCTGTTCACAGTATCCACCTGACTACAGACATGTGGACCAGTTGCCAAGCCACAGATTACATGTGCATCACTGCACACTGGATCAGTTTTGTGGGTGTTAGAGAACAGCTATCTGCTGGTGTTGATACTGCAGAGATTTTTCATGCCACTCGCAAACATGCAACTGTAGCCATGTTTGCCATGGAGAAATCTCATACTGCTGCAAACATTTTGGAAGAGTTTAACACCAAGGTCTTTGAGTGGCTGCGCCCAAGAGGGCTTACGATTGGTTTTGTTGCCACGGACAACGGCAGTAATGTAGTTTTGGCCATGCGCAATGGTGGCTATTTCAGGGTCCCGTGTTTGGCACACTGCATTAACATTGTTGTTCAAGACTTTTTGAAAAATGAATCAAAAGTCAGCAACTTACTGGTCACCTGCAGAAGAATATGCACACATTTCAGCCATTCTTTTAAAGCCCGGAAGCAGCTGAGGGTCATTCAACGTGAGCATAAACTGCCAGTCAAAGCGCTCATCCAGGAGGTGCCAACACGTTGGAACTCAACTTATTACATGCTTGATCGTCTGTTTGAACTGTACATACCACTCAATGCTTATGTCATGCAAAGAATAGGGGAACCTACTGTGAGAGGCATGACCGTTGAGATGGCTCAATGGGACCTCATTAAATGCCTGACTGAGATGCTACTTCCTTTTGAGATCTTCACACGTGAAGTCAGCAGGGAGGACTGTACTATGGGCCAAGCTATCCCATTGTTGCACATGCTAGAGCAACAGCTGAAGGATGTGTCTGAAACGTACGCAGGTGTGGATGACAAACAAGACGCATATCATTTGGCGGAGACCTTAGCCGCTCGCTTATCGGAAAATACAAGGATTAAAAATAAAATTTTGTCACAACCACATTACATTAGTGCCACAATTTTGGATCCACGGTACAAAGTATTTCTGAACAGCAAGGCAGTAATTCCTTTTTCGGAAGTGGATGTTGCCAACTACAAAACTTTGATAGCTAAGGAAGCAACTATTTTCGAAAGCGAACGGCTGTTAATTACAGGCCCCCCACCCCAGGCCATAACCAGTACTACAGGGCATCCAGAGTCAAGTTCTACTTCGGAGCCTGAGGGCAGTGCATTTGCCTCCCAGCAGTCACCTACACCAACAATAACATCAAGAACAGGATCATCCACAGCACAATGTGCAACTGATTGGTTTCTACAGCAGGGGTATGGTAAGTCCAGTGCTGATGCAAAGGCAAAACCGGCCGAGCACATCCGAGCACCCCTTAACATTGAGCGGATGGTCCAGGCCTATCTGGATGACCCAACAGAGGTCTTCATGGATGGAAACCCATTGGTGTATTGGTATGGGAAAAGAAGCCAATGGACAGTGCTCAGCAGGCTGGCGATAAAGTATCTCGCTTCCCCTGTCGCAAGTGTCTCTTCTGAGCGTGTTTTCAGTGCTGCTGGTGCCATTGTAACTTCGAAAAGGACCAGTCTCTCGGCCCAAAGCGTGGAGAGGTTAACCATGATCAAAATGAATCAGCACTTTATACCACCGGATTACAAAATACGTGAATCACAGCAGGAAGAGCAGAGCGACTTGGATGACGTAAATAGTGCGTTACAGGACCTACTTCTGTCCGAACCACCAGTGTTTGAGGACGAGCTCCTCTTCCCTGACAACTAGGCTTTCAAATTGTTGCTTTCTTCCTTCCTTTATGTGTCTGTGTATCTGTCTTTCTGGTTCAAATCAAATCACAACAAAACCATCACCACCGTCTTCTTTTTATTTCCCTATTGGAGTTGCACGTCTGTGCATTTAACTGTCCACTCTTCAGAGTCCTGCTTCATCTTCCTGTCTCGCACAAGTACATTTCCATCAAGCCAGACATTAGTACAAGAAATGTTGCCTTTACCAGTCCCGCCTCCATTAGAAGTGAAACGTGACTACTATAGCTATCCTCCGTTTTGTTTTCGAGCCGAAACTCATCAGTGTCCGAAGGCTACAGCCTCAGCAGGCATCCAAAGGTCCTCACTGTCAGGACAGAAGGTACTTGGCAGAGAAAGACAAGAGACTCTTCGAAGAAACTTGCTGACATTTGTGCAAACTCAAATGACCAGCAATGAGCACTACACAGGCCGCGGCCCATCATCACAGTGCTGACCATGGGAAGCAACTTAAACTGTGACAAAGAAGTGCCACAGATGAATAAGACGAAAACCGAAACAGCGCCTAACACTCAAAATGAATGTGGACTGGAGTAATGATGAGGCCACTGCCCCGCAAAAAAAAAAAAAAAATGTCAGAACTAGGCATCTGATGATCTGACAGCCAAAGAGAAGAGCAAGACAGGTAATGATGGAATGCATTGGATGTTTGCAGACTCTGAGCGATTGCTGTTGTTTGTTGTTGATGTTGTGCATGAAGTCGAACTCTACTCTACTAGTTAATCTACAAAGTGACTCAAGTAAGTCAGTGACAGTCAATGTTTCCCTTCTTGTTGTTTAATAACCAAATTGTACTCCTACTACTGCAGGTGCAGGCCAATATCTGTTGCAATTTTTTAATATGGAATATGGACTTAATCGGAGTCAATACAGACTGAGTTGTAGTTGGACAACACGTACCACACCATGATGATGACCATACTATCTTTTCGCGCGCAGTCATTCAGTTGGATCGGAGATGATTCAAGGACTAACTGCATTTCATGAAGTGGCATAAGGTAAACATAAACACAACAATTCAACAAGAAAGTAGTAAACACAGCAGACCTACATGTCCATGTAGTGGTCTAGTCGAGTGTAGTGATGACTGACAGCGGCGCATTGATTTTGTCACTTAATTAGGAAAATGCTAAGTTGCTGTGTATGCCTTTTGTCTGGCTATGTCAAAAATTAAGGTAAATGGAGGTTGGGTCACGGGCTGGTGCTGTGGTGGGCCTGTTCTGTCCTGTTGTTGTTGTAGCTTAATGCTGTAAACAGAATCTACACGATATATCCAAGCCGCCTCACTCTGAAAGTGTTCTCTCTTCTCTTCTTGGACTCCACCGTAAATGATGTTTTTTTTTATTCATTGATTTCTCAATACCCCTTTTGTTTTTCCATCTAGACGTTACAGGCCGGCCTTTACCCTGTGCTTGCTATACTGGGAGACACAACTCACATTTACCTTACCAATCGGCATCAGGAAGGCCACCAAGATTGATGTGCGGAGCGTCCATGGAAGATAGGACCAAGAGGAAGGACGAGATTCAACTCCACAATTTTAGCATGATAATACAGTAACTTTAGTATCATTCATCATTCATCTTTTAATTAATTTGAATCCTTTTTTCTCTGCAATCATTAGGACTGTGTGTTGTGTGTTTGTTTGCTAATTGATCCCTACAAATGTTTTTTAATTGTCTTTGCTATCTTTACAAGTAAGCCCAGTACAACATGGAATTTGGGTCTCTGAGGGCATATTACAGGCAAGGCAAATTGCATAGAATATACTGGTGCCCTGTACTGTCTAATTGTCTAGTAGGAGTTATTAAGTACTACTCATTAACCATCAAGTTATCTAATCTTCATCATCATTAACGCATGCATTTCCCTTTTCTCCCTTTATTGATTTTTTGGATAAGATCATGGTCGTCTGCCAAGATTGCGCTTTGCTTTTGTTGTCCATGCGTACTGTTTTTCATTTTCAAACCTTTCCCCAAACCCCCTTCCCATCCATTCATCAAACCCTAACCCTCTTCCCCCGGGCTGTGATTTATATTGAGGTGTGATGTGACTACATAAAATGTACACCAATTGATCACACGCTTGCTGGGGCAGATGTGGTGAAAGCAACACTAATTCAATTGCAAGGCAGGGCGAGGAGCTTCTTCTGCTTGGCCACCCATGCTCAGTCTATGTGCATTGTGCAAGCCGTCACCGGCTAATAGTAGTACATCATAATTAATTGCCGTCATTGATTGGATTAATCATCAAACTCCTACCACACAGCAGTAAAGGTTACGAATTACGATTGTGTTAAGTTAAGTGACTCACTCGACAGCACAACTGCAGTTTATAACTTCTTGTACTAGGCTGTCCCCGCCACCATTATGTTTAATTTGACTTTAGCAGTTGCAACTGCAATATTGTTTGTTTGGCAGTCGTCTTCTGTACTGTATTTTACTTCGTTCGACTACTCCTCCCACAGTTTTTCTCAGGCAAGTGACTGTCTCTTTTTTATTTTTTTAGCAAATGCTACTGCCAGTGTCTACTCTACTACTACCACCACAACCATGGCATCTTCTACATTCTCTATGGAAACCATGCAGCCATCGCTGTGCCGAACGTAGTCATCATCAATCACAGGTAAAATAAGTTTGGTGGGAGGTAGAATACTAGTAGGACAAATAACTCAGTGAGGGGTACCGCATCTATCTGTTTGTTATACATCATCAGCAGATTATTTAAATCAAACACTGGCTGCGGCCCTGCAGCAGCAAGGAAACCAATGTGACGTTAATTCGTAAAACAGTAACCCCCCACAAAACATTAACATTGTATGTTTAAGTATAAATATAATTTATTACCCTAACAAAAATAAACTATCCCACACCTGACCCACCCCTCTCCCTAACCCCAACCAATGTCCAAAACGAAAAAGTCCAAAGAATGTCCCGAAACCCCAACGCCCAATTCCCACCCACCAAAACAAGGAATAAAAAGGGGCAAAGCAACAGGGTCCTCGATGTTATAATCGGCGGGCTTTGAGGTGTTTGTCCACCAGGATTTTCACCCGCTCCTCCATTTGCTCCTCTTGCCGTGCCATCCGGAGGAGAATCTTCCGGCGGAATGCCCTGCAGTGGCATCCACAATGGGGGACAGCAGTGCTGGCTGCTAATGAATTGCGGCGGGTGGCTATCAGACCGCGGCGCCGTACCGCTGGAGTTGGGGCCTGGCTGGGGCCCGGGGCATCGGACGAGGCTGCAGCTGCTGCCGCCTCCTCCTCCTCCTCCGCCTGAGCCACCAGCCGCCGGTACTCCCGGCATATGGCCTCCAGTTTCCGGCGCCGGGCCCTGACTGCCAACTCCTTCCGCGATGGTTTGTCTTGGGAAAAGAAAGAAAAAAATATTGTTGTAACCAGTACTCTTACCTAAACAGTAACACAAAATTAATTCAACACATAATGGCACAGTAGCACTAGCAAGAAGCACAGTACATAACATTTGTGGTAATAATCTATCTATCCTCCCACTTCCTCGGCCTCTAACATTTGTGGGAGTTTCAGGCATTATACTAGCACTATGGACTCCAACCAGTACACAGTACACCAGTGTTCTTCTTATCTCTAGTTTAGCGAAATGACATAACCTGGTTGTAGCCGGCATTGCCAGCTCGGTCATCTATGCTTGAACCCAAGACAAACATACGAGTCATGACGCAGAGTCACATTAGTTTGATTTACTACTGTTTGCAGGTGGGGAAGCTCGTATTTTTCTATTACGGGTGGCACTGGCCATACTCTCTCTGTTACATGGAGGGCAATTGCTCAATTTCACAGTGCCTTGGCTACTACAAAAAGGCAGATTATATATCTGATCCAATGATCGTTGCTTTTATATGGGACAACGACATAAGGTCAGTAGCGGTCGTTGGTGGGACTCGGGGAGTTTGGCCGGGCGGTGACGTGGGTAGGGGCAGGATGGGGGTAGTAAACTATGGATTACGGCCAATTACAGGTAAGTAAACATATAAATAAATGAAACTAATTTTGTTGCGCACACTGCATCGCATTTGGCGGTGCAGTGCGCACAATGAAATTCACTTTATTTATTTGTATGTTACAGTAAAGTTACCTGTATTTGCCCGCGTAATACATTGTTTACTACTACCCCCACCCTGCCCCTCCCCACATCGGCTTTGGTACGCTGGCGCGGTTTCTTTAACATTCCCTAAAACTGTGCATCCCGTGACAGTCTCCACCTATGCTGTCTATGATGAATACATACAGGCATCCATCCATTCTAAGTAAATGTCAATCATTCTTCTTAATCTCTCCACAAACGTTACTTTGTTTCACCAACAACAACGCATGCGTCCACTCACTCCGTTGCTTGCCTTGGCTTTGAGTTTCACCCAAACACCGCTGATGATTCTTGCTATCCACAGTATCCACCCATACTGTGTCTTCCACCCAGGCAGGCATCCATTCTTCTTTCACCTCCCACCCATCCTTCAACAACACATGCATCTGATTCCTATCAGCCACCTATCCATGCTTCCAACGTATCCTTCTCTGCCAGTCGTCATATTAAATCTCGCCCGCCCTTCCTCCTTCCACCCTTCTTTCCCTTTTTGTTCAACACATCCATCAAGGTCATCTGATCTGACTTTTAGTCTCCTCCATAAAACTTTCACAGCTGAGTTGGAGTCAGATATAAGAGGCCATTGGTTAATGAAGTCACGCTGGTAATGCTATTGCTACGGCACTGCTCATGCTAAGTAAAGGGTGTCTTCTTTATTAACCGTTGTATAATGTTCACTACAACTTCATACCTAATAAGTCTCAACAACAGTACAGTGAGTGAAGTCCACTCCACACACCCTTCCAGCTAGTGCAATGTCAATAAGTCATGAATATAACTTACCACCGCCCGCCACTGCTGCTGGCTCACCCCTGTATCTCCTGCAGGTGCTGCATCTCCTGCCCCCTCCGGAATGGCCGCAACGCCATCGCCGCTGGCCCCACCGGCACTGGTGGTCGGTAGTACGCCTAGAAAAAACATGACAGATTTTTAGATGCCTGTACACCTCCCCTATTTATTCTTTTTCACTAGCAAGATTGAAAAAAAAGTTAATACATATTATTATTATAAATCACATTCAATAGTCCAAATCGGGTACTAGAGTACAGTCAGTAGACAGACACTAGTAGTGTTATTATGGTCCCTAGGGTCATTATTATACTATACTCTACTCTTTGCAAAGTTAGCCTGAGCCATGCAACCATTTTTCGCTTCATGTCTTTTGCGCATGTTACCTCGCAGCTTGTTGTGCAGTAACAGTAAGACGCCTTTTGAGCCCACATGAGCACATACAGCTACTGTCTGAGCGTTGCGTACAAGAGGTCGAAAAACAAGCCACTTTGTTATGGAGTTCCGTTAGTCCGTATTACTTAGCCATAGGTAACATGTTACAGTTTTTGGGCAGGACTGACAACTGCTTGCATTAACACGCACCATTTTTCTCAGGCAGAGGATTCCCTTCTACGAACCAGAGATTTGCAGAGCTTATGAATGATGCATGTAACCAGTAATTCTACGTTCTACGGTGAGGAGTCGCCCAGAATTCACACAGATCTTTTGTCTTATATTATCATCATGCACTTGTTGCAACAATTTTTATTGTTTTAATCTTATGCATTTTGCTGTTGGAGCTGGCTGGAGTACACTGAATTTTATAGAACAACAACATACAGAGGTTGTTATTTGAAAATAAACCTTTTGAACTTACACATAGACTCTGTGGTATTTGGTGTGGTGGTGGTGGTGGACTTACACGAGTGAGTGAGCGAAAGTGTGTTATGTTCTGGGTTGTGGAATCATAATCATTGGGTATCTTCGGGTGGGGGTTCGGGGACCTAATGAGACACTAGCTAGTCGTTCAGGGGATTGTGGGTTCACTTCTGACTGAGGTGTGAGGAACGTCCAAGTTCCAAACTCGCATCACCAACATCCTATTTCATTGTGCATAGTTCTGCATGGGGCTGTGCAGAATCCAAGTAGTATGTACTATATCCTATCAAAAATAGTCAAATATCTGGTTGTGCATTTTGTTTGTGGTAATTGTCAAAGCCTCAAGATTAAGAAGCCTAGAAGAGGACAACCGAAAGGACTGGACTCAGTGGCTAGAGCTATTAGTATTGGTCAATCTGAGTTTTATTCAAAACCGTACAATAAAGAGTGGCAATGCAAACTGGGCAAGCTTAGCGACAGACTAATAGTAGTAGTACAGAGTACAGACATTCATAGCAGAGGCAGTTACAACTTAGAGGCAGGGATAACCAGAATTTAGAAACAGATAGTCAAGTCAAGATCAAAGAATCTTTTGTAAAAAATATAATTAGGGAGTGGAGCCAGAATTAATAGTTCTGAAAAAATAAGGTCCAGTAAAAGTTAGGGCAATATAATTGTTAATATAACCACTGGAGGACTTACTGGGACCAGCAGCAGGGCCCTCGGTAGAGGAGCGGTCCTCTGGTGGTTGTCCCGCCGACTCGGACCCCGTCTTCTTGCCCCTGGGTGCTGCAGATCAGTGATCATGTAAGATATAATAAAGAAAAAGAAAGACACAAACATTAATGATTGCTGTGAAACAAATAAATTATCTAAAAAAAACGCTCAAAAAACGTTTTAGGAAACAAAAATTGCAATAAAATTGACCTATCTAATCCGATCGACTACTGGCTTGCGGGATTCACGGACAGTCTACTTATTTGGGAACACTAATTCAGTGTTCCATTCTGATTGATTCAAATAAAATCCAGAACACTAACTAAGCCTAAGTACCACCTGACCTAGCCCACCTATTCCAGGCGGGCCAATTGTTCATTAAGCCTGCATTTCCATTTTTTTTTCCATCAAAAATGCATAGATGAGAAGGAGGACACATGCATAAAGTCAGTGCATAATGCATACACCAAATTGTTGGTTGGTTGCGTCTGATGTTCTGCAGCTGACTGACACTGCTAAGCTAAGCTTACCAGTACCACTCACTAAACAAACTACAAAAGGTTCTACTAAGGACTGGGGTAAGCAGCACTCAGTGACAGAGGATGCGTCACGCAGACCGCTCAAAAATTATCAACTAATAGTAACTAAACCTAGTATCAAATCCATCCACCACTATTTGACAGGAGGACAAAGGAAGGACTACAGTCTCTCTAGCAATAGCATTACCTAACTGAAGTTCTCTAAAGTAAATTCTTACATAATAATGACAAGCGAGCGCAAAGTTGCAAAAAAGTAAGAGTACCGCCCAGCACCTGTGTCCTACAATCACAGAAGATTTTGAAACGTAATTTACCTGCAATGTAAGCAGCATTATTCTTGTTATTTGTAAAAAATGTATACACAAATCACAATACTTATACTACTATATATATTGGCTACTCACCAAGCCCCACGACCTCAACACCTAGCAGGTCCAACAGGTCCTGCTCCCGGTCAAGAATGTCTGACCACCGGTGGGCCAGCTGGTTATGGGTGCGCCGGACCGCGGAGCAGCGAAACACTGCCCGACGCACCTTCGCCCACCGGCGGTGACGCTCCTGGGTCGGGTAACCGGAGCCTGGCCTGCCGCCTGCTGCCAAGGTCAAGGGAGGTGGCGCTGAATAAAAAAAACAAGGGCGGCCACCTCCTCCTCCGTAAACAGCTGGCGG
The DNA here is from genome assembly GCA_963921515.1 of Calotriton arnoldi. NCBI lineage: Eukaryota > Metazoa > Chordata > Amphibia > Caudata > Salamandridae > Calotriton > Calotriton arnoldi. The sequence goes on from CAWUFW010003270.1 coordinate 485,080, forward strand.
GCTTGCACCCCTGCGGGCGCAGTCTGCCGCAAGGCAGGCGGCGATTGGGCGCACGCGCCTTGCCCTTTGACCCGCTGCTGCTACCCTTCGCCATGGTTCTGGGGTGGGAGGAGGTGAAAAAGAAAAGTTAGAAGGGAAAAATAAAGTTAGGGGAAGAAGTAGGAGCTTAAAGAAGAAAGTTATATAAAACAGTTGAAAAGTAAAAAAACACAGTAAAAAGTAGAAAAAAATGCAAAATATAGACTTAGGCAGAGAGAGAGATAGGTAAGAAATAAAGAAAAATTGAAAAACAGTGTTAAAAACTAAGGATTGCAAAGATTGAGGGAGGATAGAAAAGCAGGCCCAGAACCATAGCATAGAGTGGTAAAACAAGATGGCCGCGCCCATCGCGACCGCATGGGTAAGTTCGCGCGATATTTCTCCCCGAGCACGCAAAAACGTCGTGAACACGTACAACGCGTTCCCGAACATGGAATGCGCATCGCGAGCACGCTATACGCGACCCGGAACAGGAAATAAGGGATCGCGAACGGGCGGGACAAGTGAAAACCAAAATTGCCGCGCCCATAGGCGACCGCATGGGTAAGTTCGCGCCCCCGAGCACGCAAACAGCGTCCCGAACACGAACAACGCGTTCCCGAGCAAGAAAAACGCATCACGAACGGGCGCGCCAAGCAGCTACGCACGCTCGCGAAGCTACGCGAAGCTCGCGTAGCGCTCCGACGTCTTCGCGTAGCTTCGCGTAGCGCGACTACGCGAACTACGCCCAGGGTTAACTACTACAAGCTCATGCCGCTTACAGAGGCTGAAACATGACGTACTGCATACTCACATAAAATGGTTGGTGTGTCACCTGTCCAGCCATCAAATTGTCATCCACCTAGCTTCAAGCTGTGTATTGCTGTCACACAGGACTGATATCAAATTGTGCTGGACACAAACTGTTCAGTGTGACATCTAAGAATGTATTGCACATCTGTTGCAGAAATGACAAATCTAATGCAAAGTCTACACATTTTGCTAACATCATCACATTATGTAAATCCCCATCGTGTCCCATTACCACATTGATTCATGCACATGACTGACTTTGAAGCTGCCCGTATTAATTGTGCACATCTACAAATCTAGGTTGAAGAATAACCAAGTACAAGTCTGTAGTCAAGCCTTCACATTGTTTGCAGCATCCGAAACATGTTTTACAAGTACTTGATGACTAAAGTTCATTTACATGTGTGTTGCAAGCCTGTCAAACAGTTACAGACATCACAGCAATGTGTAATTTGACAGTCACTTATGTTGTCACACATACAAACTATGCCAAACATAATGACTACCACTAATGCATGCATGTCTCATCACACATGAATCAATGTGGATAGGCTGCAATGTGTGGTCCAAGGGCATGTAGACAGCTATGTATAACTGTAATCTTGACATATCAGAATGACTGAAGTCACATACACAACGCAGATCACATCACATAGACAAATGGTGTCACAGTCATGCTTTTTCATGAAATATTCTACATCTGATGAACAACTTGCACTTTGCGTCAGAAATTTTGCCGCTTGAACACAAAAGCGATAATGTTTTCATAACCGCCATAGAAAAAAAATTGCAATATACATGTTACAACACAAAAAATTACTGCTAAGCCAATAGCGTGCAAAATATTATTGCAGAGTCAAAAAACAGGCCGCAAACACACAGGAAGTGATGTCAGCATGCATCCTGTGTAATGGAGGAGTACTGAACACTTTCACTTTCTCTTTTAAGCACACTGTCAGTGTCTGTGGAGAGTGTGGGAGGTGGTTTGATTTGTGTGCTGGTTTGTTTGGAGTAGAGAGTGGTGTTGTGTCCTGTAAACTGTCCCTAGTGTCTCTGTGAGGTCCTGTGTACTTGTCCTTACGTGTATTTTGCATCTTGTACTAAATCTTGTCCGGTGTCTGTCCAAGGGATACTTTTATTATATTAACTATGCAGGGTGAGTTTTTGGGGTGTTTCTTTTTTGTTAGTGGGTTTAGGGGTGTTTTGGGATATGTCAGGTGGGGGTAGGGAGGGCAGGATGTCAGAGGGGGTATTTGGGGGCTTCCTCTGGCTTGAGAAATTTTACCTGCCATTGATGGTTGAGAGTGGGGGAAAGATCCTGCAGGGATATGCCGTATGTGTACGGAAGGTGAGGTGGGAGCATGTCTGCAGTCAAATGTTGAGGGTCTTTAGGGTGGACAGGACTGTCAGACAATGGAAGCACCGATGGCAGGATTGCATGGGCCATGCGGGGGACATGTTGGACCACCCGGGAGTCATCGTTGGCCGGGAAAGGTGGTAAGTACAACTACAAAGTTCATCAATTATCTTTTTCTTACCAAATTCAAAAATCTAGTCAGGAACACAATGTAAGAAACGCTACAGGATGAAGTCAGTCAGTTATCTTAAGTCAAGCTGACAGCTTCAACACAATCACGCTTGCACCATTGTGGAAGTGAGACAGTGTTTATGATGAGGTTTGACCATGTGCAGGAATGTGTACACTCCTGCACACAATAAATGAAGTGCTGTGTCAAGGTTCAATGTGTGCTGCATTGTGCATCCTATTAAGATAGTGTATTAGGAGATTTGCGTGTGTGGACCCTTAATGTGAATGAAGTGGCCATGTGAGCTGCCCAATGCAGGATACATGACAAAAAACACTGCCTGATGTACAAACATGTCTGCCACCACTGTGCAAGTGTCTAATCACATGTTGACACTTCACTATGTTGTGGCTATAAACGTGGCCTTGGGAATGTGTCATGCAAGTAGTGTGTGCAAAATGATCACATTGGCTAGCAGGATTTTCTTGTGTTGCACAACGATGCATTGGTCATGTTTTGTGTGTACGACAGGCAAAGCAGATACAATTATGTATGCAACATTAGCAGAGACAGTACTGTTACAGAGCATTGTTTTTGATGTATATGAATCTGATGATGAATAGGACACATGTGAGAATTCAAATCTGACACCAACACACGTTTCTTTTAATGTCTCACAGCTGGAACACCACTGATTACTCAGGGTGACTTGACTCCTTCATGGACCCAAACGCCATTGGTGAGTGCCTTCATGAAATATTTGCAGTGTGAAATGGGAAGAATGTTTGTGGTAAATCCTGTATGTAGTTGTATACAGTCTGTGTGTATCACATGTACCTTGCCTCCAGTGTGATGATGGATCATATAAGTGTGAAGTATGCACAATTTAGGAAGTTGAGATTGAGCACAGCATTTGTCTCCTTGACGTAACTTTGCACATCCACAGTCAGTGATACCCAGGCCAAAAATACCAAAGGGTTATGTCACTCCAGACGATGCATGTGCATTACACATCGTACAGACAGGAGAGGAGACATGTGATTGATGTTGTTGATGGCTATGAGCAGAAATGGAATGCGTGTATAGCCTTAACTGAGATGACTCTCAATGAGTATCAATTCTGTGGTGCACCAGGTGTCAGTTACAGGTACCAGTACAAAGAGTCAGTCACATACACAATATGAAAGCAGTTGTTCGTGATGAAATAGTCAGTAATGTAGGATCCAGAGTCACGCCTCTTTGGATGTGTCGGCATCACTGTGATGGATAGTTATGTCCCAACCTTGGATTACTGCCTATAGTCATTGTCTTTTCTCTAATGTGTTGTACCTTTGACATGTTGGTGCATATTACAAGGACACCATTTACTCATCAACATTACATGGTACAACATTGTGGTAGCAAGAGTTCCTTAGCCTGAGTCACGATGCTGCGTTAAGCTGGCTGCCTGAAAATGAAGCCATAGTGCTCCTGACCACCTTTTCACATCATATCTTATGTGCTAATGATGGGAAATGTATACATGCACAACAAACCTTTTTGATGTCTGGACCCTATCTCCAAGCCCAGCTTGAATATGTTTGAGTGCGTAATGTGTTATACCCTGGCCACATTGTATATGAATATGCACTGTGGTGAGATTGGTTTAATTAGTTCCCATCCCTGCTGCTCCAATGTGTGCTGCGGTGTGTGGCACCCATGGAAACAGCAAGACAACATTGTTTGTTCTTGTGCAGGAAGGTGCGCCTTACATCACATGACCAACCTATGTTGATAATGTCATCATGTGACTTAAATATGTGTGGCATTAGGCAGCACAAATAGAAGTGACAGAACATCATTTAAATAATGGTGATGTGCAAGAAGGGGCACCCTCTGGCACATTATCAGCTTCCACATCAGCGCAGAGACACTTGCACCATAGTGCAAGTGGGCCTGCATAGTTGCAAGGAGGCAAAAATGTTCCTGCAGCGCGGGGGCAGACACAGGTCTGCACCATACTATTGTAGGTATGGTACAAACCTGCTTTCCTGAAGTTGCAGGGCGTAGCGTTAAGCCAAGGAGACCAATGGCACGCTCAATAACCACCTTGCAAATATGGCCCTATGTATTTCTTTGGCATGGCATGGCGTGGCTCTGCAATGGTCCCATCAACCTGTCTCCTTGGCTCATTCCCCTGGTAGACTCAGTCTGAGTATGTGACAGCACCATCATTTGACTCTGACAATATTAAAATGTTGTGACTCTACTCTGCCCTTGACATGTCCCATGCCATACATTGTCAGGTCAGTTACACCATCAGGTTGTAATTGATCCTAAATTCCACATTGCATTGTTCAGGTCACTTTTGAACTTCACAATCTTTGTTTATAGTGTAGGGTCAATGTTTTCATGCCTTTGTGTTTCAAAGTTAAATGGAGAGCATTGACATATATATCAGGACTCACATATTGTCATTTGTCTTATTTTTCAGACAACATGTCGCCATTGGAGGCACACGCGTTCCAGATCAGTAAGGACCGATATCTGCACATACGCCGGGTGGCCAAGGGCTATCGTGCTATGGCAAAGAGGTGCAGAGATGACCGGGCAGCTGTGAGATGGAAGTCTCTGCCTGAATTCACACAGCAAACATTGGATATGGACACACAGGCCATACCAGGCCCTTCTAACATCAGGCGTGGGTCCAGACATACACACCGATCTGGCACTCAAACTAAGACACAATACAGCCAACCTGCTGCTACTAGATCTGGCACACAAGCAGGTGTCCCCTCACGTCCACGCACACAAGGGACTGCCACACTGCCATCTGCAGCACGGACACATGCTGTAGGGTTCACCAACAGGGACCGTTGGTGCATGATGGACATGAATGTGCGACTGGCACAACTTGAAAGGGATGTGTTGGACATGAACACCCACCTCCAGGACATCAAGGGTGCCCTGGGGCTCCCATTTTGAGCAGTCCAGGTTGTGGTCATTCCCCCTTTTCTACAGTCCCCCAATAGTTTTTGTACAAATGTTTTTATATTAGTGTAAGTTTTTAAGTGTTATTTAGTGTAGTTGTAGAGTAGGCATAGTTAGTGTTATTTTTAGGTAAGGTTTTAGATTTTTTATTCTCTTAATGTAGGGTTCTGGGCTAAGTTTCCTTTTTCTAAGGGTGGGGGGTTGATGTATTTTTCTTGTATAAAAAAATATATATATATATTTATATATATATCACACCAAACTTCCTTCCTTCAGAGTAGATCAGAGGACACAACGGGGTTTGCTTCGGTCTTTTATTGAAAAGCTGGACGGCATGACCGGTTTCGGCTGTGCGCCTTTTTCAAATGCCTTAGTTCAGTGCCGAGATTCCTGATAGGTGTCTTACATAGGCCCCTCCTTGTCCAATGACGAAGGGCACACCTGCACCACATCTTCCTTGCAGAACGTTACCGCAGTCCAAATGTCAGAACTGCTAGTCCCAGAATGCAGCGTGATGGTGAATCCAGTGGTGCAGGGAGTAGGCTCGGCAAAATACAGGAAATAAATGAACTCGGGCCCCCTACTTCCAGCCTACCCATCAGCAGAAACTCAGGCTGTATATATATATTTGTGTAGGATACATGAATAGTTAGTTCATGTTTAGTTAAGATGTATTTGTCCTGTCTGATGATGTGCTTTAAGGGTGATGGGGGGGTTGATGTCTCAAATATGTTGTTGCGTGTTTAGTATTCGTTAAGGTAGATAGTTTAGAGTAACATTTAGGTAGTACCAGTTAGTTCAGATTAGGTTAGTTTAGGGTAGGTAATTTTGTAGTACTTTAATAAATTGTTACTGTTTTTGAATTGTGGTTGCTCTTATGTCAGAATGGTGCTTTTGACATTTTATACAACTTATTCAATCACACAACAATCATTAAATGTGTAAGTGTGTTCATGACATGATATTTTAGCGAACGGATGCTGTCAGGACACAGTTGTTTTGTGTTAAGGGAACAAGCATGAACTTCAGGATGGCAATTTTGAGTTATGCCCTTGGATAGGGATACTTTGTTGAAACGTTTATCATCTTATGAGTAACTCATAGAGTTGTACATCACATTGTTGCACATTTACAACACAATAGAGAAACATGGGCTTAAGCAAACATTGAAATTGCAATTCTTTCCCATCATGAAAATGCTGCACACCCCTGCATTTCACATAAGCCTGGAGCAGAGTCCAGCTGTCAAGCACAAACGCAGGCACCCTTGCTACATAGTGCAAGGGTGTTTGCATTTGTGAAAATGGATGTTAATGTGCAGGAAGGCTCACCTTCCTGCACATACACAATGTTGTCAGTTTGCTGCTCCAATGTGCGCTGCACGAGGCAGAACACAATGAAACATCAAACACGAGGGGAAATGATGCATTTCTCCCTGTAGTGCCAGTGTTATACCCGCTTTTCCTAGGTGTTACTTTTGACACTGCCTCCTATTAATGCCACCCTTAAAATTGTGGGACAGCATCTGAATCTAGGCTAATTGCAGTGCACTACACAACGCAAGACACAGTGCCCTCCCCTTTCATGGTGAGCACAGCATGGAAGGATGGCTTATTTACACAGCATTGTTAAGCCACGGCTGAATGATGCCTTGTACTTTAGGAGACGGCCCTATTGCCAACACAACGTCACTGAAAGGGACATTGTGGTTCCAATAGAGGCTTGTAAATATGCACCATTACGCTTCCTCATCTTTGTCAATATGGTGTTGGCTCTATCTTGAGATGTGACATGCCATGACACCCAACACAACAAGCTTTGTCCACACTGTTGAGTATGGTTAGATCTGCCAAGTAAGACTTGTTAGCAATGCTAGGTGAAGACACTTCTTGTGGCATGACACTGACTTGAACAAATTGCAGCAAGTTCCTATACCCATCATGTACATAGGAAAATGTTGACTTCTTGTAAGAATGTTGTATTTGAACTATGAGGGCATGGCTAGTTCACACATACACGGTCATCTCACTGCCTATCTGGGACACAGACTCAACATGACCATTTATCAAATGTCCCTCTGGGTAAGTTTTGATGGATGCACTGATCATACATTTTTTAACACGTCTATACTTGAATGGTCATAGGCAACACACATCTGTGCGACTTTAGTTATTTTATTTACATGTGCATTCACATTGGTAGAAGACTGGCCCAGTTCTTGGACAAACAACCTCCACATTGTGTAAATGCCCAGTGGAGGGTCAGTTAGAGTCCTTTGGGGGTAACATGTCCAGAGACATGTTGAGGAAGAGGCAGAGTTCAGTCAGCAGGCTGATTGCAGTGCCATTGGGAACAATGCCAAAATTGGCAGTCTGTATTAAAGTCCAATGTGAGTTAGCAGAGTCATTCATAGGACAGTGGAAGCTGATGTTCCGAGGCATGATGGTAAGCACAGGTCCAAGCAGAAACTGTCTATTTGGCCCACATGAATCTACCGCTGACTTTTTCGCAAGAATGTGGATTTATCCACATCTTCCTCCTCTGATGTGTCATGTGCCTCCTGTGTGTCAGATGGTGTATTGGCTGGAGCACTGTGAGGCTGTGACACATCAGGGGGGTAAGAGGTGGATGTGGAAGTTGCAGCAGCATTCATCTGTGCCAAATGATGAGGCATCACTGCAGTGATGATAAGTTGCAGGGCTTGCAAGACTCCAACAACGTCTCTTTGGTATGTAGCCATGGCTGCAATGTTTGAAGCCTGCATCCTCTCCATGTTCTCCATGATCTTTCTCATTTCCCGCAACTTCTTGGTGACATCGCTGGAGCCACTTTGACTGGACAGTTGTTCTTGTCTCTGAGTAAGTTCTCCAGCAATGTCAGCCATGGAATGCTGGAGAGCATGGAGCAGACTGTGGGTGCTTGTGATGGACTCTAGGTGGTCCCTAATGGGACTGAGACACCCACGGACCCCATCTAGTTTGGCCGCAAGGCTGTCAAACCCCACTTGCACCTGACCAGCCATCTCCTGCTGGACCTCTACCGCACGACATTGAAAGTTAGAAGTGGGTCCTCAAGGTCCTGGGAGACAGCTGTGGTGGTAGGTGCTTGCTGCTGGGTGATTTGTGCAGGGGGTTGAGCTGCCACAACACTGCTGGATGTCCCTGCTTCCAGAGATGGGCTGCCAATGGAGTTGAGCAGCTCTTGGAGGGTGTCCCGGTCGATGGTTGAGATGTCTTTATCTTCATCATTGAAGAGTGGGACAGGCTGCTGTACAGGAGGTGATGTTTCTTCCTCTGCAATGTAAAGGGTAGATGCTGTTGTATGTGTGTCTCAAGTATGGTAATGCACAATGCAGTACACATGGAAACATCAAAAGCGTTGTCAAATGAAGATTTTCTATATATTTGCATGTTAGAGATCATGTTTTTCCTTGCATACATTTCTTACTAGCCTCCTATTGGCTTCACCCTTGTGTATTTTGTGCAGCGTGTTTTTCTATGGGTGTTGCAGGGGGGACACCCCACACAACACCCATTACCCTCACCTTTCACACAACGTGAAGTGTGTATGTGGGCCTTGGTTACATGGCAGCGGTTTACAGTGGCTTATAAGTGGTGGTAAGCCACTATCACCACGCCAACGTCACAGCAAGTGATATTGGCATGGGGATGGGTGCTTTGAAATATGCCCCTCAGATGGACACATGGATGATACATGCTGTTCTGCTCAGACTGATTGAATGCCTTTGTGTGTGTAACGATGTTTACAGACATGACTGCCTATGCATTTGTTCACTGCTACTGTTGACTTTCCCAAAGGACTGGTTTCCATGCATGTCAATGTGTAATGGCCATCTCACACCAGGACTGTGATTTCTGTACAATACTGTTAACTATATGACACATGTAGATACTTTGATGTGGGTGAGTGCATTTTGACGTTTCAGGTGAAGGTGACGTGTAGCAAGGTGACATGCATTGGTGCAACATTGTAATTCTTGCTCAGTGTCATACTTCACTTGACATGCACCTTGACAGGGACTGTATGGATCTGTGAGCATGGCACACAGACAAAACATGCTTTGTTTTTAATGGGACACATTCCTGATATGCAGAATCCTTAGACTGTACTTTTGGATGCATTTCCCTTCTGCTCATAGTTGTACATAACATTAGCCCTCCAGTATACTGAATTTGGACAATATGGGATATGCACCATTAAGGCACAAGGGTGCATATTTACAATTCAGTGGCCATGCATGTGTTTATGCTACAGAGACTCACATCATGCTTTGTCACTTTGGGAACACAGGGCTACATCTCATGAACAAGCAAAGGGGCATATTGACTGGAGAGGTGGCAGAGTGTTGCATTGGCCTCCTTGGCTCAATACCACGCTAAGCCAAATTGGCAACACAGGGCTGCATCTCATTGACAACAATATGATACAGCCCCGTGACCCTCCCAGCTCTGGGGCAAAAGTTAGCAGGCCACCGCCGATGCTGGCACATATGCACCATTGTGCAAGGGTGTCTGAGTTGAGTTGAAGATTGTACGTGTGCACGAAGGGGGACCTCACTGCACATACACATTCGTCCACACAACACAGGCACCCTTGCACAATGGTGCATGTGTGCCGGCATCTGTGGTGGCCTGCTAACTTTTGCCCCAGAGCCGGGAGGTTCAAGGGGCTGCATCAGATTGTTGTCAATGAGATGCAGCCCTGTGTTGCCAATTTGGCTGAGCGTGGTGTTGAGCCTAGGAGGCCAATGCGAAACTCTGCCACCTCTCCAGTCAATATGCCCCCTTGCTTGTTCATATTGCCCTTAGTTTGTAGACTAAAGTAAATTATTTTTGCTCTATATTAGAATATTTTTATGTGCAGATTTACAGGTCAGTGACACCACCATTATGTGTCTTTATATGTATTCAACAACTGAGGTGACATGTGTCTATACCCCCAGGTACCGATGTGTCTGGAAATAGATCTGCAGACAGTGTTGGTGTGCACTGAGGGATATTTATTTGGACATGAGTAACATTAGTGCCCACCCCCCACTCCCCATAGTCCCTGGTTGTTAATTACCCTGTTGCTGATGTAGCTGGTCATGGTCAACACTATCCTGTCTCTGGACTCCAACCACCGACTTCTCGCAGATGACCACGGACACCTGTTCCTCCAAGGCATCCAGCTCCTCCTGTGGCGCTGGACTCCCACCTCCGGTCTTCAGTGTGCCTGGCAATTGTTGGACAGTTTCTGCTTGGTCTTGCGCTTAGCATCATGCCAGCGCTTCTTGCAGTCGGTCACTGTCCTCTTGACCTCTGCTACAGCATTCACCTTGGCTACAATTGAATGCCATATTGCATTTTTGGTCCCCAATAACAATGTGGAGCTGACAAAAAGCTGGTGTTGTTTGTCTGTCACCTCCGCAATCAGGATCTCATTTTCCTGCTGGCTGAACCTGGTTTTCCTCTTTCTCTTCCCCTGGGTCTCTGGCTGGTCCTTCTGGCTGTTTGAGGGGTTAGGGGGATTGTTCTCTCCTGCATTACTGGGCCCAGCTTCCTCAATGTTTCTTCAGGGCTTTTTTAAAAAAAAATTGTGTTTTGGGAACTTCGCAGGATTTTTGTAGTTATTTTTCCAGCAAAACATGAAAAAAGTGGTGTCATACTGATTAACATGCGTTTTCTGCCTGCTGAGTGGCCGGACGTCACTTTTTTCACGTTAGCGGCAAGATTTTTATTGCCATAACGCAGGTCTTAACGTCGTCAAATGCCGCCGCGATGAGAAACTTTTGCCATGTAGCGACGTATTGTAAATACGTCGGTACCATGGTTACAGTTTTCAGAGGTACGCGGCGGTAAAAAAAATGCCGCTAACTACTGTTAGCGTTAGCGGCAATTCTTGTACATATACCCCTCAGTCTTGTGTCTTTTTTCTTTCCTCTTTTTAAATTTTCACGGCTGAATATAGGCACAACACAGCTGCTTTCATTTTTGTCAGCCAAACAACCACTTTGCATCTCAGCTCTGTGCATCGATAGTTGCTCTTCTCCTAATCACCTTCAATCAACAAAATACAAATGAGCTGCTTCAGATATGGAATAAAGGTACTTTTTATATATACCTGACACTATTAGGGTGACATGTTTTGGAGCATTTGGTAGTTACAATCAGTTCCTTGATAATAACTATCATCACCATAACCTAGATGGAAAACATGAATGTGAGACATTGGGTTGTTTGTCGACTGGGGTGTGAGCCCTGTCAAGCAACAGACACAATCCCTGGCACGGCAGTCAGGCTTAAATTAGAGGCAATGTGTAAAGTATTCATGCAGCACACAAAGAGTAATCAGGTGAAAACACAACACAATGAAAATCCCAAACCAATTTCTTTTGAAAAGTAGATTATATTTTAATATATTATTTGACACAAAATGATAAAAATCCAATAAATAGAACCGGAAATATTGATTTTAAACAATTAAATGAAAAGAGAGCCAAAAAGCACTGAGAGCTAACAAGGGAATCTGGTTGCGCTGGACCGGGACAAAGAAAAAAGTTCGGGGCAACTGCGATGGAGTGCAGGCTGGCTACAGGGACCAGATTGGGTCAGCTGAGCAAAAGTACTTTAGTCCGGGTTGCCTCGACGTCAAGGAACCTGTCAATGAGGAGGATGTGGAGCGCAGAGATGGTGATGCGCCAGTGCCAACCCACGTGTTGGCGTGATGCGCTGATCCTGGCCATGCAACAGCCGCAATGCGTCAGCTCTGATGAGCAGGTAGCTGCAATGTGGAGTTTCATCTTTGTCGTCAGGGCTGTCGTCGACGGAGATGCGAGGACTTTACTTTAGAAGAGCATTGCACAGTGGTGGTTCCGAAGGCGGAGCGATGACTCTGAGCCACGCAAAAACAGTGATACACCGGTTCTGGTCCACGCAACAGGGGCGATGCGCCAGTCCCGATCCGCACTTTGACGAGGAATGCGTTGGTGCTGAACACGCAGTCATAGCGATGCCTTAGGTTCTATCTCCGTAGCAACAATGATGCTTTGGTTCTGCTGAGCAAGCACCTTAGGCCCACTTCCAAGGGACCGGGACTGAGGTGCCACCACTTGACAGGGTAGTCTCACAGATGGCAGAGTCCAGGTGCAGAAGCAGGATAGTTGGAAGTCTTTTATGTTCCTGAGATTTCAGATCAGGAGGGCAGCCAACTAGCCCTTGGAGTCACTCTGGGTTCTGAGATCAAGTGATGCAGGTCCAGTCATTCTCACCCAGGCAGGCAGAAGTTCAGCACAGCAAGAAAACAATTCTTCCAGAGTGTAGGAAAGTAGGATCTGATTCTTATGGTTACCCCACTTTTTGCTTGATGTTACACTGTTTTTGACTAGTCTGACTGGGATCCTGCTAATCAGGACCCCAGTCTATCTGCTTTCTCCCTAAAATGTTATGACATGTACTTAGGTACACTCCAGATTGGATACTGGGGTTCCCTTATCAGTCCCTAGTATATGGTACACATGTACCCAGGGCATAGGTACCCCAGAGGCCTCCAATGGGCTGAAGCATGTATTATGCCACCCATGAGAGGCCCTGCAAAATGGAACTTAAGGCCTGCCATTGCAGCCTGTGTAAGCTGGTACTTACACCACTTACGATAGATATAGCTTTACTATATCTATAGGTCACTACACTTAAAACCTATAAGTCACCCCTATAGTAGGCCTTGACAATCCTGAAGGCAGGGTGCTGGGTTTTATGTGAGAGGGTGCCCCTGCATAAGTAGAGCCCCTCTGCAGCCTTCGGAGACAATTCTCCCGGGTTGTCTGTGACACAGCCAGACATATAGGTAGAGGTGCATTATAACCTCGCGGTGAGTGCTATCTCGAAAACGGCTGAAACAAAACATGTCGTGTTTGGTATCAAACACCTTGGAATCATACCTCCAGACTGGTAACCGGTGTGGGAGGTATGATTCCACCCCTCAGAAGCAAGCTTCGTGGGTCCCTGGTCTTCCCAGTACCAGCCTTCTCGACCCGGACAGCGCAAAATGGATGCTGCCGACCAGAGACACATTTCTGCCCTCCTGCTGCTGAGCCAAGCTTGAGCAGAGGAAGGCAGCACAATAGGCATCCTGTCACAGGGAGGTGTCACCTCCCAGACAGGATTTAGTGTATTGGAGCTGGGTGGGGGCACTGCCAAAGTGCCTGAAAGTCTGCACGAGGGGCACACTTGGTGTCCCTGTGCATAGTCCAGTTCAAACCAGTTCTGGGAGCCGTTGGCTCCTGCTCTGGCGTGAAACTGGACAAAGGACATGGGTGTAACCACCCCCCTGTCCTGACCCTCCTCTGGGAGGGTCCCCTGAATCTGTCCAACCCTCTCCCGTGGGTACAAAAGGGCTTACCTGGCTGTAGGACCGTAGATTCGACAAGATTCTGAACAAGAAACCACTAACCTTCGACCATCTGGACACTCTGGACTTCGCTGGACTTCGACTGGGCCCGACTTCGTCTCCCTCTCCATCCAAAGCATTGTCTGTGCCTGTGCACCATACAGGCTCTGTGCAGGACCTGTGGAGCATCAAAGACAACTGAAGTATCTCCCTTGGGGTGAAGGAGTCACTCCCCTACATTCGCAGGCACCGTAACGCAACTGACCGGTCTGCTGATCCTGAGCTCCTGCAGACTCCGAAGGCTCCAGCAACACAGGAGGTGGGTTCCTAAGTTCCTTGAGGTCAAGCTGCCCTCTCACCACATTTGAGGCCAGTATCCCTCGTGGGGATTCCATAACCGGAACCTCTGTGCACCGCGTACATTTGCAAGTGCATATGCTTGTTGGTGTTCCCCAACTTCGTACATTGGGCTGTCAATAGCCCCAATCTCTGCACACATTTTGTACCAAGGACACCGGCTTCCTCACACTCTGTGCTCTGCAAGCTGTTGTTTGTTGAAACTGCTATAGGTCCCCTCGCGACTCCTGTGCCTTCGGCGTGTGGGTCCACTTGAGGGACAATCCTGATTTTCTTGGCTCCCCTGGTTGCTCCAGGCCTGCCCTGACTCCGCTTGCTGTGGTGAGTCTACTGGTCCTTGCTGGGCCAGACCGTAACCTTCTTTGACCTTCTTCGTGGGTTGCTGTTGCCAAAGCTTGTTGGTGCTCTCGCTGGACACCGACCCCTCAGCACTCGACATCCTTCGTGGGACAGCTCGTATCTGGCTCCTGGTTGTCCTCGATGTCTCCTGGCCCCTGCAGCTGTAGAGTCAAGAACTCCTTCTTCACACCTGAAGCAACCGACATCGGTGGGCATTTGTCTACCGAGCCCCTGGTCACTCCTGAGTGACCCAGACTCTAACCCTTCTGCTTTCAGGTTCCTTCCATCAAGAATCCACCTGCGGATTCCGCCGGACACTTTTCTTCTTTCCAGCAGTGGCATTTCTTTGAAGACTCCCATTGAGAACGACAGCGGTTTCCGACGCCACTTCAGACCTATGCACTCGGCTTCCCTGGGATAGGTAACTCTGGTACTTCGGTATCCATGGGTGGGGTGGCTCTCAAACATTCTATGTTCAAAAGGGTTTCCTCGTAATCCACTGGGAAGGGTCCTTTAACTTTAAAACTGCAACCGCGACTCTCCCATTGAATTGTACGTGGCACGCGGTCGTGTTCTCACACTGCACCCGTCCTCTGTGGGGTCCCTATTTACTCACCTAGGGTGGTTCCTTGGGGTCCCAGCGATTCTACACATTCTAGACATGGTCTTGACTTGAGTCTTGAGGAACTGATTGTAACTACCAAATGCTCCAAAACATGTCACCCTAATAATAATATAATAATAATAATACAGCCATTTGTAGAGCGCGAACAGCTACCTCCAATAGAGGTGTCCCGGCGCTATAGCAACAGGTGGCACGCAAGAGTCACGCAACAGCCGAGGCTCAAAGAAAGTTAATCTAGGCAAAAAAGCCATGTTTTGTCTGCTTTCCTGAATTGCGGTTCAGAGACGATCTGGCGCAAAACATTAGGCAGGGAGTTCCATAACATGGACGCCCGAGCGTGTCAGGTATATATAAAAAGTACCTATTAGTATATGGTTTGGTCTCCCCCGGGAGTCCACTGTGTATTAGTGCTACTTACGATTGTTTCTGTGCTACAGTATTGTGTGCTTTGTGTTTATATGCGTGTAGCAGATACTGTGAGGTATTTAAGGTGTTATAGTAATAAATATATATTCTTATAACTACTATGTGGTTCTCCTTTCCTTTAACCAATACAATAAGATTGCATTCTGGTGAA
Source organism: Calotriton arnoldi (assembly GCA_963921515.1). Classification (NCBI taxonomy): domain Eukaryota; kingdom Metazoa; phylum Chordata; class Amphibia; order Caudata; family Salamandridae; genus Calotriton; species Calotriton arnoldi. The sequence continues at coordinate 500,693 of CAWUFW010003270.1, forward strand.
ACAGGCTGCTTAACATTCCTTCAAGACAAAGCAAGAAGGCTGCTTCCCACAGCAACCACTTGGATAGATTTCTAAGGATATCTTTGACCTCTTAAATCACCATTAGGGTTGTTTGGACTGGTGCAAGGTGGCCACTTTAATTAGTGGACAGCATATACCAGGACAACTTCTCACACAGAGCAGCAGTCCAGAAGAGTGGCAGTCCTTCAGCAGCAGAGCAGTCCTTCTTCCTGGCAGAGTATCCACAGGTCCAGAAGTGTACTGAAGTGGTAGGGTCTGAGATCCAGTTCTTATACCCAGTGGTGCCTCTGTGCCTTTGAAGTGGGGGAGACTTCAAAGAAGGGTCTTTGAACTGCACAGAGGTCCTTCCTTCCTGCCCTCCCTCCAGGTGCACTACAGGGGGTTATGTAGCCCTTGGTGTAGCGACAGGACACATTCTATTCAGGGGTAAGTGTGATGCTATGCCCAGCTCCTCCCTCCCATCCTCCCAGGATGTCCCATCAAGTCACACCTAAGCTCCCAATGTGTGTGGCTGTCTAGGAGAATACACAAATCCCAGCTGTCACCCACCCCAGACGTGTTTCAGAGACAGGATGCAGGCACACATGGCTAGGAGCAGGAAATGCCAACTTTTTCAAAGTGGTAACAAACAATGTCTCAACAGGTAACACTTATATAAGACAATTTGTTTGGGTGTAAAATCAATTTCAAATTGACAGAAGCAGGAAAACACTAAGAAATGCGGTCTGTATTGAAGTCTCTTAGTGCAAAATATATTAGTTTTGTCAGCACTATTCATCATATACAAGTGTAATCCAAAATACAGTGCACACAAATTGCTCGTGTGAAGGTGAGTGGTGCAAGTCAGGCACGTGATGTAGGGAAAACAGGGGAAAAGGTGCGGTATAACATTTTTAAATGCACATACACCATGTTACTTTTAAAACACATTTTTGCTAGTCATGGACAAAATGTCCATTATGTGGGCATTATCATGTGTAATTTCATTAATTAAGCTTTATGGTTGTTACGTGAAATTCCAGTAATTGTGCTATTATGCCACGCCACATGACTACCAGTCGCGGCTCGCAATTCCCGCGGGGCGGGGGTCGCGCAGGGGTTATCGTGCAGGGGTTACCGCAAGTGGGTGTGGGGGGGTAAAATAAAAATAAAACTTACCTGACCGGTCCCGCGCCGCCTCTGCTCCTGGGCCGGGTCCGCGTTTTCCTGTTCCTGAACAGGAACAGGCATGCTCCCTCCCCTCCTGTAAGCCAATCACAACGCTGCAATGGCAGCGTTGTGATTGGTGCGGAGTCCCGGACAGCGCCCAGCCGGGCACCTGTAGGGAGGCCATTTTCTCTATGTAGGCTGCAGCCTACATAGAGAAAATGTAGAGTGCGCATGACTGCTTTGGTCGGCCCCAGGGCTGACCAAACAGTCAGGGTACTCAGAGTGGTGCAAGCCACTCCTCCCCGACTCACCCACCCGCCCGCCCCCAACCAGGCATATCCTCCCGCCCGCCCCCAATCAGGCATACCCCTGCCTCCTGCTTTCTAGCAGTGCAGAAGCAGAAAATAAAATGGTATTTAAAATACCATTTTATTTTCTGCTTTTCGCACTGCGAGAAGCAGTGGGGCAGCGCTCCTCCGCCCTAATGGAGGAGCCGCCCCTGATGACTACCCATTTGCTGTTAAAGTGCAAACATGAACAACCAGAACGCATGGGGCTGCGCTTTGTGGCTATTGTGTTTTTTGCTTTATTTGCTCTATTTTTAGCGCAAAATCCATCCTTACGTTTGATGCATTTTAGGCTAAAATATGGCTCCTAATGCCGGTTTCTCATTTTGTGAACTTACATGCAATACTGCACAGTTTAATTTTGATGACATTTTGCATATACACGAAACAGCACTTTTTGCAAATTTCACACACCACACCTTTTTACATTTTTAAACTATCTCTTAAAGGCCTTTTCCGATTGTGGAAAAACCAGTTCACCGGATCTGGACAGAAGGCTGGTTCCTCTCTTTCTAAGTTGATATTTTACCTGCCACTTCTTTTTTCAAATGAATTATTAATTTGAAATAATTGTACTAATTTGACTGCAGCACATTGTCACATGCTTGTCCCTTTTACAATACGTTATTCACATCATTAGCTACTCCATGTGAATGGAACATAATGATGGGGGATCAGCAGGAAGTTAAAGGTTTTCACTTTGGAGCCACAGAGTCTGACTGAACCAATCTACGTACACGTGAGCGCGCGCTTTGCAATAAAATCATTAGCACAGCTTGAGCACTCAGATGCCTTCCAGTCAGGAATTGATTGCCTCATGCCTCCTAAGTGTCCTTAGTGTTACATTATATAATTAAATTGTCCTCCAGCAAAGTACTGTTAGTCTGCCAAAATGTTTGGCAGGTGTGTTAGTGCAGAACACTATTGGCCTGGTTCACAAAAGTAGACTTACACTTTTGTGTAAGTTTACTATTTTTTTGCTACTCACAAACTTTGAGTTATTACTAGGTTTAGTTCTACACCTTGATTGCGGAGTCTGCGGAGTCGTAAGCTTGCTATTAACTCATAGTTGGTGAATAGCAAAAAAATAGCGAACTTATGCAATAGTGGAAGTTTACCTTTGTGAATCAGGCCCATTGATAAGTGCCTGCACTTTATCCAACCTATACTCAAACGTTCCTCAGAAGCCTTTATTTATTAGTATGTAGGTCCGATTTAATTATGTTTTTCCATTGTTTGTTCTGATTTGTAATTGAAAGATATATACAGCTACTGAATCCTTTCGACACACGTATCCCTGTCAAAATGCCCATTGTTATCACTCATGCCCATTGTGAGCTGTGTGCACATTCCATATACTGCACTCTAGACAGGCCCATCTATGCAAATCAGTACTGACCCTGCTATCCATGGGAACAACGCGTCCCAAATTGCCAGGTGAGGTCCCCTCCAGAAGGACCACTAGAAACCCCACACCGGCTTCAACCTTGTTAGACTTCGTCAGTGAGGTATAGCATGGATACTGTGGCACAGCGACCACGGGGCCCGCTCCTGGGCACCCCCTTGGTCAGTACAGTAGCACCAGTGACAGCATTGCCACCCTGTTTGAACATGCGTCAGAATTATGATTGAGCTATGAAGTCCAAACCCTCAGAATTTTTCCCAGTGCATATATATAGGTCAGACCTGTCAAGGTACATCACAGGAAAATGCACGGTAAATACTGGGGAATATAGGGGCATATTAACAATGCGGCGATAAAAAATTATCGCAGCTTTTGCGGCCGTTTTCGGCCGAAAAGCGGCGATAATTATATCGCCTTATCAGCAAAGACACGCTATCGCGTGTTTTGCTGATTTTGCTCCCGTTTCCAGCACGCCTAACTTCGCATCGCTAATGAGATGCAAAGTAGGCGTGTCTGTGGAAACAACATGGGTAAATATCGCGAAGGCAGCTTCGCGATAATTACAATGCGGGGAAGCGATTCTGTAAATCGCGTTAAGTATGCCTTAACGCAGGAATTTAACGTCTGTTAAATTCCTGACTAAGGCATACTTAACATGGGGGGTGGATTCTGTGGCTAAGACCACAGGCCCTATCATCTAGGATATCGCCGTTTTCCACCATGGAAAACGGCGATATCCACGCTATCTCTGGAATTTTATCGCCTCGGCGATGCGCGTTGTTGATAACGCGCTAACCGGGCGATAAATTACAGGGATAACCGGCGATAAATATGCAAGCGCAAAGTGCGCATTGCGATATTTATCGCCGGGCCTTGTTAATATGCCCCATAGATTTTGGTGGAGAAAGCAAAATCCACACTGTCTACTATTTTCAAGTGTAATACTCTTAAAAGGTGCTATTTATATACATGCTTAAATTGCCAACCCCAGCAACAGTAGCAGAACTAATAGTATTTGGGGTGAAAGTTTCTATATATTGCAGCAAGGTTATGCTCGCTGACACTATCTGCAGCTATCTGAAGCTCACATGTTTGAATTTCAGCAAGGGAGACTCAGCATTCCATTGTTCTGAGGTTGGTAAATACACCCTCATAGATTGTGCCATAATAAAATCTGTTATTTCGCCCACGTAGAAGTGACAGAAAAGGTGGGTATGAATCATAATTATTAATATTGTTTTTGTTGTTGTTTGCTGTTATTAACCTCTTCGCTGCTAGGCCTTTCCCCCCCTGTGCTAAGCCATTTTTTGGCTATTTGGGGTAGTTCGTGCTTAGGCCCCTGTAACTTTTTGACCACATAAGGTATCCACGCCAAATTTGCGTCCTTTTTTTCCAACATCATGGGGATTCTAAAGGTACCCAGGGTTTGTGGATTTCCCTGGAGGGGACCCAGAAATTAGCCAAAATACAGCAACATTTTTTTTTGGGGGGGAAAAATGGGAAAAAAGGGCTACAGATGAAATTGTCTGTTTTTTTCCCTGAAAATGGTATCAAAAAAGGGGTTGTGGTGCTGAAATCACCATCTTCTCAGCTTTCAGGGACAAGCAGACTTTTGTCAGAAAACCAACATTTGTTACACAATTTTGGCATTTTTCTGGGACATAGCCTATTTTTGCAATTTTTGTGCTTTCAACCTCTTTCCAGTTAATGGTAGAAACGGGTATGAAAGCAATAATGGATCCAGGAAAGCTACATTTTAGAAAAGTAGACAAAATTCTGAATTCAGCAAGGGGTCATTCGTGTAGATCCTTCAAGGTTTCTTCATAGAAACTAACAGTTAAATATAGGAAAAATTGAAAATTAGTTGAAAAAAACAGCCATTTGTGTCAACGTTTTCACCTGTAACTTCTTCTAATTATGACAGTTGTTTAAAAGCAATATACCATTACATCCGCTAGACCTTTCTGGTTGTGTGGATATATAGGACTTGTAGGTTCACCAAGAACCCGACGAACCCAGAGGCAATAACTGAGCAGCGTCTTGCAATGGTTTTTTATTATGTACCGGGTATATAGCAATTCATTGGGGAAAATGTATACATGGAAAAATCGGTATGAAAGACACCTATGTATTTCTGAAATGGGAACAAAATATAGAGTTTAGAAAAAGTAGATATTTGCACATTTCCGAAATTGGGAGTACCCATACTAGCATGAGAATTATAGGTAATTTTTCAAAATGACTTCTTTTTTACACATTGTCTTTCATTTGGAAGGCAGAAATGCATCGAAAGTCAATAGGTAATAACAGTTGCTCTACAATTCTGTGTTACCCTTAGTCTCCCGATAAAAATGATACCTCACTTGTGTGGGTAGGCCTTGTGCCCACGACAGGAAACGGCTCAAAACGCAACGTGGACACACCACATTTTCACAATAAAAAATGACCCTTTTTTTGCAAAGTGCCTAGCTGTAGTTTTTGAACCCTAGCTCTGCCGACACCTTGGGAAACCTAGCAAACCTATACATTTTTGAAAACTAGACACCCAGGGAGATCCAGGATGGGGTGACTTGACTGACTCTCACCAGGTTCTGTTACCCAGAATCCCTTGCAAACCTAAAAAATTGTCAAAAAAAACACATTTTCCTCACATTTCTGTGGTGGAAAGTTCTTGAAGCTGCGTGGATCCATAAAATTCCATCCACCTCGCGTTCCCCAAAGTCTTCCAAGAAAAATGGTACCTCACTTGTGTGGGTAGGCCTAGTGTCCGCGACAGGAAATGGCCCAAAACACAAGGTGGACACACCACATTTTCACAGTGAAAAATGACCCTTTTTTTGCAAAGTGCCTAGCTGTAGTTTTTGAACCCTAGCTCTGCCGGCACCTAGGGCAACCTAGCAAACCTATACATTTTTGAAAACTAGACACCCAGGGGAATCCAGGATGGGGTGACTTGAATGGCTCTCACCAGGTTCTGTTACCCAGAATCCCTTGCAAACCTAAACAATTGTCCAAAAAAACACATTTTCCTCACATTTCTGTGGCGGAAAGTTCTGGAATCTGCGTGGATCCATAAAAATCCACCCACCCCGCGTTCCCCAAAGTCTTCCGAGAAAAATGGTACCTCACTTGTATGGGTAGGCCTAGTGCCAGCGACAGGAAACGGTCCAAAACGCAATGTGGACACACCACATTTTCATAGTGAAAAATGACCCTTTTTTTGCAAAGTGCCTAGCTGTAGTTTTTTAACCTTAGCTCCGCCAGCAGCTAGGGAAACCTAGCAAACCTATACATTTTTTTAAAACTAGACACCCGGGGGATGCCAGGGAGGTATGGCTTGCGTGGACCCCCCAAAGTTTTCTAACCCAGAATCCCCTGCAAACCTCAATTTTAGCTGAAAAAATCACCTTTTCCACACATTTTTGTGTGGGAAAGTTGTGGCATCACCGGGCTGACACAAATTTCCTACAACCCAGCGTTCCCCCAGGTCTCCCGATAAAAATGGTGCCTCACTCGTGTGGGAGGCCTAAGTACCCGCGACAGGCAAGGGCCCAAAACTTATTGAGGCGACATCAAAATTGCCTATCAGAAAACGACCTGGTTTTGCAAGGTGGGTCACCTGGGTTTCTGGCCCCGTGCTCGGCGGCCAGCTAGGGAAACCTACCAAACCCACACATTTCTGAAAACTAGACACCTGGAGGGTTCCAGGGATGTATGGCTTGCGTGGATCCCCCAACGTTTTCTTACCCAGAATCCCTTGCAAACCTCAATTTTAGCTGAAATAAATCACTTTTTCCGCACATTTTTTGTGTGGGAAAGTTGTGGCATCACCGGGCTGACACAAATTTCCTACCACCCAGCATTCCCCCAGGTCTCCCGATAAAACTGGTGCCTCACTCGTGTGGGAGGCCTAAGTACCCGCGACAGGCAAGGGCCCAAAACTTATTGATGCGACATCAAAATTGCCTATCACAAAACGACCTGGTTTTGCAAGGGGGGGTCACCTGGGTTTTTGGCCCCATACTCGGCGGCCAGCTAGGAAAACCTACCAAACCCACACATTCCTGAAAACTAGACACCCGGGGGGTTCCAGGGAGGTATGGCTTGTGTGGATCCCCCAACGTTTTCTTACCCAGAATCCACTGCAAACCTCAATTTTAGCTGAAAAAATCACTTTTTCCACACATTTTAGTGTGGGAAAGTTGTGGCATCACCGGGCTGACACAAATTTCCTACCACCCAGCGTTCCCCCAGGTCTCCCGATAAAAATGGTGCCTCACTCGTGTGGGAAGCCAAAGTACCCGCGACAGGCAAGGGCCCAAAACGTATTGAGGCAACATCAAAATTGCCTATCACAAAATGACCTGGTTTTGCAAGGTGGGTCACCTGGGTTTTTGGCCCGTGGACGGCGGCCAGCTAGGGAAACCTACCAAACTCACACATTTCTGAAAACTAGACACCCGAGGGTTCCAGGGAGGTATGGCTTGCGTGGATCCCCCAATGTTTTCTTACCCAGAATCCCCTGCAAACCTCAATTTTAGCTGAAAAAATAACTTTTTCCACACATTTTTGTGTTGGAAAGTTGTGGCATCACCGGGCTGACACAAATTTCCTACCACCCAGCGTTCCCTCAGGTCTCCCGATAAAAATGGTGCCTCACTTGCGTGGGAGGCCCAAGTACCCGCGACAGGCAAGGGCCCAAAACGTATTGAGGCAACATCAAAATTGCCTATCACAAAATGACCTGGTTTTGCCAGGAGGGTCACCTGGGTTTTTGGCCCCGTGCTCGGCGGCCAGCTAGGGAAACCTACCAAACCCACACATTTCTGAAAACTAGACACCCGGGGGGGTTCCAGGGAGGTATGGCTTGCATGGATCCACCAACGTTTTCTTACCCAGAATCCCCTGCAAACCTCAATTTTAGCTGAAAAAAATCACTTTTTCCGCACATTTTTGTGTGGGAAAGTTGTGGCATCACAGGGCTGACACAAATTTCCTACCACCCAGCGTTCCCTCACGTCTCCCGATAAAAATGGTGCCTAACTCGCGTGGGAGGCCCAAGTACCCGCGACAGGCAAGGGCCCAAAACGTATTGAGGCGACATCAAAATTGCCTATCACAAAACGACCTGGTTTTGCAGGAGGTCACCTGGGTTTTGGCCCGTGCTTGGCGGCCAGCTAGGAAACCTACCAAACCCACACATTTCGGAAAACTATACACCCGAGGGTTCCAGGGAGGTATGGCTTGCGTGGATCCCCCAATGTTTTCTTACCCAGAATCCCCTGCAAACCTCAATTTTAGCTGAAAAAATCACTTTTTCCACACATTTTTGTGTTGGAAAGTTGTGGCATCACCGGGCTGACACAAATTTCCTACCACCCAGCGTTCCCTCACGTCTCCCGATAAAAATGGTGCCTAACTCGCATGGGAGGCCCAAGTACCCGCGACAGGCAAGGGCCCAAAACGTATTGAGGCGACATCAAAATTGCCTATCACAAAACGACCTGGTTTTGGAAGGGAGGTCACCTGGGTTTTTGGCCCCGTGCTTGGCGGCCAGCTAGGGAAACCTACCAAACCCACACATTTATGAAAACTAGACACCCAGAGGGTTCCAGGGAGGTATGGCTTGCATGGATCCCCCAATGTTTTCTTACCCAGAATCCCCTGCAAACCTCAATTTTAGCTTAAAAAATCACATTTTCCGCACATTTTTGTGTGGGAAAGTTGTGGCATCACCGGGCTGACACAAATTTCCTACCACCCAGCGTTCCCCCAGGTCTCCTGATAAAAATGGTGCCTTACTCGTGTGGGAGGCCCAAGTACCCGCGACAGGCAAGGGCCCAAAACATATTGAGGCGACATCAAAATTGCCTATCACAAAATGTTTTGGGCCTTGCCTGTCGCGGGTACTTGGTCCTCCCTCACGAGTCAGGCACCATTTTTATCGGGAGACGTGGGGGAACGCTGTGTGGTAGGAAATTTGTGTCAGCCCAGTGATGCCACAACTTTCCCACACAAAAATGTGTGGAAAAAGTGATTTTTTTCAGCTAAATTTTAGGTTTGTAGGGGATTCTGGGTAAGAAAACGATGGGGGATCCACGCAAGCCATACCTCCCTGGAATCCCCTGGGTGTCTAGTTTTCAGAAATGTGTGGGCTTGGTAGGTTTCCCTAGCTGTCCGCCAAGCACAGGGCCAAAAACCCAGGTGACACCCCTTGCAAAACCAGGTCGTTTTGTGATAGGCAATTTTGATGTCGCCTCAATACGTTTTGGGCCCTTGCCTGTCGCGGGTACTTGGGCCTCCCACACGAGTGAGGCACCATTTTTATCGGAAGACCTGGGGGAACGCTGGGCAGTAGGAAATTTGAGTCAGCCTGGTGATGCCACAACTTTCCCACACACAAATGTGTGGAAAAAGTGATTTTTTCAGCTAAAATTGAGGTTTGCAGGGGATTCTGGGTAAGAAAACGTGGGGGATCCACGCAAGCCATACCTCCCTGGAACCCCCCAGGTGTCTAGTTTTCAGAAATGTGTGGGTTTGGTAGGTTTCCTAGCTGGCCGCCGAGCACGGGCCAAAACCCAGGTGACCCCTTGCAAAACCAGGTCGATTTGTGATAGGCAATTTTGATGTCGCCTCAATACGTTTTGGGCCCTTGCCTGTCACGGGTACTTGGGCCTCCCACACGAGTGAGGCACCATTTTTATCGGGAGACCTGGGGGAACGCTGGGTGGTAGGAAATTTGTGTCAGCCCGGTGATGCCACAACTTTCCCACACAAAAATGTGTGAAAATAGTGATTTTTTCAGATAAAATTGAGGTTTCCAGGGGATTCTGGGTAAGAAAACGTTAGGGGGTCCACGCAAGCCATACCTCCCTGGAACCCCCCTGGTGTCTAGTTTTCAGAAATGTGTGGGTTTGGTAGGTTTCCCTAGCTGGCCGCTGAGCACGGGGCCAAAAACCCAGGTGACCCCCCTTGCAAAACCAGGTTGATTTGTGATAGGCAATTTTGATGTCGCCTCAATACGTTTTGGGCCATTGCCTGTCGCGGGTACTTGGGCCTCCCACACGAGTGAGGCACCATTTTTATTGGGAGACCTGGGGGAACGCTGGGTGGTAGGAAATTTGTGCCAGCCCGGTGATGCCACAACTTTCCCACACAAAAATGTAAGGAAAAAGTGATTTTTTCAGATAAAATTGAGGTTTGCAGGGGATTCTGGGTAAGAATACGTTAGGGGGTCCACGCAAGCCATACCTCCCTGGAACCCCCCGGGTGTCTAGTTTTCAGAAATGTGTGGGTTTGGTAGGTTTCCCAAGCTGGCCGCCGAGCACGGGCCAAAAACCCAGGTGACCCCCCTTGCAAAACCAGGTCGTTTTGTGATATTCAATTTTGATGTCTCCTCAATACGTTTTGGGCCCTTGCCTGTCACGGGTACTTGGGCCTCCCACACAAGTGAGGCACCATTTTTATCGGGAGACCTGGGGGAACGCTGGGTGGTAGGAAATTTGTGTCAGCCCGGTGATGCCACAACTTTCCCACACAAAAATGTGTGGAAAAAGTGATTTTTTTCAGCTAAAATTGAGGTTTGCAGGGGATTCTGGGTAAGAAACCGTTGGGAGATCCACGCAAGCCATACCTCTGTGGAACCCCGCGGGTGTCTAGTTTTTAGAAATGTGTGGGTTTGGTAGGTTTTCCTAGCTGGCCGCCAAGCACGGGGCCAAAAACCCAGGTGACCCCCTTGCATAACCAGGTCGTTTTGTGGTAGGCAATTTTGGTGTCTCCTCAATATGTTTTGGGCCCTTGCCTGTCGCGGGTACTTGGGCCTCCCACACGAGTGAGGCACCATTTTTATCGGGAGACCTGGGGGAATGCTAAGTGGTAGGCATTTTGTGTCAGCCCGGTGATGCCACAACGTTCCCACACAAAAATGTGAGGAAAAAGTGATTTTTTCAGCTAAATTTGAGGTTTGCAGGGGATTCTGGGTAAGAAACCTTTGGGGGATCCACACAACCCATACCTCCCTTGAATCCCCTGGGTGTCTAGTTTTCAGAAATGTGTGGGTTTGGTAGGTTTCCCTAGCTGGCCGCCGAGCACGGGGCCAAAAACCTAGGTGACCCCCCTTGCAAAACCAGGTCGTTTTGTGATAGGCAATTTTGATGTCTCCTCAATACGTTTTGGGCCCTTGCCTGTCACGGGTACTTGGGCCTCCCACAAGAGTGAGGCACCATTTTTATTGAGAGACCTGGGGGAACGCTGGGTGGTAGGAAATTTGTGTCAGCCCGGTGATCCTACAACTTTCCCACACAGAAATGTGAGGAAAAACTTATTTTTTTCAACCAAATTTGAGGTTTGTAGGGAATTCTGGGTAGGGAATTGTTGGGGGACCCACACAAGCCATACCTTGCTGGACTGCCCTGGGTGTCTAGTTTTCAGAAATGTGTGAGTTTGATATGTTTCCCTAGATGGCTGCTGAGCCCGGGGCCAAAAACTCATGGGACCCCCCTTGCAAAGCCAGGTTGTTTTGTGATAGGTAATTTTGATGTCGCCGCAATAGGTTTTGGGCCCTTGCTTGTCTCGGGTACTTGACCCACCCACACAAGTGAGGTACCATTCTTCTCAGAAGACTTTGGGGAATGCGGGGTGGGTGGAAATTTGTGGATCCACACAGATTCCAGAACTTTCCACCACAGAAATGTGAGGAAAATGTGTTTTTTTTTTACAAATTTTGAGGTTTGCAAGGGATTCTGGGTAACAGAACCTGGTGAGAGCCAGTCAAGTCACCCCATCCTGGATTTGCCTGGATGTCTAGTTTTCAAAAATGTATAGGTTTGCTAGGTTTCCCTATGTGCCAGCTGTGCTAGGGCCCAAAATCCACAGGTAGGCACATTGCTAAAAACAAGTCTGTGCCTAGTGGGCTTTCTGCCGCCCTGAGGGGGAATCGGGGGGGGGTTACCCCGATATGCCCCCAAGGGAGGCATAAAGACTGGCTATGATTTTGGGGGGTGGGGGCATTGGTATGCCCATTCTGGGCATCCCCCACCCCCACACATAAAAAAAGCCAGCATAATCGTTGGCGCCTAGTGGGCTTTCTGCCCCCCTGGAGGCAGATCAGGGGCCACTGCCCCCATCCGCCCCTCGGGGGGGCAGAAAGACTGTGGCACTTTTTTGGGGAGGTGTGGGCATTGGCATGCCCATTCTGGGTTGACCTCAACCCTGAATAAAAATTTTAAAAATCCTGAGGTCTAGTGGGCTTTCTGCCACCCCCGGGGGGCAGATATGGGGCTATTGCCCCAATATGCCTCTGGGGAGGGGCGGAAAGACTGTGGTAATTGTTTTTGGGGCGGGGCATTATCATGCCCATTCTGGGCAGCCCCCACCCCTACATTATAAAAAAAAAATCCCTTGTGGGCTTTCTGCCCCCCCGGGGGCAGATCAGGGGCTATTGCCCCCATCTGCCCCTGGGGGGGGCAGAAAGACTGACATTTCCCATGGGGGGTGGGGGCATTGCCATGCCCTTTTTGGGCAGCCCCCACCCCAACGTCAATAAAAAAAAAATCCCTGGTTTCTAATGGGCTTTCTGCCCCCCGGGGGCAGAAAGTCTGACATTTCTCTGGGGGGGGTGGGGCAGTGCCATGCCCTTTTTGGGCAGCCCCCACCCCAACGTCAATAAAAAAAATTATTCCTGGCTTCTAGTGGGCTTTCCGCCCCCCCGGGGGGGGCAGAAAGACTCACGTTTCTCTGGGGGGTAGGGGCATTGCCATGCCCTTTTTGGGCAGCCCCCACCCCAACGTCAATAAAAAAATAATCCCTGGCTTCCAGTGGGCTTTCCGCCCCCCCCGGGGTGGCATATTTTGGGCTGCTGCCCCCATCTGCCCCCCAGCAGAAAGACTGTGGTGCCCAAACAAATATGGGGGGAGCAAAGGCCCTTGCCCAAGGGGCCGCTCCCCCCTCCCTGGTGTCTAGTGGGTGGATCCCTGCTTGGGGATCGCCACCCTGGGGTGATCCCCAAGCAGGGATCCACTAGGGAAGGGTAACATTGGAAAGGGGAGATTCTCCCCTTTCCAGCGATACCTCTCCCATCTTTTCGGTGCTCGGGGGCTGAGATAGCCCCACGAGCACTGAAGCTACTGAAACTGAAACTAAGTCTCAGTTTCGTTTTCGTTGCAATGACGATTGCGCGCCATGCGCGCGATCGTCATTGCAAAGAAATTCAAAAAGAGGCCTGGGGAGGTTGGGGAAGCTCTTCCCCACCTCCCCAGGCAAAAAAAAAAGGGAAATCCCTCTGCTGTCTGCAACAGAGGGATTTTCTGGAACTTCTGCTCATGACGGAACCATTCTGTCATGAGCACTGAAAGGGTTAACCCCTTCGCTGCTAGGCCTTTCCCCCACCCCCTGTGCTAAGCCTTTTTTTGGCTATTTAGGGTCGTTTGCGCTTAGGCCCCTGTAACCTTTGGTCCACATAAGGTATCCATGCCAAATTTGCATCCTATTCTTCCAACATCTTGAGGAATCTAAAGATACACAGGCTTTGTGGATTTGTGGATTCCCCTGAGGGGGCCCAGAAATCAGCCAAAATTCGGTTACATTTGTTTTTTTTTTTTTAAATGGGAATAAAGTGCTGCAGAAGAAAGCATCTGTTTTTTTCCCTGCAAATGGATTAACAAAGGGTTTGTGGTGCTGGAATCACTATCTTCGAAGCTTTCAGGGTCAGGCAGACTTTTGTCAGAAAACCAAAATATTTTACACAGTTTTGGCATTTTACTGGGACATAGCCTATTTTTGCTATTTTTTGTGCTTTCAACCTCCTTCCAGTTAGTGGCAGAAATGGGTATGAAAGCAATAATGGATCCCGGAAATCTATGCATTTCTGAAAACTAGACAAAATTCTGAACTCAGCAAGGGGTCATTGGTGTAGATCCTTCAAGGTTTTTTTATAGAAACTAGCAGTTGAAAATAAAAAATATTGAAAATGAGTTGAAAAAAAACATCCATTTGTGACAATGTTTTCACCCCTAACTTCTTCTAAGTATGACAGATTTTTTAAAGCAATATACTGTTACATCTGATGGGCCCTTCTGGTTGTGGAGATATATAGGACTTGTAGGTTCACCAAGAAACCGAGTGACCCAGAGCCAATAACTGAGCTGTGTCTTGCCTTGGTTTTTCATTGTGTACTGGGCATATAGCAATTCATTTAGTAAAATATAAAGAGTAAAAATTAGGTACCAAGGAAACATATATTTTCGAAATGGGAACAAAATATAGAGTTTAGAAGCAATGGTTATTTGCACATTTCCAAAATTGTGGGTACCCATACAAGCATGTGAATTAGAGGTCATTTTTCAAAATGACTTCTTTTTACAAATTGTTTTACATTTGGATGGCAGAAATGCAAAGAAATTCAATTGGTAATAACACTTGTTCTACAATTCTGTGTTCCCCATAGTCTCCCGATAAAAATGCTAGCTCACTTGTGTGGGTAGGCCTAGTGCCTGCGACAGGAAACGGCCCAACATGCAATGTGGACACATCAAATTTTTCCAGTGAAAACTAACCCTTTTTTTGCAATGTGCCTAGCTGTGGATTTTGGACCCTAGCTCTGCCGGCACCTAGGGGAACCTACCAAACCTATACATTTTTTAAAACTAATAGACGGGGTAATCCAGGATGTGGTGACTTGTGTGGCTCTCAGCAGTTTCTGTTTCCCAGAATCCTCTGCAAACCTCAAACTTTGTCAAAAAAACTGCATTTTCCTCACATTTCTGTGATGGAAAGTTCTAGAATCTGCGAGAAGGCACAGACTTACACCCACCCAGCCTTCACCAAAGTCTCTTGATAAAAATGGTACCTCACTTGTGTGGGTAGGACTAGACCCCGCAACAGGAAACGGCCCAAAACACAACATGGACCATCACGTTTTCCAGTGAAAGCTGACCCTTTTTTTTCAATGTGCCTAGTTGTGGATTTTGGACCCAAGCTCTGCTGGCACCTAAGGCAATCTAGCAAACCTACACGTTTTTCAAAACTAGACATCCAGGGGAATCTAGAATGGGGTGACTTGTGTGGCTCTCACCACGTTCTATTACCCAGAATCCCTTGCAAACCTCAAACTTTGTAAAAATAAAATACATTTTCTACACATTTCTGCGATGGAATGTTCTGGAATCTGCGAGGAGCCAAAATTCCAGTTGCCCAGCATTCCCCAAAGTCTCCCGATAAAAATGGTACCTCACTTGTGTAGGTAGGACTAGAACCCGCAACAGGAAACGGCCCAAAACACAACATGGACTATCAAATTTTCCAATGAAAACGGACCCTTTTTTCGCAATGTGCCTAGTTGTGGATTTTGGACCCTAGCTCTGCTGGCACCTAAGGAAATCTAGCAAACCCACATGTTTTTCAAAACTAGACATCCAGGGGAATCTAGAAATGGGTGACTTGTGTGGCTCTCACCACGTTCTATTACCCAAAATCCATTGCAGACATCAAACGTTGTAAAAATAAAATACATTTTCTTCAAATTTCTGCAATGGAAAGTTCTGGAATCTGCGGGGAGCCCCAAAATTCCAGTTACCCAGCATTCCCCAAAGTCTCCCGTTAAAAACGGTACCTCACTTGTGTAGGTAGGACTAGAACCCGCAACAAGAAACGGCCCAAAACGCAATGTGGACACATCACATTTTCCAGTGAAAACTGACTCTTTTTTCGCAATGTGCCTAGTTGTGGATTTTGGACCCTAGCTCTTCCGGCACCTTAGAAAACCCAGCAAAACCACACAATTTTGAAAACTATACATCTTGTCCTGTGGTTTATGGCCTCCTGGTCTGCCTTGCTACGTTGACTTAGGCCTGGCTGCCATGATGCCTTTTTGCGCACGTTACTTTGTGCCGTTGTTTTTCCAGCCTCTGTTCTGCCCGGCTATTTCAGAACTGTCTGCATATCTGTCTTTCACCTTTTCTCCTGTTCCCTTTGGGCTACATCTGCACAACATGTACGAGGTTGAAAAACAACGTCCCTTGTTCTTGCTGATCTGGCCAGTCCCTCGCACTTAGACATAACAGTATGTACAGCTGCCCTGGAGAAATTTGTGTGCTTTTAATATTGTGATTTCACGGTTAGAGACACTTGGAGAAAAACCTTTCCAGAGAGAAGAGCTGTACTTGTCTGATGATGTAAATCTTGCATCTAGATATTGAGGTATGGGGGTTCGCTAGACAAAGCCCAGAGGTCTTGTGTTTTTATAATAATCTAGCTACTAGCACGGGAGGGTGGTAAGGTCATTTAGCCCTATATCCACTGCTTTATGAAATGCTTTCCCCGTTTGTATTCTATGGAGTTGTAACTATGCTGATTATATTATCCTTATGCATTATGCTGATAGTACTGGCACGTGTACTGTATCTTAGAGCACGGTCGTTGAAATAAACGTTTTAAACTATACAGTGTCTCTTCTTACGCGCGTTGTGGACAGGTATGAGTGAGTTATGAAAGGGTGTTCTTGCTACTGTGCGTCCTGAGAGAGAGATACCGTGTTCTGGGTTGTCTAATCATTGGTAGCATTGTTGCCAATGAGACGCTACAGCTAGTCGTGTTGGGGTTTTAGGTGCTAAGGTTTATGGTTGGCTCACCACTATATTCCAAGGTCCTATTATCCTGTGCATAGCTCTGTGTATGTGCAGAATCCCTACAACATGACGCAACCAACGAGTGGGGCTGCTTATCTGCGAGACGCTTGAGTAGTGCTTGTGCTTGTCCACAACCCCCTTCGCAGACGCTTCCGGGAGCGTCTGTGACGGTGATACCTCCTATATTGACGTTTTTATAGGTTCTTTCAAGCTTGAAGTTGTTAAAAGGTTCTTAAATAATACCCTCTATTGTGCTGCCTCATATTAGATTGTTAAAAACTTCTAGCCTACAATGGCTGTTCAAATTGCGGCACATAGCCGCGCAGCACTCCGGGCTCACTTGACAGTGTATGGAGTGCCTGACGCGGGTGTCGATCTGATCTTTGTGGTACAAGCAGATCCAGCTTACCACTTTGAGGTGTTTTACTCTTGGGTCACTTTTCCGGCGGTGGATGGGACTGATAATATGTTCCATGAATATACAGCCACCGTAGTTCCTAATCACTATAGACCGTATAGGAACCTTGAAGTACCGCTCACGGCTTGGCAACACCGTGTTTGGTTTCATGGCGCCCTCCCCCAACCGGTTACCGTGGTTCGTTTAGGCGCCTTATCAATTGAAGGGGCCACTTGGCCTGTCTTGGCCGGGTATACCCCACATCCGCGTTATATGATGGTGGCAGTCGGTGAACTGCGTAAATTGCATTCGTCTTTGATACAAGTGCATAGAGCTTTAGTACAGTATGTTACAGGCAACATCCAGGGAGCCCCGCCTGGAGTTGCAGCCCATCCAGCTGGAGCAGGCGGTGTAACCATAAGTCCTGTCATGGTTAATTCGGTGATGGGCAAGCGCCCACAAAATAAGGATGATTTTCCTTATTGGCTTGCAGAAAAATTTGACCAGCTGGAGGCAGTTTTTCCAAATACCTCTCCCGTGGAAAAACACAGGATTTTGACAATTAGTTTGCCAAAAGACTTAATCCCCGAGTTGGCAGAATGCAACAACTGGGGTAGGGTATTCGCAGCAGTATATGCGAAGTGTTTCGGCACTCCTTCCATGACGGTTCTCCCCTCTGTAATTAAACGAGTGCAGGATGAACATGGCCCTGAAGCGGCTGTGGAATTAGGGATGAGACTGGTGGGAGTGTTCGACGTAGTAGCTGATTTGATCCTTGCGAATGTCAAGGGCGATGCAGTTAACTTTCAAGTAGCTAATGCTTTGGCTTTGGTCCCAGATCCGGACAAGCCGCGCGAATTACCGAAAATTATTGCACAGGCTTACAAAACAATTGGCCGCAATAGCCTGGCAGTTAAGCCTTTTGCTAAATAACAAACACAATCGCAACAACAACCAAAAACTCAATCTGAGAAAGATGAGAAACCAGTTTTTACTAAAAAGAGCTGGAGGTTGAAAAAACAGGGTAAGCAACAGAAGAAGCCGGGGTCGCGAGGCGCATCCCCGGTTTCCGTCTCTTCTGAACGCACTTATGATTTGCGCGATAGGGCGAGAATTAAATCTCCAGAGAGATTTCAAGTCCCTGATTTGCGTTCTCCTCGTTCTTCACAGGCACCAACAACTTCGGAGGCTGGTGGAGGAGATCGCCAGGATAGAGGAAGGGGTCGAGAGGCTCCCCAGGGACGAGACCAACCTCGACAACAGGTCAGAGGGAAAGCAGAAGAATTTCAACGCTCTCGCCCACAGTTTCAGAAGAAGAAAGTTGCCGCTGTAACAGCGAGATATGCCACAGACGGTGAGAACGAGACTCCTGAATTGGACGTGGGCAGTGACCCTACTAGACAGCGCCGCGGAAGTTACCATAGTGCGGGATGCGCTACGTCCTCATGTGGAGGCGACAGCAACTGAAACATTCATTACTGTCGAGACAGCAGACACCAGAGTGGCACCCCCTGACAGACTATATAATATTGTCATTCAAATCGAAGGTGATATACAGCGTGTTATTAAAGGGATTTTTTGGGAAAATTTGACCTCTTCGTACGACATTTTGTTAGCTGAGGCGGATTGGCCACCCCCATTCGTACTTGCTGCGCGTAAAGGGGAGGAGGTAATCCTTCCGAGCTTTTCTCGTCATGTCCCAAAGGACAAAGCGGAAGCTCTAGCAGCTGAGTGGGCCGTGTCCCTGGCTCCAGCGTTATACCGCAACCACGTGGGCTGGGATGAAGACTCTCCTCCCCATGAAATACCTTTGCGGTCGTTGCCACAGCCACAGCCCCAATATCCCATCAAACGGGAAGCTAAAGGTCCCGTTTCCGAAATTCTGACCCAGTTAGAATATCAGGGAGTGATTGAAACATGCGTGTCACCGATGAATAATCCCCTTTTCGCAGTTTCTAAACACGATGGATCGTACCGCTTAGTTTTGGATTACCGACATTTGAACTCTCATTGTCGGACCTTTGCGGTGCAAAACACCCACAGTTCTGCGCTTGTAGACAGTCTTGTTCGTAAGAAATATAAAACTACACTTGACCTATCCAATGGATTCTACACGCACAACCGCTTTTACCTCCGGTGGTAAATTAATCAAATTCCGGCGTTTACCTATGGGCTACAAGAACAGTCCAGGCGTATTCGCTGCCCATGTTGTCTCTTTGTTAGACGGCATAGACACAGATGCATGTTCATACGTCGATTACATCTATCTGACCGACGACGAATTATACCCGCATCTTTCCCGAGTGGACCGCATTATCCTAGAATTTGCGGTTTTAGGTTATAAGTTTAACTTTGCCAAATCACACTTTGCTGAATTTACCGTTTTATTTTTGGGCTATGAGCTCAACAATGAAGGTAAGGGCTTAGCCCCCCATTTCCTGGAGAAATGTGCACTTTTGTGCCCTCCTACCACTCTGAAGAAACTTCAGTCTTTACTGGGTTTTCTGAACTTCGGGCGTACTTACATTCCCGAATATGCCCAGCGTATCAAGCCACTGTATGCCTTGATACAACCTAACTTTTCGAAGTCAAGCTGGCTTCCGGAGCATTCCTCCATTCTGCAGTCTTTGCAGACAGACCTCCTTGAATCTAAATTCTTGTTGACTCGTGATAACCGCACAAACCTGGTGATTAGAATAATTCCAGGGGCAGTGGGTTTCACGTACTTAACCTTTAACGAAGGTGACACAGTACCCATCGCATACAAGTCACATCTTTACACTTCCGCAGAAATGCGCTTTTCATCTGTGGAGAAAGTTTTGACTGCAGTGCAAATGGCGATTCTAAAGGAACGCGCACTGGCACAGGGAAAACGCTTTCTGGTGGTAATACCATATCCTGCCCTGGAGGCAGTGACAAAGGCAAGTGTTCCGAACTCTAAAGCTTTGCACCCCCGTTGGATACAATGGGCAACATCTTTGACGTCTCCGGATGTCACTTTTATCTTTGATTCTTCTCTTCAGACTCAGGAGTTTTTACAGTATGAATTCGTTCATCCTCCTCCTCTGTCCTTGCTACCGCTTGAGGAATACGAATGTATTATCTATACCGATGTTCGACACAACCGGCCACGGGTTCCAAGCATGCTTATTCAGCAGCGTGTGCTATTGTTGCAGGTACCTTTGTGAACGGTAAGTTCAAATCAACTGTAGTGCATACTCAGGCACTCGGAGATAGTACTGCACAATTGGCCGAGCTGCGCGCATTGGTGCTAGCACTTGAGTTTGCTACTCCTGATGTGACCACTCTAATTGTATGCGATTCTTACTACTGTGTTCAGTCTTACAATGACAATCTGTTCTTTTGGTCGCAAAACGACTACAGAGACGCCAAAGGTAGCACAATTAAGCATAAAATGCTTTGGGTTCGAGTGGCAGATTTGAAACAACGTCTGCCTCTCACACAGGTGGTTCACACTCTTGGCCACCAGCGTGTGGGCGCACACGCTGTCGTTAACGGTTTGGCAGACGAAGCTGCCAAATCAGCAGTAGTCACGTGCTCAGTCGCAGCAGTTACAAGATCCATGTCTAAAATAGATACTGATATTTTAGCCGCTATTGCTGCAACAAAGGAAGGTACTAATTACCCTAGGGGTTTCCCTTCCAAATATTCTTATCAGATAGGTCCCGAACAGGCTCCTTACGTAAAGATTCCAGACGTTGGTGATCGGCTGATCCCCAACGCGGACCGGAGACTTTCCTTGATAACGGCCGCACACGAAGGCATGGCTTCGGCTCATGCTGGTGTGTCTGCGACGGTTTCCATCTTGCAGCAGCGTTTCTGGTGGCGTGGTTTATACAAACAAACCTGTACTTATTTGCTTTCTTGTGACGTTTGTCAAAAGATTAAGCCTTCCACGGTTACACGACCACCACAGACCCCGCTCTGCATTTCAAACAGACCTTTTGGGTGTGTTTACCTGGATCACTGCAGTCCATTTTCTTCAGACACTGCCTATAAATATATCTTAGTGGCAGTGGATTCGTGCACACGTTTCATCTGGGTTTGGCCACAACGAAGTGCTGACGCTCGAAATGTCATAAGGGATTTGCGTGTCTTTGTGGGAAATTTCGGCTATGGCACCTTCCATTCTGACCAAGGTCCGGCGTTTGCCTCTAAGGATTACAAGGACGCAATGGGTTCACTGGGGGTGCGGGTGAAATTTTCTTCTCCATATCGGCCTGAGGGCAACTCGATTGTTGAACGAATGAACCGTGACTTAAAGCAATCCTTGACAGCAAGAGTCTTAGGTACTGGCAGGAACTGGCTGGCCCACTTGTATACCGTACAACGTGCACTTAATAATCTCCCTAGAAAACCTCTGGGTGGGCGTACCCCATACGAAATGCTCTTTGGCATACGAATGTTTGTGCCCGACCTTGATGGTCTAGACATGGCGGCGCAATCCACCATCTTTGATGTAGATAACCATTCTACTATGTTACAGGACTTACGAGACAAACTTGCAATCGCACATTTACCTTCAGCCACAGACGCTGCGCTGCAGATTTCGGTTGCCGGCTGGCTTCCGAAGATTGGAAATCTGGTTCGAGAGAAGGTGGAGAACAAAAAAGAATTTGGCCCCTCTTATCGTGCACCGGTTCCAGTCCTTGGCTTGAAGGGAACTCGTACAGTCATCTTACCACCGCTTCCTGGTCGTAAAGAGAACAGATACATCTCAGTGGAAAATGTCAAGCTACAACATCTGGCCGATCCTGAATAGTGTTACACCAGCGGTCTCTTGTCCTGTCATTTTCCGGACAAATGTTTGTGGCCCTCCGGCCCGAACGGTCACTGATGTTGCTATCGAGATGGTAGATTTGCCTGATCGCTTACTCGACTACCCGGACTCCCCCTGCAACGACGAGTCTGAGTATACCTACCCCGCCAACGAGTCGGTGGCACACCTACCAACAACGCCACTGAGCCCAACACGTTATTCCTTTGACTCGGATTCCACCTCATCACTTGTCCTGTCCAAATTCAGTGTTTTTGTATCCTGGTTCAGAGACAATTTTTTGATTCCCCCCTGGACATACATCTGGTTGGTGCTATTCCTGATTTTTTGTTTATGTCCATTGGCTTTGTCACAGTATTTTTTCTACTCATCAATGGTCACTATTTACCAGAACGCTCTGCAGTGAACTGTGTCACTGGAACTTTGGCTCCACATTCTTCATCTCACATCATGAAGCGTGATCACACATTTGTGAACATTTCAGCTTTTCCAGTCGCTGATGGCATCGTATGGGATGCGGTAAATTTCCAAATTCATGGACCAACCGAAATGATTAATGTACCAAATGTCCTTCGTGTTTCAATGGGTGATGTCGTAAAAAGTAATATTCATTCTGACGATTGGGATGTGCATGCAGTTGAAGCATTATTTACTGATTTGAAATATTATGCTGCTTTTAATGCTGAAGATTTGTACATGAATTCTGCAAGTTATGCTGATTTGTATTGTTACCAGCATTGGGGCAACCACTTTGTCCATAAACCAAGTGCCCTGCGTGGTCCTTTTAACTACACCCAATGGGAGCATTGTCCCACCCCTTTGCCAGGTAGCTCCCAAACTCTTAGAAATAAATGTACTTACTTCACAGACTTTGATAGATCAAACCCTGGGTCCTATTATTTTCAATTAAACACTCCTTCCACTCAGAAAATCATGTTGACCCACACCAAATTGCTATATTCGGGTTCCTTTTTGAGCGCCTTAGCTGTGGGTGCTTATGAATACTGGAAGGACACTGTTGACTTGAAATCAATCTGGGGCTCCAAACCATGGCAGGTGCAAGGCACCGAAGCCTTGCACCGTGCTTGCCTTATCCCGGCCCAAATGTTATTTCTGAATAATACCATCTATCAAACTACGTGTTGGGGTTTGGCTACTTCCAAACAATTGAATGCACCTTCCATTCCTGCATTGTCTTCCACTCCCAACGGGAGCTTGCATTTCAATGTGTCCCTTACAATTTTGCAAGCTCTGTTTCAGAACAATTCGTTTAATGTCTCTACGCTTGTTCAGTCACCCTGGTTGGCTTGGCCCATAGCGTCTAACGCCTGCCAACTGCGTTTTCATGACTCAGTTCCTGGTTACAAACAGGTTAGGCCAGATCCAAGGTTTTCTGGCTCTCGTACTGTAACAACATATTCTGTTGGTAAATTGTGTAAACAGTGGTTGCAGCACTCTTCCTTAGATTCTGTTAAACAACATTTGTCCCTCCTATCAGGCAACATTAATCTGTCCAACTTTATTCTGGGGCCTCGTGGTCCACGACCTAAGAGATTCATTTATGAAACTTATAATGAACTCTGGAAGCTTTCGCAAATTGAAGCTGCTTCCCGTCTACGGGAAATAGATCAAGCAAATTTGGAAAAGGTGCTTGCTGTTGTTGACAATAGTATTAATACCCTGTCTTCCTGCATTTACACGTTAGAGAATATTGTGTCCTCTGTTGTTGATATTGTACAGGATGATATTTCTGTGTTATATCATGGTCAGAATCAATTGCGTTCAGTTATGCAGTTTGCATGGACTTTGCAAACACTTAAGTTGGGTAAAGTTCCTTGGCATTTTTTGAACACCTCTGCCTTATTTCTGCCCTTTAATTTAACTGACAAACAGCAGTTCATGTCCATGAAGGATGCAGCATACACTCTGTTACATATCGAGAAAATTGAGCCCTTACCGTTCTCTGTGGCGGAATTGGATTCTGCCGTGTGGCTAGTTCATGGGGTTAGCGCCTTGCCTTTTTCTTTGTTTGAATTTAGTTTGTGCATGAAACATTATCCTGTGGGCCATTTCCAGCCCTTGGGCAGTACCTTCCTGCATGAACTTTGGTCCCTGCCTTTCATGTATAATTACCTTAGAGACGGGAAGGAAGTTTTTCTCACGGGGGAGTCATGCGATTCAACTGTGGGTCATTCCCTTATTTGCAAACACATAAAATTGCACGGAGCTTGTAACGTTTCGGCTCCGAATCTTGCTTGTGTGTTAAAGGGTATTCCTGCTCCTGCTATTTCTCCTACTTTCACTGTGCTTGCTAATGGTAGCTATCTGCTTTTGAATAACCAAGACTGTTGTGGCATGCTGGCTGGCATACCCTATATTGTTACTGTTTCACACAAGGTTGTCTGCTGCAAAAATGTGCTTTTTCCTCCCCCGCACGACATCATAGATAGTTCCGTTTGGCCTTCCATTCCTACTCTGAAGGCGGATTTCAATAAATTGAGCAGAATAAAGGCGCTGTTATTGAACCAGGAGGTTATGCTCACATTCGCCCGGGAGACATTCATTCTCCAGGTGGCGAGTACCCACAGTGAAATACAGGCCCTTTTGAACACTAACCTCCCACAACATTTCGGTGAACTGATTCACCGTGTTTTTAATGCATCATGCACTGAAG
This sequence comes from Calotriton arnoldi, assembly GCA_963921515.1. Classification (NCBI taxonomy): domain Eukaryota; kingdom Metazoa; phylum Chordata; class Amphibia; order Caudata; family Salamandridae; genus Calotriton; species Calotriton arnoldi. The sequence goes on from CAWUFW010003270.1 coordinate 525,106, forward strand.
GTCTGGTGCACTTTTTTAAAGTTGTGGGCTCTGGCCTTGTGACCTCTTTTCAGACTATTTTTGGTGTAATACCGGCTTTTATTCATTCCATTTTTTCCAGCGTCTTTGGTGGCTTTCCATTGATCCTCGCCTTATCGGCTGGTATTCTGCTGTTGGTCTGTTTACTGCGAAATGGCTGCACCTCCTTGGGCCCTTCTCGACCCAGGTCGTCTCCAGATGCTCTGTGAACGCATCCTCGCTGGCTTCGGCATCCTGCCATTGGCAACGCTCAGTGTGTCCTATAGACTTTCTTTTCGCTTTGCGTATTTCACTTGCGTGCAACCTGTGATGTCTTGTATCAGATGTCCTTTCTCGTGGTCCTTGGATTATTGCCTCTCCAATACGTCTCTGTCTCGACCGGATTTTGTCCTGCTGGTGGGTCCCGTAGAGGCCCATGAACGGGACTGTTCCGGTGCAGGCTACATGGCGCGTGCGGCTGCACTGGGGATTTTGGGCGCACAATGGAATATCTGGGCGGCTGCTCAGAATCTCCTACAACAAAGTTATATTGAGTACCACGCAAGTTGTCCCGCAATGCTATTCGCTGCTCCCTCATGCGAGGATCATGACTGCAGCTTTGATTTATTGGACTGGATGGCGTCGCTTTTTTCCGACGATTCCAATGATGTCCTCTTGGAAGGTGTGGCGTTTTTCTGCACTTACACTCTGTTGGATTGACAGGGCCTTCGATTTCTGAGACCTGCCTCGCTGGATTTTTTTTTTACCTCTACAATTATTTTTACATCTCCAATTCGTTGTCCTTCATGGGGGCTGCTCCACAACAGACGTTTCTGTTCTGCACCGTCTATTTGAACTCTGTCTTCGTCCTATGTCTTGGCCGATGGACTGCCCAGGGGAGGGTGTCTTGTGGTTTATGGCCTCCTGGTCTGCCTTGCTACGTTGACTTAGGCCTGGCTGCCATGATGCCTTTTTGCGCACGTTACTTTGTGCCGTTGTTTTTCCAGCCTCTGCTTCTGCCCGGCTATTTCAGAACTGTCTGCATATCTGTCTTTCACCTTTTCTCCTGTTCCCTTTGGGCTACATCTGCACAACATGTAAAAGGTCGAAAAACAACGTCCCTTGTTCTTGCTGATCTGGCCAGTTCCTCGCACTTAGACATAACACTATGTACAGCTGCCCTGGAGAAATTTGTGTGCTTTTAATATTGTGATTTCACGGTTAGAGACACTTGGAGAAAAACCTTTCCAGAGAGAAGAGCTGTACTTGTCTGATGATGTAAATCTTGCATCTAGATATTGAGGTATGGGGGTTCGCTAGACAAAGCCCAGAGGTCTTCTGTTTTTATAATAAACTAGCTACTAGCACGGGGAGGGTGGTAAGGTCATTTAGCCCTATATCCACTGCTTTATGAAATGCTTTCCCCGTTTGTATTCTATGGAGTTGTAACTATGCTGATTATATTATCCTTATGCATTATGCTGATAGTACTGGCACGTCTACTGTATCTTAGAGCACAGTCGTTGAAATAAATGTTTTAAACTATACAGTGTCTCTTCTTACGCGCGTTGTGGACAGGTATGAGTGAGTTATGAAAGGGTGTTCTTGCTACTGCGCGTCCTGAGAGAGAGATACCGTGTTCTGGGTTGTCTAATCATTGGTAGCATTGTTGCCAATGAGACGCTACAGCTAGTCGTGTTGGGGTTTTAGGTGCTAAGGTTTATGGTTGGCTCACCACTATATTCCGAGGTCCTATTATCCTGTGCATAGCTCTGTGTATGTGCAGAATCCCTACAACAATCTAGGGGAATCCATGATGGGGGAACTTGTGTAGCTCTCACCTGGTTCTGTTACCCAGAATCCCTTCTTGCAAACCTCAAACTTTGTAAAAAAAAAAAAAGAATCCTCAAATTTCTGTGTTGAAAAGTTCTGAAGTCTGTTTGAATCCACAAACTTCCACCCACCAGGCATTTCCCAAAGTCTCCCGATACAAAATGGTACCTCACTTGTGTGGGTAGGCCTAGTTCCCGAGACAGGGATTGGCCCAAAACATACTGTGGAGATTTCAAAATTATAGAATACAAAAAGACCTTGTTTTGTGAGCGAGTCACCTGCGTTTTTGATCCCTGTCTCGGCGGCCACCTGAAAAATCTACCAATCGCAGACATTTCCAAAAACTACAGACCCAGAGGAGTCCAGGGAGGTGTGACTTGCCTGGATCCCCCAACATTTTCCTACCCAGAATCCCCTGCAAATATCAAATTTAGCTGTAACAGATCACATTTTTCTCGCATTTCTGTGTGGAAAAGTTGTAGGATCACCGGTCTGACACGAATTTCCTACCACCCAGCATTCCCCCAGGTCTTTTGATAAAAATGGTAACTCACTTGTGTGGCTGGTCTAAGTACCCGTGGCAGGGAAGGCCCAAAACCTATTGTGAAGACATCAAAATGATCCATCACATAACGACCTGGTTTTGCAAGGGGGGCCCCTGCGTTTTTGGTCCCAGGCTCGGTGGCCATCTAGGGAAACCTACCAAACTCACACATTTCTGAAAACTAGACACCTAGGGGAGTCCAGGGATGTGTGGCTTGTGTGAAGCCCCCAACATTTTCCTACCCAGAATCCCCTGTAAACCTCAAATTTATCTAAAACAAATTACATTTTCCTTGCATTTCTCTATGGGATCAATGTGCTGGCACAAATGTCCTAACTCACAGTGTTCCCCCTGGTCTCCTGATAAAAATGATACCTAACTTGTGTGGCTGTCCAATGCAGAATCACCTAAACGTATTTAAAAAATAATATAGTGCTTAGAGTTCGCTGTGCTATACCCTCAATCCCTATGTTTTTGGCCCTTCCCAGTCACGGGCCCTTGGTCCACCCCCACAAGTGAGGTATCATTTTACTCGGGAGACTGAGGGGAACGCTGAGTGGTAGGACATTTGTGCCGGCACAGTGATTCCAGCCAGAAATATGAGGAAAATGTGAATTTATTTAGCTAAATTTGAGGTTTGCAGGGGATTTTGGGTAGGAAAACATTGGAGGATCCACGCAAGCCATACCTCCCTGAACTTTCCCGGGTGTCTAGTTTTCAGAAATGTGTGGGTTTGGTAGGTTTCCTTAGATGGCCGCTGAGCCCAGGACCATAAACGCAGGTGCGCCCTTGCAAAACCAGGTTGTTTTGTGATAGATCATTTTGATGTCTCCACAATAGGATTTGGGCCCTTCCCAGGCCGCGGGTACTTGGCCCACCCACACAAGTGAAGTACCATTTTTATCGGGAGACCTGGGGGAACAATGGGTGGTAGGAAATTTGCATCAGACCGATGATCCTACAACTTTACCACACAGAAATGTGAGAAAAAGTTGATTTTTTTCAGATACATTTGAGATTTCCAAAGGAATCTGGGTAGGAAAACTTTGGGGGGGGTCCACGCAAGACACACCTCCCTGGACTCCCCCGGGTGTCTAGTAGTCAGAAATGTCTGGGATTGGTAGGTTTCCCTAGATGGCTGCTGACCTCTGCCTCCTGAGGGGGGCAGAAGATTGTGGCAATTATTTTGGGGTGGGGTCATTGGCATGCCCATTCTGGGAAGACCCCACCCCTACGTACAAACAAATAAGAATAATACCTGGTGCCTAGTGGGCTTTCTGCCCCCCCCCCCGGAGGCATATCTTGGGCTACTGCCCCATCTGCCTCCTGGGGGGGCAGAATGACTGTGGCATTTTTATGGGGGGGGCATTGGCATGCCCAATCTGGGCAGCCCCCACCCCGATATTTTGGAGGAAAAAAAGTCCCTGGTGCCTTGTGGGTTTCTGCCCCCCAGAGGGGGGGGGAGATAAGGGGCTATTGCCCTCATCTGCCTCCCAGGGGCAGAAAGACTGTGGCAATTTTTTTGGGATGGGTGCATTGGCATGCCTGTTCTGGGCAGCCCCCACCCCTACAAACAAAACAAAAAAAAACCATCCCTGGTGCCTAGTGGGCTTTCTGCCCCCCCTGGGGGAGCAGATCAGGGGCTATTGCCCCCATTTGCCTCCTGGGGGGGGCAGAAAAACTTTTGCCTTTTTTGGGGGGGAAGGGCGGGGGCATTGGCATGCCCATTCTGGGCAGACCCCACCCCTTGGCCTACAAAAATATAATCCCTGGTGTCTAGGGTGCTTTCTGCCCCCCGGGGGGGGGGGGCAGAAAGACTAATGATGCCATAATTTGATGGGGGGGAGCAAATGCCCTTGCCCAAGGGGCCGCTCCCCCCTCCCTGGTGCCTAGTGGTTGGATCCCTGCTTGGGGAACGCCCTCTCCCCTTTCCAGCGATACCTCTCCCATGTGTTTCGGTGCTCGGGGCTGAGATAGCCCCACGAGTACCAAAACAGTGAAACTGAAACTAAGTTCCAGTTTCGTTTTTGATGTAATGACGTCAGCGCGCCATGCACGTGATTGTCATTACAACGAAAATATGCCTCTGGAGGTTGGGGAAGCTCTTCCCCTACCTCCCAAGGCAAAAAAGAAAAAACGGAAATCCCTCTGCTGTTTACAGCAGAGGGATTTTGTGCAAGTGTGCTCATCACGGAATGGTTCCATCATGAGCGCACGGGCACTTGTGCTCATGACGGAACCATTCCATCATGAGCACAGAAGGGGTTAATATTTTACATTATTATTATTATTATTAGTCATAGTAGTAGCAGTAGAAGTGGTATTGTGGATAAAATTGCAGTGGGGATACAAGCATTTGTAGAAATATTATTAGTTATATTAGTACTAGTAGCGTTAAAAAACTTACATAGTGGAACTAATACCCTCAATTGCATAAGTAAACACAAGATGAACACATGAATATGAAATGACATAATGTTTATATCGCACTATATTGTATATTCATTTATTATATTTTGCCTTCATGACTATAAATGGAAGATTGACAATAACATAATCAGATTGGCATCTGAAGACAATTAAACGTGTAGTGTGTGCGTATTACAAATGGGGGTCTCTAGTTGACAGTGGTATGCACTCTACCCCTGCTCACCCCCTTGGTAGCTTGGCACAAGCAGTCAGGCTTCTCTCAGAGGCAATGTGTAAAGTTTTTGTACATAACACACACAGTAAGACAGTGAAAACACTACAAATGGACACAACACCAGTTTAGAAAAATAAAGTATCTTTATCTAAATCAAACATACACAACTCAAAATATCACTTTTAAAAGGTTTTAGCAATTCTGTCCATAGAAAATTATGGATGCAGTGATTTTGCACAAAGTACCTTTAGATGCATTGAAATCCACAAGATAAACAGCCGCAGAGGTGGGAAGTGTCGGAAAACACAGCGATGCATCGGTTCCTGAGTCCTTGGGGAGGCGATGCGTCGGTTCTACTGCATGCAGGAGAAGTGTTGCGTCGAAGCCGGACTGCAAGGGGAAGTGATACGTCGAAATCCAAGATGGTTCTGGTCTGCAGGTGATGCATTGGAAAACTTGCCGCACCGGTGCGATACGCAGAAATCCGGGCACGCTGTAGGTCAATGCAGTAATGACAAAGCACGTACTTCATCGATTTATTCAGCAGCGGTCCCATGATGCATCGATTCTTTCAGCCACACATCAGGGCCTACGTTGGAGTCAGTACGATGGTCTCAGACTTCGGAGACATGGTGTGCTGAACTCGGGCTGCAGTGGTTTCTTTGCCATAGGCAGGCGCTCTCGTCAATTTCTTCGGCAGCACGGCGGTGGTGCGTGGAATTTCTCCCGCATAGTGGTCCTGCGTGGGAAAAACAGGTGCTGGAAGGGCGATTTGTTGATTTTCCAGTCTTTTAGCAGCCAAACAACCTCCAAGGGCCCAGAACCGGAATTGGCACCACAAGACAGGTCAGAACTCACAGCAGTGGAGTTGAGGGATGTTGCAGATGGAGTCCTTGATGGCCCTGAGACTTCTTAACAGGAGGTCAGAACACACAAGCCCTTGGAGAAACTTTACAAGCAGGATACACAACAAAGTCTAGTTCTTTTCCTCTCCAGAGCAAAAGGAGCAACTGCAGGCCAACCCAGCAAAGCAACACACAGCAAAGGGGAAGTACTCCTTCTCACAGCTTTACAGCTCTTCTTCTTGGCAGAGGTTTCTCTTGATCCAGCAGTGTTCTAAAAGTCTGGGGTTTAGGTCCAATACTTATGCCCCTTTTGGCCTTTGAAGTTGGCAAACTTCAAAAGAGAGACTTTGTTGTTAACAAGTTCTTGTCATGCTCAGCCTTGGCTCCAGACACACTCCAGTGGGTTGGATACAGCATTGTTAGGGGACAGGCACAGCCCTATTCAGGTGTCAGTGACAACTGCTCCTACCACTCTAGCCCAGGAAGAGCCATCAGCCTGTTGATGGCTCATCAGGATTTGCAGAACACACCTCAGCTCCCTTTGTGTGACTGTTTAGTCTGAATGCACAAATAGCCCCTGTCAGTCTAAACCAGACATTGATTCCACAGGCAGGCAGAGACATAGAATGGTAAAGCACAAAAATGCCCACTTTCTGAAAGTAGCATTTTTAAACACACAGTTTAAAAACCACCTTCACTAAAAGATGTTTTTTTAAATTCGGAACTCAGGGAGCCCAAACTCCAAATCTCTATCTCTTCCCAATTGAAATTTACACTTGTAAAATGTTACAAGGCAGCTCCAGTTATAACCTATGGGAGAGGCAGGCCTTATAATAGTGAAAAAAGAACTTGGCAGTATTTCACTATCAGGACATGTAAAACACACTAGAACGTGTCCCATCTTTCACATACACTGCACCCTGCCCATGGGGCTACATTGGGCCTACATTAGGGGTGCCTTACATTTAGAAAAAGGGATGGTTTGGGCCTGGCAAGTTGGTGCACTTGCCAGGTCGACATTGCAGTTTAATATTTCACTCACAGACACTGCAATGCCAGGCATGAGACAAGTTTACAGGGCTTTCCTGTGGGTGGCAAAACCAGTGCTGCAGACCCACTAATAGCATTTGATGTACAGGCCCTGGACACACACAGTGCATTTTACTAGGGACTTACCAGTAAATCAAATATGGTAATCATGGATGACAATCAGAATCACAATTTAAACAGGGAACACTTACACTGTAGTACTGATCAGCAGTGGTAAAGTGCCCAGAGTACCTAAACAAGCAAAAACGATGTCCAGCACACAGTCAAAAATACAGACGGTAGAGGCAAAAAGACAGGGGAAGCTACGCCAAGGATGCCAGGTCTAACAGTGCGTTATAAACATAAATACATAAATAAACAAATAGCCAAATAAATAATCCCAAGTTTGTGAACAAATGCTGGCCATTGTTATGCTACTGTTTGTATAGCTGAACAGATAAATGATTTATTCCAAAGATGACTGTTTTTTAGATGTGGAATTTCGTTGCCATATTGGTGAAATGTTAGCATTATCTGAGCTCTGAGATCTACTGAACAGGCTTCAGCCTCTCTATGATTTTTGGCATTCCATTTTCCTTCTGGGGAAACCTTTTACACGTGGGACTGAACTGACATTAGCCAGCCAGCAAGGCTGTTGGTGTGAGGTGTTGAATACTAATAAACCATGACAGAAAATGGACGTTTATATTTTTAAGGTCAACCCTAATAGATCATTATGTTCTTGGATTTAGATGATCTGGCATCTTTATCTGTTTTTCTCCAATGCCTAGCATGGTTTTTGAGGTCTTTTGGAAATCGGGGTACTGCAGACCCTACAAAACTCTAGCAGCATCAGCTATAAAATAATATACCTATTAATTAGTACCTTCGTGGTATCATTTGGGATCTATTTGGAAGTCATAAGGATTTGGGAACAACAGTCCTAAATGTAAAAGCAACATTTCATAACCTTATGTGGAATTAAAGGTATAGAAGATGCCTCTTTAGGCATTCAAATACAAAGGTTAATTCAGATAAGTAGCTGTTAGTAGACCCTAATTAAGTTATTTTGAAGCCTTCTGATTTCATTCAATAGCTTTAGAATTAGAGTGTGATAGGGGATGGAACTGTTTTTTCTTTGCCAGAACACAGATGATATATGTGAATTATAATTCACAATTCTCCTCTTGGTATGCACAACTCTTTTTTGATTCTCTGGTCAGCTATTTTGGGATGTAGGGGGTTACTGTGAGGTGGATTCGCCATTACAAACTTATCTATACCAAACACTATACTGTTACTATTCTGTCCTTAGGAAATAATGCTTAATAGCCTTTCCCTACACTCCCTCATGCTAATCCAATGCAAGAAGCAGACCCCATCATACCGAACAGACCAATAGGTTACATTTACGACCCCTGCATGTAAAGCACACATGCATACGCCCAACTTCTTCGCAAAACCGCACCGTGTTACCAGGTAGAACTCCAATATGGAAGGAGGCATGCAGAACCTTAGCACGTAGCTTTTTAAATGCCAACTGAGTAACAGTAACCTGCGCACACAGGCCCCACCAGGGCAAACCTGTGGCACAATCGATGAGCTACCTCTATGGATGGCACAACCAGTGGGGCAGGCCCACAGAGGTGCATTCGAGATACATGCCCTGGGTATAGGTCTTACCCAGTGACAAGCTACTTACAGCTAACGCGAATCAGCCAATATACACTGATCCACAATTTGTATATGACGAGCAAAGTGCTTTGACACTGCGCGCCAGTGCCAAATGCTCTCATGTCGTAAGGCTAGCATCAAGATCAGCGGAAAACTGGGAAGGAGAAAAGCAAAAAGTCAAGGAAAAGCACCCTAGAAAGGGCCATTTCCAACACACAGGTACGTTGGTAAGCAAACAACCAAATAGTCCTATTCCATTACAGCAGACCAGTAGCTTCCTATTATCACATCACTTAAGAAATGATTAGCAGTTTGTTTGCAATTTGTGTCGACTGTGTTTCCACCCTACAGAGTACATAAGGGTCTCTTTAGGGTTTGAGATGGCCTGGGGGACTGCTGTCCAGAAGTGAATCAAACTAATAGGCAGCCTGTGTGATATAGCATGCAAGTGGCAAAACAGTCATCAGTGTGTGTAAACAAAACCAATTACTCACGAGGATGATACCCGTGTGAGATGCAAGAGGGCTCTTGGGCCACAGTGGGACCGTCTGGGGCAGAAATCAAGCCCACAGGACACTTACTGTAGGGTGACTGTGAGCAATAGAAAATTTGCAATAAGTAGTCAAAGAAGTCTTAAACTGCAGGAACTGACTGTTAGTCTTGTCTCTCTGTGTCCCTTAAAAAACTATGTAGCTCTGCTTAAAAGTCACCAGGGTCTACACATAAAGGCGATGGGCCTGAGGAAAAATGTGACCCGAAGGGAAAACTTTAAAACCATTGAAAAACCAGTGGAAAGTGCATTTGTGATGATTGTTAGGAGGGACCTTCATGTTCTGTTTGACAGCAGACGGACAACCCACTTGCCACTGCTTCCTACAGAATAAAATGTTCGTAAACAGTATGTACTACCATAAAGGACTGCAGAATTGTATTGCAAAATATGAAGTACCAGTGGCGGCCGCCACTAACAAAGGGTGGTGGGGAAGGTGGGGGAAGAGCGGGGGGGACACGGGATGGGTAAATAATAATTTTAAAAACGTATTCAACCCCGCCGGCTGCCTCCCGCGTCGCATCACTCCTGCTGGCCTCTTCCTGGATCCCAGCAGCCACTGAGACAGACTCCCAGCCAATCCCTGTGAGGCAGAGCAGCACAGGAATTGGTCTGAGGAGGCTGAAAAGACGCCCTGCTCAGACTAGGGAGTCTGTTGGGGTTTCTCCAGCCCAGCTGCTGAATGCAGCCAGGCTTCAGAAACCTAAGTACACATGTATGTTTTAGTTGGCCTGAGATGGCCGGCCAAACACGCATGAGCACTTCGGGAGTGCACAAGCATTCTCCTCCATCCGCCCATGCCCCGCCCCTCCATGCACAAGCTGGCAAACGAAAAATAAAATAATGCTAGAGCAGGCAGTGAGGTGGCGCTCCTCCGCCATTGCGGAGAAGCCGCCACTGTGAAGGACACACATTGCTAAAGACCTACAAGATAAAGCTCTGCCAAAATTTACTTTAGGTGCCACGGTTTGGTTAATGGAGCATATGGGGTCTCCTGATTATTTGTGGATGGGAGATATCTTGGCAAATTACAGGAGGGTCGGTTTCCTATGTATGTATTCAGAGAAAACCTTTCTTTAGCTGCTGTAGTTGAAACTGAGGCTTAGTTAATTAAATATTCGAAGCTAATGACTGACCTAAGGAGATACTCCATTGTGATACAATTAATCTGTCATTAAAGTTTGTTTTAATAAACTCAAAACACTTTCGCTCATGTTCAAATATTTAATGAAAAGCTTTTATTTAAAAGTTGCTGTTTTTGGGCTGGAGGTTAAATGCTAAATAGTGACAAAACCAAAGGTAAACTATGATAGGGATGAGTGCTCCCCTGGGTTTTAAGAATGATAGGAGAAACATAAAATACCTCTGTATCCTTGGGTATAGGTAAAAGATGTGGTACATACAGTGGATAATTAAATCACATTCAAATGGGGACCTGTATGTGGTGACCTGTACTGCCCATTAGCGCAGAAGCATGTTATTAACTGCTGGCACTGGGAAGGAAAAATACTAAAGGCAGCATTGTGACTAATAAAAATATAATTGCATTTTATTATTTGTTAACTGTGAAAGAAATTTCCTTTTGTGTTAGCCGCAGTGAAGAACTAGGTTTTTCTTTTCGCCTACTGTGTCTGCAGAGAATGGCTTTGGAGGGTGCACAATCTTCTAAAGTGTGGCTAGATCTTAAAACAAAAACGAGCAAAATCTTCCATGAGAGCAATCCCAACAGAAGTGTAACCATAAAAAAATCACACACATGCTAAAAAAGCTTGTGAGTGAACATTACAAAACTTTTTAACATTTATTAAAAAATATAAAAGTAATTTATAATGAGTGCCCCTCGTGTCTGAACAAATGTATGCTTCTGTGACAATCTATAATGAGACTCGGACAATGCCAGCAGTAGCCTTTCCTTAGCCCAGACTGACTTGTGTGCTGTTATATAAATCCTTTTGTAAAACTGTGCCTGGAATTGTGAAAAGCCATTGCCAATTTTCATCTCGGCAGGGATAGCACTTTTTCAAATCCTATGGTTCAACACTATGCTGAAAAATTGCAAAAGGGTTTATCAATTTCTAGCTTGTTGTGGGTAGCAACTGAGAAAATCTTATACTTAGAAATCTGCTAGAAAAATAGGGCCAGGTGTATGAAATTATTATCTTGCATTTCTTAACTAGCCATTCCATAGGAATCGCTATTTAGCAAATCAAAAGTGATAGGTACAAAATTTGCGATTTCCTAATAGCGATTCCTACATAGTAGGAATCGCTATTAGGAAATCGCAAATAGGAAATGCTCTTGCATTCCCACCTATGGGCCAAATAGGAAATTCAAACCCAAGGGAGCCTCTGGCCTTAGTTAAGGGCCCCCTGGAGGCACCCCAAAATTCTTAGTGCACATGTATGTGCACATATGCCCTAGGGAATATGTGCACTTCATGTCACATTAAAAAATGCATTTTTAAATGCATTTTTTAATTTTGCACATGGTTACCATCGACTTTGAGTCAATGGTAATAGCATTTCATAAATGTCCAATTCACATTTAGGAAATGCTTTGTACATGTGCTTTAGAAATCGCAAATAGGTAATCCCTATTTGCAATTTCCTAAATCACGGTTGCAATTTACGATTTTTACAAGGTAGAAATAACAAATTGTGACTGCGATTTGGCCTTTGTATATATCAAAAGGCCATCTACGATTTGGACCGTTAAGAAATGCTAAATTGCTTTGTATATCTGGCCCATAGAAACTTGGTGCCAGATGTACAAAGCTATTTAGCATTTCTTAACGGGTCAAATCGCTATTTCAGTGCATTAAAAAATGCTAAAAAGTCTTTTGGCATGTACAAAGGACGTTTGGGAATCACATAATGCAATTTCTACCCAGTAGAAATTGCATTTTGTCACACCCAAATAGGAAATCTCAAATTGGAATTTCCTATTTGCGATTTCCTATGCACATGTACAAAGCATTTCCTGAATGCGAGTTGGACATTTAAGAAATGCTATTACGATTGACTCAAAGTCGATGGTAATGATTAGGATTCCTAACTTTACTACTCCTAAATGCCTTTGTGAATACCGAAAGTCGTAAAATTAGGATTTTGTCTCAGTTTAGGAGTAGTAAAGTTAGGAATCCTAACTTTACTATTCCTAAATGCCTTTTGTGAATACCAAAAGTCGTAAAGTTAGGATTTTGTCTCAGTTTGGGAGTAGTACAGTTAGGAATCCTAACTTTACTACTCCTAAACTGAGACAAAATCCTAACTTTACGACTTGACTTTCGGTATTCGCAAAGGGCATTTAGGAGTAGTAAAGTTAGGATTTCTAACTTTACTACTCCTAAATGCCCTTTGTGAATACCGAAAGTCATAAAGTTATGATTTTGTTTCAGTTTAGGAGTAGTAAAGTTAGGAATCCTAACTTTACTACTCCTAAATGCCTTTTGTGAATACCGAAAGTCGTAAAGTTAGGATTTTGTCTCAGATTACTTTTGTGAATCAGGCCCAAGATTTTTCATTATTAATAAATATTTTGAACAGACTTGAGAAGTCAGAGAGAATGAAGAATGTAATGATAAATCAGTTGCCATCTCATACAAAGTTGGAAAACTCAGGCCTTCCATATCAGTCCAGAAAGTAGAACAGGAGCTACCTTTCCATTTTGAAATTAAGGGGCATATTTATTGAAGAGCTGCGTCGCCCTTGTGCCACTGTTGGAATAGAAAAATATGTTTTAGCATAGTTTTACGTAAGTTGGCATTCGCTGCGCCATTTTGTGTAAGGACGCCATTTTGTATCATGATCGAAACTAATCCTTTGCCATTTCTGAGAAACGGCCCTCTCTAGGTTATGTTTCTCCGGAGCTGAGTTTTGCTACACTAATGAATGCACTGTTCTTATTAGCGCATACCTTTCCTTAGATGTAGGCCTTCTCCCACTTGTCTCATGGTGGGTACAGGCAGAGTGACCTTGAGTAGTAGATAATGTGTGCCCGGCCTCAGAATCAAAACTTACTCCTTTGTAATTTACTGTCCAGCTGCATCTCCCTGGAAAATTCCATAGTGGGCGTTCTTTCATTGATTTCCAAGTGTACATAATGTATTGTTATGCTTGCTGATGTCAGTCTCTCTGCAGCACTCCCTAGAGACTGGGCAGACAGGGCTCCGCCCTGAGCGTACTCTGAATAAACAGATATTGGTTTGTATTCTCTACTGTCTGACTGACTCTTCATTTGGTATGGAAGGCTGAGAGGTGGCCTTGTGTGACCCGGGTGACCCGAATCGGGTCACTTCCTTCAGTTGGCACCCGAATAGGGGCTCCTTCGGGTGAGTGACCCATCCCTTTCCACAGACGGGGGGGGGGGAGGTCGAGGCCATCGTCAGGTCGGACGGATCAGGGATCCCTGCACGAATAGTTTTTGGTACTCGCAGCTGCCCCTTCTGTCCTGCCGGACGGTGCCTCGCCCAGTGGTCATCCCGACTAGAGTCCTAAATGGCGAAACCCTTGGATCTGACCGTTTGGTCTGAAGAGTTGGCAGTGGAGAATCAATTTCTTTGACCTGCATATGTCAGGTGAGTTTGTTTTCGTTCTTTGTGGATATGGTACCATTTTGGTTTGTATTAGGTATGGTCTAAGGGCCGTCTTTTGAAAAAAAGCACTTGCAAATGCTTTGCCAGGCATAATAGTGAACTTGTTTTCTTTTGAGAATGCCTGGTGTCAGTAAACTGTTTTCTTTGTGCTGTCACTGTTGTTCTGCAGATGCTCGTTTGGAAGAAGCTCAGCCGGCGCCTCCAGAAGGCACTTCAAATTTTGATATGTATGTGAAGCATGGTCTTGGCCCTATTATGTTTAGTACATTATGGCACAAATATACGAGGGACAACTCCGAGTTGCAGTGGCCGTTGACGGGCACTTTTGATGAACAAAAGATTGAGTATTTACAAGAACAGTTGTTTAAGAGACGAAGTAGGCAGTCTATGTTTGATTCCCTCAGAACATGGCAGAAAGCAGCTAGACAGAGGCGACTGAAGGCAGAAAAAGAGGCCCGGAAAGGGAAAATACAGACATTGACTCAGAAGGCTGTAGCATATGACATTGAAAAACAGGAAAAGGGTGTTGAATGTGAAGATAGAAGGTTTCGATTGCAGATTGATAAATCGTATGTGGTTCAGGAAGAAGATGACGTTTTTGTGGAAGAATTGTTGGATACTCGACCCCTGCCTCCATATGCCCGCAAACAATATATCCCACTGTTCCAGTGCCCTCACAGCCGCCCGTTACAGTTGCGTCCACTGTCTCTGTTCCTGTGTCTTCTGCTGCTATGTAAACGGCTGTGGCCTCGGCCCCTCCTCCTCCTCTTCCTTCTGTTTCTTTGCCGTCTGTGGCCACTGTGACTGTTAGTACTCCTACCACACCTATTGTCTCAGCGTCCCTTTCCCCAGCTCTTTCTCCCGCAACACAACCTTCAGCGACGATAGTGCCTGTTACTTCTGTTGCCTCTCCCACTGTGGTTTTTCATCCTCCAGCATTAGTAAGTAGTGGGACACCGGTACGTGGATTTGAGGATAGGGATTGGACGAAATTTAAGGAGCGCATGGGACCGTTAGTGCGATCTGATGTGGGAGATGATGAGAAAAAAGATAATAGCTAATCAGGCTGCACAGTGGGCCCGTAATCCTATTTATAGTGTAGAGGAAGTCTGGGCGACTATGAGAGATTTTGAGCCCTTCATACAGCAGCATGCCCTTAAACACATGTCCGCTACTTTGATTGGTCTTTGGCAACAGTACTTTGAAGCGGAAGAACCTCAAATTTTATATGACATTAGCGATCGAGTGTATATTAGTGAATTGGGGCCAGAACAAGTTTTTGCTAATGTTTCAACAATAGCAGCTTATAGGGGAAGACTACATGAGAAAAGTCCCAGGTCGGTGTCCCAGTTTCCGATGAGAGAGGCTCATCCCATATATCACCCCGAGACACCGGAGTTAACGGACAAACGTGGTAACGTTACTCAAGTGGCAGTGGCAGCTAGGTTCCAAGAACAATGGGTTTATACTCCGTGGAAAAGAAGGGAGATTTTGTCCCTTAAAACTCATTTACCCGATCCTAGAAAAAATCCTACTGCTTATTATAAAGAACTGACTTAAGCTGCTTCCTCAACGGTAATGACTCTTGCTGATATTGAAATGTTTTTTTGGTCTTCTTGTTCTGGTTGATATTTGGAGGCAAGTTCATACTCAAGATCATGTTCCGGAGTTGGGTGGTACTTGGGATCAAATTAAAGCATGGGACCAGGAGAGAAAGCCAAGTGATAAAACCCCGAGCTGAGATACTTGCTTTGCCTGGTCGCATTATTACATACATGCATTCTCTTATTCCACCGAGAAAAGTAGATTGGGATAAATTGTCGGCTTGTTGCCAGAAGAAAGATGAGAGTGTGTCTGATTTTTTAACTCGGTTCGAGGATACGTTTTTATATTATAGTGGCCAGGATTTGTCTATTGAAGGGGGTGTTCGGTTGTTTGTTAACACATTTGTTTCTAATTTGCTTCCAGAAATTGCGACTCGATTGCAGGCTTCTGAAAGTACCTGGTCCACCTCTTCTCCCTCTGTTATTTTGAATATGGCACAGTATTATGAGCATCGAGATAATGAGTAGAAAGAAAGGACAGAGAAAAAGCATAAGGATCTAAAGACAAAGGTATTGTTGCAGCAGGGTTTTAGAGGGAATGGCAGAGGACATGGTGGTCCTGCCCGACAGCTTCCCCGTACTAGTAGGCAACCGAATACAACGCCTCTAGCGCCGAATCAGTGTGCGTACTGTAAAGAAGAGGGACATTGGCGTAGTGAGTGTCCTGTGCTTTTACAGAAGGTAGCGGTCCCTAGAGGACAAGTTTCTTGTGGGTGAGGTTGTGGAGCTGCTGGGGCAGATAGGGTTCAGAATGCTGCAGCTTCACAGGGTTGTTCTGATAATAATTACTTTGATGACCCTCGTGAAGGACAGTACTACCATGATGATTATGATATGGAGGAAGTGACAGGAATGTCTTACAGCTAGGACAGCCAGGGACAGAGTGGGTTACCAATTTCGTTACCTGTAGACCAGCGTGGTCCTTATGTAACAGCGGTATTGCAAGTTTCGACTAAGGAATTTTTGGTGGACACATGTGCGACAAAAAGTTCTGTTTCTCAAAATATGGTCCCTGGGGCATCTCTGTCTGGCCATAATAATGTTTTGGTAGGTTTTTCAGGTGCACCGGTTGTAAGCCCCATTTCAAGACCCCTTGCGTTGACTATTGGTCCTTTCACTGTAGATTCGCCTTTCTTGCTGACATCCAACTGTGGTGAAAATCTGATGGGTCTGGATTTGTTGAAGAAACTGCATGCTACTATTTATTGCTCCCCGGCAGGTGTCTATATGACAATGGGTCCTGATGTAGTACGTGCTAAACAGTGTTTGTCCAAAGATGCGCCTCTTCCTGTTGACTCTTTACAAAAAACAGGCTGAAGAGACTAATAAGACCAACAAAGAGTTTAAAGATTCCATCCTCACGGCCAAAATTAATAAATCTTAAAAAGGTTTGGCACGATTTTCCTTTGAGAGAGTCTATCCCTCAACAAGTGACAACTACACCCCGCTTCAATTCAATCAGAAAGGGAAGAGATACGGATCTAATTATTCCACTTCAGGAAGTGATGATTAGTCAAGTGACTCCGACTCCGCCAACACCACAGAACCTCAGAGGAGAGGAAGAGGGAAAAGAAACAGAACCCATTGGAGAGGTGTTCAATCTGGTCCACATCAGGCACAATGGTGACCTCCAACACCATGGGGATTCCCGAATCCATCTTTCTAACCACCTATGCTTCCAAACCGACCTCATCCACAGTTCTTCTCCAACCAGCCTTTTTTAGGGTCTGGCCGAGGACGCTCGAGAGGCAATAGGAGACAGCAACAAGCACAAGTGCACTGGAGCCCTCCGCTCTCCCCGAGGACCACTCGGAGTATGACGAAACCGATTCCACAACCAGGGAGCAGTCACGAAGCGACTTAGTGGTCAATTTGAGCAACCGGTTGTTGTCTTCAGAGGAAAAGGCAGCACTCAATAGGGGTTTAGGATACGTCCCCACATTCAAAGGAGATACTTTCAAGATCCAACAAGAGTCGGCCCAATGCTTTCGAAAAATCCATTTGCATTTCTTTTTCAAAGACAAAACCATGGATACTGCAGTTGAAGGGCCCTCAAACACTGCCTTAAAAAAATCATTCGACCTTCAATCCTCTGTCTCACCTGATTACCTCACAGGTGCTTACCTTTGAGAAAGCAGTGATCGAGGAAGTGACCAACTTGTGCACCACCAACAGACGACATTTCCAGAACCTCCCTTACAAAGAAGAGAAGGCACTCCATACACTGGCCAATGACGAAACCATCGTAATTAAGCCGGGAGATAAGGGAGGAGCGATTGTGATCATGAATACTTCCTCTTATCGCAGAGTGTCTACGACAACTTGGAAACCTACGATTCTACCGACTACTGAAAACTGATCCCACAAAGAGGTTGACATTGGAAATAACCAGATTGGTGGAAGAAGCTAAAGACAGCGGCTGGATCACACCCAAAGAGGCAGAGTTCCTGATCACATCCCATCCGGTAGTCCCCTACTTTTATGTATTACCTAAAATACGTAAAGAACAAAGGCCTCCACCTGGACGACCGATTATATCAGGCATCGGGTCACTTCTCGAGCCATTGTCAACCTTTTTCGACCACTGGTTCGTGAGATGCCAACTTATCTCCAGGACACGAAAGACATCCTGAGACTAATAACGGACACTCCTTTTGATGTTACCAAAGACTACCTTGCCTCATTTGACGTAGAGTCTCTCTATACCTGTATTCCCCAAGATGAGACTCTGTCGGCAATACAGACTCTGCTCAGCAACAAGGACTTGGACACGATCTCCCCAGTATATTTCATTATGGAATGTGCACGTATAGCCATGAAGGAGAATTTTTTCCGCTTCGAGGAAACGCTGTACCTACCAACTTCGGGAGCTTCTATGGGCAGCATTTTCGCGCCCAGCTTGGCTAACCTCTACGTGCACTTGTTTGAGCAAGAACATATCCTGCCAGAAAGCAATCCTTACAAGATCCACATCCTGCTGTGGAAGCGTTATATTGACGATGTGTTCGTCATCTGGCGAGGCGAACCAGAGACCATTACTGACTTCCAACACTGGCTAAGCTCGAAGAACGATTTCTTAAAATTCACTTTTGAGTTTAGCAACAACAGCCTACCATTTCTGAATATTTGCATCTTTCCTTCAGGTGATGGACTTGGGACAGAGCGCTACAGGAAGCCTATGGCTCGGAATTCCCTCTTGTCCTATAAAAGTTACCACCCCAAATCACTCTGCGATAATTTGCAAATCAGAAGGAATTGTTCCTCTAAAGAAAAATTTGAAGAACATGCCAGGACACTTTCAACTCATCTCAGAGAGAGAGAGTATCCTACCAGACTGATCCGACGCTCTCTAAAGAGAGCAGCGAATAATAACAGAGAAGCGCTGAATGAGATCGCGACACCTAAAGAAGAGCCGAACAGGATCACTTGTGTCAACACGTTCCGTACATGTTCTAATCAAATCAAGAGAAGTATTCGCAAGCACTGGAGCATTTTGAACATAGGAAATACATCTATCCCTGAGCCTCTGTTCGCTTTTAAAAGAAGCGCCAACCTGAGGGACCAATTGGTCCATACGAGACCCATCAGCAAGAAATTGACTAATCAAGACACACTCTGGGGTCTGCCAGCAATTAAAGGCCACTTTCCATGTGGTTCCTGTGCTGCGTGCCCCCAGACCAAGCATTCCATCTCGATTGATATTGGTACTGATAGACCCTGGACACTTGATCGCCATACCAACTGCAACGGCGAAAGGCTAATCTATCTAGTGACTTGCCCATGTGGGCTCAGGTACGTGGGCGTGACCCCACGTAAGATCAAGACAAAAATAATGGAGTACAAGAGCACGATTCGATGTAGAAAACAGTCAACTAAACTCATGAATCACTTCCTTGAAAAGAATCACTCAGCTGATGAATTGAGCTAGACAGTGTTGAACAGCCACACATCCCTCCCCACGTTTCGGACATAACTAAGTACTTATTTATCCGAGAACAGAGATGGGTCCACAGGCTACACAGCGATAGTGGAGGGCTAAACGACGACATTCCGTGGACTGTGCTGTAATTATGGCAACACTGACATAACCTCTGAACACATAGCCTGTGGTTTTGACTGATTTCCTCCTGTTACTGTTCACTTTCTAGAACACGTTGTGCCCAGGAACTTTGGGTCAGGACTCGGTTCCACCTCAGACCACACTACTTAGTTATGACACAGTTCTTTGAGGTGTAAACTCCATTAGTCAGGGACTGTGGTCCACTCTTACCACTATTAGGCACCAGGGTGACTACCAATCTGTGCTACTATTCAACATCTTGGGGCTCGCACCTATCAAGGCAGGCACTAGCTTGTGGTATACTCCTATTGTTTAGATACAATACGGTGGCCACGCTAGCCGATTCGCATTTAACAAGGGAGGTACTAGCTTGAGGTCCATTACTTTCGTTAAGACACAATACGCTGACCACGATGGTCAATTACATTACAGTACATCATTTGACTAGTATGTTATTATAGACCCCAAGCATCCTAATAGGGCCTTTGCTTACACTTGATCTATTTATGCTAACCATACAACACACATAGCATAACAATATGTGATATGTAATACGATGTGGGTGCACTTTTCATTCACCTACTCTCTGGGTTTATGTTTTTTAAGGGATGAGTAAGCAGCCTCATAATATTGGGTGTAATATTGTTGGTTGACTTCTCTTTAAGCCTTGACATACCATTCTCATTTGCAACATCGGTATGTTTGCACTAACCATTATAGATTCCCTGGCCAGAGTCTCTGTATTTACAAGGCAGCCGCTGTGTCAGTTCAGACACTTGATGATGGCTGCCACGTTCCCGGGGGCACTTTTGACTAGTTTCTTCGTGTGAGGGCCCGCCCGGAACTACAGTTTCCAGCATGCTCGTCCGCCACGTCATAACGTAGGCACATGGCGGAACGAGCTGCAGGTAATCGGCATTGCGAATAAAAGTCACCTGCGAGCAGTAGCCCACCACCTCCGGTTGCAGCTTTGTCACTGCGTGGGGTACCGACGGAGAGGTGAGTGAGGAGCACCGATTTAATCCTTGACGGCGCTTCATTTGCCATGTTGATGCTGCCTGTGACTTTACTGACCGGTGCATGCCCATGCGGTCTGTCCGTTTGTCCCTCAATGATGTGCTTGTATTGTCTACAGCAGTGCTTGCATACCTATAACTTTTGAGATTAGGCTTATCATTATTCTCACTAACTTTTCGGCAGCGGGCTGTTGTCATCATGGGCCTAGTCTTATAGTCATTTAGTGGGGGTTCGGTTTAATTGGGTATTGCCATCGACACCCTGGTTAATGAGAGGAATTGACTCCTGTCGAGGGCAATTGTATGATCTGCCCTAAAGACTATGCTTCTGTTATTACTACAACACCACCATTGATTGTTTTCAACTTTGGCAGAGTGTTCTGCTTAAACCAGCCACAACGTTTCTGTGTGGTTTTTCACTTACGTTTGCTATATGAGTTGCTCCTAAGTTTTGGACTATCTGCATTAGCTAGTGCCTCGTGGCATCCTGCACCCCAGCATGCAGGGGAGTTCTAGCATAGGCATATACAAGACCAGTGAAAGTTTTTCACACAGGGTAGAACAGCAACATTGTGAGTGTGTACAAGGGGGTGGACGTATAGTGCTCTACTCAGCTGTGCTATTCACATGTATGTTCAACTACATAGCATCACCTTTCTAGCTACCCTGGATAGGCCCTCCAGCCTTGTTTGGTTGGACTATCTTATGGCTGGCACGCCAGGTATTTGGTTTTCATGTGATCTGTTGTTTCTTTTAAATGTTTGTTAAGGAGATGTGTCAAATGAATCTCCACATGGTTTGACACAATAACCATCCTTTTTTCCAGAGCGGTGCCCCTTCCCTGAGCTGTTGCAGGTTGAGGTGAGGCTCCGTATCCGTACGATACGGGTAAGTAACTCTCCTATCCTTGTTCAGTGTCTAATTTTACAGACCAGTGCTAATGAAAGTATCCCACTTGGTCCTATATGCCTGTTCGCATCTACGAAGAGCTACATGCAATTGTGATTTATCCTGTTGTTTATGTCTTTTTCTATAGGTAGGACCAGTAATTCGGCTACATTCCCAGCAGGATTACTGGTTTTGTATTTCATTATCATTTCTTCCAGCACTTTACACTTGTTTTTCGCAGTAGCACTATTTGAGGTCTTGACGAAAGCCTTGACACCTTCATGGGTCTTGATGGCTGAAACATGTAGACCTGTTATCGTCTCACACATGCAGCAATAGATTCACGCTGCAGGTGCACTGTTTTTAATCCTGGCACCAGGAACAATCTAAATAAAGTTTTCCCCTTCGCTCTTGGTAGCTAGTTTTAACATCACTATCCCCACATTTTTGTATTTTTGTTGTGCTGCGCTCTTCACCCAACCAGATCTTCTCCTCTCATCTGCTGGATTTAGTACATCCAAAACAGAGTAGGAATAAAACATCCCTGAGCTCCTCCCTCGTACAGAAGGAGTTGTAGCACTTGGTGGGACTAGGTTTTCCCGCTAAGAGGAGAATCCCAGATGATGAAGCTTGCCACTGTTGGTGGGTGATGGGATTTCGTCCTAAAGGAGGGATTCCCCCATGAGCACCGGGAGATTATCTCTTGTGTCTCTTCCTAGTGTGTCGGTCTACACCCGAGGATTTATTGTTTTTGTATGATTACTGTTTGGGGAACCAATCCTTGCTGGTCTCTAAAAGTTTCTCTGGACCCTCCCTTCTCTTTGTGTGTTTACCACTCTGAATCCAGCCACGTTACTGCCCCTCCCTTCTGAGAGTAATGAGAGACGAAAGGACGGGTAGACTTAACTGATGTTCCCTTATCTGACCCACAAGGGGAACTATATGTCAATGGCTCTTGTTTTAAATGACCAGATGGCACTACAACTGCTGCATATGCTATTACCATGCTGCGTACTGTAGTTGGGATATCACGAGTTCCTTATCAGTCGGCCCAAGCTGCTGAGCTTGTTGCCTAAATACGAGCTTGCGAATTGAGGGAGGGACTGGTTGTCAATATTTATACTGACAGCCAGTACGCCTTTGATATCGCGCATAACTTTGGGCGACTATGGGCTGAGAGAGGGTTTCTTACTTTGCATGGCAATAAGATTCAGCATGGGCACCTTATATTGAGTCTCTTGTCTGCTTTGACACTCCCTAAGAAATTGGCCACAATAAGGTGTAGCGCCCACCGGAAGGTCACTGACGATGTAGGTAGGGGAAATGCGTTCTCAGAACTGACAGCTAAGGAAACAGCCAGGACAAAAATGAAAAGAATGTTTGTAGCAGGTCTCGCTAGGTGGGTGCCTGAAGTTACCATGTTTGAGGATACACTTGAGAATGTGAAAGAGATACAAAGTGAAGCCACAATGAAGGAATTAGCAGTGTGGCTAGAAAGTACGGCACAATTGAACGATGAGGGATGTTGAATTGATAAGTCAGGAAAGCAGAGATGGATGTTACCAGATGCAAACGTGCTTCCTGTAGTCACGATGGCCCATGGCCCAGCCCATATTAGTGCTAAGGGTATTTGCAAGTTGTTTGACCCTGTATGGCAAACTGATAACATTTCGAAAACAGCTGCACATTTGGTGAAGTATTGCATGGTGTGCAGGATGCACAATCCTGGAAAAGATACCCCAAACACCACCCGGTAATTTTGCACCACCTACTTTTCCTTTTGAGGTCCTTCAGATGGATTATATAGAATTAGATAAGTGCAATAATTTGAAGTATGTTTTGGTGGTTGTTTGTGCATTTAGTAAATGGGTTGAGGCTTATCCCACTAAAGACAATACAGCCATTACGACTGCAAATGTACTCCTTAAGGAGTTCTTTCCCCATTTCGGTTTGCCCCGTTTGATTTGGAGTGATAACGGAAGTCATTTCAATGCCAAAGTGATTCAATTGATTTGTGATGGTTTGAGTATCAAGCAAAAGTTTAATGCTGCCAATCATCCACAGTCAGCAGGTTTAGCTGAGAAGTACAATGGTACTCTCAAACTGAAGTTGGCAAAAATTCAGGAGACCACAGGGTTACAGTGGCCAGACGCTTTACCATTAGCTCTTTTGTCGACAAGAACAACAGCACATTCTAGGACAGGATTGTCACCGTACGAGGTCGTGTTTGGATGCCCTGCAAATGTCTGGGACGTCCCACACCCTCGGCGGTTCTCAGATATTGAGTATCCGTTGCTGATTGACTACCTTTCCCAGTTAACTGAAAGTTTACGTTCTATTCACCAACAGGTCCTGGAAGCCCTGCCAGCTACACCAGAGGGGCCCGGACACAATATTCAGCCTGGCGACTTCATGTTGGTGCGGAATCTCCAGGGGAAAAAGAGTTTGGAGCCGCGTTGGAAGGGACCTGAACAAGTCCTCCTATCTACACACACAGCTGTTAAAGTCGCCTGCCGAAAGAACTGGGTGCACGTGACTCATTGTCTCAGAATACCTCTACCCTTGCCCTACGATCAATGGGTGAGGGATGGAGTAGGGGACTCCGAGTGTGAGACGGTGCCTCAGTTTGTCCCCTTCAGCGACGGCAGGCTGACCTGGACCAAAACAGAAAATGATGTAGTGCTAAATGCAGCAGTTCCACCGGAAATACGGGCTATCCAGGAGCCCCTTTTCACTGATCCCTCTGTGCCTGGAGTTACTAGGTATAATCTACGCCCTCGACTGAGGAACAGTGCGCAAAAAGAAAAGACAGATTAGTTAGGGATGGACTGTGTAAGTTAGGGTGTAGGTTGCTATAGTACCAACGGAGCTAGTTTAGGGTGATGTGAGATTTGTGCACTGTTTGAACATTCGACAGGATAGATCGAAAGTATCCCCTTGGGGGTACATTATCCTGGTCGACGTGGGAACTCAAGCCTAGGACAGAGCAAGCTCCACCGCCGGTGCTCAAGAGCGCCAACGTTTTTGATGGACAATAGGAGCCTGTACCAGTGAGGCTCTGACGGACAATGGAAACTTGCATATTCCTTTCGCTGGCATATTGCCCCCTTGTTTTATCATTTGCTATACATCCCTTTGGCAGGATGGTTGCCGACGAAGAGCAGCCAGTGATTCCCCGTTTATACACGTATATTCTGGTCTACAAGGAAAAAGATAATATGTGTTATTCTTGTGATTTTACTGCTATTGATTCTGGGTGGGGTGTCCTGGGTTTTGGAACGAGATCAAGATGCACCGTCATGTACTAAACATAAGGTTGTTTCTAAAGTCCGCGCAAAAAGGACAGCCCCGAGTAAAGTATTTCTAGACACACATAAAAGGTTTTTTGGAGAAGGTACTGCTTGCTACCCTACTGAGTCTGTTACTAGCTTATGGACTGCATATCCATTGTCACTTGTTAATTACACTTATACTCGCCCTACTGATTTCATAGAAGTACAAGGAGTATTTGGGTTTGGTTATCCAGGCCCATGTCTATATCACCGAAAGCCACGAGGCATAGGTTATCCAGGATGTAACAACAATACTTATTGTGATAATTTCTATATGGAAAAACCGAATGTAACATTGGTGAGTTGACATTACAAAGAATTGACAGTTCCCCGAGAAGCTGGTTATTACCCTGCATGTTGCCCAATTGTCAATTTTACTGACCTCATTCTGTATGTCAACTGCTCAGGGATAGTTCTGCGTAAGGGCAGATACTCTATGGTAGATCCAAAGGACCCTAGTACCGTTGGATGGAATTCCAGGTATGCTGCTGTAGATTATGATAGGCCTTTTTATGCACACCCAGGGTTTTTCTTTTTATCTAATGGGACTTATTCTAATATGCATAATGGTACAAATGATGTGGCCCTCGGGATGGTGTTGCCTCTTGGTGTGCCTTGCAAACATGCGAAGCCTAAGGTCAGATGGGTTAAAAGAACACTGACAAAGGAATTTTGCACAGGGGTGACAGACCTTGAAGTCAATAATTATAGTAATGGTATCACTTTTGGGTATATTCTCTCCTCCATTATTACCTTTGGTGGTACTGCTATGGCCAGGGGCGAAAAAGCTAGAGAATATTTTGGATGTAAGCTGCATATTCTGTCTAACTCCATGGTAGTGGTTTTGCGTGACATCACCACCCAATTAGAAAGTATGCGAATATACTCTGAGCAGACTAGATATGCGGTCAATTTTATCCTGGCCAAGAGCAGTGGTGTGTGCGCAGTAGTAGGAGACCAGTGTGTAGTCAGGATCACCAATATGGAAATGAACATTACCCAACACATTTTAGACATTCTAGAAAACGTTAAAGGAATGGTAGGTGGGAACTGGAGTTGGTTTCTTTTTGGTGGTTGGGGTTGGATCCTTGAAAAGGTGATTTATTTCGTTGTGATTTTGATCTCTTGCTGTGTCCTGGTCCA
Source organism: Calotriton arnoldi (assembly GCA_963921515.1). Classification (NCBI taxonomy): domain Eukaryota; kingdom Metazoa; phylum Chordata; class Amphibia; order Caudata; family Salamandridae; genus Calotriton; species Calotriton arnoldi. Next base: position 550,859 of record CAWUFW010003270.1, read on the forward strand.
GTGTCTCCCCTTTTGTTGCTCTTATTGCACCACCCTCCTCGCTCCTAAGAAAATATCAATTCATGATACTAATGCAACTATTATGATTCAGAAAGAAGTAGAAGACCTCATGCAAATAGATGAGGGTATCTTCGAGACTTCTTCCCTCCTTACTGTTTCCCTTCTCGAAGCTGAAGATATAGAGTGCTCCTAAGACAATTATTCATGATTTATTGCATTATATGTCTTTTTTGCTACTATACAAAATGTTTAGTTCATGCTAAAAGGAGGGTCTGTTGGAATAGAAAAATATGTTTTAGCATTGTTTTACGTAAGTTAGCATTTGCGGCGCCATTTTGTGTAAGAGCGCCATTTTGTATCATGATCGAAACTAATCCTTTGCCATTTCTGAGAAACGGCCGTCTCTAGGTTATGTTTCTCCGGAGCTGAGTTTTGCTACACTAATAAAACCACTGTTCATATTAGCGCATACCTTTCCTTAGATGTAGGCCTTCTCCCACTTGTCTAGTGGTGGGTACAGGCAGAGTGACCTTGAGTAGTAGATAATGTGTGCCCGGCCTCAGAATCGAATCTTACTCCTTTGTAATTTACTGTCCAGCTGCCTCTCCCTGGAAAATTCCATAGTGGGCGTGCTTTCATTGGGTTCGAAGTGCACATAAAGTATCATTATGCTTGCTGATGTCAAATCCTCTGCAGCACTCCCTAGAGACTGGGCAGAAAGGGCTCCGCTCTGAGCGTACTCTGAATAAACAGATATTGGTTTGTATCCTCTACTGTCTGAGTCGCACTGGTATGTACGATTGTTTTGCGACAACAAATATGGTCGCAAAACAATCGCAGTTACTAAGCCAGTGGTAAACGGGAAGGGGACCCCTTCCCCTTTGTGAATGTATACAGAAATATTTTTCAAGAGCAGGCACTGCCTGCTCTTAAAAAATGAAAAGAAAACTTTTCATTTTTTTCCTTCAAACACATCCCGTCTTCCTTTAAGGAAAATAAGCTGATTTTTTTTTTAAAAGTTGCTTTATTTAAAAAGCCAACACAGACATGGTGGTCTGCTGTCCCCAACAGGCCACCATCCCTGTGATTGTAGCCTATTCCCAAAGGGTCACAAATTGTGACCTGCCTCATGAATATTGATGAGACAGGTCATTTGCGACCCCATTGGGAAACACTAAATGTGTCTGAGACACATTAGTACATTCCGTTTTGCAAGTCGCAAATTGCGATCAGCAAAACGAAATGGCCCCTAGTCCCAACTGGAATGTTAGGAGTTCCACCTGTAGGAAATGTGAAAGAAGTAACATTATGCCTGGTTTTGTAAGAGTGTACAAGAGCATGAGAGAGATGAAAGGAGCATGATAAGTCAGGTTGAAGGAGTCCAGGAAGGGATGAAAAATATTGTGTTGAGTGAGCTTGATGAGAGGGATTTGAGCAGTGACTGTGATCCAGGCAAGATTACCATACTGAAATGCAAAGCATTGATTGGAGGCAATTAGATTGTGATCGTAATGAGCTCAGGGTCAATGCATACTCTTGTAGGAGATCAAATTTGCGATAATGTTTTTGGCAAAGGAGATATAAAATTACACTAACTTGATATCAACCCCCTTAGGTATGACCATTGACTTATTTGGCTATGCCTCTCATGTTAATAAATTTCAAAGGCGAGGAAGGTTGGGGGGGTCTGGCCTTGTCTCCCTACACAATGGATTGACCCCCTGCATGAGGATAACTCACTCTCAGTGTCAGTGCCACAAAACTTCTTCTACGAAAAATGACCTACCGCCCAGCGAACGTGACTTCCTCTCAGATCACTCCCCGGTTTGTTGTGAAATATTTGGGGTGGCCCTCCTCAGGGAATAGATATTGGAGGATGTCTGCATAGGTACTGACAGATCAAGTAGGAAGGGAAACACTATCAAAAACCTTGACCGATTATTTAAACCTGAACTGGGGCTCCATGATGCATAGGGCCACAGAGTGGGAGGCAGTGAAGGCAGTGGTACAGGGTGCGTGTATGGGTTTAACATGTGAAGTCTGAAGACAGTTGCAGCTGGAAATGCGCAGGCAAGAAGTGCACCTGGCTTCCACACAAGCCAGGGACTTAACACATCCAGATGACCAGGTAGAGGAGTGAAGAGTGTGCAGGCATATAGGAGAAATCTGGGACAGACTCAACAAATTTAGGGGCATATTAGCAAGACTGGCGATAAAATTATCGCCGTTTTAGCGGCAGGAAACTGCCGCTAAAACGGCGATAATTGGCTTGCTAATATGCGTTATAGAATTCAATAGAAGCCCAGGTTAGATGTGCAGGACATCTAACCTGGGCTTCTATTGGAATTCTATAACGCTTATCAGCAAGCTAATTATCGCCGTTTTAGCGGCAGTTTCCTGCCGCTAAAACGGCGATAATTTTATCGCCAGTCTTGCTAATATCCCCCATACTATTAAACAATATAGACACCAATTACTTAGGGAAGGAGATAAGCCAGGGAGACTCCTAGCGTGGATTTAACAAACGGAGGATTTGCAACCAATCATAAGTTACGGCAGAAGGAAACACAGTAGCCACAAGGGAGGAGATAGTAGCAGCTCTCAAACCGCACCTACAGTGAGTATATACTGCGAACCTCACACCCAACAGATACATTCCGTTTTTGGAGGACCTAGACATGCCGAAGTTGCCAGATGCCGCCATAGAGGAATTGGAAGAAATTCATTTTTCAACTAATGACTTGCATGTTCACAGTACTTACTGTCACAGTGTGGGACTCAATAGCACAATAAATACACACCTGATTTCCCAAGTGCACCAACCAGGATTCAAGTCAGTGACGCTCCATTTACACACATGTCTGATGCCTGTAGTTATCATACTGAGCTTTCCTACTAAAACAACACATTTCCACATATTAGTTTAACTTGCATTAATTGTTTATTTAAGGTTTGTGCATTACATTACATTGCATTATGTTGTATCTAGCTACCTGTAGGTTCAAGACCAACTAAAACGTTACTGAATATTTTGTTTTTTAGTAACCTGCTAACTCCCTGTCACTGACCCTGCTACATTATACTCATGATCACAGTTCCCATACTTAATTTATATACTTCACAGTCTGTTCACATGTGTTTTCACTTATGAGCAGGGAAGACAGTACCGCCTGAATTACCTTTAGAAACAAAGCCTCATGGGAACAGTCCAGCCCGAACTGCCAAGCCAGGTCCTCCCTGGACTGGAAACAAGCATCCTAAGACCGGTTTCGGGGTTTCACCCCTCTTCAGCCAGGATAGCTTGATTCCAGTGGCATGGAGAGCACGGGACCCACGTCTGGGCATACCCGTCCCACTCGGGGTGACAAATGCAAAAACAACAGTTGATGGACAGTTGATGGACAGAATGCAGAACAATGTCATACATTCACCCCAGTACAGAGATCTGGGCCTAAATCCATCGATTTTTTGCTCACCATGCCATTCCAGTTTGTACCCAACCATATGCAAATCAGTCTTGACCCTGTGCCTCATGGGAACAGTCCAGCCCGAACTGCCAAGCCAGGTCCTCCCTGGACTGGAAACAAGCATGTCTGAACTGGGGTGGTGGAGTGAGCTAAAGAATGATGATGGATTAAACCCAGATCAGTTGACTGGGGGTGAGTGTTTGATTTGCTCTAATGCTCCGTCCATCATCCCCTTTGGTATCGCTTTGTTCGCCCTAAGTTGGCAGGGTATGCCCAGACGTGGGTCCCTTGCTCACTTTGCCACTGGATTCAAGATAGCCTGGCTGATGAGGGTTTTGAACCCGAAACTGGTCCCAGGATGCTTGTTTCCGGTCCAGGGAAGACATGGCTTGGCAGTTCGGGCTGGACTGTTCCCATGAGGCACAGGGTCAGACTGATTTGCATATGGCCATGTCTGAACTGGGGTGGTGGAGTGAGCTAAAGAATGATGATGGATTAAACCCAGATCAGTTGACTGGGGGTGAGTGTTTGATTTGCTCTAACGCTCCGTCCATCATCCCCTTTGGTTACGCCATGGTGTATTTTAGCAGCATATTTTAGGGCATTATAGAAACGTTAAATATGCCAATCAAGGATTGACCATTTCCTATATGCTTTCGGGGTCAAACACATACACTGGGCACTGAACAGCAGTGGTCCCATGTGCAGAGTCTTAAAACCAGCAATAACATTCACCAAAAAATGGGGGTGGCCTCGCGGGGCATTTTCTCAAAGGGTGCAACAAAGATACTGTACCACTGTACCACAGTTTGTGCTTTACACCTTTGTTGGGTACAGTGAGACGCATCTTTAAATGCTACTGATGTCAAATTTGAACGTTAAATTATTTTATGCAGACTTGTAGAGTGCACTATCACTCAGGAGGCTACCCTGGGGCTGAGCAGAAGCGAGTCTAGCCACACCTTCGACCTAGTAGCACTACTCAAAAAGGCAGATCTTCAGTTTCTTGCAGAATTCAAGAAGTGAATAGGAGGCTCTTATGTGTACGGCAGGTCATTCCAAGCCTTAGGAGTGATATAGGAGAAGGCTTGACCGCTGGATCTGACCTTCTGTATGCGTGGAATGTGTGCAAGTAGAAATCCGGAAAAGCGGAGGTGTCTGGAAGGTTTGTGAAAGCAGATGTGATTCTTGAGGTATACGGGGCCCAAGTTATGTAGTGTCATGAAAGTGTAGGTGAGGAGTTTGAATTGTGCTCATTTGTGAACTGGGAAACCTGTGGAGCTCCTTCAGGTGTAATGTGATGTGAGTGTGGAGTGGGAGTTTGAGGGTGATTGTAGCTGCTGAGTTTTCAATAGTCTGCAGCCTTCTGGTGAGTTTTTTGTTGATCCCAACATAGATGGTGTTCCCGTACTTCAGCTTGCTTATGACAGGGGAGTGCATGAAGGCTTTACGGGTGCTGATTGGGAGCCATTTGAAAATGTTATTATGATCCTACACTTAGGACTCAAGAGTTTCTACAGTGCACACAGAATATTTAGCAGGTTTGCCTTCCTATGACTCCCATTCAGAGTTCAGGCTATCACACTGGAACAATCTTGCATGCTATAATGCTCTGTAAATCAGGCTCACCCATTGATCCTTGTCCCCCATCAGTTTTTAAGAAATCGTTTGGGGTCATCAACCTGGTGCACAACTACATTTTAAGTCAGTCTTTACAGCTGGCTTCTGTGCCAGATAACTGGATGTTGGCTCTAGTAAAACCACTGTTGAAGAAAGTCAATGCTGATCCTGAAATCTTGCCCAATTTTAGGCCCATTTCTTTGCTTCCAGTGCCAGCTAAAATTCTGGAAAAGTTAGTGAGTGCCCAACTTGTTGAATTCCTTGAACCGCATAATCTTCTTCACCTTTCATCCAATGTTTCATGTTTCATTGATCAAACTAGTTGTTAAAGGAACCTGTCTCTCTTCTCCACCTCCACCAATTCAATTAGGAGGCCATCCAGAGCATACGGTAAATGCTATCTATTATTCCAAAAGAGTCAGGGAATGCCTTTATTATCTCATAGACTGGAAATGTTGTTGTCCAGAGTACAAGTCGCAGGTCATAGGAGCCTAGCGGGCACATCCACGCAGCCTTATTGGTATGCAAATTCCGCACTAAGAACCCAGTAGGTATGGTCCTGGGTGGGGTGTGCTATCATTAATGTCCAGCTTTAATGGGGACCTGGGACCTGGCACATGTGAGTAGTGAAGCAGGAGGACATGAGTGTGAAGCCTTGTGATCGGATGTGCCCGGCTAGAAACACACACCTGCAGAATCTGATTTAAAAAAACAAGACCAGTCTGGCAAGTCTTTGACATCTCGCGAGAGTGTTGGACAACTTGGGTGTGGTTTACTATTTAAATCTCATACTTCTGCTGACTCATCACTTGTTATTTGAGATGCTGACCACAGTAGTAGCATCTTGGGTCTTGAGTTTCAGCCACTTGTTTTCAACTGGAAATCTCCAGTCCAGTCCTTTGCTCACTGCTCAATGGTGACTTGCAAAAATAAAACAAAAAAGAACATGAACAAAGCAGCAAGCCATCTGATCATGAAAGTACAGTAAGAAGCGAGTCTACTGCAAAGAAAAACATTGACCTTGGAGTTAATCAGGACTATGGGGTGCAGACTCATATCTTGTGAAAAGACCTGTATGAAAAAATAACGCAAAGACTTAAAACACAGTAATATATTAAGTTTTAGGTTTTGCAGTGCTAAGACAATAGACTATTACAAGTGCAGAGACAAATGGATATTCTGGTACACTTAGGATTTTAAGGGTTTTGGTGGACAAGAATTGCCAGGTCAAAAAGACTGTTGTTGTAATCAATGTTGTGTGATTGTAACATATGTTAAAAGAAAAGATAGAAAACAATCACAATTTAAAGGAAAGGATATTATGTAAAGCAGAAAATTAGAAGGTGTATGTGTGTACTAATTAAACTGAAGAGAAGTGATGTATTTGTATTAACACTCTTATGCAATGTTGCATAGGTCCGTAATACTGTCCAAGAATACTACCACACTCATTAAACCATCTGTGGAGAAGAAGGTCAAGATAATAGGAGGGAGGGCAACTGATTTGAAAGCATTTAGAAAAAGGTTGCAAAGAAATTAATTAGCATTAGCTAACTACTTATTTTCCATATCTAGCTGAACTAGAGAGAGGCATTGAAGCTGAAGCACAAACAGCACAATACCAGTGATTAAGAATGATCACATGTACAAAGCAAGCCTGAACAGTCCTAAAATGATCATCAATTGGTATTCTCTCTCTCCTCATCCCATTCCCCTTTCCCCCGGTGGACTGGCATGGTCTTTTTTGCCAATAAGGTTCTGAGACCTTGTGTGTTTGGTGAGAAAGCTGGCTACCAACTAACCATCTAACTCCCACGAGAACAAGCACACCAAGTTACTATACTCACCATCATTGCAGGTTGTGTACGCTTCACTATCCATGCTTTGCATTGGGAAGCATTCTTTAAGCAGCCACACCCAATTGCCAATCTAAGTACAATATGAGAAAGAAGCTCTCCTGTGGGCTGACCCAAAATATGAATGACACTTTCGTCAAGCAATGGCTTAAATGGTCTGGGAAAAATTGAACAAATGGCTGAAAGGGGCTGGATAACGATACACCACTCATGAGGCATTGGGAGGCCTGATTAGGCAACCAGCAGCCCCACAACAGAGTTTGTATTGGCAAGAAAGGCTGGAGGTTGATGAATTCTATACAGATCCCTCAATTCACCATTGAGTGATACTTGCTTACAGACGAAGTGATTGTTTCAGTGGGGGACGGGAGTACCCTTTTGTGTCAAATGTCCTGGGTCATTTACTAATAAGCACAGCGGTTCTGAATGAGCAATGACAGGATCAAACGAGTACCAAGTTAGGTACCCACTTGGTTTTAGCAATTAATATTGACATGTGAGAGATATTCTGTTGTCTTGAAGAAGGTGGTCGGTATTGGCTTCAAACTACCGAAACGTGTCGATGCATCCGTAATGCTAAAATCTGTGGAACACAGGGAATATTAGATGAGAACTGTTTCTGGATCCTATGTCTGTATTTGATTATTTGTACTATTTAGCATTTTATGAAGACAGAGTGTATTGTCTTGTATTTTCTCTCTTTAGCTATGCTTCTTATATGCTATTGTGATATTATGAACTGTTTATGCAAACATTTTACGCAAAAGTCATCTTTTTATGAAGTTATGTAAAAAACAATAATGTGTGTTTTACCATACATATTAAGGATTAGGGTACATTATATGTACAGTGTCCTTTGAAACAATATTTTATTCTATTAATCATACGATTGATGTAGTAAGCGTTGTGATACGTTACCCAACTTGGGGAACATGCATATGAGCTGTGGATAAATTAGTGAATGTATGTATGATTGGAATTATATGGATTAAGTTCATGTGGTGATTCATTACACCGAAGGGAAAACCTTGTTACTTTACAGTTAGATAAGGAGCCCTGTCCCTTTGATTTGAGGGGCCCCATACATCTCAATTTCCTGAAATGGGCTGATCTAAAAGCCTTCTTTGAATTTTTTTCTGTAGATGATATAAAATACGGCAAATAGCAAAAGCAGTCTCAAATCAGACACAAAAAGAGATGAGAAATCAGGAGACATATCATGAATAATGTACACCAGGGCAAACAAAAAATAATATTAATAGCTGTTTACCATAATCCCAGCTAGTAAAAACTTAATAACAAATACACCTATTGATCAAAAATGTAAAACGCAAATCAGTGCGTTATACTAAGCCTGGGCGTAGTTCGGGCGCTATGCGGAGCTCCGCGAGCAGCGGAGTGCGTTAGATAAATGAGGTTTGTGATGATTTTCAGTGCCAGGTGCTTGTCCGCACTGTGCAATCATCGCAAATGGCACCATGCACAGCGCAAGCGGGCGCTGCTTCCTTTCTGCCGCTCGAGTAGATTTTTACTCGAGCAGCAGCTTTCTCAACGCAAATGGACGGTTTCTCAACGCGAGCATTCGCGAGCATACGTGACCACTCGCAATGAGAAATCTGACCGCACGCATTGAGAAATCCCGCTGGGAGGTTGATTTTCCACGCTTGTGCTCGCCAACTTGACATTGACGATCGCGAACGAGGAAAAATCTCGCTGGTAGGTGGATTTTCCTCGCTCGCGGTCACCAACTTGACTTTGACGAACGCGAGCAAGGAAAAAAACTCCGCTCCGGAACGCGAAGCAGAGTTTTTCGGAACTCCACGAGCTCCACGTAACGCAAGCAAGGAAAACTCTGCAAACTCCGCGAGCGGAGTGGAGTTCACCGCCCAGACTTACTTTATACAACGGTGTGTATGTCCCCAAAGTGATGATTAGGCATGTAAAGCACAGAAAAACTACTGTTCAGTACACTGCATCTGTGCAAACGGAGGTGAACAAGCCATTTTGTTTGTACTGTCATGCATTTTTCATGATACGGCCACCAAACAGCAGTGTTTTGATCTTCTGTGTAATAGCTCACAAGTAAGGAAATATTTTGAAAGTTATTGCGTGCATTCAAAGCAAGCACATTGCTGGGTTCACCAGTTATAAAGTATTTTTCTTTGTTGAAATGAATGTTAATGTTTTTAGCTGCTTCTCACTATTTTCCAAACGATTGTTTTTCTTCATCTGTAGTGACCTGGCACCGAAATGGTGTATTATCGTTCGAGCAATCCAAAAAAATGAATAAATAATTTTAATGCATAAAAGTCTGTAATTGCAGTCTTTTTCGCACATTGTTTAATAGATTCTTATCAGCCTTTCCGTTAGTTTTTATACCAGAAGAAGTCCGGCTGGTCGAATTGTCCTGCACATTTTACATTTATTTCTAAAGAATTCCTGTCGCTGTAGAAAGTGTGGAAAATGACAGAAATTGTCATCGGTTACAAACTGAGACATTAGGCTCCGACCTGTAAAGTGGCTTCATGTGAGGCTTAGTGTCAGCATCGGTTCCATCTGCAAGTGACGTGATGTGCCGTGGAAAGGGGGCAGTGGCAGGCGCCTGCCACCTATAACAAGGCAGGGGGCTAAGTGACACATCACCCTCGGTTGTGGCCGGGCGTTTGAAGCCGCCTGACTTTTACTCACTGTCACTTTTAGCTTTAGTTTGCTGCCTCCTGCGGGCCACAGCTGACAACACACAGGTGTCTTGGGCTTCCAATAAGGCCTTGCGGCTGTTTCCATCTGTCTAGGAAATGACGTGTCACTCAGAAGGCTAAGAAATGTACGACACGCGTGTGCCTCAGAATGTGGCATATGTCACCGGCCTCAGACACCCGAAGATGAACCATTGCAATTAGTACTACATGTTGCTACTCCAGCTTTTGTCACGAATGTCAAAAGTGTCTTGTCCCAACAGCAGGTTGCAGAGATGTAGTGTCCAAGCACCGCAGTGGGGGTGGAAGGATTGTCAAATGAAGCGGTGCTCTCCAGGCAGCCTTCCCAGCAGCAGGAATAAAGAGATAACGTGAAACTGGCATGAGATTTCTGCAGAATTAATCCTATATAGCCAGTCTCGGAAAGCGTACTTCTACAGAGGGGGTTGTCTGTATAACACATAGTACAAAGTGTTTCTCTTCTAGACACTCCCCATTACGACAGATACAAGATATAAGTCAACAGGGTGATAGGATGTTTGGTGAGGATCGCACAGTGTTGGTCAATGGAAACGCCAGGATTTTAATCCAGGTCAACAACATTCACATGAGTTTTAGAGCAAAATGAACGCTTGTATTTACTTTGCAAAGTGATGGTTAGACGTGAGCTTTTTTCTATTCAGCGGTGTTAAGACAGAGTGACGATTAATGTGCCCCCAAGATAATTGGTAGTCTGAATATACAAGTAAATCCAGCTTGTACCAAAGAAAAAGGAGAACATACACAGATATTGGGAGCCATTCCCAAAGGTATTTCTAACTATGTGGAGCAATGCTATAAACGTACTACTTCACAAATCCATAAATGCCTTTCGGAATTAGCCTCTGAAATGTCCAACTATACATTAGTAAATGTGAAAACAGGGCACTTTCGTTTGCACTGTCTGCATATATATTTTATTATTTTTCCCATTTTAGATGTTTTTGAGGTCAATTCAAAAAGTCATTTAAGAGTAGATGCGGTAGTACTACACAACCACTACTTCACACACTCATGAATGCCTTTGTGAATCGATTCTAATTTAGCATATTTTACTTATCTACAAGTCCCTAGTATATGGTACAGGGTGTACCCAGGGCATAAAAGATACAAGTCTCCAGTGGACTGCTGCACTTATTGTGCCATCCAGTATAGTGGTAGGGCTAACATGGATTTAGGCCTACTATTGTAGCCTGACTGTAGCAGTGTAAAAACTGCAATTCAACCTGTCTAAAAACATTCCTTTTGACGGGTTAAAGCCTCCTTTGTTAATATTATTAATTCACCCCTTTAGGCCTCATATACTTTATTGAGCTTTTGAGGCATTCCCGTTTTGTTTATCATGGGAGGCAGGTTTTTTTTTGTGTATTGCTTATCCCCTGATTTCCTGCCTCTAATATTTCGGTCTCAGGGGCTCTCTTGTTTTTCTGTGAACCTCATACACCATTAGGCAGGGTGCATGGTCTTTAATAGTAGGACATGTAGCAAGTTATTGTTAAACATGTGCTTACAGTGACTAGTACCTAAAGACTATTTTCATAGTAGCAAGAGAAACACTGGGATTCATTATTATATTTAATAATGCTATCTTTAGCTAGTAAACACCTACAAAAACATTCTAGAACTCTTTGCAACATTTATTAAAAACCCAATTCAATGCTGAAGTTGGAGTTTTAATAAATATTAAGGACAATGTACTTTTAGAAAGTTACCTTTTACCTGCCTAAATGCTAATTTGCATTAACCTCCAACTAGAGCCCTCTGAGTGCTTAAACCCTGAGTGAGACAGAGACGAAGGCCTGGGAATCGGGAGATGTTTTGGTTCCCCTGATAAAATGACCATTTGGGTTGAGTTCAGACACTTAATTTACTTACACTACCCACAAGCTGGTGCCAGGCATAAATGTGGTGGCATCAGCAGTAGCCCCCTCAGAACATTTTCTGGACCTGAGGAAGAACATAGGAAGACTGGACTTGCTGTCTGCGACCTGGGAAGAGACCTGAAGAACTTGTACCTCATCTGACCTTGTGGAGCCCACCTTGACCAAAGCCTGCTGCTTTACCCCGCTGAAGATTTGGCACTTCCATTTTAAGACCAGGTCCTAAGGTAAAAACTGCAACGGGATAGAACATGGTCCCTGTATTAGACCCACGTTCCATTGCAGTCAGTTTCAAGTTTCGCCTAGATCTCGGGCTACCATGACCAGTTGACAGCAGTTGGCACTTAATGCGTTTTGACGCTATTTTTACTTTAAAAAAAAAAAATTCTTATCTTTTATTCCCCTTTTGTTTTTTTTTGTCATTTTGGTGTCAATTTGTTTATTACAATTTACCCTATTGTTCTAAATTGGTTTGACATTTTTATTGTGTTGTGTTTTGACTTTATTACTGTTTTGGTAATGTATAAATTCTTTACACATTGCCTGTAAGATAAGCCTGTCTCCTCTGTGCCATAGCTAACAGGGGGTTGAGCTCAGGTTGATAACTTCAGTGGTTCTCCCTGACAAGAATTGTGTTTATTGCTTAAGGAGGTTAGTCACCCCCCCCTTAACTAATGACACAATTTGTTACAGTTATGCCGGGTACATTCATGAAAGAGATAGCATCAATAGGATCCAAATTGAACAGTGTTTATTCTGGGTTACTGGAAGTTACATTAAAAATAAAAGCAATGCAGAATGATATAGTGCCCTTACAGAACTGGCTGACACCCCTAGAAAAGGAAGACATGGAAAAACGCCTGAACAGATTTCAAGAACGGACTTCAAGAAGTCTGGCACCTATGCCAGAAGGTGGTGAACCTGCAGATCTGATCAAGGTGTGTTTTGAGAGGGAAGACAAGAAAGGCCTCCTGATGATTCTTTTACCCTGATTACTTTGCAAACCTTTGGGATTCTACAAGGTGCATAGTATTCCACACAAATCTCAAGGAGTTCTTATGTCCTATACCAATTAAGGTCTGGTGCTTGAGACATGAACAGGATCAGCAGGTCATTAATGTAGCCCAAAATCATGACCACTACATTCTGGAACGCTACACTCTCGATATATTGGCTCACTTCTATTTTGAAACTGATGCAAAAAGGAAAACATTCTTAGCCCTACTTCCCTGGCTATGAAAAATGAGCTTCACATTTGTCCTTCTGGAACATGAGGCAATGCAGATTACTATAGACTACAAGTCCCTGGATGACACCTATTCAGAGGACTTTGAATGGCTCCTCAATAGCCTTAAATCAATGGTCATAGAAACCTCCAAGACCATGTGAGTGTCAGAAACCTCATCTACCCTCACTACCATGCAAGAGAGGACATTAAGGTCACTTTTAACAACATCCTTCTTGGAAATCATCCAACATCCAATTGCCTTCCTCCTCTTTTTCTGACCTTGTTTATATTGGCTTTAGAACTCTGAGCACTTTACCACTGCTGACCAGTGCTAAAGTTCATATGCTCTCTCCTCTAAACATGATACCATTGGATTATCCACAATTGGCATATTTAATTTACTTGTACGTCCTTTCTAAAGCGGTATACCATATAGCCAGGGCCTGTAAATTAAGTGCTACTAGTGGGCCCTGCAGCACTGATTGTGCCACCCACACAAATAGCCTTTCAAACCTGTCTCAGGCCTGCTACTGCAGAGCCTGCATGTGCAGTTTTACTGCCACTTCGACTTGGCATTTAAAACCTGTTGTCAAGCCTTAAACTCCCCTTTTATTACACATAAGTCACCCCTAAGGTAGGTTCTAGGTAGCCCATAGGGCATGGTGCTGTGTAACTAAAAGGTAGGACATGTACTTTTAGTTCTGCATGTCCTGGTAGTGAAAAACAACTAAATTCGCTTTTCACTACTGTGGGCTATATTCCGCTCATAGGTTAACATTGGGAATTCCGTATTACACTTTTTAGCTGTAATTCCTGATTAGAAAGGAGTAGCTGTGTCATGTTTTATATCTGCAGAATGGTAATGATAAATCCCCTTTACTGGTAAAGTTGGATTTAACATTACTATTTTAGAAATGGCTCTTTTAGAAAGTGGACATTTCTCTGCTCTTACAGCTCTGTGTGCCTGCAGCCTATCTCCAATACACGTCTGGGTTTGGCGACAGCTACACTTTGTGCATCCCCTCCAGACAACCACAAACACAGGAAGGTTAGGTGTGTCTGAGTGCCTATCTGCATTCTGATGGCTCTTTCTGGAAAGGAAGGGACGGATGAGCTGACACACCTGAATAAGGCAGTGTCCTGCCCCCACATAAAGGGCTGATTACCTTCTAGAGCTAGCTTGGAGCCACGGCTGGGAAGAAATGATTTCTGTGCACTTCAAAGACCCAAGTCACCCCCACTTCAAAGGAACAACGGGGTTTAAGTCCTGGGTTTCTGACCCCACCAAATCAGACACATCTGGACTTGTAAAGAACCTCTGTCAGAAGAGCTGCTGTGCTGCTACAAGGACTGACACTCTGCTGGACTGCTGATTTGGAAGACCTGCTTTTCTGCTGTGCCTGCCCTGCTGCTTGCTGCCTGCTGCCCTCTGACCCTGCTGAGGGAGAGCTGGACTCTGCCTTGCAATCAAAGTGATCTCCAAGGGCTTGTTGGCCTGCCTCCTGATCCTGAGAAACCCAGTACATCACATCGGAACCTATACCTCTCAGCTTCAGAACCGACACATCGCCAACACTGCGGGATCAACATCGACGCATTACTTGACTGCTCCCTGCATCTCGCTGTTGTGATCAGGATCAAGATACACTGTTCCCCTGGCCTGCGTGGCTCCTGTATCCGGCCCATGCATCATTGCAGTCGGCCTCAACTGTTGACTTTTTCCCTGGTCCAGCGCGACCAGATAACACCCGTTGGCACTTATTTTTATTTTATTTTATTTTTTTACAGAGTTTTATATAGCGCGAACCTGACCCGAAGGTATCGGGTATCAGAGCGCTTTACATAGCACCAGTTGCGTTACATGAGGACACATTCATTTTTGTTATGCACGGGGAGATTAAGTGATTTTCCCAGAATCACAGGACGTTCAGCGTCATTGCCGAGATTCGAACCCGGTTCCCCAGATTCGAGGTCGACCGCCCTAGGCGTTAGGCCAAATTGCTTCTAAGCGCTAGAACTCTTTTTATTCTTTAGAGATTCATATCTCGACTTCTACTTACTGGATTCTTTTCGTTTTGGTCTTGTTTTATTCAGAAAATTATTGTCTATTTTTCTAACCTGGTGAGGAGTGTTTTTGTAGTGTTTTCCTTGTGTGATTGTGTGTTGTGTTTCACAAATACTTTACACATTGCATCTTTAGATTAGCCTGACTAATCAGAGGGAGAGAACAGGTTTTTTAGTGTGTATCTGACTTACACTAACTAGGATTGTGGTCCCTACTTTGACAGGAAGGGTGCATACCTCTGCCATCTAGAGACCCAATTTTTAACATTGGTGAGGATAAGACTCGTGTTTGTGCAATACCGTATAGTAATTCAGTGTTCACTACCACTCTATACTGAGGACCAATTCGAATCTGCTGTAACCAGCACTTTCTGGTTGGCTGAAGGGATGCCCCCACCCAAGCAGAACTTACCACTCCCATCAAGGGTGGGTGATTACACACCCGGTACAATCTGTGTTCATCCTTGGGTAGCTTGGCACTGAGCAGTCAGGCTTAATTCAGAGGCAATGTGTAAAGCAAAGGCACAGCAGGCAGTTGTGATAAATACAATGAGCATCACAAAAGAGACTTCACACAGGCTGTATGTAAAACATTTGTATTAAACACACATTCAATCTTTATAAAAATGAACATCAGGTACTTTTGGGTATAAAACACATTTGGAAACATTACTAGCATATTACTAGGCCCACATGTATGATTATGATATCAACAGTATGTACGTGGGGAGAATTCCCAATCTAACCCCCCTCCACAGACGGAACAATCAGTGGCGGCTCCACCATGGGGGCGTCGCCCCACTGCTTTCTCGCAGTGCGAGAAGGCAGAAACATAAAATGGTAAAACTACCATTTTATGTTTCTGCTTCTCGCATTGCGAGAAAGCAGAAGTTCCTGGTTGTGGGTGGGCGGTCCTGCTCAAGGGCAGGGGGGGAGTGGCTTACCCACTGTTGTGGGTACTGACTGTTTGGTCGGCCCCAGGGCCGAACAAAGCAGTCATGCACACTCCCCCTTTTTCTCTATGTAGGCTGCTGCATGCAGCCTACATAGAAAAAATGGCCCGGCTGGGGCGCTCTCCGCTGCGCCTCACCAATCACAACACTGCCATTGCAGCGTTGTGATTGGCTTAGGGGAGCAGGAGGAGGGAGGCTGTCTACAACGCGCCAGGACTCCAGAGCGACAGGAGCTGAGGCGGCGGCGCGGTCGCGGAGAAAGGTAAGTTTTACTTTTTTTTAAATTATATATAGACCCCCCCGCACGAACCCACCCGCCCGTGACTGCTCGCCCCATGTGGTCTTCCACTCTTAGAATTCATACAGCTTATGCAGTGCGGACTTTCCTCTAACAGACACAACTGGTGGGACTGCTCTCTGTGGTCCATATGCAGTGCATGCTGAAGGCTCTACACTCACAGGCATGGCGGGAGGGGATGCACTCCATGATACGTAGTGTTAGCAGACACACTTCTCATAGGCATGGCTGGAGGGCGGGAGGGGCTCTGTGGTACATATGCGGTACAGTACAGACCCGCAACCCAAGGCATAACAGGAGGGGCTCTCTGGGACCCATTCTGTGCAGACACTCACAGGCGGCTCGGGTGCAGTCTGTATCGCGCATATGCCCAGCAGCCTCACCTCACATGGATGTAGCAGGCGTCTGGTCTCTGTTATACTAGTGTCGTGCAGGCATAACTCTCACAGTCATGGGTGAAGGCTGGCACACAAGCTAATTTTTCCGTGCACGTGCTCACCCCTTGCACGCATATTTGTGCGGGGGGCTCGGCGCCTGTCCGTATCACGTGTATACAGAAGTGACCTCTTGCAGAGATGGCTTTGGGGTAAGGGTTAGTGTCTCCGGTCACACACAAAACATTTCAGGCACGCTTTATTGTGCGTTGCTTTATTGTTAAGCTCCACTCTGGGTTTGGAGAGAGGGTGAACTAGTGTCGGTCAGATGCTAATGCAGGGAATTGCTCAGTGTCACCGTGAATCTGTGAGAGCACCTTTGCGTCATTTGCTGTCATCAATCTGACTGTGATATCCCCACTGAGTCAGGGGTCAATATATACGGGCATGGGCACCCATAAGGAGGCCAGAAGAATCCAGAACGAGCTTGCTGTGGTATGTTGGTTGGAGGTTAGGTTACAGCCTCAATTTGCCACGGAACAAATTATAGTAAACTACTGCACAGCTCTTAAACTCTGGATTTATACCTACTAAGTATCCGCTAATTCAAACAATATAGCACTCCTTGTGGGGGTGGGGAGGGTTACAGCACCCCGGAGTTGCCTGCGGCATTGTCCAGGTGAATGTCAGACGGCACTCCTTGGGGGAATAACAAGGATTCCAAAATGTTGGGGATGCTAGTGGTGGAAATGGCACATTAATGCATGGGTATACATCAACAGCAGTTTGTTGGAATTGCCCATGCTGTCACATCTCGTAGCTGTGATAAAATGTGCAATTATGCATCAGAGAAGGAACAACTCATGGGGCAAGGTTAACTAAATTATGCAGCAGCAAAAGACAAATTATGCAGCATAATTCAGTAAATTTTGAGACAGTATTAGTTCACTATTTGTAATTTTTACAATGTTAACGCTTTTTGGCCAGAGGGATCACTTCTTTAGTAACAGTTTAACACTTAAATGCAGAAATCAGTAAAAGCAAGGTGACCTCCCACTGCGCGGGAAAGTGCCTGCAACTGCCCAGCAACACGTATTTTGTATGCTAAAATTTGAAACCTATACAGAAGATAATGTATTATGTGGCAAATCCATAGTTATGTGGAAAACACTGAGGCTGCAGAATTGTATAAATGCAGTACCCGTGGCATAAATGTATTTGAAAATCAGTTTGACAAACTGTACCAAATGAATAACAGTCTGTTTACAATCCACATGATAACTCTGGGATAATCAGCATTTGAAACGTTAATCCAAAAAAAAAAAAACAGTTCGTAGGACAAAATATTTACAAGCCAATTAATGTGTCATAATCCACATGGCACAGTGTAATTCCTTATGCGTGATGAAATTAATAACATCGTAATCATCCTACGTAGCAGCATGGTATCCGTACACAAAGCTCTTCTGCGCTTCGTCAGGAATAATAAGCGCTATTTAAATCCCGCACCATATCTTTACCGTATCTTTCATTTCTCCTTTCTGCATTTTTATTAGGCCATCGATAATGGGGTGACATCAAGTAACGGCAGCCAGATTATCATATGATGTTCTCGTGCATGAATTTATTGTCCCAATGATATGGTCGCTACCTGCTCATGCTGCTCTGTTTTAACATAGTTTTGGATTCATTTTCTTATTGCAAAAGCCGTTATTGAATGTTGTGTTACTAATTATGGTGAAATATGTCCACTTGGCTCGTTGCAAATGGTTTACATTGGATATTTTCTGTATCATA
The DNA here is from genome assembly GCA_963921515.1 of Calotriton arnoldi. Classification (NCBI taxonomy): domain Eukaryota; kingdom Metazoa; phylum Chordata; class Amphibia; order Caudata; family Salamandridae; genus Calotriton; species Calotriton arnoldi. The sequence continues at coordinate 569,131 of CAWUFW010003270.1, forward strand.
TGGGTCTTTGGACAAGAGTCAGACTAGATACCTTTTGCACCAACTAGTTTAAAAAAATGACATTTGCACTACCGATGAAAAATGATATTTACACTAACTGGCACAACAATTGCGTTTTTTCTCCGACTTGTACATATAGCTCATAAAAATTGGCAATTTCTTAAATGATAAATAATTCAATTGAATTGCTTTATTAACCTTCCTGCTTCCTCAAATTTGCTTGAAAATGCACCATTTGTCCACTCTTTTTTCAAAATTTTCTCGGGGGGAGAACCCCCCAAACCCTCCGTAGGTTGTTCAAGCTCGCTCGCTACGTTCGCTCGCTCGCCGCAGTACAGTACAGCAATGATTTTACACCACACCACTTTCAAATGCCACCAGCCGCCACTGGGAACAATATTATGCGGTGCGACACACTGTCCACTCCAGGCCCACCCTGGCAATCCTGATAATACAGGCACAAACAGTTATACAGCACACCTGGGTCACAACGACATCAACAATGTGCACATACATGAAACAAGAACACTTTTTAGCAGCACCGCGGGCCAGAGCAATGCAGGAAAATCCAATGCCAGATGTACTATGCTCTTGACACGACCGGACCAGTGTCGTAAATCACAGGCGATCCTCCCACTCACACACACTCACTCCGCACCGCTCTACGGTGTGACAGGTAACCAGCACAGTCCGTATGGAACGTTCTTGCGCACATACACACTCAGCACCCTAATGCTGTGCCACTGGTACCCAGCAGGTCAATGGAAAACACACTCTGCAGACTCCGTGGCCACAGACTCCCTCCACCCTATGGCACACCTCAATTGTCCTATACCCCTGGATGGTCAATAACCAACCCCGCCTCCCAGACAGAAGGGTGAACGTGGCCGAAGTCACTTAGTCTGGGTCCTCGGGAAGCAGGTGGGAATATGTAACAAGTTTAATTAAGAGGTACACTTAAACAAGGAGGGCTTAGCAGCCACTCGGAAAGTTCACCCACAGGTCTCAAAAACACAACAGAGTCACACAGTCTCTTGATCCACTTCCAAACTGTCTAGGAAGTGTTCCTTCAACCCAGTCCATCCCTCTCTCTACTACCTGGCACAAAGATGTATTTGGGAGGGGCCAGGTGAGGAGAGGGCTGTTGGTCTGCCGCGATGAGGGTCAAAAAGGGAACAACCGATGAATGGTGAGTTACCCAGGGGAGCCTCTCAATAGGATTAAGTACCCCAACAGGTACACGATGATAATGGTCGTGCCCAGGCAATCGGGGCACAGATTCTGGTGCGCGTTGGGGTGAGTCGCACCAGGCACTGCAGATCTCACACACAATGAGTTGCAAATTCTGCACCTCCATGGAAATGAGGCACTATGACCTGTGCACGTTGAAATGGGTTGCACCAGGCAATTCAGGACACACACAACAAAGAGTTACAAATTACGCATCCCCCTAGAAATGAGGCACCACATCCAGTGCACGATGATCAGGTTGCACCAGACCAGGCTGGTCACACACACAGGCGCAAGTTCAGCAGAGCCACACGAGGTAGAATGTGGCACTACTCTGGGAACACCCACACCTTTGAGGGTCGCACCCTGTGAATTGGACAACACATGCAATGAGCAGGCAGTCAACGACTCACATGAGAGAGATGCAACACGATTGACGAAGCAGGTCACTGTGGATCCTGCAACTGGTGAATCCACACACCACCAGCAAGACGCTTATGAGTGTCAGGGATCCTGCATTTTGTGAACCACTCACCCTATCTGCGGGCAAGATTTCTGGGCTCTGCACTAGACAATCCAGTCTCCAGACACAAGTCTTAATTCCAAGATTACACCACGCTACCGCTTGGGATTTAGTAGCTGATGTGGGCACTTGAGAGGGCACCGCTCTCCAAATGTAAGGTAGATGGTGTAGGTCCCTTGTGGGATATCTTTGATGTCCCTGAGATCCCAGAGAGAGCAGGAGGTCGACCGACCGACCCTTGGAGAGCACACTTCAGGGTGCCACACTTCAGCAGGTCTCAGCTCAGGCTAGCCACTTTTCAGAAAGGGCACACGGTCCCCTTCAGTGGCAGTAATCCTCCATGTGCACAACAGAGTCCTCTGGCAATGTGCACAACGCAGTTTGATTCTCCGGTCCCGCATCCACACAAGCGTATCTCACCATTTGCTGAAGGATGGCACCCATAGTTATACTATTGTGTGCCTTTGAAGTTAGGGGGTGGTGTAGAGTTTTTCATTTGAACCACAGATGTCTCACCTAAATTTTAGGCCTATCTGCTATGGGACCATGGAATAATGATCTTAATCTTTAGTGGGGCCCCAAGAGGCCACGTATAGAAAAACTCGCTCTCCCTATCTATTCCATTAGACCCTCAAATGGCTGAGGTCTGTCGTTATCATTGTATGGCCATGGTTTATGGCTGTTGCAGATGTGCTCCCCCCGACCCCTGGTCCCACTGGAGCCAGGCACCATGGCACACAAGACTCTGAGAGCATAGAAATGCCCATATTCTATAAGTGGCATTTCTAAGCGAGTTATGACAACATCACCTTCACCACTGGAAAGGGTTTGGCACAGCAAATCCATTGATAGGAAACATCGTGAGGCTGCTCCACTGCAATCCACTATTACAGTCTGAAGTAGTGTCAACCACTTCCCCATGTTAACCTTATGGGAAGAGCAAGCCTCATAGGTAGTGAAAACAGACACAGGTATTCCTCACAACCTGGACGCATGTGCACCATTACACACACTTACCTGCAGTAGCAGGCCAGACACATTGTCTCTAGAACCAGAGGTGCAAGTGCGTCCGTCCCATTCTGCAACGATAGACTGGACATGGGTTTAACTAATACAGGGGTTAGTGCTCATGCATGCCTGTGATGGCAAGCTGCCCACGTGATCACGGGCACCATAGGTGCGGGTGCGCACACACAGTGACCTGCACTGACAGGCTGCTCATGAGTTTACTCATTAAAGATGCCAGTGTGCACCCATCAGTCTGCAATGACAGACCGGCCCACGTTAAAGAACATCGAGTATGTGCCACTTCCCCACTATGGTAGGAAGGGTGGGTGCACTTTCACACTGCATTTACAGTGAGAAAGTGCCCAGCGCCTGAGGGCCACACAAAAAGAATCAGAAAAACCCTGATAGAAAAAGCAAAAAGTTTAGGGAAACACTACCTGACGAGTATCAAGTCCAACAGGACCCTTTTTTATTCCTCCCTAAATTGGCTTTTTGATTTTTTTGCTAAAACAATGGGCCCGATTTACAAAGGTAAAATGAGACAAAAGTCTAACTTTACGACTTTCGGTATTCACAAAGGGCATTTACTACTTACTCGTAAATGCCCTTTGTGAATACTGAAAGTCATAAAGTTCGACTTTCGGTATTCACAAAAAGCATTTACGAGTAGTAAGTGTCCTTTGTGAACACCGAAAGTTGTAAAGTTAGACTTTCGTCTAACTTTACCATTGTGAATCAGGCCCACAGTCTTTATATGGAGAAGCAGCAACTGCACCTGCAGTAATTGATTTTGAGCTGGGCAGTCTAACTCAAAGAATTTTGCAAGGGGGTTCAACTGTCCACTAAAGGCTTCACCAGGAAGGTGGAACTGCAGAAGGCTTTGAGAGCCTGGGCAGAGGCCTGTGATGTAGGGGCTAAGGTCCCAGAGTAGGGGGAACAAGAAACTGAGTAAGAGGGTCAGGAACTGCTTGTGGAGTGTGATGTGGATCTTGAACTTCCTGTGGAGGGAGCCAACATCTTGCTGGAAGCAGTAGTGGTTCCCACAGCAGTAAGCAGAGTCTCATCAAGGAACCTGTCACCAGAGGAGCTGGCAGACAGGAAAGAGGAGAGAAAGCTCAAGCTGGAGCATGCTCAGTTAGAGTAGGAGCAGAAACTGGCTTTGGCTCAGAAAAAGCTGGCTCTAGAAGAGATGAGCTAGCCATGGAGGAGAGGAAGATGTCTCATGAGCTGAGCCTTTAAAGAGCTGGGCATAAGAGCCCTACAAGTGGGGTCGAGTAGTAATGGTGGGGCTACACCTGCAGTGTCTACTACTGAAGTAAGAGTCCAGATACCCAAGGATTTGGTGCCCAGTTATGTGGTGAGGGATGACTTAGGCAAATGATTTGCAGCCTATGAAGAGGCTCTAAGAGTGCACAAGGCCCCAGAGGAGTCCTGGGGGGTTAGTTTGTGGAGGTACATGCCCACAGTGGGGAGGGATACACTTCTCACCCTAGAGGTGGGGGACAAGACATACTACACTGCAATGAAGAGCATACTAGTCAACAAGTTTGGACTGACACCTGAGAAGGACAGACAAAGTTTCAGGGCCAGCCACAAGATCTCATCACGGAACTGGGTGGATTTCTCAGATTATGCTAGCAAGGCACTGAATGGCTGGGTGAGGGGCAGCAAGGTTGATAATTATTCAGGTATATACAACTTATTTTTAAAGGAGCGCATGCTTGATAGATGTTTTCCAGAGCTGCGCCAACACCTGGTTGATAGCAAGATAACTGACCCCAGGAAGATTCTTGAGGAGGTGGACAGCTGCGTCAGCACAAGAGTGTCCAGAAAGGCACCTGGGAGTGACCTCAAGAAGGATGGTTCGTGTTCCCCCCAGTAGAGTCACGGGGAGGTCAAGGGAGACCCAGACAAGTCTCAGGCAAAGGGGGAAGGAAAGGGTTCCCATGTCCCTTCTGAGTAGAAGGAGGGAGGTTCTGGTGGGCGGTGGCCCACGGCGCCACATTTTTCACCCCGCTGCTTTGATTGTTCTAAACTAAGACACAAGCAGGGGTACACTGTCCGAAAAAACACCAAATGATGGGAACTCTGCAGGAGTGGCCAATGTGGCCTTAGGGGAAAGTGGTTGCCAGGGGCAGTTCATATACCATGCCCTGATCTCCTTCAGCTGGGAGATAGACTCAGAGGTTGAACTGGTGATCCCCAAGGGTAGGAGTCGTCACGTCCACCAGGTGAAAATGAATTGGGTCACAGTCACTCTGTGAGGGACGGACACTGGGTATAGCCACACCATGATGGTGGAAGGGCTAGTTTTACATTATAAAGAAGCTCCCTCGTGACCTATCTTGTTTTATCCAATCTATTGGCTACTCTTCAGCTTGGGCTAACATGAATGTGCTTGAACAACAACAAAGTATCAAGAAGAAACATGAATGTATTTAGCTTTTATTTATTTAATTATTTTCAATATCAAAAATGTCCTTACTTTTTTTTATTTATTATTTTTTTGAGAATATAAAAATATTATTTCAAGCATTTACATACAATTGAACACAACAATTTCATAAAATGTTAGATACAAAACATATTCAAATTGATACCCCTTAATGCAAGATCGTGCAAAGAAAAAAGAAAAAGAAAATCTTTCATTCATATTGTGCTGTACACATACAACCACATACATACTCATAGATACTATTTTTTAAAATGTATCTGGAAAGTGAGAGACAACAGATAACATGATCTCTGTGACCAATAACATGAACTGCGAACAGCAAGGTCTAGACAGCATTGGAAGGGCTAGTTTCCCCAGAGCACTACACCGGCCAGGTGTGTAGGGTAAGCCATGGGCAGGACTTTTTCCACCCAATGGCCCTGGTGATCCTGGAATGGGTGGGGAGATGACCTAGAGGAGAGTCATAGTTAGTCTCCAGATGCCCATTAACTATATTCTGAGGAATGAGTTACCCCCGGTGTCAGAAGAACTAGAAGGGGCAGCCACCCCAGTCACCTGCCAGTTCAGTTTTATGGGGGCACTACTCCAAAACGAGGGTACAAGAGCCCAGATGGAGGGGCAGAGGGAGGAAGGACTCACCCCTGACTCCTGTTAAGCCCAAGGGTACAGACCCTGGGTTGGAGGACCAGTTTCAGGCTACCACCCTGTACTGGTGGGATGTGTAGTGGGAAGATGGTGCGAGACACCTGGGGCTACTGCCTCCCTCTCTGAGAAACCACAGAGGACAGGGGCCCCTGGATGGCCTGGGGCCTGGCTCTTGACACTGACAGCTGTCAGTGGTCTCTGTTGGTAGCTGTCCTTGTGGACAGAGTTTTGCTTGGGTTGGGGACAGAAGTCAGACTAAAGGGTGGAATGGGCCATATCACTTTGTTGGCCATAGTGGTACTGTCTACCCACGGGGATGTATATGTGAGCAAGTTAAGGTTAGGTGCTGCACAGATGGGGTCCACAGGTTAGGAGAAGTATTCCCCATGGGTTAGCTCAGTAGCCCCAGAGAGCTTAGACAGAGGGATCCAACTGGGTTCAGAGAGGCATAGAACCATCAAGTCACCCTGCAATAGTGGGCTATTGACCATTTTCTATCGTCCTAAGCAGGGAAGTCCATCAAGGTATTGATTAGTCTACCCTGGCTTTAGGCCAGAGGGGGGTTCTGTTTGAAAATGTCCCTCTCTGTAGGATCACCCTAAACTTTTTGCCTTTCTCCTCCTCTTTTTTGATTTTGTTTTTGTTGGCTTTAGGACTCTGAGCACTTTACCACTGCTGACCAGTGCTAAAGCGCATATGCTCTCTCTAAACATGGTACCATTGGTTTATCCACAACTGGCATATTTAATTTACTTGTAAGTCCCTTGTAAGGTGGCATACCATATAACCAGGGCCTGTAAATTAAATGCTACTAGTGGGCCTGCAGCACTGATTGTGCCACCCACACAAATAGCCTTTCACACCTGTCTCAGGCCTGCCACTGCAGATTCTGTGTATGCAATTTCACTGCCACTTCGACTTGGCATTAAAAGCCCTTTGCCAAGCCTTAAACTCCCCTTTTATTACACAAAGGGCATCCCTAAGGTAGGCCCTAGGTAGCCTATAGGTCAGGGTGCTGTGTAACTAAAAGGCACATGTACCTTTAAGTTTTGCTTGTCTTACTAGTAAAATACACCTACATTAATTTTTCAGTACTGTGAGGCTTACTCCTCTCATAGGTCAACATTGGGAATTCCTTATTAAACATTTAAGCTGTAATTCCTGATTAGAAAGGAGTGCTGTTCCATGTTTTATATCTTTGGAATGGTAATGAGAAATCCTCTTTACTGGTAAAGTTGGTATTAAAATTACTATTTTAGGAAAGACACTTTTAGAAAGTGAACATTTCTCTGCTCTTACAGCTCTGTGTGCCTGCAGCCTGTCTCCAATATACCTCTAGGGTGGGTGACAGCTTCAAATTGTGCATTCCCCCTAGATAGCCACAAACACAGGAAGGTTAGGTGTGTCTGAGTACCAGTCTACAACCTAATGTCTCTTCCTGGGCAGGAAGGGAGGGAGGACCTGACACCCACACCTGAATAGGCAGGGGGCTGTCCCCACACAAAGGGCTGTTTACCCCTACAGCTAGTCTGGAGCCAGGGATGGGAAGAAAGGACTTCTGTGCACTTCAAAGACCCTTCTATGACGTCACCCCCACTTCAAAGGCACAACTGGGTATAAGTACTGGGTCTCTGACCCCACCAAATCTGACACCTCTGGACCTGTAAAGAACCTCTGTCAGAAGAACTGCTGTGCTGCTGCAAGGACTGACACTCTGCTGGACTGCTGATATAGAAGACCTGCTTTTCTACCCTGCCTGCCCTGCTGCCTGCTGCTCTCTGACCATGATGTAGGAGAGCTGGACTCTGCATTGCAATTAAAGTGATCTCCAAGGGCTTGTTGGCTTCCCTCCTGTTGCTTAAGACTCAGGGCTATCAAAGTCTCTACACCTGCTCCTGTGCCTGGTTTACTGGAAGAGGACCCAGATACTTGCACCAGAGTTATTGATGCATTTCCAGCCTGCTTGAAGGCGAACCAGCTCATCGACCTGCTGCAAGAGTGGAATTGGCACATCGCACTTGGACCCAGCGCATCACCTTCAAGAACATGACATATCAGAGCCGGACATTGCCACCGCAACAATGTGGAGAGATTGAGGCATCCCTTTGATTGCGCAGAGAAACCCGGTGATTTGCATTGGAACCAATGCCTCTTGGCTTCGGCGCTTCGTCTTCAGAGCCGAGGCATCGCCACCATTGAGGGATCGACATAGATTCATTGCTTGGCTGCGCTGTGCATCTCACTGTTGCCACCAGGATCAAGGTATTCTGTTCCCCAGGCCTGTGTGTCTCCTGTATCCGGCCTTCGGTCCATCGCAGTCGACTTGAACTGTTGACTTTGCCCTGGTCCAGCGCAACCAGATAACCCCCATTGTTACTTATCATTTCTAAGCGCTAGAACTCTTTTTATTTTTTTTAAATCATATCTCGACTTCTTCTTTTTGGACTTTTGTCGTTTTGGTCTTGTTTATTTATAAAATTATTGCCTATTTTTGTAACCTGGTGTGAAGTATTTTTGTGGTGTTTTCATTGTGTTACTGTGTGTTGTGTTGCACAAATACTTTACACATTGGCTATTTAGAGTAGCCTGACTGCTCTGGGCCAAGCTACGATCGAGTGAGCACAGGTTATCTGTTAGTGTGTATCTGACTTACCCTGACTAGGATCGTGGGCCCTACTTGGACAGGGTGCATACCTCTGCCAACTAGAGAACCAATTTCTAACACCATCATAGACACTTTGGTAAAGGACCGAGAAAGAGAAAAATCCAGATCACCACTGAAATCCCATGACACTGAGCAGCCAGCCAGCAACACTGTGGCATGAATAAGACCAAAACCCTTTGACACTGTCCTGGCATCGAAAGTTCATACTTTTTCTGAGACTAACACCTCAAGGACACCCCTTCAGGTAACACCTCTGTATACACACACTCCTTGCATTCCACATGGTCTCTGTCCAGTGATGAAGAAGAGTGGATAAAAAAACCCTTGATGTGTTTTTACCCAGCATCTTTTGATGCGCTTCCAAAGACAGATTCAACTGCTGCTACTTATTTTTGTAATGCTGTGACCTTTGTTGATATTCCTTTTGTTGACTGCTGCTTTGTATCTTGCAGCTAATGGCACTCTTTAAGTGGCAGAGGAGAGTGTAAAAGGGGCAGCTAACCTTATGTTTCTTGAAAATAAGTAAATTAAGATAAATAATTGCTTTCCAATTAACCTTTACCTATATATAGCACCAGCATTTGAACCGGAGTCTTGAAGTGCGATGGCAACATGTTTTAGTAGGGTCAGCATTTACCTGGACACCATGGGCCTCATTTATAAAGGAAGTCACACAGTGCATCGCAGCAAGTCACCTTGCTGTAAATCACTATGTGACAGTAAAAGGGCAGGAATGCACTGTATTTAAGGCAATATGGTGTATTCCTGCCTGCCCCTTGCCCTGGCACCTTTTTCACAGCCTAGCGCCAATGCAGGCACCCTTGCACCATGAGGCATGAAGAGGCATTTTTCTTCACAAAACAAATCCTGGGAGGCATATTCCTCTTTCTATGTGTGATGCAGAATGCAGCACATATAGACAGAGGAAGAAATGAGTAGAAATAGAGATATTTATCTTTGTTTCGCCTCCCGAGGGAATGTGTAACTTTTGGTGCATCCTCAGGTTTACAAGTTCTTGTAAATCTGGTGAGGTGTCAAAATCAATGGCAGTTGCTTGGGAACACCCACTCAACACACATGAAATGCCTACCCAGGGCAGAGTAAAGCAACACAGTGATTTGCGCTGCGTTACAGATTTGCGTCATGCATGACGCACGCCTCTCATAAATGAGGCCTCATATTTTTAACTCATGTGATTCATAAAAGGTTGAAACAATGTTATGTTTTACCTCTCAATTTCAAATTTGTCCTTTTCGTTTAAAACAGAGGCAACTGCAAACCGAAAAATCCGTGCTTTTGTCACATAACAGACAAATTATCCAACATATTATTGGTGCATAATGGCACATTTTTCTTACACATTGACACTTTTAAATATGTACAGACATTGATTTTCTTAACATGTTACTGATTGCCAGCAGAATTATTTTATCTTTCAATGTTCTTATGTGATGCTGTTCTAAAGATTCAGAGCCATACAAAAGCTCCGCTACAAGTTGTAAAACACTGGTGATCACTTTAGGAAGCGAGATGCTAAAAGGCAAGGATTAATTGTTGGATTATGTTGTCATGCCTGAATTGTTTTTAGGGTTGCATACATATGTTGCTTACCAAACACAATATACAGTAACGTGCTACATAAAAGTAAACTAAACAAAGGAGTGAATTCATTCTAATATTTGGTTATGGTGAAATAAATAATTTGTTAAGTCATATTATTGAATAAGTAGGAGAGTCACACAACACATTTAAGGTTATCACAAGTTCTCAATTACATTATAAATACAATTCAGACAGCACAAACACAAACATAGAAAATACCCCACTAGAAGTTTAATTAGTCAATTAATGTACATTTGCCACATATCGCTTCCAACATGGGAAGGCTATTGATTTATAGGTACCACTCTGGATTCAGCTAACACCCCACAGCAAGTGTTTGCACAAGTGTATACATTCATGCCCTGACATTTCAGGTATCAGCCCTGGTTGTGGTTCCCGTGTTGCTCCACTTGGTGTGCATTCTGCAAGGACTCTGCATGCATTCATCATTGTTGGGAAAGGGTCACCTGACCGGAACCATGCCTCGAGTACTAGCATTTCATTTTACAAATATTGGCATTCTGTGACATATAATCTTCTTCCTCTTTCACTGGAACCAATAGGTTTAACGGATGACAAAGGGTGACAACAATAATCACTATAGGAAAGGACTGGACTAATGGAGCCCCACCATGGTACATTTATAGCAAGGTACAATGCTAACTGGGCAAATGTTTCTATATTGCATATGTGCAAAGGCTGATGGTGTGATCATTGTTTAGGCACAAATATACCATTACCATTCTAGTTAGAAATTGGGTTTCTGGTTGGCAGAGGTATGCACTCTGTCCAAGTACGAACCACAGTATTAGTCATGGTTAGTCAGATACACACCATAAATTAACCTGTGCCCACCCTCTGGTAGCTTGGCACAGAGCAGTCAGACTTAACTTGAGAGACAATGTGTGAAGTATTTGTGCAACATGTCAAACAGTAACACAGTGAAAACACCACAAAAAGACTCTACACCCGTTTAGAAAAATAGAGTATGATTTTATAAATAAAACAAGACCAAAACAGCAAAAATCCAATAAGTAGAAGTCAAGACATGAACTTTTAAAGATTAAATTAAAAATAGCGCTTAGAAGCAAAAAGCACCTTTGGGGGTTATCTGGCCGCCCTGGCCCGGGTCAAAGTCAAGAATTCAGAATGACTGCAATGGACATGGGCTGAGTACAGTAGCCACGTAAATGCCCGCTGAACAAAAATACCTTGATCCTGGTTCCAGCAGCGAGATGCGGGGTGCAACCAAGCGATGCATCGGTGTGAATCCCGCAGTCGAGGTGATGTGTTGATTTTCTCCACGCAACAATTGCGATGCACCAGTTCTGAAGATGAGCGTCAATTCCGAGATGCGTTTGTTCCGATTGCGGTGCACTGAGTTTCTCCACTCATTCAAGGGGAAGTATCAATTGTCTCTCCTCCTGTGGCAGCGATGCAGTAGTTCTGATGCGTCGGTTCCGTTGGTGCATGCGCTGGTTCCAAATGCGATGCGCTAGTTCTGTTCCCACAACAGCGTTGACAGGATGTGTCAGTTCCACTGGAGCAAGTACCTGGATCCACTTCCAATGGACCAGGGACCGGAGCAGGGGGTAAGGCATTGATATCCCTGAGTCTTACAACAGGAAGCAAGCCAGCATGCCCTCAGAGATCACTCTTTGTTTAAGTAAGGCAGTCCAGTTCTTCCTCAGCAGAGCAGAGGGCAGCAGCAGCAGGGCAGTAAAGCAGAAAAGCAGTTCTTCCAGTGCAGCAGTCCAGCAGAGTGGCAGTCTGTGTAGTAGCACAGCAGTCCTTCCTCCTGGCAGAGTTTCTTCACAAGTCTAGTAGTGTATGTCTTGTCAGGGTCAGAGGTCCAGTACTTATACCCAGTTGTGCCTTTGAAGTGGGGGTGACTTCAAAGAAGGGTCTTTGAAGTGCACAGAGGTCCTGTCTTCACTCTCTACACAAGGCACACACCCCCACTCCTATTTTTTTGCCATCGATTTACATCATTAAACAAACCAAAAAAAGTGCTCCCACGTAACAAGTAGGTCGAAGCACGCCCCATTCTGCAGTGGAACGGGATGGACCCGATGATGAAGCATGCCACCAAGGAGCAACCCTGGTGGATGAGGGTTATCTAAGAAAACCCAGTGTTTTCTTTACTGTGGAGAGTTAGTCCATACAAAGAGTACGACTCTTTCTGATTCTGATACACTTGAAAGCATCTTAGATGCTCAAAAAGGAAGTAACCAGAAAATTAAGATAGCCCCCACTTTGAACTGAAGTGCTGAAGCCACAAAGCAAGTGAAGCAAGTGAGCCAAACCCTCCCTAGAACATCTTACTGTCTCTTCCATCTATGCATTTATCCATTCATTCTTTCACCCTTCCATCCACCCACTGATATCCACTATTTCACCTTTACATTCTGTCATTCATTCATTCTTTCATCCATCATTCAATCTTTCCCCACTCCATCCATTCATCCATCCACCCAATTTGCCACCCATCCATCCATCTGTACACTCTGCCATCCATCCATCCATCTGCCATCCATCCATTCACTATGCCATCCATCCACTCTGCCACCCATCAATCCATCCACCCCGCCATCCATCCATCCATACTCCATCCATCCATCCATTCTGTGATCCATCCATCTAGACACTCTGCAATCTATCCATCCCTACAGTCTGCCATCCATCCATCCACTTTGCCATTCATCTGTCCACTCTGCCATCCATCCTTTCATCTAATCTGCCATCCATCCACCCATCTGCTTTGCCATCGATCCATCTACTGCCATTCATCCATCAATCCATCAACTCTGCCATCCATAAATCAGTCCACTCCTAGCGTACACAAAAAAACATATAATTGACAGAAAAAAGGGCCACTCATCCACCAAATACAGGACATCATTGAGGTCTGTGCCTGGAATATTGAGGGTCTTTCCGGGAAGAAAGATGATAGGGATTTTCCAATCTTTATCAGAAGATTCCACATAGTCCTCCTGCAAGAGACATGGGCTCAAGAAAAAATTGATCTTCCATCATATATATGTTTCAGTAAATCAGCAATGAAATCAAAATTAATGGGGCGTGCAGCGGGGGGTCTGGCCCTGTACATAGTAGCGGACTTGAACATCAGACTACAAGAAGTAAAAATTGATCACCCTAACATACAGGCGGTAAGGGTGTGGGCCAACCATCAAGGTAAAGCAGCTCCCCTGCTTATTATAAATGTGTACATCAATCCTCTGCCAGTGAAGAAAAAAGAAATTATTTTGAGCTTTATAACATCACAATATACATCTAACCCAGTACCACTGATCCTCTTGTCAGGAGATTTTAATATGAATTTACTGCAAGCTATGCCTAGGGACGAACTAACGGAAATAAATGACCATATCTGGCAAATTCCCCTTTCCAATCCTTCTAACAACGACCAGACTTAAGGGGAAAGCAATTGGTGAGTAAATTGGAGCACTTGGGTCTACGAGCTCTGAACGGTAGGGTGCTCCTGGACATTCCAGCTCAGGCATCCCATCACTCATTAAAATACCAGTCAGTGATTGACTATTCTTTAGTATCTCTGCCACTATACCATGTGGTCACATTCTGCGGGCTGGGCAATAAGTTGGAAACTGACCACCAGCCACAAATGATGAGTTTCAACTTAAAAATCTCATTCCAAGAACTAAGTGCTCCAGTAATAGGCCATCCATGTTGTCCAACTATAAAAAACTACAGAGGACGGTAACTAGTATCAAGGAGGTCGAGCTTCAAGCGAGAGAGCTATGGGAAAATCTATATGTCGTAAACCAAAATCTTCTGGGTCACTGGGATCAATTCTCAACTCTTTTGATAGAGGAACGGCATGTTACATCGACTACACCACCTACTTCTACAAGGAAAAATTCAGTCAAATTTATAACCACTAAAAAGAAGCTGAATCGCATATTAAGGGTATTAATAAATAACCCGAACACAAGAGACCGGAGTGGGATTTTACTGAAGCTAAGGTCGCTTTATAATAAAGAGGTATGGCTCCAAACAAAAACAGAATTAGACCGGTACTGGTGTCGAATCCTTGATTCCTCCAAAGGACAAGATTCTATAGAATTCTGGAAATTAGTTAATTATTCCACCAGCAGGAAATCCCTAGGCTTGGCATCAAACATCTCAGAAGAAACTTGGAGTAAACATCTAGGAGCCATCTATGGGGGCATTGTGTCTATAACTGGATCCTTAAAATCTGTCACCAATAATATCACTGGGGAAGCCCCGTCCATGGCAATTTACCATAGAACGGTGGAAAAAATCATTTGTAATACTCACAGGGCTGGGGCCCCAGGTCCAAATGGCATTCCCCAAGCTCTTTATAAGCAGAAACCGCAATATTGGGTGGAGAAATTGGCCAATTTATTCAATTTTATTCTTTTTAGCCAAGTAATCCCAGATAGCTGGAGGGGATTAATATTGGCTCCTATTCATATAGACGGCCAACCTGCAGATCCTGCCAATTATCGGTTAATAGCCCTTACGGACTGTGAGGCCAAGTTCTTCGCCAAATGCCTGCTGGTCGAGTTCACAGATTGGGTCAAAGCTAAGGGCTAGGCACATCCATCAACACTCAGATGTTGGCCCTTTTATTAGAACAAGCAAGGCGGCGTTCAATTAATCTTCATCTGTGTTTTGTTGATTTTTGTTCAGCTTTCGATACAGTGCAGAGGAATATTCTATGGGGTAAATTGTTAAATTGTGGTATTTCATCTACCTTACTTAGAGCAATCCAATTAATGAATACAGACACATGGACTAGAGTTAGGTCGGGTCAAGGCACAACAATCTTGAAAAAAATTCCAACTATGAATGGCCTAAAACAAGGCTGCGTCTTGGCCCCACTCCTGTTCAATTTGTACCTTGCTGACATTACCCCCGGTCTGAACATAATCAATTCACATTCCCCGTCAGTGGCTGGCTTTTACGTTTCCCATTTGCTGTACACGAACGACATTCTCTTACTCAGTTACACCAAGGTGGTGCTCCAGAGGCTAATTAGCAAAACCGCCCAGTATGCCTCGATTCATGGAATTTAAGTAAAACAAAAACCATGCTAGTGACACAGGGGTTAGTAATACGACCAAAAGTTTATATAGAAGGCCTAAGGTTGGAGTCAGTACAAGAGTACAAATATTTGGGGGTTATATTTGATGCAAGAGGCTCTTTCAAGACTCACTGTGTGCCGATGCAAAGAAGGAACAACGCATTAACTGTAACGTTTGCCTCACTTCGGAACACCCTTAGAGGCCTGTCCCTTAAACCACTATTACAAGTCATGGCAGGCAAACACGGCCCGTCTCTGTCATACGGTGTGAAGACTCTGAGAGGGAAAGCCGACAAAATAATAGATAAGCTAATGGTAGGGACCTACCGTCGCCTATTTAATCTCCCAAAACAGGCCTCGCCTGCACATATTCGATTTGAGTTTGGCCTCAAGAGACAAAATATAAACAGTCTCGGGGCATTTCTGAAATTCTGTTATAAACTTAAAAAAAGATCTCAACTCCACTCTGATGACAACCGTATGGCAGGCTATAAGCGACCCTAGAAATACGGTAGCCCATGAATATTTTAATCTTGCCATGACTACTTATAGTGCAGAACTATGGATTTTACCCCTCTCACAAGGCGCATTTAAGAGAGTGATTAATGGGACTAGTAAAAAAGCATCATCATTGATGGATAGAGAGGCCCTAGCGAAAAGATCCCACGCTTGGATGGTAATTGCATCATATGGCCATCTAAAACCCCAGAACTATCTGGGGGTTTTAAACGGTTTAAAAGTAAAGCTAAAGCTTATGAGTCTCCATCTAGGAAATTTTCAATTTTGTAGCAATTCGACAGTTTGGAAAAGGGTGGGCAATTCAACTTCATGTCGCCTCTGTAATTATTACAGAGACGCAGTTTGTCATATAGTTTGTAGTTGTCCGTCTCTATCAAGTGAACGCAGATGCCTGCTAAGAGACGGTTTTAATGAATATGCCATTCACACACGTCGTCAAGCAGTAATAGCTGGTTTGTTGGGAGAAGATTTATCATTCACTGGTAAATTTCTAAAGTTCATTGAGGTTGCGGAGGGTAAATTAGCTAAATCCGTATAACGATTTACAAGGCCGATTATGCTATTTACCCTCGCTTGAACTGAGGGAAACGAGACACACTGAGAGTAAGGGTTTCTCATCAGGTAAATGCTCCAGGGGTTGTATTTATGAGGAAAAAATGTTGTTTTTTTTGGTAAGTTTTCTAAGGTAAAGATTTATAATGATGTTTACAAAAATGGGCACATCACACTTTAAAATCCCTAAAGAAGAAAGTGGGTGAAACAGGTACAGGCCGGGGAATTTATGGAATAATATCTTATTCTTTTTAATCTTTGAATCAGTTTACAGTGCATTTCAAGATTTTGTTACCAGGTGATTTTAAGCTTGGAATATGAAATGTGGTCGATTATAAGTATATTATTAACGGAACATATAATCATTAATTAGTTACTCACTTCTTACAATTGATAACCAGGTTGATGAAATAAAAAACTATAGATTTGTGCTTTTATAAGGATTTTGCAAATTTGTGCATGTATTCATTATGTTTGTTTCATCTATGACTATTATTTAGTATTAGGATAATAGAGAATCCTTGATAGGCACACTGCACTTTGTTGATTGTTTTGCATAAATTGAATTGTGTAAATAGGACATTTAAGGGGCTATGGGTCTATTAAGTGCAACAAGACTTTATGAAATGTTTCAACTGCAGATCGGTGCTGTTAAAAATTAAGTTTTACCTTGCAGTTTTGAATATATTATGAAGATTTTAACTGTGTTTTAAAACAATTCTTTTAAAAATGATATTTAGTTATGATGTGTCATACGGTTATGTAAGAGTGTCATATTGTAAGTTTTAATTAACTGAACAATAAAGTATCTACTACTATCTACTACTACCATCAGTCCACTCTGCCATCCATCTATCATCCATCCATTTACTCTGCCATCCATCCATCCACTCTGCCATCCATTCATCATCTATCCATCATCCATCCACTCTGCCATCCATCCATCCAATCTGCCATTCATCCATAAATCAATCCACTCTGCTGTCCATCCATGCATCTACTCTGCCATCCACTCATTCATCTATCCATCAGCCATCCACTCACCCATCCATCCACCCATCCACTCTGCCATCTATCTATCCACTCTGCCATCCACTTGTCCATCATCCATCCTTTAGCTATCCACTCTGGCATCTCCATCCATCCATCCACCCATCCAATTTGCCTTTTATTTATCAATCTATCCACTCTGCTATCCAATCAAGCATTCATTCACTTTGTCATCCATCCATTCACTCTGCCTTCCATCCATTCATTCTGCCTCCACCCATCACCCATCCATCCACTCTACCTTCCAATCCACTTTACCATCCATCCACCCTGCCATCCATCCATCATCCATCCACTCTGCCATCCATTCATGCATCTTTTCAGCCACTCATCCATCGATTCCATTACTCTACCACCCTTTCACTTGTCCATCCACCTATCCATTTACTCATCAATCCACCAATCCTTTTAGTTTGCCATCCTTTCACCCGTCCCAATCCTTTCAACTTTCGTTCACTCATCCTTTCACCCACTCATTCATCCACATACTCATTCATCCATACTTCCTTCTTTTCACCCTTCCTTCCAATATTCCTTCTTTATTTCTGTTCCATTTACGCTGTGCCGTTTATCCTTGCTTCTGATGCTCTTCTATTGACGCTGTATTCCAGCGTTAATGATGAGTTTTTGTCTGCTGAGTTGCAGACAGAAAAGCCCAATAAGGAGCCCCACCGCCTATGTTCACCAGAACTCATGTGTGTTTAAATTTAAAGTGTGCTTTAGATAAAATGCTTTTGCACTTGTTCATTGAGACACATTCAGGTACATTGAGACACATTCAGATACATTTCGAATTGCACAAGGTACAACATGAACTGCAACATTTGTGCTTGCAATATGCATTTTTATACAGTAATTATCAACCAGCACCCTACAAAGTGATACATACGTAGAGTTGAGGGGGTGAGCATACAGCTTAAATAATAATCACAAACCTTTTCAAGGCCATCCACTAAAGTCATTAAATAAACCTGTGTTTAACCCTTAGGTAGCTTGCCACAAAGCAGTCAGGCTTAACTACGAATCAAAGGGAAAAGTATTTATGCAGCACTCAAAGAGTAATAAAGTGAAAACAAAACACACAAAAAACAATTTAGAAAAATAGAGAATATTTTAATAAATAAAATGACACCAAACTGACAGAAATCCAATAAGTGGAACTTGAGATAAGAATTTTTAAAGGTTGAATTAAAAATAGCTGCACAAAGCACCAACCGTGGGCATCTGGTCATGCTAGACCAGGTCAAAGTTAAAAGTTAAGGCTGACTGCAATGGAGCTCAAGTCAGATACAGTAGCCAGGTTCATCCCAGTGGAAGGTTTTAGCTTCTGACTTAGAAACTATTATGGAGAAAAAGTAGTCGAAGGGGCAAGCAGCAAGATGCAAGCTGGATCTGAAACAGGACTTAACAACAGTGGGTTGTTGAAGTGTGGGGTCCTGATGCAGTCGCCAGTACAGGTGGGAAGCTCCAAACAGGTGAAGTCCACACACAGGAAGGCCTCGATGGCGATTGGATCCTGCTTGACGTCAATCCGATGAAGCCCTCTACATTTGGACTTAAAAACTTTTCTGTAAGTTGAATCTCCAGCAAGTTGGTACTGACAGGTGATTTGATGTTGACAGCAGCAGATTCTACAGTGACCCTGGTCTCTGTCAGTTCTGCAGGCATTGATTTGGCAAATCGTTTCTAAGTGAGGGTATAGTATGTTTTAAAGGAACATGGGAGGTGTGTGGGGTCTGGAAAGAGGTAGGAGCGTGGGGGAATTTAGGGCTATGGACAGAGATAGGAGGAGTGGAGGGTTCAGGTTAGTGGGAGGAGATAGCAGAAGTAGAGGTTTTAGAGGAATGTGAAGATTTAGGAACATGGATGGTTTAGGGATATGCGTGTGAATAAGATACGGCCTCTCTGGACAGTGTACTAAAATGAAGTACACTATATAGAGAGTGTGTGAAATCCCCAGAGGAAGATAAAGGCAACAAGTAGATAATACTAACCCTCTTTTTGTGGTAGTGTGGGTGAGCAGTTAGGCTTATCAGAGGCCAGTGTAAAGCATTTGTTGTACAGAGGCAATAAATGAGACACACACTGAAGAATAAATCCGAGACCAATTTTGTATAAAAATTATAACAATTATCTTTATACAAATTGAAAATATACTTTATACAGTTCGATACATGAGTAAATATTTTGTAGACTTTCACTTATGGAGAGAAAATGCAGTGCAGTTTAAAGTATGCAGTACTTTCAGTATCTAGGCACTCGACGGCCAATACCGTCAAATATTTACCATCATGGTTGCCAAAGAAAGCAATGGAAGCATATGGCTTGAATGGAGTTCAGTAGACAGCCAACACAGTTAGCGTTGTGGTCGCCGGCAGCAAAACACTGTAGGTCAATGGATGCCGAATACAGACAACACAGCGGTCGCGGTTGCCCAAAGGCTGATGTCGATTTGGATAGTGAAGGACGGTCGACTCAGATAGACTCACGGTCACTGGAAGGAGGACTCTGCCATGGAAATTTGAAGCTCATCGGTAGTGAGTAGGCTACAGGTATGATGTAGAGCAGACTGTCACGGAATAGGCGGTCGTGCCAATGTTGCTGCTGTATGCTGTCAAAGTCACTTGCAAGAGGGTACAGACTCTCAGGAATGGGGCTGTTTCCAGCATCGGTCGTTGTGCTCAGAGGCTCTCTCAAGGTGATGGAGGCATGCAGGGGTCGATTCCACTGGACTAGTAAACCAACAGGCCTGGGGAGCTGCAACATTTCTATCAGGCTATCTACCTGTAGGGTGTCTACACCCTCTTTATACTCACCCCATGTGGGGGGTGAGCATATTCTGACTTCTTATAGGCTACTATCCCCATCCTCTAGATGGCAAATACTGAAAAGTGGGGTATACCTTGCCTGCCTGAGGGATGGTACAGGGTGAAGGTAGACCCAACTCCTAGTTTACCTAAATTTCCCACCAGTTCTCGTGTCAAAAGTGGAGCAGGACTGGGGGGTCGCCATCTGCTTCTAACAGCAGAGGGCTGGGGGCAGTGTTTGAAAGGTGGCATGGCTTTTGAAGTTTTCGCTTCTGCGGAGGCAGATCCTGCAGGGGGGAAGGTGGCTCTCTACCCTGGGGTCCAGAAACATGTCTGGTGATGCTAGGCTGGCTAAAACTAGAAAAGGACCACACCAGTGGTTGGTAAGGTTTCAAGGGATCCTCTAAAAGAGTCTCCTGTGTGAATTTATTAATAAATCTAATACTGGCATAAGCACAGATTTATTAAGACAAGATGTTTGGCACCAAACACCTTAGAAATCAGTGAAGCCATCATGGAGCCAGGAAACCTGTGTTGAAGAGTATCCAGCCCATGTACTCACTATGGCTTCCCTGTTCACTTACAACACCCAGAGTGGACTGGATATCATAGGGACCTATCTGCTCATGCGGAAAGGCCCTCACAAAGGATATAATGCACCCTGCCTTAGGGTTGAAGGCCTGCAGTAGGGGTGGCTTACCTATATCTTATGCAGTGTAAGGGTGGTATGGCACACAGGGCTGTGTGCCATGTTGACTCTTTGATTTGTCCTGCCCTGGACATGCAGCCTGCAATATCAGCACCGCCTGGTCTGGGTGAGGGGTGCCTAGGGTACCTTCTTTTGCCCCATGTCCCGGGAACAGGGAGTACCATTTATGGGGGCTTACAGGGGAGACAGAAGTTGTGCCAATTGTGGTACAGTTTTAGGGAAAGGAGATCTGGCACTGGGAACCTGGTTAGCAGGGACCCAGTGCACTTGCAGTTCGAAATTACATCAGATATCAGGCAAAAAGTGGGGGACTAGCCATGTCAAAAGAGGCACTTTTCTACATGACCCCCCAAATAAAAGAGGATGAGACTACCCTTCGCCTAGTGAGTCTTAATCATCTAAGTGGAAAAACCTGGAAAGCCCAACTGCGTTGGCATGGGCAGTCCTGGGTCAGTGTTCCACTTCAGAGTCCATTACCTATAGGGATATGGACCACCTGAGCAGTCTGGGGGCTCTACCCTTTCATCTGCATTAATCATCTGAGAGGTCTGTGGTCGGTTTGAACAATGAAGTAAGAGCCAAACAGGTATGGCCTCAGCTTCTTCAGGGGTCAGACCACAGCAAAGGCTTCCCTCTCAAAGGCATTCCAGCGCTATTCGCTGGGGAGTAGTCTTCTACTGATGAAAGCCATAGGCTGGTCTTGACCTTTGTCATTATTTGGGATAGGACTGCCCCTATCTCGTGTTCAGAGGCATCAGTCTTCATGATGAATTGCTTGGTATAACCTGGAACTTTAAGAACAGGTGTCGAGCACATTGCTTCCTTCAGAGTGTCAAAAGCCTTTTGACAGCTCACCATTCAGTTCACCTTCTTGGGCATTCTTTTGGAGATCAGTTCGGTGAGAAGGGCCACCATGGTGCCATAATCCTTGACAGACCTCCAGTAGTACCCAGTCAAGCCAAGGAAGGCCTGGACTTGAGTCTGGGTTGTTGGTGCCACCCAATCCAGAGTAGTCTGGACCTTGGTCTGTAATGGTTCAAACCTGGCCTCCCCTCACAAGGTGGCCCAAGTACACAACCTTTCCCTGCCCTATCTGGCACCTACTTGCCTTGATAGTGAGGACTGCATTGCGCAGAGCCTCTAGTACTTTCCCGAGGTGGATCAGGTGATCTGGCCAAGTGAAGCTAAAGACAGCAATATCGTCAAAATAAGCTGCACTATAGGATTCCAACCCAGCCACGACTTTATTCACCAACCTCTGAAAAGTGGCAGGTGCATGTTTTAGACCAAAAGGCATTACAGTAAACTGATAAAATGCAGATTTTTCTTTGGCTCCTGGAGTCAGACCCATTTGCCAGTACCCTGATGTGAGATCAAAGGCGCTCAGATATGTGGCTGCTACTAACCTGTCAATCAATTAATCTGCCCTAGGAATTGGGTGTCCATCAGTTTTGCTCACAGCATTGAGATCCCTTTAGTCCACGCAAAACCTAATTTCTTTCTTACCACCCTGGGTATGAGGTTTGGGGACTAAGACAACTGGGCTGGCCCAGAGGCTCTTAGATGGCTCTATGACTACTAACTCCAACATCTTGCTTACTTCAGCTTTGATGCTCTCTTTCACGTGGTCAGATTGCCTATAAATTTTGTTTTTGACAGGTATGCTTTCACTAGTGTTCGTGTCATGGGTACACCAGTTAGTCTGACCAGGGGTCAAAGAGAAGAGCTCAGCAAACTGATTTAGGACTTGCCTGCAATCAGTCTGCTGTTGGGCAGAGATGGTGTCTGACAAGACCACTCCTTCTACTGACCCATCTTTTCGGTTGTTGCACAGGAGGTCAGGAAGAGGTTCACTCTCTGCTTCCTGATGCTCATCTGTGACCATTAGCATGGTCACATCCGCCCGGTCTCAAGAGGGTTTAAGGCGGTTCACATGGATGACCGGCTTGTCGTTCCTGCAAGTGCCAAGGTCCACCAAGTAGGTGACCTTCCCTTTTCTTTCAAGGATGGAATAGGGTCAGCTCCACTTATCTTGGAGGGCCCTAGGGGCCACAGGCTCCAATACCCATACCTTCTGCCCTCATTGTAACTCCACCATAGCAGCCTTTTGGGCATACCATTGCTGCTGGAGCTCCTGTCTGATCTCAAGGCTTTGGTTTGCTTTTTCCATGTACTCAGCCATTCGAGAGCGGAGGCCAAGCACATAGTCCAGTATGCCCTGCTTAGGTGCAACAAGAGGCTTCTCCCATCCTTCCCTCACAAGGCACAATGGTCCTCTGACAGGATGACCAAGCAGAAGTTCGAATGGGGAGAACCCCACTCCCTTCTGTTGCACTTCCCTGTAGGCGAAAAGCAGGCATGGTAGTAGAACATCCCATTTCCTTCTGAGCTTTTCAGGGAATCCACCAATCATTCCTTTCATGGTCTTGTTGAACCTTTCAACAAAGCCATTACACTGTGGGTGGTAAGGGGTAGTGAACTTGTAAGTCACTCCACACTCCTCCACATGTGTTTTAGTTAGCCAGACATGAAGTTGGTACCTCTGTCTGACACCACCTCCTTAGGGAAGCCCACTCTGGTGAATACACCAATAACGGCCTTGGCCACTGCAAGGGCAGTGTTAGTCCTAAGGGGAGTAGCTTCAGGATACCTGGTGGCATGATCCACTACCACCAGAATATATCTGTTCTCTGATGCTGTGGGAGGGTCAAGGGGACCAACAATGTTTATCCCTACCCTTTCAAAGGGAACCCCAACCTGTGGGGGTGGGTCCTTTGGGTGCCCACCTGTCTTGCCACTGGCTTGACAGGTGTGGCAGGAGTTGCAGAACTCCTTCACCTTCTGGTGCATTCCTGGCCAATAAAAGTAGCTGACAAACCTACTCCACATTTTGTTCTGACCAAGGTAACCAGCTAGTCGGATGTTGTGTGCCAACATGAGGAGGAATTCCCTAAACACCTTAGGCACTACCACTCGTCGAGTGGCACCGGGTTTTGGGTCTCTGGCCTAAGTGTAAAAGATCCCATCCTCCCACCAGGTTTTGTGGGAATCACTGACATCACCACTTTTCTGTGCAGCAGCTTGCTGTAGCAGGCTTTCAAGAATAGGACAGGTTCTCTGCCCCTGGCACAGATCTTCCCTGGAGGGTCCCCCCTGGGCCCAAGAGCTCAGCCTAGTAAGGCTCCAACTCAGTGGCTCAGTTCCCTATGGGCTGACACTTCTTCTCCCTGAGGAGAGAGGTTGGGTGTCTGTTGGAAAGCTAATCCCCCAGTCTTCGTACCTTTTCTCTTGGAGGCCTGGACCATTTTTCCAGAATACAGCGCCTCCTTTTCACTCTGAGCTCTGCTTTGTGCTCAAGCTTTTTCACACGGCCAGTGTGTGATTCCAAGGATTCCGGCATGGATTCTTAGTTCTGCCTTAACCCAGAGGGAGGTCTCCAAATCATTACCAAGCAAACATTCAACTGGGAGTGTCAGAGAGACTGTTACCTCTTTCTTACCAGCAACCCCCCTCCCAGTCAAAGGACACCATTGCCATGGGACGGTTGGTTGTCACATTCTCAGCATTGGTGACTGAATAGGACATTCCAGGCGTGAACTGATCAGGGGACACTAGATTCTGGGTCACCATGGTGACGCTAGCACCAGTGTCTCTCAATCCTTCCACCCAAACTCCATTAACATCAGGATGCTGTCTGTATTTTTGCATGTTAGTGGGCCAGACAGCCAAGGTGGCTAAGTCCACATCTCCTATGAGAGTCGCCTCAGTGAACTCTCTGACATGGTCAGGGCCCTCCTGAGATCCTATCTGGAGATTGGCTACTGCATTTACTCCAGGAGGACTAGAGGCATTTTTCTTGTTTTTACAGTCAGGGTCTCCAGTTCGGTGCCCCAAGGACCTAGGGGTATATTCACAAGAACGTGCGCTAAACAGCTCCAAAAAATGTTAACGCAACTTTACATATCGCAGTCTATTGTGGGAAAATAACCCCGTGTTAACGTGGAATTCACAACACGGCGGTACCATGCGATAGTTTGCCGAAAACGCGGCCAATGTCCGCGATACAACCACTGCAACGGAGATAAAAACACAAACCCCAACACAAAAAAACGTGCGATGAGCCCATTCGCGATGAGGAAAGCAGTGATAAGCAGCGCCAGGCCCGCGACACACACACGGCAGGCGGGAATAAGCACAACAAAAGCAGGAAAAAGGAAGACAAACCAAACAGAAAACAACAGCGAAGTACAATGGAGGCAGCCGGAGCTAGTACACAACCCCACAAGCCCCATTGGCAACAAAACATTGTACATGGCAGTCCATCGTGGACAAGGTGAATGCAGCCGGAGAGCGGAGGAGGACAATGGAAGAAAACCAGAACAGTTGGAATGATGCAAAACGCAAAAACAAGCAGAAACATGCCAACAACCAGAAGGCAGCAATGCACACCGGAGGTGGGAGTCCAGCGCCACACCAGGAGCTGGATGACATGGAGGAAATGGTGTCCACCACATCAGTCTGGAGATGGTGGCAGGAGTCGGAGACCGGAAACTGCTCAAAATCAGCAGACACAACAGCAACAGGGAGAGGAACGACCAGGGACTGGGGGGACGGGGGGAGATGGGCACAATGGCACACATGCACAATTAAGCACAGCACAACTGCAGACAAACCATGCCCAAGAGTAACAACACCAACCAAGAGCACAAGTCACACAACTCGGCAATATCACACCACTGAACAAGCACAGAAGTGAAAACCACACTGCCTGAAAGGGAGAAAAGTGAGCCAAATCAGAGCTGAAGGGCCATCTCACACACAATGCAGCACACACACATAGGAAGCAGAGCACCCCAACATCGAACACAAAGTGTTACAAACACCAACATTTGCACAACCGAACACAGGACACAAGTGCACCGGCTTGTGGCCGGTAAATGTCCATACGCATCTAGCAAAGCACGAAACTGGGACATGATAATGCACAAGTACCAACCCACAGCCCTGATGGGGTAGCAATGCATGTATGGCAGGGACCCAGATAGGCCGTGACACACACATTTGCATACATATCAACACTCATCACAGTTGGAGACAAGTGAAGGTGCGGAAACTTCATCAACAATTGCGTGTCAGTACAGCCAAGAGAAGTGCCACAACATGCAGAACAATGCAGCAGCATGTCTGAATGAGGAATGTTGGAAAGCGCCCATGTCCACCCCGGGGGAGTCCATCACCCACACAAGTCAGTGCCAACGCGCGTTGGTTGTCCGCCCATGTATCCGGAGTCCAGGCCAATGCAGCCATGTCCACTGTCATCTTGGGACATGTGACCAGATCCCCAACATGCAACCAGGCGCCGGGACACATGCAATGGGTCACATTCAGTTGTGGCTGCAGGTACGTTGTCACTCGTCCATGAACACGAGTGCAGCAGCGTATGCCAACATTTCCAACATGAGCTCGTTGTCGACTACATCTAACATGTCGGCGACGTAACCCATCAGCTGTCCCGGACAGATGTGCTGACTCCAACCCCTGGCCCCAATTGGCACTAAAGCCCAATAGGGGAGCGGCTCAATGTGGTCACTGCACACGACGACTCGTGCAATCTCCCAGGTCCAGTTGCCAGCATGCATGCCAATCATCCAGGCATGCCATAAACGGGCATCACGGTGACACTCCTGGTCGTGGTCCAACATGGGGTGCACACACACGTCGAAATCCAGGTCAGCTACCGTTACGTTGGAGAGGCAGACATTCATGGTCCACTCGAATATGCACGAGCGACAATGCAACACAGGCTGAACGCAGGTGACGTTGGCAAGGCGGAAGCGCAGCCGGTAACTGATCTGCAGCACTGCCAATGGTAGTGCCCCCAGTACATGCAGCAGACATGCACGGTACCGGTCCACGTGACTGGAGTTGTGCATGTGTCCGGGATGGTCTGCCATTGCGTCAGTGGCTCTGCTTGAAGCGGCACCGTGCTGACCCGCGCCAGTCCTGTGGATGAAATGCCACAGTTCGGATCAATGAGCAGTGTCTGTGTGCAACGGGTGCAGGCCTGGGGTGGGAGTACGTGTGAAGGCCATTTCACACACGCTAACTACGACCAAGGACTTCTGTGTGTGGGATGTGTACACGTTGGTCTCACGTCGGGCAGTGCGTAGTGTGGGAGTCGCCAGCAAATACTATCGTATCTGTCAGGGGGTGCTGGGCGCTGCAGATGTGCTTCCGCCTGATAGTTCAGACAAAGGTCCTTTCATCCCTACAGTAACTTTACCATCTGCTTGCATACAGGAGATGTACAGAGGCCTGTCGTGGGTGGGGTGGGATGTCTGCGACCCAGGGAATCATGGATGATATGCCGAGCACGTGGCACATGAGCGGCCTCACTGTGTGTTACGTTGCCTAACAGCTGCTCCTCCCTCCCACGAGCCCCCACACTTGTGTGCGCTGCGCGGTTGTATCACGTGCACTCCTACGGCACACCATTGTCATGCCTGTCTGCGCATGTCCAGCGGCATGCCAACAACACTGTGAAGCTGGCCGTTGAGGGTGTGCGGCCACGTGAGTGCAGGCCAATGGTCTGGACAGGGCGGACACAGGTGTACAGTCCATGGCATGGCAGGTGGCAGTCCATGGTCTTGCGCTCCTACATTTCCCCGTACGTGCGGGCCTGCCCTCCGGGTGCATGCTACATTGCAACATCGACTACTGTGGCCCTGGTGGCGACAACACTCCAACAGAGAGACACGCTTACCGCACTTCCTGCTCAAGGCCAGACCAAAGCCACGCCCTGATCCCCCTTCCGAATCAGCACACCCCGGCGCTGACCTGACATACGCCGGACCAGCACACGCCGCTTGTGCATGCAGGGGGGGGCAGGCGAAGCTACATGTCCAAGGTCTCAGCCACTGCTGAGGCGACATGGTATCGTCCACTGAAGACAGCACACTGTGATGTTGCAGGGCTCGGGCCCATCATGCTGACATAATGACCACACGGACACACTTGCTTAGATGGTGTGAATGGCTATGGGCACGTGCGCCCGGCCACTTTTATTAGCAGGCTCACATGTCGAGTGACACCTGTGTTGAATGTGTGTGGGGTGTGTGTACACCAGCCTTCATGGAGTGCCTGGTGCAGTCAAAATACGACAACAGTGTCCATCGTTAAGGACACAACCTTCAACCATAAAGGCTCCATGACTTGAGCTGCACAGAGTCAGTGGCCCCGGATGCACAGCGTCCTGCACGGGCCTACCGCCACGGGCCGCTGACTTGCGGTGCACTGGGGCAGGGTCAGAAGAGCAGAGCAGGTTCTCGTAGATGACAAAGGGGGTTGTCGCGGAGTGTCTCGGTGGACAGTGGAAGGTGTACCCCCAGGGTATGATGCAGAGGGCCGAACCACGCAGAAACAGTCACTATGGTGGAGATGAATGGAACAGACACATGTCGAACACCAAGTCCGTCCCAGCCAGATGATGATGCAGACAACCCCCAGGCCATGGACTCAGACGCCACCAAAGTCCAACCAGAAAGTGCCCATGACTCATTGCGCACAGAGTTAGTGGCACCAGTGCTGATAGGGGATGCCGCCTGCGATGAGGCGTGTCCAATGGTGTGGACTCCTCCATATCTTACGCAAGTCACAGTTCCACATGTGTGACCTACTGGACCGAAGTGTAGGCCGGGGGCAGCGGTCAGCACGGGCCCACAGTCACATGTTGTGTGCTTGCGATGCAGGGTATGGGACACTGATCGAAGGGAGTTCAGTGATATAAACTCTGCAATAAACATCTGGTCACTGCCGTTCTGTACTCAAGACACAGTTCCACATGTGGGACCTACTGGACCGCAGTGTAGGCCTGAGCCCTCATCCAGGTGTCGCCGGCTTGCGTTGAACAGGGTTAGTGGCACCACGTGTCGCAGGCTTGCGTTGAACAGGGTTAGTGGCACCACGTGTCGCAGGCTTGCGATGCAGACTTTGGTTTCACTGATCGGAAGGAGTATAGGGATGTGGACGCTGCCACAGACTTGGGGTCACTGCCATTCAAAACTCAGGACACAGTTCCACATGTGGGACCTACTGGACCGCAGTGTAGGCCTGAGCCCTCATCCAAGTGTCGCCGGCTTGCGTTGAACAGGGTTAGTGGCACCATGTGTCACCGGCTTGCGTTGAACAGGGTTAGTGGCACCATGTGTCGCAGGTTTGCGTTGAACAGGGTTAGTGGCGCCACGTGTCGCAGGCTTGCGATACAGACTTTGGGTTCACTGATCGGAGGGAGTATAGTGATGTGGACACGGCCACAGACTTGGGGTCACTGCCATTCAATACTCACGACTCAGTACAACATGTGCCAACCACTGGGCCGAAGAGTACGCCGGTGGAGTATGTCAACGAAAAGGGAGTGCTGTGGGCCAGCGTCGTGGAGGCCAGCGATGGTCTGCGTAGGCTGCAAAGGTCGCGGGACTGGGGCTTGGAGCTTTCACCGCCACGTGGTGGGCCCTCTTTGACACACGCCGGTGTCGGCAGGTGAGCGGAGCCTCCTTGGTGCGCTGGGGCAGGCATGACGGGTCTGGGGACCAGCGGCCCAGGGTGCAGCAGGCGCACAGGGACGCAGGCCCGCCGCGCACGGCGCCGGCCTCGTGGTGGGCTGAGAGGCGCCGCCCTGGCAGACACGTTGGCCATTCCGAATGAGAACCACGCCCAGTGTGACGGGCTTTTTATTCACACCCCTACTCAGGCCTGGCATACGCAGGGCCAACCCACTCCGGCAGCGCATACAGGGGGGACGTAACAGGCAACATTCCCGCGTTCTGCCCCACAGCCTGTGGGGACATGGTAGCGTCCACTGGCCACTACACTCCATGCACCAGCAGTTAATGTCCACATGGCCATTTCCATGGTTTGCACATTGAAGTCTGTCCGGCACATCCACTCCACACCTGGCATTGGGTAGGTTCTCATTTATTGCTCACTTGCCGCTCTCGCACATGCCTGCTCCAGGCCTCTCCTCACATTCTGCTATTGTGTGGCTGTGGTGCCATGCGTGGCTGGGTTGTGTGCATGGCAAGCCCAGGTTCCCAATGGAGTCGTGTTATCATGTTGGGTCGGTTGGCATGTTGTGTGGCATGTTGCATGTAGTTTTGCTGCGTGCCCATTGCCAGTGTCGTGAGTTGCATGACTGTGGAGTGGAGGTGTGTGGTGTGTTCATTTGGTACTTACCAACGAGCAATGCATTTCCATAAGTGCCATCCTGGGAGCGTGGTTAATGATGGACTGTTGGGAGATGTATGACTCATGCACACTGCCTGGGGACTTGGCCACAACATTGTTGAGGAGTCCCCGGTGGTCCACTATTGCCTGCACATTGATGGAATGCGTGTGCTTTCTGTTGCGGTAGTTGTGAGCAGTGTCGGCAGCGGGCACGAGGGGTACATGTGTGCAGTAGATTGCCCCCAACACGTGAGGGAATCTAGCTATGGCGTAGAAGCCTTGCTTGGTCTCCAGCTGCTCCTGCGCAGTGTGGGTGTAGTGGAGGTGCTGGGGAACCAAGCTGATGATGACATCCAGGACAGGTGTGATGAACTTGGATAGGGCTGGCTGTGAGACTCCTCCGGCTCTGGCAGTTGTGGGTTGGAAGGTACCAGAGGCCAACATGTGCAGCACAGCCGGCAGCTTTGTCTGCGGAGGGATGTTGGTTGTCTGCTGTGTTGGTGCCGTCAGCAGGTGGGTGCTGTGGGTCAGGATGCGGGGGATGGTTGTCCTTTTGGGCCTGTAGTGGGCAATGTCCTCCTCTGGCGTTAGGTCTGTGCGGCTGGTGCGTTTACGGTGGGTCCGCTGTCTTTGTGTACGCTGCCTCTGTGGTGGTCCGGGCGGGGGGGGAGGGGCGGGTGGTGGCGGGCCTGGGGGTGGTTGCGGTGGGTGTTGTGGCCCTCATGGGTCTCCGAACTGCATGATCATTGGCTCCATGGCATCTGTGGCTCTTCAGATGTGGCTCTTGGCTGGGCTCCCTTTCATGCTGCAGGTAGTCGTCCTGCTTAACACCAGCTACAGGCAGGTGTTAATTCCCTGCTGCTACCGCGGCTTATCGCCTGTTTTTGGTTCGCATCGCAGATCTGGCAGTTCGTTGTGAAAGTGGTGTTGTGGTTTTTTCATGAGTTTTTGCACGGGAACGCCTACTCTGTCACCCGTGGAGATAAATTTTGGGGCAGTTATCGCGGGAATATTGGCAATGTCTGCAGTTTGCACCCGCTTGTTAAAGGTGCGTTAAATCTATCTCCGCTTTTGATGCGTTAAGGTGGCGATAACTCGGCGATAAGTCCTTGTGAATATGCACCCTAAAGTCCTGACCTCAAGCCTTCTTGGGATCCCAGCTCTTCCCCTGGTACCCGCCCTTTGGCTGTGAAGAGTCTCGGGCTCCCTCTCCTGAACAGATGTTTGGGGGCCTGACGAAGACTCTTTGTTTTTAGGTTTACCCTCTCTCCCTTGGGAGGGCTTTTTGGCCTCTTTCTTTTGGTCTCCCCTAGTTTTGACCCAGTGGTCTGCCTTCTTCCCCAACACTAGAGGAGGAAGTGAACCTAGGTGATGTAACTTCTCATTATAACAATTACTCAAAAGATGCTCCATCATAATTAAATTGTAAAGCCCTTCGTAGTCTTTCACATTGTTATATGTTAACCAACCTTCTAGTGTTTTTACTGAAAAGTCGACAAATTCGACCCAGGACTGACTCAGGGTTTTTTGAGTCTCCTGGAAGCTTATCCTACACTCTTCAGTGAACACACGCTCTCTCCCAATTTATTTGTATTCTGCTCCCAGAGATGGGTCCTAACCCGAACTCTTTTCTTTGTCTTTCCAGTTCCATGAGCTGGGTTTCTAAACTCAGTCTCTTGACCAATCTTTCTAGCCAGAGATCCTCATCCGAAGGAGCCTCATCGGTTTCTAAGGGGACCGACTCACGTCTTCTCCCATCATCATTATCATTGATAATGTCATCATCCTTAGACTGGGCTCCCACGTCTGGGTGATCTTTCTCAAACTGAGTATCAGTTCTCTGAGATATTCGGTTTTGGGAATCTTGCCCATTTTCATACCGTAGCCCTTACAGATGGTTCCGCAATGCGCATGGTTCAGGTCCATGTAAGGGGTCAGATCGAGCTCCTAATCCTGGCTACTGGTTTCAGGCATTATTTCACTAAAGCTGGGACCTTTTTACGAAGTAAAAAAAAAGAAACTAAAATGCTTTGTCCTAAGTAAACTACTGACTGTTAAATTTCTAACTGTTTGTTTCAGGGACTTACCAAAACCCTACAGTTTATTTTAGAAATTTTGAAAAAATAGGCCAATCAAAAATTAGACTATCTAAAGACAATTTTTGATTTACTCGTGTGTGCACTTATTGACAAAGTGGTCCAGCAAGTGCAAAGTCATGTATACCACCGCTGTTCATCAATGTAAGTTCCGCTTCTCTGTACAGTGTACTAAAATGAAGTACACTATGTAGAGAGTGCGATAAATCCCCAGAGGAAGATAGAGGCAACAAGTATATAATGCTAACTCCATTTTGTGGTAGTGTGGGTGAGCAGTTAGGCTTATCAGAGGACAGGTTAAAGCATGTGTTGTACTCATAGAGGCAATAAATGAGACACACACTCAAGAATAAATCAGAGACCAATTTTGTATAAAAATAACAATTATATTCATATATTTTTAGAGAGTACGACTTCAAATCAGAAATATACTTTATAAAGTTCAATATGTGATTAAATACTTCGTAGACTTTCAATTATGGAGAGAAAATGCAGTGCAGTTCAAAGTATTCAGAACTTTCAGTATCTAGGCACTCGGCGGTCGATACCATCAGACATTTACCATTGCGGTTGTCAGAGAAAGCAATGGAAGCGTATGGCTTGAATGGAGTTCAGTAGACCTCCAACACAGTTACCGTCACAGTTACCAGCAGCAGGTCACTGTAAGTCGATGGATGCGAAACACCACCAACCCAGCAGTAGCGGTTGCTGGATGGCTGGTGTAGATTTAGATGGCGGAGGACCGCCGACTCAGATACCCTTGTGGTCACTGGAAGGGGGACTCCGCCATGGAGTTTCGAAATTCACCGGCAGTGGGTAGGCTACAGGTGTGATGTACAGTAGACCATCACAGAATAGGCTGTCATATCAACGTTGCTGCCATATGCCGTCGAATTCACCGGCATAAGGGTATGTGCTCTCAGGAACTGGGATGTTTCCAGCATTGGTCGTTATGCTGAGAGGATCCCTCAAGGTGATGGAGGCACGCATGGGTCGATTCCACCGGACTGGTGAACCAACAGGCCTGGGAAGCTGCAACGTTTCTTTTCCAGTGGTGAGTCACATCGACACGGAGTGTGCTGAGCTTCAACCACGGTGGTTTCTTTACCGGCGTACGCCTGGGACTAGGGCCTCTAGGCTAAATGGAGGTTCTTGGCAATTTACGTAGTCTTCAGGGGATCCAGGGTTCCCTGGATGCCTTGCAGGTTTCAGGAAGGGCAGAAGGTCCCAGTTGTCGAGTCTGGTTGCAGTTGGCAGGGTTTGCGCTCGCTTCTTTTGCAGCAGGGCTCAGTTACTGGTCCGCCAATGGTCTTCTTCTGTTGTTTTCTTTAGGTACAGTGAATCTGAAGTCAGGTTCTCGGGAAGCCACCTAAATACTGAATTTAGTGCCATTTTTAGGGGAGGCCAGGTAGTAGCCAATGGGCTATCTACCTGTATGGTGTCTACACCTTCTTTATGCTCACCCCATGTGGGGGGGTAGGCATACCCTGACGTCTAATAGGCTACTATCCCCATCTTCAAGATGGCGGATAGCGAAAAGCGGGGTCTACCTCATCTGCTCGACCTGAGGGTGGTACAGGGTGAAGGTAGACCGACCTCCTACTTTACCTATTTTTTCTGCCAGTCCTCACGTCAAAAGTGGAGCAGGTCTGGGGGTTGCCATCTGCTTCTAACAGCACAGGGCTGGGGGCAGGGTTCAAAGGTGGCATGGCCTTTGAAGTTCCCGCTTCTGCCGAGGCAGGTCCTGCAGGGGGGAAGGTGTGACCACCACTGTCCAGAGCAGGCATTGTCTCTGGATCCAGAGAGCTCTGGCTCTCTACCCAGGGTTCCAGAAGCATGTCTAGTGATGGCAGGCTGGCTAAAACTAGACAGGCACCACACCAGTGGTTGGTAAGGTTTCAGGAGATCCTCTTAAAGGGTCTCTGATATAAATTTATTGATAAATCCAATGCTGGCATCAGCACAGAATTATTAAGACAAGATGTTTGGTACCCAAACGGCGTAGAAATCAGTGAAGACATCATGGAGCCAGGAAACTCACATTGACGAGTATCCAGCCCATGTACTCGTTATGGTTTCCATGTTCACTTACAACACCCAGAATGGACTGGATATCATAGGGACTTACCTGCTTGTGCGGATAGGTCCTTACATAGAATATAGTGCACCCTGCCTTAGGGCTAAAGGCCTGCAGTACGGGTGGCTTACCTATATATTATGCAGTGTGAGGGTGGCATGGCACACAGGGATGTGTGCCATGTCGACTCTTTGGTTTGTACTGCATCGCACACAGCCTGCGAGAGCAGCACTGCCTGGTCCGGGTGAGGGGTTCCTAGGGGACCTTCTTCTGCCACTACACCCTGGGTACCAGGAGTACCATTTATGTGGGTTTACAGGGGAGACAGAAGTTTTGCCAATTGTGGTACAGTTTTATGGAAAGAGATCTGGCACTGGGAACCTGGTTAGCAAGGACCCAGTGCACTTACAGTTTGAAATTACATCAGACATCAGGCAAAAAGTGGAGTGCTAACCATGTCTAAAGAGGCACTTTCCTACATTACCCTCCCTATAAACGAAAGAGGATGTGACTACCTTCCCCTAGTGAGTCTTAATCATCTAAGTGGAAGAACCTGGAAAGCCCATCTGCATTGGCACAGGCAGTCCCGGGTATGTGTTCCACTTACAGTTCGAAATTACATCAGAAATCAGGCAAAAAGTGGGGGCTACCATGTCAAAAGAGGTACTTTCCTACAGTATGTGTTTGTCTTTTTTGGTGGATGCCTGCTAGTCTGATGATCTTTTTTTATTTTTGGTGCTAAATGTGTAGGTGTTTTTGTGTGTTTAGTGGTAGTGGTGGACTGTGAAGGTGAGAATAGGGTGGTGTGTTGAATGGGGTTAGGGGTTTTGGTGAGGAATGGTGTTTTTAATGATGGCAGGGGAGGAAAGAAGGGTAGAAGGAGGAAAAAGTGGAGGTCTGTGGGAAGCACTGGTGTCAGAAGGGCCACCTGGTGGACCTAACTTTCTCTGTAAGGGAGACATCTCAGAATGAATGCCATCCAGGATGATGGTCACTTAAGTAAGTTGTTTTCTAACATCCTGGATGGCATTCAGCAGTGCTGTCTGCCTTACATAGAGGCTGTTTAAAACTTCAAGGCCTCTTCTGAGACCAATGCTAGTGACATGGGGGCAGGGGCAAAGAAGACCCAAGGCCGTCTATTGACTGGGGACACAGAACTGAGGGCCGTGATGGAACTATTGGTAATGACAGGCAAAGAAACTGATTGTTCATCCTGAGTGGATTGGTCTGCCACCACTAGTGACTAGTCTGTGTCAGATTCCTTGGAATCCATTGTTGTGATGGCCTTCTTGCTAGTCTCTTCACCCTCAGTGCCTCTTGGACCTTCAGTGTCTGTGGCGTCTTCTTATGGCGAGTTGAAAAAGTATAGGTGCTGAAGTAACAGATGAGAAGCTAAATTTAGTGAAGTACTGGGGCAACAGCAACATTGGAAACATCGTCTGACCCCAACACCCAATCTTCAGCTGTCCTCAGTGCACCCGACCAGCCTAGAACTCTGCATCCCACACGTGATGAGGACTCTAGAATGCACAGATATGCGTTGGACATCATACACCTCCCTCAAAATCCTAGTGACTCTCTTGTTCTTCCCCAGATGCACGGGCACTTCTTCATCACCTGCCCCAGCGGTAGCTGAAAACACCCATATATGTACATCAATGACACAATCGCTGAACATAAAATATTTTCAAAATGTTGCTAGTTTTGGGTTAAAAGCGTCAATACAATTTTAGTATACACAACTTTGCAAACATATATTTCTGAAGAACCTTTAACTGTAAATGTTCAGAAATTAACATTTCTAAATGTTTTTTTTCAACAATGCATTTCTCAATTGCTTATTAATACTCAAAGGAAAAATTTCAACGAGGGACCAGGAGACTAAATGGAGGTATGGGCTGCACTGAAGGAGCTCTGGAGCCGATGGTGGAACTGTCCTTAGAAGCCATCAAGGCATTCAAAACTTTGGAATGGCCTTATATGTTTAGGGTTCTAAAGAGAGTGGGCAAAGGTCCACAGTACAGATGATGGACCAAACTATTTGAGCAAGGCCATTCGCAAAGCTAAAGGTAAATGGTACTTGGTCGGACCAGTTTCGACTCACGAGGGGCACTGGACAAGAGTGTCCACTCTCCCCTATGATCTTCACCTTGGCACTAGAACCCCTGGCCTGCTGTATTCAGGAGGATTCCTTGGTGCGGGGATTGTTCTGGGAGAAGGACTGAAAACAAGAGAATCTCACTATATGCTAATGACATACTCCTTTAGGTGGCACAACCAGACACAACCAACCCTACATATAATCCAGATCTTTGGTAAACATTCAGGCTATAAAATAAACTGGGAGAAGCGCATCCTGTATCCTATGACTGGATGGCCCTGGAAACTAATGTAAAGAGACCTCTTTGAGAGACTTCAGATATCTGGGTACATATGTCACCAGGGATGCTGAGGTATTCCTCATCAGAAATCTTTACACTCTCTTGGATAACTTTAACAATGATGTTAAACAAAGGAGAGCATTGCTGCTATCGTTATTAGCCCATGGTGCAATGTTTAAAATGATAACCCTACCCAAATTCCTCTACGTTCTCCAACATACACCATTAAGACACCATCTGACTGTCTTAGGAAACAAGAGGCAGAAATTAGATGTAAGAAATACTACTGGGCATCACAATTGGTGATAGTCAATGAATGGGATTTTGAACCACAGAAGGAGCCATCCCTGAGGGTTGACCAAAAAAGGGAATCTTGCAACCTTATACCAAGCTGAATCAGCCAGGAATCTACCCACACACCAAAATAGTACTTGCAGCTTGGAGGGAAGCAACTAGGCACTTTGGATGAGAGGGTGTTGTGGAGGGATAGACAGGAATAAGGCTTTGGAGGCTTTTCTGGTTTACGTATGATGACTTATTTGTAATGGCAAAAACCCAAAATCGAACTGCCAAAAACATTTAAGGGAGAACTCCCGAGTTTTAGGTAAAATCAATGGGGCCGATTCCGATTCAGGCCGGAAATCACTCCGACCGAGCCGGACCCGGAGAGATTTCCGACCGAATCGGACTCTGGCAGTCCGACCGAATGAGTACGATGCGCACGCATGCAATCGGACTCGAGTCGGTCGGACTCCCATTGAAGTCAATGGGAGCCGGTCGTACAACGCGTACGCGGGCTCCCATTGACTCAATGGGTGCGAGGCGAACAAGGGCGCCCCCTACAGCGGGTATGCCTTGATACGACTCGCGGCGTACATGCACAGGTAGGGGGGACCCATGGGTCCCCCCTGTGTGCGACTCGCGCGGCTACGCGTACAGGCGGGTCCGACACGGACCCCCAAAGTCCAGCTCCGACTGCTCCTTCGAGCCGGACGGCGCAAGTCGGTCGGACTGCTCGCGGCGCGCATCGTACTTGCCCGGCCAGGGAACGTCTCCATTGCGCGGTGCGAGTCGTGTCCGTGCGAGTCGGTCGGAGCGGTCGGACCCGGGAACGAGTCAGTCGGCGATTTCGCATGCGCTCGCATTGTACTCGCTCGGCCGGACGCACGTACGAATCGGTCGGGAAAGAGGGCTCCGAATCGGATCCGGTTAAGCCAAATCCGATTCGGTGCCCTACCGGCCGAGATCGGAATCGGCCCCAATGTCTTTACTATCAGTCTACAATGTTGTCGGGAGGTTGTCCGCTCTTGATACTTAGAGACATTTTTCTTTTCTTTCAGGTCTACTGGGTCAATGCCACCCACACCCCGGTCAGTCAAAACTCTCATGAGTTGCGACGGGCTGCTTCGCGAATCCACCAGTTCGTGAAGCAGCTGATGGCATCCACCAGTCTTCCCACCATTCTTCCTTCTCTTCTTCCAAGTCGTTGGCTTTGGCCATGAACTCTGCCCCCTCGCCAGAGTCCTTTATTA
The DNA here is from genome assembly GCA_963921515.1 of Calotriton arnoldi. NCBI lineage: Eukaryota > Metazoa > Chordata > Amphibia > Caudata > Salamandridae > Calotriton > Calotriton arnoldi. The sequence continues at coordinate 607,293 of CAWUFW010003270.1, forward strand.
CTTTTGCCTCTCTTTTCTGTCTACGCTTTTTCCTTTCCCGTATGTCTATGTCCTTTCTCTCATTTAACCCTTCTTTCTGTGTTGGCCCAGTTTCCCCCCTTTTCTCACTAGTTGTTCGTTTTCAATTCCAGGTGGTGTTTGGACTATACCTTAGCTGGACCGGTCCCTTTTGAGGTAGGTGCTTGCCGATACTCACTTTTCCCTCACATCTCCCTTCCCTTACTTTCTTCAGAGGAAGAAATATTTTCTGGGGATATCGAGAAAAAAATCAGCATTTGTCTATCTTTGCATTTCCTGTGAAAGGTCGTAGATCGAAAAGATTGTAAGGCCAAAAACCATCACATTATTCGAGGTTTGTTGCCTTTGTTTCTGGACATCCACTCCAAGGGTGCATGGTCTGTATATAACCAAATTCCCTTCCATCTAAATAATAGTGAAGACTTTCAGTGGCCCATTTTATGGCCAAACCTTCCTTTTCGATTAAAGCATAATTGTGCTTTTGGAGGATAACAGTTTACAGCTAATGTAAAAAATAGGTTTCTTGTCCTTCATCTATCTGGGATAACACAACCAATAAACCCTCCCCAGAGGCGTCTGTCCGTAAAATACATTTTTTTTAGAAGTCTGGTGATTATAGTACTGGACATGAGGAAAGCAGTTCATTTAACTTTTTTAAAGCCTTTATAGTTGTGGGGGAGGGTTGTTTTAATTCCTTGTCGGCCTCTGGGTTTTTGGTCAATAAATCAGTTAGAGGGGTAGCCCAGTGCGAAAAGTGGGGAATAAAATGGCGATAATACTTCACAAGACCTATAAAAGCCCTGAGACCCCATTTATTCTTGGGGAAGGGTTTTTTTGCTATAGCTGATACGTTTTCATTTTAGGGCTGGATAACCCCTTTCTCTAACAAGTACCCTAGATATTGGACTTGTCAGGCTACCAAATTACTTTTTTTCGGGTTGACCTTTAATCCAGCTTCATGGTGGGCTTCTAGTACTGCTCTTAAATGTTTTGAATGTTCTTCCCATTATAAGCTATGTATTAAGATATCATCTATAGAGACAGCCGCATATCTTTCATGTTTTCTATGTAAGTCATTCATCATTCTTTGGAATGTGGCCGGGGCTCAGTGCAACCCAAAAGGTAACACAGTCAACTGATAGAGACCCCCAGAAATGGAGTGGAGAAGGCTGTTTAGTCCTTGTTTTTTGGGTTTAGTGGGATTTGCCAAAAACTTTTACATAAGTCTAACGTACTGACAAATTGTGCTTTTCCTAGTCTTTCAATCATCTCATCAACCCAAGCGATAGGCTAGGTGTCAAGCTTAGACATTTTATTGACTTCCATGAAATCTATATAAAAACGCAGCAATCCATCTGGCTTTGGAACAAGTAGCACAGGCATTTTCCATACACTTATGAAAGGCTTTATTACTCCCAGCTAACCATCGGGCCGCTGGAATTCTATATGGCTTTATTCAGATTATTTTTCTGGGTTTCTGTCATGCTAGTATGTTGTATTACATGTGTGCACCCGGGAATCAATAAAAAATACTCCAGGATAATGTTTTAAACATCCCTGAAGCTCTTTTCTTTGGCCTAAGCCTAATTCAGGATCAATAAACTGTATTTCTTCCTCTGTGTCTACTTTCCCTATTCCATATAAGGCAGGTAAGGGCCCTTGACATTTTTTTAAAGTTTCACATGATATATTTGGGTTTCCTTACTCACATGATTGATCTCCAATATATAGGCTACGGTGGTCACCTGTTTAAGAATTTTAAATGGACCTTGCCACTGGCTTAACATTTTATTGTCATTCGTGGGTAATAGGAGCAACACATAGTCACCCAAAGAAAACTGTCTGAGTTTGTCTTTTTAATCGTAGAGCCCCTTTTGTACTTATTGACTTCTTTCCATATTATGTCTGACTATCTCTCCTATCGCCCTTAGCCTGTTTTTTAATTGGCTTCTATATTCTAATATATGTTTAGATTTATCTTTCTTTCGCTCCCAGAACTCCTTGGCCATATCGAGCAGGGTCCGGGGTTTTCTTTCGAATGGAGAAAACTCTGTGCTTTTCTGCTCTTTGCACCATATGTCAAATAGACCTACAGATAACATCAAATCCCATTTTATTTTCTGCAATGCCAATAATTTCTTATGAGTGAGTGAGTTTCAATGTGGCTTTATACTGTTCCACCAGGCCATCTGTTTGTGGGCGATAGGCTGCTGTCCAAATCTGCTGTATGCCCAACAGTTGGAATTTCTGAGACATTAATTTAGAGGTACAATAACTTCCTTGGTCGGTTAGGCTCTCCTTTGGGAACATCTCAATCATGGCTTTGGCTATTTGAGTGGCATTAGGCTCTCTTAGGGGTCCTGCCTCTGGATACCTTGTTGCATAGTTTACCGTGACCAACACATAGCGATGCCCACTCCGGAAGAGTAAAAGAGGTTCTATGATGCCCATCCCTACTCTTGAGAAAGGTTCTTCTGTAATGGGTAATGGACATAAAAGGGTGCAGGGAGGTTGATATCTGCTTGTTTTTGACTTATGGCACATTCTCTACAGTACTTCTTAATACGGTTATATATCCCAGGCCAATAGAAGTGTTCTAGTATGGCTTTTTCTGTCTTTTCTCTACCAAAATGACCCCCTAATAAATTACTATAGCCGAGGTAAATTATTTTCCCCTAAATGGTTTGGGGACTAAAAGCTGGATAGGCTGGGCCTTTACCCCTTTCCCATATAACTGGCAATTTCTTTTGAAGAACTGCAGACCCACCTCCTCCCAGTTTTCCTCCTCAGTTGCTCTGGCCCCCACTTATCAGAAGGAAGGGTCCTCTCTCTACGCAGCCTTAAAGTTTCTATCAGACTCCCACAAGGCCTCTTCCTTCCACCTAAGCCATTATTCTTCTCAAGTCGTTTTTGTCTTCTACTCTATCTTTCTTTAGGAGTTGGCCACTCTTGATCCTCCAGACTTGAAAAGGGTGCTCACCACACCAGGGAAGCTCCTTTCCCATGAATCCAGTACTAGGGACTCTAGTTGAGGTTAATCTGTACCCACAGTTAGAGCTTCTGGTAACTTGAGAATCAGTCCTACTTTTACTGGGATTGGGACTTCCCCTCCATTCCTATATCAACTTGAAACTCTAGATATTTTCTTTGTTCACCATAAACACATTGTTTAGTCATAGTCCCCTTTGGAACTGGGGTATCCCCCTTCAATACATAAAGCCACATAATCGTCTGTCTACATCCAGTGTCTAGTAGGGCAGTTACAGGATTCCCGTTGACCCGTAATGAACAGTAGTATGAACTTTCCTTTTCCTGCCTCTCATACATTACAGTTTTGGATAGTCCTATCTCCATGGGTTTGGGCTTATGGGGGCAGAATTGTGCTGTATGACCCAGTCCTCCACAGTCATAACATTGGAGAGCAGAGACGATGGGGGTGATGTTCCAACTGCTGGAATGTATTCTTTCTCCTTTCCTTATGCCCATAGCTTTTCCTCCCTTTTCACTGGTGAGTCCTCAAACTTTAGGGTTAGTGTCCCTGTCAAGCTTTCCTGAGCCTTTGTAAAAGCCCCGGTGACGTCTACAGCAGTTTCTAGAGTCAGGTTGCTAAGCTGCTTTACCCACCTCTGGACAGAGGGATGGAGGGAAATCAAACCTGTTCCAAATACATTTTCTTAAGTATGTCAATCAATCAATCAATCAGGTCACTCATAAAGCGCACTACATACCCGCGAGGGTCTCAAGGCGCTGGGGGAAGAGGGGGTGCTGCTACTGATCGAAGAGCCAGGTCTTGAGGAGTCTTCTGAAGGCCAGTAGGTCTTGGGTCTGCCGAAGGTTGGTGGGGAGGGTGTTCCAGGTCTTGGCGGCGAGGTGGGAGAAGGATCTGCCGCCGGCGGTCGTTTTCCGGATGCGGGGGACTGTGGCGAGGGCGAGGCTGGTGGAGCGGAGCTGGCGGGTGGGGGTGTAGAAGCTGAGTCGTCTGTTGAGGAAGGCTGGTCCGGAGTTGTGGAGTGCTTTGTGTGCGTGGGTGAGGAGCTTGAAGGTTATCCTCTTGTTGACAGGGAGCCAGTGCAGGTCTCTCAGGTGGGATGTGATGTGGCTGCGTCGGGGATGTCGAGGATAAGACGTGCAGAGGCGTTCTGGATGCGTTGCAGCCGTCTCAGGAGCTTAGCCGTCGTTCCTGCGTAGAGGGCGTTTCCGTAGTCCAGCCTGCTGGTGACGAGGGCCTGGGTGACTGTTTTCCTTGTTTCGGTGGGGATCCACTTGAAGATCCTGCGGAGCATTCGGGGGTGTTGAAGCAGGATGAGGAAACGGCGTTGACCTGCTTAGTCATGGAGAGGGTGGGGTCGAGGATGACCCCTAGGTTGCGTGCGTGGTCGGTGGGTGTCGGGGCTGTTCCCAGTGATGTCGGCCACCAGGAGTCGTCCCAGGCTGAAGAGTTGGAACCAAGGATGAGGACCTCCGTCTTGTCCGAGTTCAGCTTCAGGCGGCTGGACCTCATCCATTCGGCGACGGCCTTCATTCCTTCGTGGAGGTGGGCTTTGGCGGTGTGAGGGTCTTTGGTGAGGGAGAGGATCAGCTGGGTGTCGTCGGCGTAGGAGATGATGTTGAGGTTGTGCTGTCAGGCGACGTGGGCGAGGGGTGCCATGTAGATGTTGAACAGCGTCGGGCTGAGGGAGGAGCCTTGGGGTACGCTGCAGATGATCTTGGTGGCCTTGGATCGGAAAGGGGTGAGGCGGACGCTTTGAGTTCTGCCGGAAAAGAAGGATGTGGTCCAGTCCATGGCCTTCTCTTGGATCCCGGCGTCGTGAAGCCGTGTTCGCAGTGTGTGGTGGCAGACCGTGTCGAAGGTGGCTGATAGGTCCAGGAGGATGAGGGCTGCTGTTTCTCCTTTGTCTAGCAGGGTCCTGATGTCATCGGTGGCGGCGATGAGGGCGGTTTCGGTGCTGTGGTTGCTGCGGAAGCCGGACTGGGAAGGGTCCAGGATGTTGTTCTCCTCGAGGTAGCGGGTCAGTTGTTTGTTGACGATTTTCTCGGTGACCTTCGCGGGGAACGGGAGCAGAGAGATGGGTCGGAAGTTCATGAGGTCCTTGGGGTCTGCCTTGGGTTTCTTGAGTAAGACGGTGATCTCGGCGTGCTTCCAGCTTTCCGGGAAGGTTGCTGTCTCGAAGGAGATGTTGATTATTTTCCGGAGATGGGGCGCGATGGCTGTACTGGCTTTGTTGAAGACGTGGTGAGGGCACGGGTCTAGCGGTGAACCGGAGTGGATGGTGTTCATGATCTCGCTGGTGTCCTCGTCGTTGATGTTGGTCCAGGAGAGCAGGCGGTTGGTGGTCGTGGGGGCAGTGGTCTTGGTGGTTGCCGGAGCAGTCGTGGTGTTGAAGCTGTCGTGGATGTCGGCGATTTTGCGGTGGAAGAAGGTGGCCAGTGAGTTGCACAGGTCTCGTGACAGCGGGATGTCGTTGGTGTTGGAGCTGGGGTTGGAGAGTTCCTTCACGATGTTGAAGAGCTCTTTGCTGTTGTGTGCGTTGTTGTCTAGGCGGTCTTTGAGTGAGGCCCTTTTGGCTTCTTTCATAGCTGTCTCTGGTTTTAAACACCTATCTATTAGATCTTTAACTATAAAAAACAAGATACGAGGAGTTTCACAATGTCCCTCTTAGACCTGACTTAACCTAATTCAGTATGTCTCTTCATTGACTCCCAATTGTTCCAAATCACTCATCTTAATGTTGGCATAAGGCTTGATTCCTCTAGGACCGGCAGCTTGATATGCCGCTGGAGGTTCCTCCGTGAGTAGAGGCTCTACATACTGTCCCCACTGTCCTTGTGGCCAGGCTGCAGCCTGAGCAATTCTTTCAAAGTTATTAAAGAAGAGGTCCGGGTCTTGCCCATTCGTATACTTTTGAAGAACAACTGAAGCTAAGGTGGTGTGCCCTTGTTGTTTACCTTACACATTAGATAGTTTATCGATGGCCATTTCTTAACTTTGGGCTACCTTATCTGTCTGTTCAGCTTGGGTCCTGAGGACTTTGTGGAAGGACTCTCTAGCCTCTGTAGCCACAACCATGAATTGTTCTAAAACTTCCTCCAATTGCTTTTGTCCATCCACGAGCATAGCTAAAAAAATCCTCCATTTCCTCATATCCTATTTCTGACACCACTTTGTGGACGGAGGGACGAAAAAAAGCTTTGGAGGATTTTCTGATCTACGTATGATGGCTTATTCTTAATGGTAGAAGACAGCGTATCCTAAATTAGGAGACGTCCCCCTGAGCACAGCAGGAATGTCGCAAGATGCGATATCAAGAGATTGTTTAAAAGTTTAATCCAAAATTTAGACAAGGATCTTCAAGTGGATTGACAAAGGTTTTTCATTCTTTGTTTGATGAGACGATATTCATTCCATCATATCATCACTCCATAGAGCCAACTTAAATGCATATCAGCATACCTTTCCACTTCTCCCAATGCATTTTGGGCAGTATTTGCCCTTTGTCAGGGGAAAATCTATACAAAAATAAAGCAATGAAATCATGAGTAACCAACCGACGTTGGTGTACCTGCACCTTCACCCAGGTGAACTCGGAAGATGTAACGAAATATTAATAGACAAGGCACTGAACCGTGCTAACTCTCAAGAGAGTGAGGTCAAATCGGGCGTCCATATATTGCCATGCAAACGTAATTACTGAAAGTGCGTGCTGACTGTTAGAACGAAAATCATAAACATACACAAATCGCAAGTGTGTCAACCAATTAAATGAATAAAAGCTTATAAGTAAACGCGGGTGCATCATTGTTAAAAGCACTGTAAGAGCTCAAAAATTGTGGCCTCACGTGTTATTATAGTGAAAAAATACCGGCGGTATCAAGTGTGACAAACATGAAAAAATCGCAAGTTTGTAAACCAACTCAATGAATAGTAAGTGAAAGCGGGTGCATCGCAATTATGAGCACTTTAAGAGCTCAAAGGTTGTGGCCTCACGTGTTATTGTAGTGAAAAACTCCCGGCGGTATCGAATGTAACAATTTAACAAACAAACGATATAAGGTGACAAGAGTGACCGAAACATACTAGGTCAAGGCTGACGGTGAGTTAACTTACTTCAACGAAGTGGCGGTGACTCGAGGCCGGTGCTGGCGTTCGAACAACGGTGTTGTGCACGAGACGCTAGATAACGTACCGGTGCAGAGGTAGAAGACGGACTACGTGTTCAGAGAGTCATGTTATAATGGGTGCAAGCGCCATGTTGGACGAGTGCAAGTGTGCCGGTAACCAAATAACAACATAAACAAGAGGAATGGTGCCAATAAATAAACCGTCATAGGGTGCAATGCCAATCAAGTCAAAGTACACGAACAAACATCACGTACTCGAAAATATATGAAACATGTGTGGACAATGGTCAAACATATAAATATAAGTGGATAAACCCCAGGTAATATATAAAGATAACACGAAATGATACAAGTTACGTGACATGTAAACTAAGCAATCGGTGATGCAATAAAAAACATAGAAAGATGTTTAGTGACATGTGATCAGATAAACGATGTGGCTGAATAGTAATATGAAGACTACTATTCATGTGTGACCAATATAATACAGAGTGAATACTCAAAAGATTGACCACTGGTCTAAATAAAAAATGTAAAATGTGAATATTCTGAAAACTTGAAGAGATTAAACCAGATCGACAAAGTCTAGAGGTAAGTTTCAGCTGGAATAAAATCAGACAGAAAAATAATGCTTATATGGTATATCTAATATAGTAAGAATGCAAAAAGTGAAGACGGTGTCTAAATTCTGCAATTGCCTCCCAGTATGGGCAAACTATACCACAGATCTAATGTGATGGATCACATTTTTGGACTCTATGAAACCTCGTGGTCTTAATGACCGAATGGAATTCTTATGTTATCTATGATGCATTTATGGACTACATTTTTAATTTCTTTTTGAGATCTGTGTCGTTTATTTGTTAACTCTTTGTCATAGACCATTTGAGTGTTTTTTATGTCATTCACCCTCCCCCTTTTCGTATTCTATTCACTCTATTAGACTTCATGTTACCTTTATACATTTTGCATGACCCCTCATTTAGGAGGTCATATATATTCACCTTCTGTACACATTTTCCTCATATCCATAGACCTTCATGTTATTATCATATCAGGCAGACGACGCCTCACAAGGGGCATCATACAGCTGGCCATCACATTAGATCTGTGGTATAGTTTGCCCATACTGGGAGGCAATTGCAGAATTTAGACACCGTCTTCACTTTTTGCATTCTTACTATATTAGACATGCCATATAAGCATTATTTTTCTGTCCGATTTTATTCCAGCTGAATCTTACCTCTAGACTTTGTCGATCTGGTTTAATCTCTTCAAGTTTTCAGAACATTCATGTTTTACATTTTTTATTTAGACCAGTGGTCAAGCTTTTGAGTATTCACTCTGTATTATATTGGTCAAACATGAATAGTAGTCTGCATATTACTATTCAGCCACATCGTTTATCTGATCACGTCACTAAACATCTTTCTATGTTTTTTATTGCATCACCGATTGCTTGGTTTAGATGTCACGTAACTTGAATCATTTTGTGTTATCTTTATATATTACCTGGGGTTTATCCACTTATTTTTATATGTTTGAGCATTGTCCACACATGTTTCATATATTTTCGAGTATGTGATGTTTGTTCGTGTACTTTGACTTGATTGGCATTGCACCCTATGACGGTTTATTTATTGGCACCATTCCTCTTGTTTATGTTGTTATTTGGTTACCGGCACACTTGCACTCGTCCAACATGGCGCTTGCACCCATTATAACATGACTCTCTGAACACGTAGTCCGTCTTCTACCTCTGCACCGGTACGTTATCTAGCGTCCCGTGCACAACACCGTTGTTCGAATGCCAGCACCGGCCTCGAGTCACCGCCACTTCGTTGAAGTAAGTTAACTCACCGTCAGCCTTGACCTAGTATGTTTCGGTCACTCTTATCACCTTATATCGTTCGTTTGTTAAATTGTTACATGCGATACCACCAGGAGTTTTTCACTACAATAATACGTGAGGCCACAATCTTTGAGCTCTTACAGTGCTCATAATTACGATGCACCCGCGTTCACTTACTATTCATTGAGTTGGTTTACACACTTGCGATTTTTGCATGTTTGTCACACTTGATACCGCCGGTATTTTTTCACTATAATAACACGTGAGGCCACAATTATTTTGCTCTTACAGTGCTTTTAACAATGATGCACCTGCGTTTAATTATAAGTTTTTTTTCATTTAATTGGTTGACACACTTGCAATTTGTGTATGTTTATGATTTTCGTTCTAACAGTCAGCACACACTTTCAGTAGTTACGTTTGCATGGCAATCTATGGACGCCCAATTTGACCTCACTCTCCTGAGAGTTAGCACGGTTCAGTGCCTTGTCTATTATTATTTTGTTACATCTTCCGAGTTCACCTGGGTGAAGGTGCAGGTACACCAACGTCGGTTGGTTACTCATGATTTCATTGCTTTATTTTTGTATAGATTTTCCCCTGACGAAGGGCAAATTCTGCCCGAAATGCATTGGGAGAAGTAGAAATGTATGCTGATATGCATTTAAGTTGGCTCTATGGAGTGATGATATGATGGAATGAATATCGTCTCATCAAACAAAGAATAAAAAACCTTTGTCAATCCACTTGAAGACCCTTGTCTAAATTTTGGATTAAACTTTTAAACAATCTCTTGATATCGCATCTTGTGACATTCCTGCTGTGCTCAGGGGGACGTCTCCTAATTTAGGATACGCTACCTTCTTGTTTTATGTGCCACACTCAATGACCAGAGAGTGATACCTCTGAAGCACGCGACAACTTAGCACCCTGTTTACTTTGTAGTGCGTGTTCTATTACATTTTCTTATTTTTAATGGTAAAAAAAAAAAACTGAACAGCAAAAACAATATAAGGGAAAACTCCCCAAGTTTTAGGTAAGGTCAATGTCTTTATCAGTACACAATGTTGTCAGAAGGTTGTCCGCTCTTGCTACTAAAAGACGCTCTTCTTTTTCTTTCAGGTCTACTGGGACGATGCCATCAATGTCCCAATCAGTCACAACTCCCCTTAGTTGCGGCAGGCTGCTTCGCGAATGCTGGTGGCATCCCCTAGCCTTCCAACCAGTCCTCCTCCTCCTCTCCTTCCACGTCGTCGGCTTTGGCCGTGACCTCTGGCCCTTCACCTCCATGCTGCTCTGGCATCTCGATGGGCCAGTCTCCACCCCAGCTTCCTTGCCTGCCTTATTTCAGTCTTAGTTTTGTAATTAATAAAAATAATTTACCAAATTTTTATGTTAAATCAGAATACATTATAAAGCATAAAACATTTTAACATATATTTTGAATGTACATTAACAACATTACAAATATATTGTTAAATACATTTATAATTTTTAACAATTTAGATAAAGTTTACAATTTTATCCAAACACAATTATGCCATAGTAAAATAAGTATATTTCTGATGTTTTTATTATAGACTTTTAAAGTTTTGTGATTTTTCATTTATTTTAAAGAAAAATAAAAACACATAGTACATTTGTTTTTATATATCTTTTTAATACATTTTAGATAAGTTTATTTTTGTAATAAATTTATATAGTATGTATTTTACAATATTATAATTTGTAAAAAAATGGTTATTATTTAGTATATTAAATATTATTATTTTTTATAAATTATATTTAATATATTAAATAATTTACAAATATTTTTCAAAAATATATTTTTGTATCACATATTGTTGTGGGTTAAACATTGTCATATTGTTTGTCCCTTCTCAATAGTCTTTTGGTAATTTTATATGTTGAAAATTAAATACATCACACAAATATAAATTTGCAATATATGTTAAATATTATATTTTATGTTTTGTTTTGTTATGTTGGAACCTCGTGGTTGGGAGCTGCGTTTAGTCGCTTAAGGTAAGTTTGTTTTAATTTACTTTTAAGGTAATTTTAGGGTGGGGGAAGCTAGTGGTAGTGTAGGTAGACTTGTTAGAGTGTTAATTGTCCGTTTTATGTGTAGTATGGTGTTGTTTTAGTTGTTTAGGGGCCCATTACGATGGCGGGCGGAAGCACAACCGCCGTGCTGGCGGATGCAAAAACCACCAGTTACCGCCGGCACGCAGCAGTCCACACGCCCGCCCAATTACGATGCGAAAAGCAGGCCAAACACCGCCGGCAAGCCAGCAACACCGTCCGCCATCAAAGTGCGCCCGTACACGTAGCGGCGCAGCCTAACTGACACACACCGTCCGACGAAAACACGTCCCGCCCGGCGTATAAATTACGATGCCGCAAACAAACGGCTCCCACGGCTAAGAGACACCGCACGTGAAAGAGAGGCGGTAACACGGACGCAGAGCACGGACAACGAAGAAGCGGCACCCCGGGCATGAATCCAGCACTGCAGGCCCTTCCCATGCTTCTGCTGATGCACCACCAAGGACGCAACGTACCGCGGAGACGCAGGTAGGCACACACACAACAAGTGCACGCAAACAGCGCACACAGTGCAAGGGCGGAAAAAGCGGACAACCCCCCACCAGCGCGTGTACACTACACATCCACCATTGCATCCACATATGACACACAGGCCAAATCCTAACATCGCGGAACACATGTGTACACACCACCTGGGACTAGGAACCAACCACCCCGTCACGGCCCCAAAGCGCCGATGACGCCGCCACACATGCGCACAACGCAGAGGCCAACCGCAGCACCATGCATGCGTCGCACACAGACACAGGGACACAACCAAGCAGCACACACATCAGCCCCACCCCGAACGCACATGACACGTGACAGGCCTGCCACAGACATGTCCCCAACGCCCAATTCACGGACAACACCCAACGCCACACAACCGACGCACACATGTCAGTGAAGTCACGCAACAGCAGGACACACCCCAGTGTAACAAACATGGCGTAGCACACAGCGGCGGCAACACCAACTAGGAGAAGCAGGGCCCCTTCGGGAAGAGGAACGCCAGTACCACACTGAAAAACCCATACCACCCTGCACATATGAACAAGACATATGAAACGGAACACCAAAGAGCCCGGGGACCGACAACAGGTGGCCCAAGAATAACATCCACACACAAGGCCCAACGCAGAGCGGAAAGGCAGCCTGCCGCCCACACAAGGGAGAGCAGACAGCACTGAATGACCTTCCATTCCAACTCCGAAACCACAGCCCTACGACAGAAGCCGGTGAATACAGCCATTGTCCAAGAATAGACCAACACAGGCATGCCGAGGAGACCGAACACAGGGCAGATAGCGCATATCACAGAAGCACACAACGGACGGGGAAGAAAGAAGAAAACACTCCCCCATGTCGGCCACATGCAAGTTAATTGGAAGGAGTCACACAGCACTGACCTTGAACTGTCTGAGAAGCATGTGGGAAGAGGGCCTGTGTCCTCCAAACAAGCCAACAGAACACAAGTCCTGTCTCCCTACGACTACACAGAGCTCACAGCAACCCCGGAGCGTGCACATTGCAGACTGCACACACAGCCGGAGCACGCCATCTCAACGAACCGCTGCGAAATGGCAACCGCAACACACCTACCCAACTACGCCGAACAGCTCAAGCTGTACAAAACCAACACGATACATACATTGGGATGCGATCTCCTGTCCCTGCTGAACGTAAGTTACCGACTGACTTACCGCATCACATTGTTCAGCTGCGTCATGCCCGTCTTCTACTGTCGGAGGTGTCCCTACCAGCATCCCGTCGAGATATGCCTCTCCAACCCGGCATGTCTGAAGGCGGACCTGCTACCACTACTCCTCCCTCTGGACGCACACGACAGGGCCTGCTCTGCCTATGGGGGCATGGCGTATGTGGCCAACATCGCACCCGCACTGAAATGGGACCACTGTGCCTCCACACGACGGATCATCGAGAACAGCTACATCGAATGTCACCCAGCATGCCCCATCATGGTCCTCCAAGGGACAACTTACGAACAACACCTTGAGAGCCACCATCCGCTTCATTGGCTGGCAAACATGTACACCACCAATGACATGGAAGCCCTGCTGGACGGCATCGCATACCTGACAACCTGTAAATACGTCGGACCACAACGCAGGTTCCCCGAGTGACCTATGAAGTCCAACCCCGCACCCATGCTCAGCTTCCGCACGGATCTGGCCAGTCACCACCACAACAGCCATATCAAACGACCGGCAACTGTAACCACACCATCAACGACATCGCCATGACATCGGATATGACCGGGACATGCACACTGTTCCCCATCACATCCAGGAACACCGCATGCATCGTGGGAGGCAGTGGCATGGGCTCTGTGTATCGCACCCACATGGACGGAACTGCACGAACAACCAGGACACGACATGGATCCAGCGCACATGGACACACACACCGCTCAGTGGACATGAATAGGTCGCCTGGAGTCTGTGGGTGCTGCACCCCTCCCACCCCGCCCCGGGAATCCCATACCAGGACCTTTGCATGGATGACAAGTGCATACAACAACAACACGACCCCAGTGACTGTGACATGTCCAGTAACCACCACAGTGCAACAACAAGTGGCACGCCGCTGCATGCACGCAAGCACATGCCCTGATGTCATCTCACATGCACGCGTGCATGAGGAACAACCGCAGCAAACCTGTCACATGGAACTGAGATGGACTGTGCCCATGATGCCGAGCGGTCTGGTAGGCTACATGTATACCGTCTGTGTCAAAGTCCGCAGCTCCGCAGCTATACGTAAATGTACATTAGCACAGCCTTGGCCAAGCAGATGTAACTCTGAAGCCCACATCCCACATGCAACAGCCAATCACATGTAACCCCACACCCTATCCAATTTGTAATCATGCTCAGTATATCCTCAACATGTATTCCGCTGCCAGTAGTGTCCACTATACTGCATCACAGAGGACAGAAGACTCAATACAATGTTTGAAACCAAAACTGTCTCCGCTGACTCATTTCACAAGTACGAATGAGAGAGGATGAGAGTATGTGAAGTACACGGCAGTCGTGACATGACCATGTAGTCCACTGGTATTGGATGTCAACGCAAATGAGTAGCACTACTGTGGAAGACACACATGTGTCGTGTGAAGTCGTATGGACGCAGTGCTCAGGTGGGTGGGTGCGACGGGTAGATGCGCACATGCCAAGTTGGAGCACGCCGTGTTGGGAGGGGTCATGAACAGTACACCACCGCTTCCCTGGGCATTGTGAGAGGACACCTGTCGGGGGGAGTGAACACGTGTGTGCACAGCAGCCGGGCACACGTACAAAGCGGTACCAGGCGCACCTCAGCCCACCCTCTGTGGACAAGCTGGATCCTGTTGTGCGCCCGCCATGCCCCTTGACAAGGCACACACAGCCCCAGTCGACCAGGTGTAACCCCAACATAGTCAATCCGCACAGGCGATACAGGGCACGGGATGGCAGTGGAGCATGGTGTGTGAGAGGTCTCCTCGCGCTCCTCCTGGTCATATCACGCAGGCAATAGAACCTCAACGTCCAGCATGGCAAAAAGTCAAATGGAAGTGTAGGGGGACGCACCACAGCACGAGCAGCACTGACGTCACGGGAGGTGGCTCGCACCATCCCATTCATTGCCCATCATACCAACCACGCCACATGCCATTGCGACTAAGTGCAAGCACGTGCGCCACCACCCCTGAGCCCTCCCCAGAGAGGCCAAAGAGTGAATGTGTGGGCCATCAGCCACAGACGGACGCGGCCTGGCCGCAAGGGCAGCCACAGCCACTGGGTGTCGCAGGTGGCGGATCCGGAAGGCGAAGACTGTGATGCATAGTCCATGCAGGCCGGGTCTCCATTTGGGGCACCACGCAGGTGGACGGCGTCCCGCCACACATCATACCCTGAGACAGCCCACTCGTGCAACTGGACCCACACATACACTCCTTGCCCTCCCTGGTGCGAGCTTGGGGCTGCCTGTGCAAGCGCTAGCCTCGCAGGTGAGCATGCATATTGGGGGGCGAGGGGAGGACATGAGGGCTGGGGCAAAGATGACTGTATCACTGTCAGTTAGTACAAGGGATGACCCAGATGTGGAAAGGAAGAGACGTGTCCCGTGTGTACTGCAACTAGTCGCCAATCCAACTACCCCCCATGTCCGGAATGTAAGCCCGCACCTAGGCCCGCCCATCCGCCACATCGAACATACCACCAGCACGACAACCTTCCCATTCGAAACACTGACTGGGGGTGGCGACCAGTGAACAATGATGTGTAGCCTACCCACGCGTACATGTGGGCCCTCCATGATCCATGTCACCTGCGGCAAAGACATGACATGCGCAATGAGGGAAGTGAGGAGAGCTGTCCGCCCCATGCACAGAAGGTGCATCAGCTCCACAGACCCAGCAGCGAGTCCAGCAGGGGTCACATGTGCAGGGGCAGCTGTGCCTGGTGTGAAGGCACATGCATATAGACAGCACATCGACCAATGTGTAGTCTGCCCACATCCACAGTCCATCATCATGCGGACATAGGAATTGAACACAGGGCAACACATCTTAGTTGGTGCACCCACCGTGACCAACAATGCGCAATCATCGACGTACCCGCCCTGTGCATGGCCCCCCACCCAACGGAGGCACATCCAGTGCCACCATCCCACACACACAAGCCTTCCACGGAACATGCTGTGTCCAATGGTCAGTACAGAGTCAGCGCCCATCTGGTGGATCCTGAACAGGAGACACATGCACACACATGCCAGCTCCCACTATGTACGTCTGCCACCTGGCACGTGCAATGTAACCTCTCACCTGTGACGTGTGACTGCAAGCACACAGCCGTCTTGGCATGGGGCTGTCAATGTGGACACCAGTCAATGTTTCGGGAGCTGTGATCCGTACAGTGCTGTACATAGGGTGCAGTGCTGACACCTACTACTGTCTCATATCCCCTCGTGCCACAGGTCCCACTTGTATTGGCCACTCAGCCCGTGTCCACATCGTCGTCGTCGTGTGCCATACTCATCCAGCCTCGGAAGCAGTTCCATGCTCAGCAGACACTCATGTTGCCGTGGCGTTGCCGCTTGACGAATATGCAGTCAGTCCCCATCAGCACGCCCCGCAAGTCATTGGGGCCTAGATCCCCATGTGCATGCACATGGCAGTGGTATGTCTCACTTGCCATTGCCATTGTTGGGAGACCTGTGTAAGTGTATTGTGGCCGTGCCGTCCCAGCTTGACAGCTGGGCTGTGGCTCATGTGCTTGCTCAGTCATGTCAGTGATGTGTATGCGAAATTGCTATGTGCCGTGTTGCTTTGACATGTGTCCTCTGCCATTTTCCCCAGGCGGAGACCGAACATTGACCGCCCATACCAATTGCTGGCGGACATGGACGATACAGAGGTTATCAGGAAGTTTCGGCTGGACAGGCCAACCCTGCATCGACTGTGTGCCATGTTAGAGCCCCATCTCCGTCCCCGCAGGGTGTATCCGACTGCTGTCACCCCCACGGCTAAGGTGATGGCCGCCATGCATTTCTTCGCCACTGGGTCATTCCAGCACACAGTGGGCAGTGGAGGAGGGATGTCCAAGCCCATGTTCAGCAAGGTGCTGAGGGATGTACTGGCAGCCATGATGCTGTACCGAAACAGGTACATCAGATTCCCCAGGGCTCGTGAATTGGCGGCAGTGAAGGGTGCATTCTATGCCCTTGGCAGAATCCCACACGTCGTGGGAGCCATTGACTGCACACATGTTGGCCTTGTTCCACCACAGGCCACTGAGCACCTGTACCGCAACAGGAAGCACACGCACTCCCTGAATGTGCAAGTGGTGTGCCTTGCGGACATGGTGATCACCCACGTGTGTGCCAAGTTTCCAGGCTCGGCA